>VZSV01000001.1:2648073-2712105 GCA_013398735.1 Nothocercus julius | reverse complement strand
AACAAAAAAAACAGGAAAACAGTTTCAGAAACTTCTGTAAACCAAAATTAAATTGGCCATAACTTTTACATATCGTCTTTATTCAAAAAAGTTGATTAGAACATGAAGGCCTTTATGCCACAAGCACACAGGCGCCACCAACTTCTTTGATTTTCTCCTCTGCTCTTCTACTGAAGAACTTTGCTTTCACAATTACAGGCTGTTTGGGCAGCTTCCCCTTGCCCAGGACTTTGTAGTAACCCTAGAAAGATTAAAAAAATCCATTAAGCATTTGCAGTCATCCTTCTAAGCTTCCACATTCAGACCTGTCTTCTAGCATGCACCAGTTAAACCCAAATCAGAAACACCATGACGTTTTTTAGTGACTACATCTTCAATACAAAATTGAAACAAGTGAAAGAAAAAAAAATACTGTGCATGAAATAGAGGAGTTGTTCAAAGAAAAAGCAGAAATTTAACTTTTTTTTTTCTCTCCAGTAATTCTGTATATTTGAATCAGGAATTCTTTCAGCATTTCATATTGAGGTGACTGTGCAAAGGCTCATAGCCAAGTTGCCTCTTTCTCCCCACTTTTCCAAAGGACAGAGCAGCCAGCTACACTTCCGCTACTCACTACTGCCCTCATACACTTCTGTGCCACAAGCCCAGACGTCTGGCAACTTCCCAGCAGAGCAGAGGGCTCTGCAGCTCACACAGAACTGAAGGGAGTAAGAGTGCCACACAGGTGCAGAGGCAGCTGTGTTTTATCCCATTCTCCAAGTTTCACAGCAGTAACTGTTCTCTCCCACTCACTTTGCTCCTGTCCTTTATATTAAAAACACAGTCATGGCAAAGGGCCCATTAACACTCCAGCCTCCAAAGTCATAGCTTGTTAAAAGCAGCAGCAAATACAGGTATCTCCATTTGAGGAGAAGAGCACAGCCACCAGGCAAACTAGTGTTCCTGATTCGGTGGCTGACTGAGATATGAGGCATCACAGCCAGTGAATAGTGATCAGATGTTTCTGTCCGAGAACTATAGCACACCAAGACAATCAAACGTGTTAGGATGTGACTCTAGTCTCGATTTTGAAGAAATCAGTTTACAGAAATGAGCAGTGTTCGACCACATTTTTATACACGCTTTTAGTAACAGCCTAAAGACACTGTTCATAATAAAGGAAGTCCTTGTCATTCATCACTCTTAAGTATGAGAAGAATTTCTTACAACAACAACAACAACAACAAAAAAAATCAAAAATACTAACTTAACTGCTGATATGCTAAGCACTGTACCTCATGCGCAGTTTGCCATTTTATTAGTCATATATGCAGAGTTACACATTACGTGACCACAAATTGCAGCTTTGGACACAAGCAGAAACTTACTGAGCGCACAACATCGATGACTGGGGCTAGGCCGGCCTGGTTTTTGGCGTAATTGAGCCTGGTCTGCTCACTAACGAGGGTCCATAGTTTATCCAAATTGACTGTAGGACAGAACTTTTGATTTTTCTTTAAGTGATAGTGCCTCATGCCTACTTTTCCAAAGTAACCAGGATGGCTGTGGAAGAAATACATTCCGCATTAAACTACATTTTTAGTTCATCCTAAACAGCACTACAAATCCACATCAGAACAACTGTATTTGCTTCCTCCAAATGATCATAAAAAAGATCTTTTTATCTTACTTTCATAGTGTTTCTCTTATGATTAGGTGTAATATCCATTACTCTCCAGACCAAAGAAAAAATTTATTTTCTTAAGATACAGTTACTACCCCTAGTAGAACTTGCAACGCAATCCTTCTGGTGAGTTGGGTCCACCCTTGCACCTCCTAGACAGCCCTAACTCCCCAATGCCAGGGAGGATGGTGCTGCACAAGGAGTTTCAGAGTTCCTGTCACTAACCTGGTGACCGACTGAATCACAAATGGGCTCAGCCAGTGAATATAGATTAGTTGTTGCTTTCCGAGTACTCTAGCACACCAGGGCAACAGGCAGTGTCCAGATGTGACTCTAGTCTCGGCATTAACTAAACATAAAGCTTATAGTTAAGGAAAGTGGGGTCTGGGTTTATGAAACTTTGCACGGGCATCTCCTCAGCACGGAGCACACTGTAACACACAAGTTCAGTAAATTTACCAAACGTCACACTGAGCTCTCAAAGATGCTTGGTTTAAGTGCAAAGGTCTCTGACTTTGGAAGAAATGAAGATACTAAATGACTGTACCTATAATGTTACACTTTATGGTAGAGAAAGTAAAAAAGACTGTTGGGAACCCTGGATACCAACATATAATACCTTTGTCAACTTGACTGCTTTGAAAGCATATTTCTGTAGTACATATTTTAAAAGACATCTTACTATTTGTCAAAGTTAATCCTGTGATGGTGCATACCACCGGCATTACCACGGCCGCCAGGATGCTTCCTGTGCTTGCCTAGGAAGAGAAAAACGAAGTTCTTCACAGGGAAAGCGCTACTTGTGCTCCAGGCCCACGCAGCGCCGGCCTCGGCCACAGCGGGGGCACCGGGCGGGCTGGGCGCACTGGAGATCCCCGGGGGCCGCCCGGGGCCCCCGTGGGGCAGGGGTTGGGGTCGCTACGCACCGATGCGGCCGTGGCCGTGGCTGACATGTCCGCGCAGCTTCCGCGTCTTCCGCAGACGGGAGGGCTGGGGGGAAGCGACACCGCGTCACCGCCGCGCAACGGCCGCCGCCGCCCGCGCAACAGCACGGCCCTGGCCCTGGCCCCGACCCGGCACCAGCCCCGGCCCCCACCGCCCCGAGAGACCGCACCCGATCCCGGCCCCAGCTCCTTTCCCTTCCCCTTCTTCCCCTTCCGCGCCGGCCCCGCTCCCTGGCCGCGCTGCCGCCCGGGCCCCGCCGCGGCGGCGGCCGCGCCACCCACCATCTTGTCCGCGGCCGCGAGGGGAGAGAAAGAGCGCAGCGCTCGCGAGAGCCGGGCAAGGCACGCGGGAGGGCGGCCCGCCCCGCCCCGCTCTCGCGAGATTTAGCCGGGGCGGATGGGGCGGAGCCAGCTCTCGCGAGATTCCCGGCGGAACGGGAGCGGAAAGGCGCTCGCACAGAGGCGCTGGTCACAGTGGGTCATAAGAGCCCTGCGGGCCTTTATTGTTTCTCGTACCTGCTTTTTTTAAAGATATATTTTCGTATACAAATCTGTTCCAGTTCTGAGATACGGGTCTCGCGCCTGCACGTGTTTTTCTTCAGCATTTCACTCTTGGTTACGCAGCGTGCTCGGGCCGGAGCGCGGCGCGGCAGGGAAAGGGCGGGAGCGCGGGCCCCCGCCGCCCCTTCCAGAGTCTTCCCCGTGTTGTTGTCAGCATCTCTTGTTCATAAAATAGCCAGATTTTACCAATGAAACCAAAGCCTGCTTGTTCTGGTTTGAGGAGCTAAATCAAGTCATTCTGTAATTTACGCACATTCTAGTCAAAATTAACATTAATCATTGCAATTCTAACTGATCAGAGGCACCTGGCATTTTACAGGTATTCCTTAGCACGTGTGCGCACGCTTAACAAGCTTTGTATGTACATGAGTGTGAGGGAAGAAAAGAAAAAGGAAACGACTTCACCTTTTTAGTGAATAAACCCTCAATATTGTTCTATGAGGCTGATAGCAAACCAGAACCACTGCCAGGTTAGGAATTGCGCAAGCCTCAAAACCAGTCTCATTAAGCAAAGAAAACACACTGTAAATGAAGAAAAAAAAAATGTTCTTTTTTTCAAGGGGGTAGAATTTTCATTACCTGGCAGACTTGCAATTATTTTCAAACATTTTATGTTTTTTTTTTTCCTTCAAACTAAGGAAAAGCTTGTAGAATAACAACAGTAGAGCAGCAGAATCACAGTATGTTATGTTACCAGATTAAAGATAAATATGGTACTTAGGTAATGTTCACTGCCCTGCAGAACTAACCATGTTGGTCCTGCTGAATGGTCTTCAGTGAGATGAAAGGACCACCTAGACAGAAAGAGACCAGTCATGAGCTCATCAGAAAGTTAGGCAAAGGCTCTGCTAAAAGCTCTCCTTCTACTCAGATCACTTCATCAAGTTAGCTCAAAATCCAGCTGAAGAGAACACAGTTCAGGAACAGTATATTTGATATTAACAATGACAAACATTAATATCCTTTGTAAAGTAAAAAGACTATAAGCAGATCATTTGTTAGCTTTACATTAACAGAGCAGTGACAGAAAATGTCATCTAAGCCCTAGTGAATAATATCAGGTTGGAAGAAAACCCTGCATGTGTGAGATGCAGCACACCTATTAAGAGACAGGTTCATAATAATAATTTTGTATTTTAATTACAAATTCATTAAAAATAACAGAAAAAAATACTCTGATTTTGTACCTACTCAACAACAGAAATCTGCAAAGGTTTCCAATGAATGTAAACAAACAGACATATTTACACAGTTTATTAGAAACCATACTTACATACATAAGTAAAGGATGCAATGTACCTAGTCATGGCAGCTTGCATGTCAGAGAACAGAGCTTTGCTCATGTTTAGCAGTCCTAATGCAAAATGTGTTACAAGTAGTTTACTGACCAGAGTTCCAACCAAGTAGAAGTTTTGCATTGTGAACCAAGTGTATAAAGTTACTTTGTTATTTCTGAAGGAAATTAGGAAAAAAAATTCCAACTCCGTAACACACACGCAGCGCCCCTGCACAGAGCCTCTCCTGTGTCCCCCCGCGTCCATTCGGTACCGCAGTACTCAGGCATCAGTGCAGTTCTCACAAACATCCCTTGAAGTCAGTGGTTCTGCCGAGACAGTCAGCTGCACATAATCAGCTATTCATTTTTGCACCAAGCATAACTCAATTCATACTAAAGAAAAAAGCACCTGTTATTCTCAGGAATATACAAATATTTACCACAGTTCTCCTTGCTCATTACAAAATCAGTTACAAAAGCTTACAGCACATTATTTACAAATTCTATCCAAATACATAAAAAGCCATTGCCTGGCACACTGTCTAACAGCATCTGTAGTCACTTAAAGCTGTCGTCAGCTTCTTTCATTCTCCTCCCTCCAAAATCTGAAAATTTGCAGGTGTCTCAAGCACAGTGTTATAAATAGTCTTTGGGTCGGTGTTTTAGCAGAAAGGAGTTAATTCTTCTTGTGAAGAAACTTCATTTTGTTTCCTAAAGAGAACAACATTAGTCTTTAGCATATACTGAAAAAGTGCAAAACTCACTTAGCAAATGTATCTAGTTTGTAACATAACTGTTGCAGGGTGAATCTTCTAGTTAATACAATCAGATATATCCAATTAAAAGAATCTTGAATGGCCAAAGTTTTGAGGTTTTTTTCCTGAAACAGCAATTAAAATGCTAACAAGGGTCATAAGTACATCTTCGTCAGCTTTAAGTACATTTTCTTCTCCTTTTGATATTTCTTAGCCTATATTGAAACCACTGGTTGATTACTTGATTTCATCTCAGGTAAGTTTTTTCTAAATTAAAAAAAAAAAGAAAGCAATTTCAGAAATACTTTTAAAGACTTTCCTCACCAAGGCCTCGCAGGAACTTGTTTACTCCACTTTGTTCAGTGTCTGGCAATTCTTCCAAATACTGTTCGACCCTCTGTTCAAAGAGACCTGTGGAAGAGGGTGAAAAATGGGCTGAAGCTTTGTCAAGTTGCATCGCTTTTCCCTTGTCCGTTACGCACTCCCAACACTTCACATTCACCATCCCTTGTCTCTGCCTCTAGTGCTCAAAGGCTTTGCTGGGCCGCACGTCTACGCTCCAGCTTCGCGGGGTTGTGCTCGGAGAGAGGCAGGACAGGCCTGTGCGCAGCCAGTGTCCCCCTGCGCCACCGCGTGTGCCTGGGTGACCCGCAGTGGCAGCGGCAGCAGCAGCGGCGGCGGCAGCAGCAGCGGCGGCGGCAGCAGCCCCACGTCGGCCCCGCTGGCTGCCGCAGGGCTGTTCTGGTGCCCGGGAGGCCGCAGCTCGGGTGCCCTCCGGCACCCCTGCTGCACACAGGGCTGCAAACCCCTGCGGCCACCAACCTCTGCAGCGGCCTTGGCTTCCTGGGCGGCCGCCTGCGTCGCTGAGGGCGGCGGGAGCTGGGGATGGGCGGCTCCCGTGCCCGGGGCCGCAGCGGCCCCGGGGGGAGGCGCTTGCCCCGCGGGCCTGACTCGGAGGCAGGCTCCATCTGCAGGAGAACAGTGTCTGCAGCCTGAGCCCGCCTAACAAAGCCTTTAAAATACATTTAAATTAACCCAGGGGTTAAGAGAGTTTTGTTTTAGTAAGGCTTTTGAGCTTTCCTTTGGAACAGCACAGTTCAGCAGCCCCTAGGGCTGTTTCATATCATTCCCTGTTGTGGCACAATTCCACCTCTGGAGGACCGTAAGACATTCAGACAGAAAGATTCTTCTGGCTAAAGCCTGTCTGTTATCCTTCCTTCTGCGGCCACGCGGGCCCGCAGGAGGAGGGAACCGTGTTTCTGTGGATGCATTAGCTCTAGGGCGCTGTGATTCGGCTCTGGCGCTGGGGAGCGGTGCTGACTGCGGGCTCACAACAACGCTCCGCGCTGCAGCCGCAGCAATCGCCCTTACCTTTTGCCCTGCACTTTCTCAGCTCCCGATCCTGGATGAAGCCAGCAAACATTTGGGATTCCATGAAAACTTCCAAGAAGCGGCGGATACTCTTGGAGGCCACAGATTTACGGAATGCCTCCCTTTGGAAGGCACGCTCTCCCTTCTCATTCTGCGTCAGGAACAGGGAATAATGGCCAACTGTCTCCACAAAGAATCGGATAAAAACCTCGGACACTAATCCATTCAGGGTGTTACATTCTGCAAAGTAAGGCAGCGATAAGACACCGGAATCAGCCGCGACACGAGCTCTCAGCATCGTCATCCATGCTGGGCCAGACACGGTCATCTAGCAGCTTACAACGCTCTGCTTACAACTGAAAGCAGTTGTGTAGCTGCTGGAGGCCTTAGGTATCAGTCAGAGAGGGAAAAGCGTAACACCCTTATATCAAGAGTGCCAGTCTGCACTATTGGTATTTCATAACTGAGAATCAAAAAGAACTACCAATTCTCAGGAGATAGTGCAGGAAATTAAAATGTCTGCCAGTGCTTCATCAAAATTGTACCTTGGCTTTTAACTTTAAATCAGTGTGTTCTTGAGAAACTTCTGAATGGCTCTGACAGTTAAAATATTTGCTCTGGCAGTAATAAATCTTTACCAAGAACTGATAAAAAAAGGTATAGACTTTGTTTTTTTAATCATTTTTGAGATGTTAATATAGCTTTACATATGTATAGCAAAGATCAGTAGAAAATAAATATCAAAAACTGAGTAGAGGCCTGTTTCATACCTCTTAACCACAGGCATTTGAATTTACCATAGACTTTTTGTGTAATTACTGGAGGGAAATACAAACCCACAGAAGCAATTCAGCTGTCCTAGCACACAAAGCGCTTTCTGGAGGTCTCTGCTTCTCTCCAAGGTCTAACACATCCCTAAGCACCTGTAGTTACCTCCACTGATTTAAGGCCAAGTTGACTACAAAGCTGTGTCTGAGCAAAGGCCTGGAGGTGCCCAGGGGAACAGGTTGCTGCGAGTGTCTCACCCTTGTTGATGCTGTCAGAACCACTGCCTGTGTTCTGAGACTACCTTTGATGCAGACGGTATTTAAGCACTGCAGGCCTGTCCCTCTCCTGGATGGAGTCACAATACTATCTACATGCCTATTCATACAAATCCCATTTCCAAATGAACTTACCATCATCAGAATCGCTATCTGAATCCTCATTTATCAGTTCATTCTTCCTCTCCAGAGCCTGCTCCAGAGCTGCTTGCAGCTTTCTAGGCAACAGTGTATCTTCATCATCCATCTGATGGAAAAAAACCCTTCAGTCAAACGTACAGTAACTGCAGCAAATCCTTCTGCAACGTTGAGAATTCTGATGCAAAACACTTTCTGTCTGCTATTGTCATGACTACATAAATGCAATAATGCAAACCTATGTGTATCTACCATATATTTCTAAATAAAAGTTCGTGTCACTTTTAAGGACATTAAAGTTAGGAAAGATAATCCATAGAACAAGGTAAATATGTACATAAGCCTGGAATCAGCTCTTTACGTGACAAATGTAATGTAGAATAATCCCACAAGTACAGTGGAGTTCAAACAGCTGTTTTTAAAACTTGTTCGGGGAAAGTGAGCAAACAGAAGAATACTAGGGGTGCAAGCACTCTCCAGCAGGCATATCTTCCAAGGAATCCTAGGAAGGGAATTAACTGTTTGCCTAACCTGCAGGTAGGACACTTGAAGTTCTCTAGAGCCATGTTACTTTTGGGAAACAGTGATCATTTTTCCCTCCCTGTTCATAGGGCTCCTACTTTTCCTACTATACTAAACTATTCTCCACCTTTCCTCTTTCACTCTGGTGATTTTTCCTTTTTGTAATGTTTATTCTTTTCACCTCCAGCAATGCTGGTTTTCTTGCTAATACAATGTTTTGTTTGGATATGTTCTTTGCACTGAAAATATATTTTTTCATTTATTCTGACAGTAACAGCCTCAATTCCTGTGACACATCTGAAGAGCAGTACTTATTTGCAGATGAAACAGAAAAGTTGAGTACATTTTTCCTATTCTTTTATCCACTGCACAGTTCCTGCCAATTGCCTCTGATCAAAGAACCTTAGGAATACTATAGGACTAACCAGCTGACTAAACTGGGTGCAACATTTCAGGCTGTACTCTACCTGTCTGATGAATCGATCAGATCCCAGGTTAACCATCAAAGCCTGAAGAAAAGAGAACAGCAGTGACATTAATAAAATTCCTACTGTAAATTAAAAAAAAAAAAAGGTTGTGTGCTTTTTAAAACAGGAAGATGAAGTTCCCTCTTTATAGGTTAGAGTCTAATTTAATACAATTCAGGTACAACAGACCTCATATAAAGGCTAATATGCAAGAAAAGCTTATAAGTTTAGGCAGGATTTTTTTTTAACCTAAGAAGTTGTCACTAATCAGTTTTGTTAGCATCCAGAACATCAACATCAGACAGAATATTTACACTCTCCTTACTTGTTAACAAGGTTAACATTCACTTCTCTTGGTGAAGGTGCCAGACATATGGATGGAGTTAGAATAGATAAAAAATGAAACCCTTTAACATCTCCCCCCTCTGTTGCAAGGTGCGAACATGAGAATTAGACAGCAAAGAAGCAAGTTAAAAGTTAAACGTATGAGGACTTATGTGAGACCCTCTGCAGAGCGAGACCAGCTTTACCCCAGGCAAGCAATTCTGGCACCAGCTCCTACCTCCTCTACGGGCAGCTCCTTCAGCTTGGGCAGGGAGCTGGAGAGCAGTCCCACGAGGAAGGGCGTCGGGCAGCACACGATGTCTATCATGGAGGCGGGCAGGACGGGGATGAAGGTGTGCTGCCAGGAGAAGGGGTACAGCAGAGCCACCACGGCGTGCGAACAGCTGGAGAGGGTGCTGGAGAGAGAGGAACCGCGTTAGCAACACAGCTGGTTCTTAACGCAAGCATCTGCTACCAGCTGATAAACTGAGCGTATTGAAACAGGGCTGCACCGGTTCCCCAGGACACCTTTTGAAGTGCCAATTCTGGCTTAGGACAGGCTGGGTCCTGTTCCAGCTGCACCCCATCTACTCAGTGCTGCGTAGTAACCCCTCCTCTCTGCTTTTGGTGACTAGAAACTAAAGCTAAAAGAATTTAGTTTTTTTTTTTTTTTTTTAGTCTTTTTAGCTAAAGCTTTTAGCTTTAGTCATTTGTTTCATTACAGCACACAGGAAATACTTTGATCTAAAAAACAAAAGGATGATGTTCTCAGCAGCCCTAAATAGCAGCAACTTTAAATGGATTAAAACAAAAAAGCAGCTTCAGTTCATAGCTGTTTTGACCATGTCAGCAGTAACTATGCATAACACTGATCTTCTTATGTCAGGCACTAATACACAAATAAGAGAAAAAAAAAAAAGTATCTTAAAGAAATATTCTACCACATTTTTTTCAATACTTGTGAAAAAGGAACTCTAGCAAAAGCGACACACTTTTCGAGGTATGCTTATTTTTTGTGAAAACAGGTATTGTTACTGCAATACATTTTGATGAGGTCTGCTGCCCAGTGCTAGGTATAACGTACGAACCCTGCTCAGCAAAGAGCTCTGAAATAAACACGCCCGTATCCCCTCAATAGCAGCCTTCACACCAGTTGTGGAAAATGTCTCAGTTTCATTGTTCTTCCATCCACCCAACTCGGGCAGCTTCCAAAAGCTGCAAATAAAGGAACATCCTTATCAAGCTCATTTTGCAGCAGGGGAAGAAAGACAGGCTCTTCTTTGCAAAGCTTTGAATCTGGCCTGAGTTACCATGCCTGCTTTTTGCAAGCTGAGGATGATGGAATTTGGGAATTTTACCCAGCCTAGCATTACTGAGCTGATTTTCTCACAGCGCAAATTTCTGCTGTGCTTACTGCAGCCTCACAGAACGACAAGTAGCTAGAAACTTCAGAGGTATTACTGCTTAAGAATAAGGGCTGGGAGGGAAGTGCCAACCCATCTCTCTTACTGCAAGACTTTCCAGGAACTTTAGATGGCATCAAACCTCCACCGCAGTAACTCACACAGCTTTTCAGCTGTGCATTATTCTGGGGACAGCAGAAACACTTTTCCTTCTTTGCTTTACTCACCACCCTGCAGCACTTACTGAGTGGCCAAAGCAGGAATCAGACAGAAAAGAGAGGAAAGGGTGGGGAATAAGTTAATGTTTATCTTTTACTGTAAGTAATCTGTAGGGCTTTTACTTGATACTTGCTTAAGATCTCTCAGTCACAGCATGTTTAGATTACACACAGGCTTCTTATAAAACACTGTGGTTTTATATTTTTTTCTACAGCATGTGGTGGGGCTGCTACTTTGGCTTATATTTTGGTCCCTACAGCAGATGCAAAGCGAGTGTAACGTTGCATTGCAGAGGGAGTGGGGAGCAGCACGAGGGAGCCTCGCAGCACGGTTCTCAAGCACGCTGCCGTGACTCCACAGGATATGCAACTGCTACAAGTTCAGTTATCACTGAGAAGCGCCTAAAAAAAGAGCCGCGCCATGCTAAAAGCAGGAAGACAAACATTCTTCTAATATTTACTTAGCATTTTTTCCCTCTCCACAGAATGCCCTTTTGTAGCGCATCTGTTCAGACGCGGTGCCGTGACGTAAACCAGCACCTACATCCTCTGGCGCGCGCTCTTCCCATGCCAGGGGCGGCGCCGCGCTCCGGCCCAGGGCGCGGATTCCCCCCGGAGCGCGGCCGAGGGTCGTCCCGCGGCAGCCCCGTCCACGGCCGCCAGCCCCGCGCAGGCCGCCCGCGCTAGGGCTCTGCACGCGACGTTTGCAACACGCGGCCTGGGAAAACCTTTCCCTGAGGGCAGTCCCAGCTGCCCCCTGAATGGGCAGAGATGTCCCCAGCTGAGCTCTGCCACTTGCACCAGGGAGCCCCGGCACCCCCAGCAGTTGCAGAGCCGCACGACGCATCTCCTCAACGAATCTGTACTCACCTTTGCAGCACGAACAGCCAAGTGCTGGTGATGTCTGTAGGGGAACAGCTAGCTTAAAACTCTAAAAGTTTGCTCTAAAAGCACATTATTTTTGTGAGAAATGTGTTTGGCAAGTTAAAATAGAAAGCTCAACCCTGGGAAACTAAGTCTGCTCCACTTTTTCCTTTCAAGATTTGCAACCCACATGCTGTCCTGCTGTCCTTGCTTATGAGAAATGCAAAGGAAGAGCAGACTGTTTATTTTCTTTAAGGTGGGTAAAGCACAAAAAACAAACTAACAGAATACTCCCCAAAATCAGATTTTAAAAATATTTTCACTTGTAATGGTCCAGGGCAGTTTTGATAATACAGAAAGAGGGTTTTGAGAGAAGGGTTTTTCATTTGGTTTACACACTTTCACAGGAATGTTGCATAATGCTCTAGTAGTTGTCATTTCCCTGGGAAACCCTTCTTGTATTACCTATTTACAGGTGGTTTTATACGTGGGCATGAGAAACGAAACTGCAGCACGAGTCACGTCCTGACAAGGCGATTGTTTCTGAGAGGACGAGGTGCCGGAGCCACGCGCAGGGAGAGAGCAGATGCCGTACGGTGCCCGTGCACAGCCACCCTCTGCCACAGGGAGCCATGGCCAGATGCCTCACAGCCAGAGGTACCCGGGCACGGCCCAGCCGGACTACCCTGCGTGACGCACTCCGGAACCCCTCCCTTCACTCCTGCACTCGTCCCAGGAACTTGCACTCAGCTCAAGTGAGATTAGTGAACAACTTCTAGAGGAGCATCCAGTGTAAAACTGATTTCAAAAGGCAGAGAGAGAATCCACCACTTCTGCTTTTTTTTCCCCTATGGTTATCATCCTACTAAAAGCTAAATGTGGCTTTACTTTTATTTGGAATTTGCCCAGGTTTTGGCTTTTGCCCTTTCTTTTAGTTTCCAGATGAAAAGTACTTCTTTCCCACTCAAAGCTGATTTCTCTTCCTCCAGGGAGTATTTTTCCAAATCATTTTCTCATGCCAGCACGTGCAGACTTCTCTGTGCCATGTACTTGGCTGCAGACACCCAAGGCTCAGACCAGCAGCAACCACACAGGGATGTAGGAAAGAACCACAACACAGGATAGCTGTGGTGATGGCTTGTGAAAATGGCCTAGGCCTGTGTCGAAAGAGCCCCTTATTCAGGTGAATAAAGCTAAGTAAGGGCAGCAGTTTTATTCTGGTAGATAAGGCCAAATCATAGCATCAGTGGTGAGATATAAATGAAAATATGTCAGTGTTGATACTCAAGCTACCCTGCCATTATCAGAGGTGACTTCCTAAAAGTCCTAAAGGAAGCACTTGAAGACCATGGGCTGTCTGAAAGGCCAGGCGACTAGGGGGCTGTATGTAAAATTATTGCTGATTGCGTCTCATTTGATCACTCTAGGGCCCTGAAAAGGAATGAATAAATAAATCCGGAATTCATGTCTTTTGACTCAAACCAAAGAAATGACAAGTTTTGCAGGAGTTCAGCAGAACAAACTCAAGTCACAGCGGCTGCAGGGAAGAGGAGCCCGGTGTCGGTCGCGGCTGTGAGGAGAGGCCCCGCGCCGCAGAGCTGCCAACACGGGCGCTGCGGAGCAGCGGCCGCTGCGCTCGGGACACCAGGGTGGGCACGGCCGGGAGCGTGCACGCGCGCAGGAAACCTTCCCCGCGGGAGCGGCACCAGGCAGCCAGCAGCTCTGTGCTCGTAGCGCGGTGCTGAAGCCGAGCTGAAAGGAAGGTGTGTGGGGAGCGAGGCCGCCACGGGTAGCGGCTGGGCTGGGTAGAGCTTGAAAGGACACCTCTACAGGTACACACGTAAGGCCTGCAGCTACTCACGGGTCTGGGAAACCTGCCTGGTTGTAGCGTAGCTTCTGGCACTGTTTTCACAGGAGCAGGATTCAAATTTAAACTTTTTTCTTTCCCTTTTCAGCAAGGTGCATTTCAGCTTCTGAAATTCTTTTGGGCTTTTCTGGAAGCTCTTCAAGGCATAAACTACAGAGAATCCTTCAAGCCTTTACAAGATGGTTTGAAAGCAGATAACATAATGCTTGAATATAGTAAATAATTTTAACTTATTTTAGTATTTTTAATAGCTTTCAGTAATTTAATTCTAAGTTTAATTTAATAGTCAAATAATTGGATTCTTTCCCCCAGACTCGTTTTCCTGTGGCACAGTTGCTCTGAAAAGAGCCCATGGCTGCTATGGGTACCCGGGAAGAAGGCCTGTTGTGCTGCAGCCAGGCCACCTTTTCCCTCTCACGGCAGCTGTGGCAGTATTTGTTGTAGTGTTGGTAGTAATCAAGTATGAAATGTTCAAGGCTGGCTACCTGAATTAGCCCAGATAGACTTGGATCACCATGACTCCCACAGAAGTGATGCAAGCACCATCCTGTTCTCTCCCCATATTTCATCCTCATGATCAGACATATGCTAGGGAATTCCCTACTTTATTTGGATAGAATGAGCAAAGCTTTCTATTGACAGATCTCCACTGGTATCAACAGGAAAAGTTACCTAAAGTTTGGAGATACATATTTGCCAGTATTTCCTTAAAAGAAGGAAGACAAGTATTAATCAGAAGCATTAGCTGCATATTTTAATCCATCAACTAAAGACCTCGTCTCATGACTTTTAGTTTACTTTTATTCTTAGGTGTTTGCTGTAAAAATATACACATTAATCAGGAACCAAATCTGGTTGCAGGTAAACAGTTCTCTAAAACAAAATGAGATATCTGCCCATTTTGTTTAATACAAACGGGTTGCAACATATACTACCCAGAATGAGCAGAGCATGTCATCCAGAAGCAGGTGCAAATCTTGCCCGTGCAGGAGCCTGACACAGGAAAAACACTAGTCAGGAACCAAACGTTTCCCAGGGTGGGTGTCTTGTTTTTGCAAACCCCACGCACGGCAATTGCAACGCGCCACTCGCCTCGAGGACCCGCTCACCACTCCCTCCCTTGGGAGGCCACGCTCCCGGCACTGGGCGGCACCAGCCTGACAGCACAGTTAGAACCTAGCTGCAGTTTTGCTAGGTGTGAAAGGCAGAGCCAAGTGGCTCCCCTGATTTGAACACTGACACGTTTGCTGTGAGTGAGCTTTGTGATATCTCAGAGCGCAAACAAGGCTGCAGAGATAACACTAGGAGGGAGAGGAGGCACACACTGAGGAGGAAATGCATATTTTCCACATCACATCAGCCCAATTATCAGTTATCCTCTTTTACAGAATCGCTTTAGCTTTGCTTACATCTCAAAGAGTGTAGCTGCTTAACCCCCCTACCCCTCAGAATCATGTGGTTTTTTATCCCCATGAAAACAGGCCAACACAAACCTTGTTTTGCAAGAGATGAGTCACGCTTCAGGATTTATGTGGTGCAGCGCTCTGCACGCAGAGCTTTCAAGGCCGAGCTCTCTGCAAGGCAGCTTGAGGAACACCTACGTGAAACACCTGTGAAGGAGCCATGACTCGGCCTCGCCTGCCCGGTTGCAGCAGGCAGTGGTACCGTATCAGCGAGCCGCAAGTGAGTGACACAGGTAGCTCCGGGACAGACTCCAGTGACCACAGTGCTGAGTTAAGGGAGCTCAGACACTGAAGGCTTCATGATTAATGACAAGCAGTTCCATCCTACCACAACAGAGAGCACCAGAGACCCCTGGGCAGGCTGACATCCAGAACGGCCAGGGCCAGAGCGCTGTCTACCCGCATGAGATGGTGTCCCCTAGCTAAATGGAGATGGACAGAAGTTTGACGTGCTCTCGGGGATTCCTACTTTAAAGCCATGAGATTTGGTGGCTAGTTAAAGTAATCCAGACTTTCAGTGTTTTATAGCTACACCACTCATTAGGGTATACTTTCCAAGAGTGTCCAAGTACCAGAGTTCATTTTGATTTTACGAGGGGCTTTTTTTTTTTCTTGGTCATGCAAATATTGGAAGACAAACATTTTATGCAACATTTCCAAAAATTACCATGAGTTTACACTAATTAGTAATTAATTTTACTTCATTAAGAATTGCATCTTCAGAATTCAACTCCTACCTGTCTGGAGTATGTGACTAAGGGACAGTCTAAGTTCCTACAGACACCTGATGAAACTCTGGCTCACAAAGCAAATCCGTGATGCAACACATGGAAGCAATAGCTGCAGACAGGAGAACACACTGTCAGGAAATCTCTCTCTCAGAGTATAACTTTGAAGCATTTCATTTAAAACAAAGCAGAGAAAAGGTGATTAAAGGGGAATGCGACATTGGTTTTTTTTGCTTCTGTAATATGAGTGCCTGAGGAGGGAGACATATGAAAGCGCTGGAGAAAGAGACAGGCAAAGTGCCCTTCAGAACTAGGATCTGGCTTCTCAAATCACTGGCATTCAAACATACTTTCCATAAAGCTTAAGCAAATAAGATTTCTGGCAAGAAACCACTCACTAGACACATCAGCCACCTGCCCAAGCTGTGCCAGGTGTCGAGAAGGAAAAAGAACAGCATTTCAAAATTGAAAGTTATCATTAGAGCCCACAGAGTTATCCGTGTCCTTCCTGTATGACAATTTCTTAGCATAAGTCCATAACAAACATGGTTTTGCCCAGGTGCTGCAGAGGAGTATCAGGTACTTGTTTTTTCCACACTGAGACCTTTGTTTCTACTCAGCACCAGTGGTTTCAGATGGGCAGGCAACCACTGCACTCCTAACAGCCTGACAGCTGTAAAGCAGGAGGAAGAATTTTTCTGGTCAGTAAGACAGGAGGACAAAAGAAACCTCAGACCCTTAGTCCCTCTCATTCAAAAGCAGAAATCAGGGAGTCTTTCTAGACCCCCTTCCAGGGAGATGGAGGCTGGGTTGGGAAAATATTGCAAGTTACTGCCCTTCGATTATTGCACTAAGAACCAGAACAGAACCACGAACCAACATGGTCATCTCCTGATCCCATTCTCTTTCATGGGGAAGGAGAAGAATTCCATCACACAAATCAGAAATGAGATAAAGATCATGTTTTTCCACTGTAGAGCTTTGGCTGAAGTCTGTAACAAAGAAGGGCAAGAGGGAAGGAGAAAAAAAGAGGAAAAAACTCTACCCTTTTGTGGTATAGCATACTAAAAACACCATCAGTTTACTGCATATTAAAAATTTATCATTATTAGTTTGCTTTTCTCTGAGACTGCTGAATCTTAAACAAGTCAGAGACTTAGAAAGCTCATTTCATTTCTCAGGTTGTTTCTTCTGCTACACATTTCCTAAGAAAATCTGTTTGAAATAGCGTGAATACGCAGCTCCTAGAAAATGTGTGTGCCAGAGTAACAGAAGCCAAGCAGTACAAAATATAAGTGAGATATATATGAAAGGGCGAGAATAGAGTCGAAAAATTCTCTCCCCAAAACTGTAAGTGATAGCTCTGCTAGCTACCTTAAACCATCAGTTTCATGTCACACTGAACACCTATTCTAGCACACAGACCACAAGACAAGGCAAACAGCATCTTACAGCCCTGGGATACATTTAAACAGCCCATTCAAAGATGAATACATTGACTTTGGAAGAAAGGAAAGAAACAGAATGTCAGTAAGTTACAGCCACATAAGGCAGAGAAAAACATATTTTTAAGAGGGTTTAAGGTTTCTTTTTTATCATTATTTTTCAAGAATATATGTTTCCACCCTAGTAATGCTTCATAATGCAAGCAGAGAAAAATCAAAGCTTCACAAAAGGAAAGTAACAGACACTCAGAGAGACTCCAGAGGATGCATTTTAAATAAAAGATGAATGCTCCAGAAAGTTGCTCTATCTTTGGTAAAACAAGTGGTCCTTGGTTTCTAAATCTCTCATCAATCAGAGCTGATTAAGCTCAACTGGAGGAAACAGAAATACTATGTTTACTTATATGAGAACTGGATATTTTTGCCATAGAATACATTCTGTCTATTGAGCATGGTTACATATCGGATAATTATACAAGTGATCATTCCTTCCACTGCAGAAATTAGTGACAGAAAATGCCTAGTTTGTATTCAGCTTATCAGACCAGACAAGCATAACAATCTTGATCACCTTCAGAAAGAACATAAAGATCTCTGGATAAAAAAACAGCAGCAAGAAAGACAGTCATCCTGATTTCTCTTCATTTCAGATGCAAGATCTGTGTGCTACTCCACACTCCTGGAGGTGCTCTCAATCGCTTTTCTAAGCACCTTCTTCAATGAACTTGTAATGACTGAAAAAAAAAAAAAGAAAAAAAAAAAAAAGGTTTCTGTCAAAACAGAACTGAACTTCTAGCTCAACATAGGGCTGTGCCAGTTGTGACCAAGAGACGACAGAGCTGTGATCCAGGTGCATCTCCTGCAGTCTGTCCTGAGGAGCAGACCAGGAACAAACATCACCAAATGGAGACCAGCCCCAGCAAATTTTCCCTCGTGAGCGAGTTTCTGGCATGTGCTCACTGTCCAGTTTGCCTCACTGCTCTTTTGCAGAGGTTTTTATGACAAAGGGAAAGTAGAGGAATCTTTTACTGGCCAGAGCTCACTGGGTTTTTACTGAGCACACATTCTCCCTTTGCCCTAACACATGTCTTTTTACCTGTTAACCTGCAGGTTAAAAGGTTTTTGACAGACTGCTGGAAAGGAGCAGGAAGCATGTGAGCCTGGTCAGGCCCATCATTTTCAAGATTAGTTTGTGAGAATTACATCCTACTGTGAAAAAAAGAAAAAAAAAAAAGAAAAAAAAAAGGTCAGAAAACAGGTAAAGCATTCTCACCTTAGTAATCTGCCCTAAAGTTGAGCTAGTCTTGCTTTTCCACTTGATCTCGCAACAGGACAGAGAAACAGTAATTTACTTCTACTACTAAAACGCTGTAGCCTATTTCCCACTTGGTTTTGCAAGTGCTCACTGCAGCTATGATATCAAATTATGACTTTGATTGTGAGATGAAAGGACCCTAAAATGCTTCTCCTAGGAAGACACTGAGAGAGTAGGACCTGGCTGCCTCCTAACTGTTACATGTGCTGCTTCCTAGCACGGCCTCATGACTCCTCATACAACGGATTCAAATATGAATACAAGCGTCAAAGCTCTCTAAACAGCCCAAATGTAACAAGGACAGCCCTAAACTATCTCTGCCTGCAAGATTAGGGAAATGCTGTTTGTTTGTTCCGAAAGCCTTTGCCCTTGTATACAAGTACACTCTGCTCCCTTTTTGATCCGCAAGTTAACAGAGACATGCCTGCGGGATGACTTCCCCCCACTATTTACATACTTACCCCTTTACCCTCTGTTAGTCAGCGTTCCTGTCTGCAGCTATAACCTTTGGTAAGGTCTAGGATCTGCTTGAGCTTTCTACAACTGTGCTGGATTACAGATTGCTCCTGACAGTCCAAAACAGCTTAGGAAGGGGCAGAGAGGTTTTCATCCTTTCCCAGGGGTCTCCCCACTGCACAGGGATGTAGCCACTGCTACAGCCTCTTGCTTTTGTCTGTGAGCTTGCAGAGGGGGCTTCAGGAGGCACCACCACAGCAGATGCCAGAGTGCTGCCGGCGTTGGGCCAGGTTCCCTCCCCACTGCCAGGACACAGAACCAGGGAGAAAGGAGCACACGCTCCTCTCCTCAAGTGCTCTGAGCTGGCACTGCCACTTAGAGGAAGGCTGGTCACACCTTTGCCTAAGGCTACATTTGCAGACTTTCCTGAATGGTTTAGGAGCACAACCCCCTTTGCTACCAATGGATGACATTTTCCTAGAGGCCCATGCTCCTGCATAAATGAGAAGTATCTGGAATATCTCATTTCAGAAAAAAATATAACAATGAGAACTTACTTAGTCTTTCACAAGAGTGGGGACTCCACAGACACCTCTCTCAGCCCCTACAACTTCATGAAAGCACTGAAGAGAAATATTCTTGGATGCGGGCCTGCAGCAAAAGACAAGACTCATCCAGATGCTCCCACCAACTCCAACTGGCTTTGGATTGGACGCACATGTGAAAAGATATGCTCCGTGTTCTTCACAATATAGAGGACTACAGCAAGAGGGTTTTCTAATTATAGAAAGTTGGGTTATAACAAAGAGATGCTGAGATGCCCAAGCACTTACTGTTCCTTTCTCCAAACGGTCAGGAGCAAAGTCAAAAAAACTGTTCTCAGAGGCGCAGACCCATCCCCGCCTCAGCAAACACCCCACATATCTCTTTCCTCAGCAAAAAAACTAAAACAAGCAGAGAAATATTTTTTCCTCCACTGTTTGCTTTCTATTTACTTTCTGTTGCTACTTTTCTAGCAAGGACAGCTATTTTGCAGCAGGGGACACCAAGGTCCCTTGATCCATAGAACCTGCTTATTTTCCATCCACTACCTGGTCTTTCCAAATCCTGGGGGCCTGCTCTGTGTAGCTCTCCACTTGGTATGAACAGACGGAAGGTCAGGAACAGAAACTGGAGCTCCCAACTGAGACCAGGATTTGGACTGGGATGGGATATACCATCTCAGTTGTGCTTTCAGCAGACATTGAGGAAATGGAGCTTTAAGTTGCCCTTTTATGAGTTGTTTATTATTATTACTGCTATTATTCAAAATGTCTTTATTAACAACATTTCTCCATTGATTATTCCTGGAAAGCAAAATACTAAGAGGTCACTGAAAGATTCAAATCCACTTTTGAAGGCGAACAAATTACTACAGGGATTTATTTACACAATTCCAAGCAGAAAAAAAATACAGGCAGCCTATTTTTAAAAATTCCCTAAATGCACACACACATAAATAACCAAGTCATTCAAACCTTAATCGTGTTTCCTCACTGTTGGTAGCATCACATTTCGTGCTGAAAACAGCAACCTCCTCCCTCTGAGGAAAGATCAAGGACTAGAGATTTTCACACTCTGGGCAATGTAAGCACCATAAATAACCATTTATTAAATGAATCTCACTTCACTAGGCCTGACTTTTCCAAACTTGTATAACGTGTGAAGTCTTTTACTGCTTAGAGACCTGTTAAACATGCAGCCACAAAGCTGCCTAAAGCCATTGCATCTCATTGTTTGAAGCCTGAACCTCAGCAACATTTCTTTCTAAGCTAGTTTTTGGGTACATACAGAAATCAAACCCTTGTAAAATCCTTTTAATTTCCTGCTCTGGTTCTTTGGGCCCATAGACCTGACCTGTAAGATATTTCACTACCTTTTTTTTCCCCTGCATTATTGATAAACTCCTTCAGTTTCAACTGTGGTGCCCATAAACAAAATTCATATTGGACAAGCCAAAGGCTCCAAGACAGACAGTTATTAGCTCAAAGCCGGAGTGTTTCATTTTAGACTTCATCCCCATTTAAACCATGAAAACCTCAGTAAATATTGAATTTAAATCCACTTCTTACTGTCGCCTTCTCCAAGCCTTTGTTAAAGGACTCATTCTTAGTCCATTTTATACAGAACTGTCTAGCTCCCTGTGCTGAGAGGGAGCCACACTGCAACAGGAAAAGAAACTCTCTCCGCGCTGAAAGGCTCAGAATCCCAGACAGAGCAGACACAAGAGAGAAGAGGGAAAAAAAAGAGTGGAGCTGTTTCCTGCATGTGTCACACCACTGATCAATGGGTTCAGGAAGAAAACTCCTGAGCCTTAATCCAAGGCACAACACACTACGTCACATTACATCATACTCTTTCTTCTTCTTTAACAAAATAACTGCAAAAAGTTAACTTTTTACATGCAGACAGGCACACTTACAGTTGCAAGAGTGCACGTCAGACGCTGCTGCTTGGGTTCTCTCCCTCCTCCCAACCCTTGCAGGCCTCTGATCTATCTCCTTTCTCGAAATACCTAAAAGCCCCTAGCAGATGCCTCTTAGAACAGAAAGAGGAATTCACTGGAAAATGTTCTCAGTGGGAGGGAAGGAAACATATCCAAACAATGCTGAAAGCACCTTTATCATTTCTGGTCCCTGTTGGTCCCGGCGCCCTGTTTCTGCAGGCCAAAAGCAGAGTGGCGGCTCTGTGTCTGGGCAGGGTCCCCGTTAACGCCCGGTCTGAGGCAGCTTCTGGGAAGAGGCCGTGGCTGTTCCAGGGAAAGGCTTTCTGCCTCAGGCCTGACCACTGCAGGACACTCCTTCCACAAGCCATCCCCACAGCACTGCTCCCTGCCAGGGAATCAAAGGCTCCGGGTACTTTGCCAGCCAGGAGTGACTGGGAACTGCGAAGCGGGGCAGAAGTTGGCATTGCCACAGCACAGCTCTCATCTTCTCCACACCACTGCTGTGCTTTTCCACCCAAACCATCGTGCCATCTGAGGGGACGCAGAAGGGGGTCCTTCTGAGTCATTATGAGTTAGAAGTCTGACCTGTGGGTGCCACTAATCCTGCTAAATGAACAGCAATACAGAAACAGGCAAAACCCTGCAATTAAACACACTGTAGAAAAACAGCCTGAAGGGAACACATCATTGCTATTTTCAAAAGACACCTGTCCCGAAACCCCTGGGAGTGATTCGCGTATCTTCTCAAGTACTGCAGAAACTCTTGACTAGCTGCACAGTTCTCACTGAGGAGTTCTGTGAAATTAAGTCATCCCAAACGGTTAATCAAACTAAGGGTTGCTGACAGGGGAAGGGATCAAATGAAATGTTCCTGTTGCTTTAGACGACAAGAAAGACTGCTAAGGAAGTCGTTCTATAGCCTGAGAAGGGTCCACAGCTTTAAGAAATTCTCCCCTAAAGGCTGTAAAGCTTTTACTATGTGAAGTATTTTTGCTATTGTATACACTGGCAGCCACGAAGTGCAGCTATTATTTCTGGCAGCAATTCAGAGAAGGATGGGGCTGATAAAGCATTTAACAAAGTCTGTTTGGGTCAATCCATCTGTTTTTAACCATCCATGTAGTCCTTTGAGTCCTTTTAAAAGAGGCTGGATATTCCTTAGTGTAATACATTAACATCTATTCTTTGCTATCTTTTATTATTTATGATGCCCAGCAAACAATGCCATCTTTAAAAAGTCCACACACTTCTGTATGGATCGCACGAGCATCCTCAAAGGGCTGGTTTGCAGCTGAAGCAGCTCCGTGCAGACCTGCGACCCGCGCTGCTCCCTCCCTGTGCCACGGCAGGGAGGGCAGGGAGAAGAGAGCCCGCCCAGTGCAGGGAGGTAAGAGCGCTGCTGAAGAAACCCAGCATGGAGCTTCGGAAAGGAAATGTTTTCAGGACACGTGAGCACCAGGAAAAATAACCTGACTAGCTGGGAAGGACCACATTGGCATTCTCAACATTCACACTGCACAGGTTTGGTTACTGAAGGATTTCAAATCCAGCTCTGCTGGCGACTCTCTGAACTGCATGGAGCAAATCAGGGTGCAAGTTTCATCACCCCAAGTCCCTGCTGAGCTGCAAGGTACCAACAGCCACGAGGGGGAACACATCAGTGACAACCTCTGCTCACAAGAGCTCTGTTTCAAAACAGAAATGAAATACCAATAGGACTATATTGCTTCCAAACATTGCGCAAGCATAGGTAGCCACGATGAATACGTACTAGAAAAGTATTGGCCTCCCCATCTTACAAAAGGAAATAAGACAGGAAAAATGGCTTGCAGCTAGTGACAGCTGCAGCATGTGTTACTCACCTGATACAAATAACTGCCACTGATATAAAAATTATTCAAATTCAGCAGTGAGGCTCTCACATCCCAAAATGCTTTTGGCCATTTCCCACAGCCCTTTGTTTCAGGAGACAGTACTGTCCCGAGCAACATGTGGTGGCTCAGGTCTC
The DNA here is from genome assembly GCA_013398735.1 of Nothocercus julius. NCBI lineage: Eukaryota > Metazoa > Chordata > Aves > Tinamiformes > Tinamidae > Nothocercus > Nothocercus julius. The sequence goes on along the minus strand of VZSV01000001.1, from coordinate 2,688,789 downwards.
TTTATCACTTACCTGAGCTTATCTGCTACAAAAATCACGCGCCGCTCCAAGAGGAGAGAAGCGAAGATCCTGATGATCTGCCGCACGCTGAGGCACTTGAAGAGGCACTCGAAGTCCACGTGCTCGAGGCGCGAGTCCGTGGGCCGCCGCAGCTCAATCACCTGCGCACAGTCCGGGACAGGCAGTCAGCTTCCCTGGCGATGCCCGGCCCCTGCCCTCCAGGCTCTGCCCCCTCGCGGTGCCAGGGACACAGAGAAGCTCTAGCCTCTGCAAATCAAGGCTGAAGCCACAGCACCCCGAGAACAGTGTGTTGCACAAGCTGCTGTCAAGTCAGTCTTCTTCCCAGAGTAATTATGTGCATTCATTCCACCATCATTTCCTAGGAAGGCACAATTCTGACTTTTGGCAACCCTGTCTGATACGCACAGCTTGGCTGAGTCAACAGCATGAAGAGAGTAACCATCTGGAAGCAGACGGAGAGGGAGCCTACAAGCCTGAAAGGGGAGGGCATCCTCTTCACTGGCTAACCTGATACCAGTTAGTTGGAGTTTAAACAGCCATGAAGGCAATGTAAAGTTGGTATAACTTGGCTAATGATTCAAATACACACCTAGAAGCGACTTACAGACTACACTTAAGTGCCGAGCAGAATTTAAACCCAATTTACCTCATTTTTCACTGCTTTATTAAGTGTAATTCACTGTCTAACGTTTAAAGCCTTTTTTTGTCATACAGATATATACACATATATATACTTAACTGGGGAGTCAGGATAACGTCTTAGATGGTGACTTCTGACATCCCTTTAAAGTCTAATTTCGCACTTCATCCATGACCTCAGGCCCTCTCCTTTCTTTTCTCAAATGCCTTTCGTTTGATTCCTTTATTACATCTTCCTTTTACTCTGCATTTGACATGGCCAGATGTGGAACTTGAAGGCGGAGGACAGAAAAAAAGAGAAGAGGAAAAATAACATGAAGAAGAGAGTAATAGAGGAAGAAATATATGAAGTGCAAGACAGTAATGATGAATTACTGAGGAATTTGAGGAAACAGAGGGGAAAGGGAAAAAGTTGGCCAATTTGAAGTTGTGTTGAAATCTCCAAAGACATATTAACAGTAACGTCTCCTCCTTTCCATATGTCCAAAAATCATCATCACTTTATTTCTTTAAATCCCTTCTATGCTCTCATGCAAATGACACTGCATTCCTCTGATATACTGTATTAGGTTTAAACTTGAGCAGCCCTCACAAAATTCCTCATAAAGCCTCATTTAAGGCTATAATCCGCAGCAAGACCACAGGATACTGGAAACAAAACCAGTTCATACCAGTTAATTGTCATTCTGTTTTGTGATCAGTAACACAGAACTATAAAACTATTACAACAATAGTAATATACAGATTAGCTTTTTTGTAGTCAGAAAAAAGGCCAAAATGCATGAACAATATGTGACCAGAGCATTTTATACCGGTCACCCTCCAACCTCCTGCTGTTGCTCCAAACAGCTGTACGAACTCAGGTGTGGGTCGATGGTGACCCACCCATTCGCACATGTCCAGGAACACGGCCTGCTCTCTCTCCCACTCAGAGAGGTGCCCACTTCCCTTCCTCAGCAGTGTGATTGAAAGCTCAAATTATATTTATGTGCTGAATCATAAGGAGCTAGTTTTGTTGCAAAATTTCCAACACTGAAATCTTGTTGCGGGGAAGGATGCATTGCAAGTTACAGCAGTTTTTACAAATGCCATAGATGTTTTCCGGCGCTTGGCAAAGCTTTTTGCTTCAGTTTGCTCTTAACAAAGAAATACACTGTCTACTTCCCAATTAATCATCATCTTTGTTTAGGCCAGAGGAGCCACAGTGGAAGGACAAGACTCTGTTCCTAATTAAGCCAGTGCATTCCATCTAAATAACGAGTTTGTACTAGCATAACAGAGAGCAAAGTTAAGCCAAAATAGGGTTGTTTGTTTGTTTGGAATTATCTCAATATTTTTCTCTGGGAGAGTTCAGAAGCTTGAGCTGAGGATAGAGAAGTTGCAGATCCATGGTTCCCAGATAGAGTCACATCAAAAAAGCATTATCAGATCCTTTCACCATTACTTATACCATACAGTTGACACAGGAAACCAAGCCTGATGCTAGTTTTTGTCACTGTGATAATGCTCGGCAACACTATAGCTCTTACTAGTATGGACTTAGCAGTTCCTACTCATAGTTCTGTTAGCTATGCTAGGCCAAACACAATACGGACTTTTTAGAAAACATAACTTGTAAATACAGATAAAGTAACAAATATATTAATATCAAATCCATTTATAATCATCAGTGGGAATTAGCATTAATGAATTAACACAGGAGCTGCTCTGGCACTGCTCTTTTTTGAGGATGGGCCACCTCACACAACTTGTAGCACCTGTATGTCTCCAACTTCTCTTTCACTGTTTATTATTGCAGTGGTGAAGAAGGAGGCTTCAACTTTTAATGTTTGCAGTTGCTTTTTACCTCATTTCCAGCTCCAGGCAGGAAGGTTTTGACTTTGATTGTCTTTCCAGGTGCGGGGAAAGGAGATTCCATCAGACTCCTCATAAATGGATAAACCAAGGCAGCAGATATACCCCTTCTCCTTTCAACTTCATCCAGGATCTGATCCATTAGTCAGAAAGGGAGAGAGAACAAGTCAGCATAACATACACATCCGATGCACCCTCTGTCCCATGTGTGTCTGCGCACATGGCAGATCCAAGTTTAATTCTCCTCTGCAGTGCACTCCTTCACTACCATCGCAGCCATGAGATCTGACCCTACCCTGAAAATTATCCATCTTCCATTTAGAAAATGAAGCCCTTTCTGGAATGCAGCTAAACAGAGAAACAAAGAAGAAATAACAAATTTGTCAAGGAGAGATAAGACTCTATATGGTAAAAAAAGGATCAGTAGTTGCATTAAGGAGAAACACGTTTTCTGTGCAGGGCATCTCCAGACCTATGAATGTTCAAACTGGGTGTCAAAGCAACATCAACAAAGCTGCAGCTCTTTCCTTTCAGTTCAGAGGGCAGAAAAATGCCAGAGCAGCAGGGAGACCAACTCTGGCACACTCTGCCTTTCACTTTACAAGGAAAGATCTCCTGGAGGAGGCCTGGCCAAGGTCACTTTGGAGTCTCCGCGGTGAACTGGAGGCAGCCATGAGCAGGCTCTTGAAGCGTGCCCAGCTGTTTACACTGCAGGCCTGCATTAAGGTCACTTGCTGTTTGACATGACGCAGAGCAGGCAATCTAGTTTTAAAATGAGCAGATGGAACTCCTTACAGATAGAAAGGACATTTTTTTCTTCTCTCTTTGCTCACATGGGCCAACATAAATTAGATCACAGCTAAGTTTTCCCACATTAGACAGACCATATAGATGATAAACCTAAAGAATAAAAAGCAATCTTCAAAGCAGTTAGTGGTTTGACCTGAAAGAGTGATCTTTTAACCACCACTCAAGAGCTAAAGGCCATACAAGAGTTAGTGGGTCTGAGCCAAGCATTTTCCCTTGTTTCTCTTGGAAGTCCTTTTCATTGAAATAGAATATGAAAAGGCTCTTAAGCACAAACTGGTGAATTACAATGGAAGCTAATAACACCAAATGCCAGCAGAGGCATTCACTGGTGCACAGCTTCCCCCTCCTCCCTGCAACACAGCAAAGGCCTAACTCTGAACCATACCTGAGTACATACATATAGCTCGCATTCCAGTTAATGCAAATGGCAGATGACCATAAAGGAATATATGGATTTCGTTCTTAATGTAACTTGCAGAGCAACATGCAAGTTACATCTAATCAAATAAAACGTCCTAGTGACAAGTAGCTAGCAATGAACCAAGGCTGTGCCTCAGTCCTCCTGCCAGTCTGCCCTCGTTACACTCCCAACACACATGGCCCTTGTAGCCACAGGTGACATTTTAAGTTGCTGGCATTGGGGGCTATATATAAATACACCAGCCCTTTGTGCTCCAGTTTTTGCTACGTTCAATGAAAAGCTCTTTGTGGAAGGGACTGTGTCACCTCACGTGCGTGTGATATCCCAGTCCTAACAAACTTCACAGTACAAATAAAAAGCACCTGAGGTGAACGAATGATACCCAGGTGAACTGACAGTGTCACGAACAAGAACAGCCAAGGCTCCCACGTTTGCTTTAGCAGCAGCAGAAGAGCAGAAGCTCGTGACAGGCCTCTTCAGGGCCCAACACAGACATTCCTTAGGAGCCTTCCTATCTGCAGCAAGATGAGGAGCTTGAGGCCGGGGCAGACCCTGCCGTGTCCCTGGGGCCTGCCTGCTCCATCTTCTCTCCTCCCCACTGGGACACAGCCCCTCCTGCATCCAGGGAAATTACATTGAGCAGTCAGGCGCTGATTCACTTGGACTGGATGATCAGACTCTCTCATTCAGATTATGGATACAGCTGGGAAAAGAGATTACTTCCCATTCTGGCCTGTTACTGTTCTTTGTTGTCTGCTGCAGACTTTATATCCTAGCTGCTTATAACCAGCTGATTATAGTCAGGATACTTACATTTCCAATTTTCATATTCTATGTTTTTCCCTTTCCCAATCTTTCCATGGAAAATGAGGCCAAAATTAAGATAAAAACATCAAAGCAACTGAAGAGCCTCAGGACTTCTCTCCATATCATTAGCTTCCAAGATCACCATTTCTGTGAGCTATGTATTATGCCCAGAACAATGCAATCTGCTTCACTCACAGATATCTGTGTTTAGATACATGTTATGTTTAAGAGTCACTGCCATAATCCCGTGGATTCAGAGCTTCGTGAAAGGCGTCAGAAGCAGAGTAGCAATTAACTATTTCAGCCTAATCGTTGTTCTTCAGAAAAGAACTGTGTTAAACAAAGTTCTATCCAGGAAACTTGGAAAGTTGCTTTGATGAAGGATAATACTTTGTATGGCTATTAAATCATAAGCCTGATACAAATATCATGATTTTTACTAAGTGATTTACATATTTGTTTCAGCTTTATTTTTATACAAATGAACAAGAACAACCTCTGTTTAAATTTTATGAGATTTCCTGGTATCTGAAGTTAAAATCTCTGGTGAATTAAAAATATATATATATATAAGCAATATATCACAATTTGAAAAAATGAAGGCAGACATTTGAAATCAGATATATCATTGCCCTCCATGGACTACCTGCAAATCCTGTATGGTATACTGAGGTATACAGTGGATTTTGCAGGACGGAGGACAGTAAAGTGGCAGCCAGAGAGGTATTTCAAATATTCATCAAACAGCTATGTTTTCAAGATTGCACATATTAACCTTTTTTTTTTTTTTTTTTCCTTCTTATAAAAGAATAATGCCTGGAGCTGTGGAACTGAGGCTCTGAGGCCTTTCAGCACCTCAGTTTAGTTGCAATCCCCTGCTTAATCTCTCAGACCTCCTGCAGTAAGAAATTTATNCTGTGGAACTGAGGCTCTGAGGCCTTTCAGCACCTCAGTTTAGTTGCAATCCCCTGCTTAATCTCTCAGACCTCCTGCAGTAAGAAATTTATTAATTAGGTAAACCACATTGGCATATGATGCAACTCCGGATTCATTAACATGGAGTCCAGTTAGACGATCATGCACACTTTTTTCTAACTTCTAACTTCTAACTTAAGATAAAAAAAAAAAAAAAAAGTCAATAGAGTTAAGCTTATAGCATTCACTTATCAGATAATCGTTTTTCTTAACCTCATTATTCCACAGGGTATTGGAATAAAAGTGGTACTGGCCCATCATTGAAATTGTGGATGCCAAGAATTACAGCTCAACACAGAATGGCTTCAGAAAACAATGGAAAAAACTGCAGTCAGCCAAATCATACAGACACACAGATGTTTTTTGAATCAAGTTTTGCCTCAGTCATAGAATAAGACCTTCTTTGATGAAGACGGTAATAGAGTTGGAATATCCAAAACAGCAACTGTAAAATATGGTTATCTCCCATCAAAGGAAGAATTTCTCCTTGTTTGGTTCAGTGCTGTGGATGTGTTTCAGTAAACAGTCAATTTAAAAAGTAATACTGAAAAAAAAAGTCTTACCTTGGAAAATAAGTCAAAACAGCCCAGGCGGCTGATGACACAATAAACTTCAGGTAGGCGTGGGCCTTTTCCACTTGGCTGATAACAGAGAGAGAGAGATTGAAATTACACATTAATTTGCAGCCATAAGGAAATGCACTTATCTTTCTGATCACAAACTTGGCCCTAATATGACATCTTTCACTATCTGCCTCTCCATCAAAATAGTTACTCTTGGAAAGGCATCATATTTCTTCCATAAGACAGAAAACTAAAAAGCATAAATACTGCTTATCCACTTTGGAAATCATAGTGCTTTGGAGCCATATTCTTACATTGCTCCAACTTGAAGCCATAAAAGCACATTTAAATATGACAATAACTTATGTGTCTGCTATCACAGACTTCTGCTCCTGCTATGGCATGAAGAGTGAGGCCACCCTGGGGCCATGTGCTGGGAGATGAGGACTGCAATGCTAAGGGGAGGCTACAGTGGCTCTAGTTCCCCACTCATCCTCCAGTGTTCGGAGAGGGCTTGACCTCCAGAAACCCAGCAGAGAGCTAAACTAGGGCAGGCCGTGGGTGCTAAATCATTAACATTAAGAAGGGGGCCAGTGCAGAGCACTTGCAAAAGGCCACCCTCGCTGGCAGGACGCAGCTTGCCTTCCTGGGTCCTGCACGTGCATGGGGGGCAAGGACGGCTGTGACGTCCTGGGCAGGCAGGGCAGCCCCTGCTGTGTTTTCAATTGGTTGGACGCAGCATTTCTGCTTTGTGCAGTTGCAGCTGATTTTCAGCAGCTTGAGAGGCACAGGCTTCCTAGAGGGTGCTACTTTACCAAGGCAGTTTGCTGACTTGAGACGGTCGGGTGTGTTCCCAAGACAGGCTGCCTAGGCCAGGAACGACACCGGCGACGGCGCAGAAGGGCTCAGGCAGAGCAGTAAACCCCAGGAGCAAGGGCTCCACGCAGGGCCTGAGCACTGAGCAGGCTCCCTGCGTCAGGGCGTCCTGCGCAGCCAGCTATGCTTCGGCAAAACCGAGTAAAAAGTGGCTCCAAGAGAATCACTTAGTGCTGCGTGGCCACTTTATACAGTTGTGCGCTATTGATACGCAGCAGTGACAAAATCGTTCCCACCACCAGCAGGGCTCTGGGAAAGGGGCTCGCAGTCGCTGTTTCCATCAGCTTGTGCCCGCCTGAGCACTAAGCCGAAGCGGCCGATCATCTCCTCTCTAGCATCACGGAGGGCTCAGCCTACAACTCTGCGGGGATCACGATGTGTTGCTGATGCTGTGAAAAACTTCCCTGCAGGGTTTGATACTCGTAGGCCCCAGAGACATCAGTCAGGAGAGTGCAAGGGGAAGCTGCGCTTTCAACTCCGAGTATTGCCGCCTCGGCCGGGACGGCCAGCAGGTGCCTGGGCAGTTATAATAGAGATGATGAAAAAATACCAGGACTAAGTGAATACAGATGGGTCTATTTCTGGATCCAAACCTGCTCACTACACGTCACATCTCTGAAAAAGCAGAACCCTTTTTTGTCCATATTAGGTATAAAACCCTTTCTAAAGGCATTGAGTGATTATATCAAGCATGTGGGATTTTGGTTAAAATCATTTTGTCAAATCTGCAGGAATGCCGAAGCCATGCCAGCAGCCTTGGACAGCCCCCAGCCAAGAGCTGTCTTACTGAGTGCCAGTAAAAACATCGCATTCCTGGGTCATCTATAAGCCCAGAAACAATAACTGCTCAGCGTTTACTCAAAGATCCTGCTTTGTGAAATATCCTCACTTTCAAACGTCGTAAAAGCTACGTGTCCCTGAGATTCTTCCCTCCTTGCACTCCTCACATAGGATGTCTCATTTATGTCAGAGACCTTTTCTTGCAAGTGGTGCAGCCTTCTGGCTACATTCAAGTCATCTGCAAGATGCAGCAAGCAACTATCTCAAGCAGGGCTATTCTGCGGGGCAGGATTTCTGCAATTTCTCATACTGGCAACACTTCTCGTGACCTTCCCCCCCAGCCATTAACTTAGACCATGGAAGGGTTTGGTCCCTTTGCCTTAAAGATGGATCCAAAACACCTGCTCCCAACACCGTATTTTGTTTCCCAGAAAAACGCTATGCAGGACATGACTCACAACCTCACTGGCCACACACCTCCCTCCTCTGCCCGGATTCATCTCTCTCCACCAGCAGAGACTCCAGGCTGGCCGAGGGGATTTGACTCCCCTCTCAAATAGGGGTACCCAGGGCCCCAAAGGCGTCTGACCGACTCTGCCTCGATGCTCTCACTGCCTTCCTCCTGGCAGTAGATGGACCAAGCGATTGGCCTTTTGTCCTCAATTTGTTTTTTGGGGGGATTCAGGATAGTGCAGCTTTAACCCAGTATCACTAACAAAAACGCTACTGAACTTTGTTGGTAGGCAGGAGATGGACTGGCAGGAAGATGAGTAACAACTGCTCAGAACTTAGTTATGAGATGGAAGAGCTGAGGGCTGGCAAGTAGCTCAGGACAGCCTTGTTACAGTTACTCTAATGCTAAGCTTGTTAGGGAAGCCCTTTGCAAAACACTTCCCTTTACACATTGCTTCTGGCAGGAGAAACCCAGGGCCTTTGCTCCTGCATGGGAGCCCATGTTTTCTCTTCCAATTTAGACCTCCCTGCCCAGGTGCCTGAGAGCCAGGGGAGGTGTTTGGAAAATTATTTTAAATCTGTGCCCAAAATCTTGTGCTAAAGTCTTCTTGTTACATATGCAATACAAACTTTCAATAACAGAGCACCCCATGCGTTCACAGCTGTCAAGGTGCTAGGGGGAAGGCAAGCAGAAAGAAAGCAGGAAAGCTTTTCCAGTGAGCTCCTTGCACCTCCATAAACATTAGCCAGTATCACACTAGATTTGCCTGTAAACTGTAGTGAATTCCCTCCCCTGCCTGAGCAAATGCAAAGACAAGCTTGTCCCACCTCAAGTCCCGTTTTCACCTTTTAATGTGCACGCTTCATGTTCAGGCATCTGCTCCTTCCAACTCCTTATCCTAGACTTAGCCTAGGAATATGCTGGAAGGACATTTTTTAGGTGAGAGGGAAGACAGAGATAGGATAGGGTCAAACAGACCCTGTGAGTTTTTACTTTATTTCTGCAAGTACTAAGTTACCAGCCAAGAAATCCTGCTGCTGCCAGGCTTCATGCTCTGAGAAGGGGGTCTTTCCAGAGGCCTGTCCTGTAGGTCTCTGCTGCTGTTACCATGAGCCAGCTGCCACCTCCAGCAGCGGGGCTGCAGGCCACTGCAGTGAGGACGGCCAGGCCTAGGGCAGCCCAGCAGTGCCCCGAGCTGGCCTGAGCCCCGCGCGGCACGGGCAGCACAGCCCCTGCTGCCCGGGAGAGCTGCAGCCGGAGCGGCTCTCGCGCCGCGGCTGCGCCTGGGCGCCCGCTCGCACGGGCCCTCACCGCCCGCCTGCCCCGCGGGGCTGCGCGCAACCAGAGCCTCCCCAAAGGCCTCGGGCCCGCGCTCCCTCCAGCTGCCTCCACCCTTTCTCTGGGCCGCACAGGCCAGCTCCTGGCCTCCCGGGAAGGAAAATTTTGCAGGTTTTCCACCACTGAGGGCCTCCCAGCTCAGCCTCTGTCAGCAGCGGCCTGCTGAGAGCACCCCTGCTCTCCGCTCTGCAGGGCTTGCGTGCCCACCGCGCTCTTACTGCGCACGAGCCTGCGCGCCTGCACACGCAGAGAATGGCTGGCATCTAAGCCACACTCTTCATAGAGTATTTTCAACATATTAAACCAGGGAGACTAGTAAAATGAAATGATAAGCTAAATCAAATTTAAAAAAAGAAGTTCTGCAGTGCACAGCATGCACTCGGGTTCCTGACACACCAAGGCTCCCTCCTGCTGCCTCCCTGCGGGCGCTGCTGCAGCCCCTGCCCTACAGCCTTCCTGCCCACGCGGCCCTCGGGGGCAGAGCGGCGGGACGGCGCCGGAGGCGGCAGCCTGCAGGCCCAGCCCGAGCCCCCGACACCGCGGGGCACCGAGCCACAGCCCGCAGCTCTAGAAAAGAGCCTAACAAAGCGGGGGATTCGTTAGTGCAGGGAAGAAAGTGAAATTACTTTCAGTTATTAAAGAGAAATGCATCACTGGCAGTAAAATGGGATAGGAGGGAAGGCTAATATACTCTGTCATATACTGGCCCATTTCTTTTCACATAAAAATGCATACTTCTCACCTCGAGTCACCAGAACAGCTATTAAGTGATTGCCTTGGAGATATCAAGATGTAACTGGAAAACTTTCTGCTATCTATGAAAGTGTATATTGTTTGTTATAGCGCAATTGGTTACATTCCAGTCTAATCCTGTTTTAAAATAAAACAAAATGATATAAATATATGTAAAGTAGGTACTGCATTGGATTTGTTGTACAAACAGGACATAATTGTCATTGTATCCCTTGAGGTATTTTTGGCAAGGTTTTAGAAGAAAAAAATGGACTGGAACAATCTGAAGGCAGAAAGGAAAAAGTAGAGCAGTTTGTATCACAGTAATCCAAAGAAAAACAAGACTGACAAAATGTTCAGTAACAAAAAAGTAATTATCTCAAAAGTTAAGGAATGAGAACATCAAACTCTGCAAAAGGACACAAACAGGACATTGGACACTACCTACCACACAGAACTAGGCTGTTGATCCATCTAGCCATGCAGCCTGTTGCCAATGACTGCAAAATGCTTTAGAGGAAGATCTGAGAAACCCCCAGTTGAAATTATGAGAGGAAGTTCTAAGACATTCTCCTCGCAGCAGCTGCCTCATCCTGAAGCATGGGTTATAACGCTTTTTTGGTTGCTTGCTTGTTTTTTACAGTTCTGTATTGCACAGTATGGCCCTATCTTTCCCATATACAACACTTGCCAAAAACTGTAGTTCCAGAACTGTGGTCATCATATTTGCCAGAGCCTTTGGTTCTGGAAGGGGCCTAATCGCCAGAGGGCATGCGGGGCAATTCTGGATGCCAGAGCCCTCCTGACTGCAGCTTTCAGAAACTGCTCAGGAAGTTGGACACCCCCCCCCCAAAAAAAAACCTCTGGCATATAAACAGCACCTACAGGATTTATCTGCTCTTTGTTGCCTGTATAAATGTTTTATTTTAATATACAAAGCAGGAAAATATGCACATAACTGTAAATAGAAATATCATACTGAGGTATTCATCAGTGAAGCTGTTGCACCCATGCACCCACATTTGCAGAAATGAGAAACTGTTGATCTTTGTGAGGACAAAAGAAATCTACAGTGAAGGCACTTGATTAACAGCCCTAAATTCACCATTTCTCCCAGTAGTGCAAGAAGAGGTTGCAGTATCCACCCAGCAAAAGATCTTTGCTACTTTTGGTATTTTCCTACATAGAAAAATTCTGTATTTTTTTCTCTGTGGCTTCTGAAACCCTTTTTCTTTTTAAGCCCTGGATTGTGCAAATTTTGCTATCAGAAGGCAGGGCAGGATTTGCCCTAGGAAAGGCAAAAGTCCATAGAGTACATTGGCATCCCTCCATCACCCCAGTGCTCTCCGTGGGGCTGGCTGCACCACGGAGCAGAGGCACAGCAGCCTCTGCAGGTTGGTTCTTGGAACCAGGTGAAGCTTCTTGAATGGTCTCCCAGGGCAGTAGCAGCTGTGGCAGCAGCAGATCAGCTTTATAATGGTTTAATAATTATTTTTATAATGGTTTAATAATTATTAGATTGAGCAGAGCAGTACTTTTTCTTTCTTTTTTTTTTAATTCAAATTATATTTTGCTATCAGGTTGATTCATTTTTACCATGTCCCCAATGTCATTTCAAAGCACTATTTACATGAAGTGTATAGCGTTGATTTAATTCTTCTCCCAGTATAGCCTAGTATGATAACTTATCTTGTGCAGTAACTGAAAGTCCACATTGTATTTTTATCTTGCCTTTAGGGTGGATTTCAGAGCTGATTAAAAAAAAAAAAAAAAAAAGGAAGGAAGAAAAAAAAACACCAACACCACCACCAAATCTCACCGCATTAATCCTTCACTGTCAAACTAATTCAGCATTCCTGTATATATATATCTTTTTTTGTGTTGTGTCTGTTATTTCAGTCCCAACCTGATTAAGGCTCAGCTGTTTTCCATTTCACAAAAGTAAACTCTGTTCATGAGTCCAAACTTGCTTACATTTCCAAAAATATAGAAGTCTTACACCACCTTTCTCTGGTAAGGTTCAAACATTCCATAACTTAATTCTAGCCAATGTTTTCTGAGGCTTTGTTAATTCTCCACAACTACAGCTTATTATCCTTCTACATGACAACACACAAAAAGTAATTGAATAGTGCTCCTGTCCTCCTTAAGGCAGGTGAAATGTCCTTTCCTCTTAGGAAGGAAGCACCTGTTTTCAAGCTAGCAATGCTGCTGCATAAATTCATTTTACACACAGAAATGCATAAGGCTCCTGCATCCACATAAGCTCTAATATGAGCATAAACTCTCCTGACAAGCGCAAGTAAGTGTCATGTGAACTGTACAGGAGCCTCAGCTCCCAAGCCAGGCACTCACAATAAGCTCCAAACCTATCTTGCCACCTCAGGAGTACAAACCAGCACAGGGATGGCCAGCTGCTCCCAGCTTGGTTGCCATCGCGTCATATCTGTCGGGACAGACAGCCAAAGTGTATTTGCACTGTGCTTCCCTTGGCTGAATAACCTTTGCAAGCCTTTGTGTGATTCCCTCCCCGCAGGACACATACACAGGCCACCCGAGGACACACACACACAGAGCCATGCTCTCAATTTCACTGGCCAAATGACCTGTGCATTTTCCAGGTGGTGAAACAAAATGGTACAGGTAGGCAGTGTTGGGCCCACACACCACCAGCTGCCCAACACTGATCATGAGGACTGAAAACAAGACGAAGACCCAGATTTCCTGCAACTGGCATCAGCTTAGTACGTGCTACAGAGCAAATCTGCTCTCCACTCTCAATGCTGCTGTGCTGGAAAGGGTGGCTCAGCTACCTGCATCACAGATGTGCTGCCGCCTGGTGAGGCGGTGCTGGAACGGTGTTCTAAGGATGTAAGCAGCTGTCAAAGAGATAAACACTACTCCAAAATGTTTAGAGATACCACATTTGCCTTTCTTTGCAGTGTTGGAATATTTCTGCTCCTGCTAAACCAAACAATATAAAGAACATAAAAATTAAATGCCCACACAAGAAACTTTCCAGATTCTTGTGAATTTCCTAAAAGATTTGGGATCCATTTCATTCAGACAGGCATTACAAATTATTGCTTTCCTTGAGATCCTTAGGTTTCCAAATTTCAGAGCAAGTAATTCAGTTTTATTTCAAAAAAACCTCAAATTATAGCTTTGAGACACTGTTTTACAGAATTCTGCATTTTGAGAAGAAGATAAGCTTACCAACAGCCTCCTACAATAGCCAAACCTCCGGCTTCCATCTTCCCCAGTCAGCATGAAAGAGAAGGTCTCACTAGAAGAAAATAAATTGTCCAGATCTTACTATCTTATACATATTATAAAAAATTACTAGCTTATGCTATCTTACAGTGTAGCTATGTGGTAGGTCATTTAAAAAGCAATACTTCCTTATCCAGTGACATATGCTACCCACTGGAGCACCTTCTTCCCATCATCTGGGCGTACTGTGCTCCATCTCCCTTCCATAGCCTTCAGTTAGATCCTCTCTTTGGCTCATGCAAAGTGCTGTGTTTGCTTACAGGCAGAACCACATAGTCTCTTAGAGCACAGAAATCACTTTCTAAACAGGAAACAACACGGCCTTGCAAAATCCACCTCATTTCATATCCTCCTTTGGGACAAGTACCATTGATAATAGACAAATTGTTAAAGCTGTAGTTACAGCCCAGGTAAAGGGTGGGGGTGTAGGTGCTGTGCCAGGGCTGGTAAACACTGCTGATTGCTTTGCAAGCTTGAAATGGCATTATATAGAGCATCTCTCCTTCATGCTGCAAGGCCAGGGTCTGTGTAATTACAGCAGGAGAATTACAGCAGATCTTGCTGAAGGTCTGTCTAGGAGAGCACCAGACGTGTATGCTGTGCAAGGCTGGCTGTGTGATGCTTGCACCGGCTATATCCAAAGCTCTCTGTTTTTTCTTCAGTTTCAGTAACTCATTTTCAAATGCTTCCACTGAAGCATACTGAATATAGCCAGGCAACACAGCATATACTGTTACTGCAGGGCTATGTGGTATGTGCCCTGTGAAAGCCAGTAAAATGTTCCATACATATTTTTGGCTAGAGTGATCCCTGTAGGTGAATGCTAGTTCCATGTCAAAGTTGAAACTCCCATTAGACATGCCCTGAACATGTCTTATTTCATTTAAACACGTCTTCTGCTACACATCTTAAAAAGTCATCCCATATTTTGGGTGATCCACTTTTACCCCTTCAGATCATCAACTTCTAATGATGGAAAACAAAGATACATTTTTGAGCTTTCTTTGAATGAGATTTCTTTTGAATGCCCCCCCACCCCCTTTTTTTTTTTTAAACAGTCATCCAGCTCTGAAGGTAGGAAAATCTGCTCCTCCGCTGGCATAAAGTACACTCAGAAAAACCCTTCAGAACAGCACTGAATCAAGCTGGTCCAAGAGGTGCTCTGCAACGTTACACAAGCCTTCGGGGGTAAGTGACCAGGGCAGGTGGTGGGGTAGACTTTGGCCTTTTTTGAGATTTATTTTAAACACTTCCATTTACGCTTTTGGATTTGGCACAGAGAGAAACCTTCTTCCCCTCAGCCACAGAGGCCTGTGAGCCAGACAGAAAAGAGAAGAAAAATAATACAGAACTTAAAAAAATTAAATACAGCTGCTTGAGTCTGAAGTGGCCAAGACTCAAGCTGCTACTTCCTTAATTGGGCAAGGCAAGCGTGTGGCTGCTCCAGATGCACTCCATCAGCACGGAGCTGCCGCGGAGCGCAGGAGAGTTTACCTGCTGTACTCGGAGACAGGGAGCCAGTCCTTGGCATCAGGAAAGCAGAACTGAGGGATAGCCTTGAGGCGCTCCTCTGCTTCACGCATTTGTTTGGTGGGTCTTTCCAGCTGTAATGGCAAAACGGAGGTTCACTGGGCCAGCCTTCGTGCCAGCCTCTCGGCAGCAATCAGGAGGGGTTTGCTGAGTAGCTGTGAGGAGCAAGGGCCCATCGGCTTGTTCTTTATTTGTGCTTAGCAGACTGAGGCAGACCAGCCTGAGGCTGGTGGATGCCAGTGCAACAGAATAATCACTGACAGATGCTTGTTTGCCTGAAATTCCTCTGTTGCACAATGGCTGCTTAAAGCTCAGTCCTATCACAAATTCCTTTCTGCTGCAAGAGCACGAGAGAAGTGTCATGGCTTAGCAGAAGTCTTTCCATTGACATCAGTGGCTTTTGGCACAAATCCTAACACAGCCAAATTGAGTTAAAAGTGAAATATTTAGAAACTGAATTTAAACACAGTATTTAAACTGTCAGGCCAAATTTTCCAGCACTGGGAAAGGCAATTTTGCAAACTAGGAAAATACTCAATCACCATCTCTGTGCTCCTCACTGTATAACAGAGCACTCTGGAAAAAATCTGAAAATTGAATGATTGACTCCATTTAAGAAACAGATTTCTCCTAATTTTCCCACTTAGTCATTTTATTGTTCTTAGCCAAAATGATCTTACAAAGTAGTTAGGATAAACTGAACATAAGAATTTTTCTTTTACCTTGGGAAACTGATACGTCACTTCCGGAAGGTAAGTATTTTTAGAGGGCTTCTTTTTCAGTGACACTACCACAAAATATTCAAATAACTCCCGCTCCTGCCATTCAATCAGCTCCAGTTCCAGGGTTCGATAGCTTGGAGCTCTTTTCAGCATTGACTGGATGTGCACTAGACGCTGCGTATGAGCTAGCATTTCAAAGAAAACACAGAGAGAGCTAGATCATTACCTGGGAATGTAATGTGTACACATAAGCCATTCACACAGAACTTGCATTTTGCCAGCGTATTACTCCAAGCATGTTCTCCTTTCAAAAGCAGGCTTTCGCAGTGTAGTCTCTCTCACTAATCCTACCGATAAATCAAAACTCTCTTCAAGCACTGTAGTGATGCAACAACAACCCACTGAAACCATCGGCAGTTCCTCTGCCAAAGATCTGTCTTTTCTTCCCTTTTATTCCCACACGGAGCCAGCTTACAAACCCTTTTGTGGGCATGCAGATGCCTCCAGCGTGGCACACTCCTTAGGCCTGAGCTGGACCTGGTCTACCTTGGAGAAAACCAACTCTATGAGCAGTGTATGCAGCACAGCTCTGCACCGGGCAGCGCTGAAGGCCTACCTCCACCTCCCCCATAGCACAAGCCCAGCCCCTGCAAGCTGTGGGATGATCTCTGAGGAAGGAGAAAAAGGAAAGAAGGAAGAAGAAGAGGTGCAAAATGCCTCCTGCAGCTCATGCCAGTTCATCCTGAGAGACAGACTCACATTCATGGCCATATCCAGCTCTGATCCAAAGATACTCCCCAGTGCAGGTACCTGTACCCAGACCATTCAGGCAGAGTAGTCAGTCACATCATTACCAACAAGTAAAAATAAGTTAAGTGAAAACAGCTGCCTGGGTTCTTTTCCCACCTCTTCATAGCAGGATCTCTGTACATTGACAGGCAAAATGTTAGCACTGCATGTCAACCCCTCAGGACTTTACTCATTGACACGGCCCATAATTAGCAAAAGGCAGACTATCTCTTGTGGCTGGGAAATAAGATGTCACAAGCACTGGATCACATCAGTAACTAACCACCAGAAAAGAGGGGAAACCCCTTGATGATCAGCTGTCACAGACTGGTTCAACACCAGCATGATTAGGAGTTGGCTTGATAAAGAACTCTGGGTCTCGATGTGGCTGCACAGGCAGGGAAGCCAAATCCCAAGCAAGCAGCCTGTCCTGCTCTGAGCTCTCTTGTCTCTCACTGCTGGCTATGTCCTATTTGCAAGCAATAAGAGAGAGGAGCCCATGGTACCCCAACAGCTGGGGACCTAATGAATCTTGTCACACTACATGTGACAACTGAACATTTGGCTCAGGATGCCCTGAGAGGATGCCCAGCAGCTAGCAGGGAAGCCATCAAAATGGGGATCCTCCCTTCCACAACAACAGGGGGAAAATGCTCCCAGTTCCCAGAATAACCAGAATAACTTCTCAACAACACGAGAGGCCAGACCCTGCCTGATCTCCTTCACAAGCTATGGGCAAGAGCGAACTCCCTATTTTTCGACACAATGGAAACCAGAAGAGAAGGTGCTTTTGGAGTGGAATCTGTCTACAAAGGAGGGATGAGTCTCTTCCTCTCATCTTACTAAGTGTCATTTACAGCTTGTTTTGGGTGAGATACTATGTGTCTTACTGCCCCTTAACCTGAACAACTCTTGTCCCCTTTAAACATTTTCCATCAGACAGACAAGAGCATTTATTTCTCATCTCCTAATCTAGCTCTGCACTCCTGTTTTTTTTCCCCTCACTTATTAATAATATAATAGATTTGAGGATTTTTTTTAATAATAAAACCTGCTGTTGCTGCCTTTATCTTTTTTATTTTTCTCTTTGTGGTTCAAGATTCTTGACAACGAGGGACTCATTTGCTTGCTTGGTTCAAGTAGAGTTCGTGCAGGTACTGTGCACTGACAAACAAATTTTTATAATTTGGAGACTGCAGATCTATAAAAGAGTGTAACAACAGCTATGCTGGATCAGTCCCAGTATGTTGCCTCCAACAGTAGCTAGCAGTAAATGCTTAAAGCAGTGAATAAGACAACAGTACATTTACCTAATCCTATCCCTCCAGAGTTCTCACCCAGTAGTCAGTCTGGAAAACATCAGCACCTGTGACATGGTTGACAAAGCAAATCTGTCAAAGGTTCTACTGTTCTTCATTAGACAAGAGAGTTGCCCAATCCTTGTTAGAACGTCACAGGTCATTTTTTCCTTGCTTTCCACATTCATGCTCCTCTGTTGGAAACTTTGTGAGTCCTACTGTAATGGAGCTAGTATAGTTCAAGAAGAAAAATATGCCATAGCCAAAGAATGTTGACAGCACCTGTGATAGGGGCTGACTAGAAACACTGAAGAGCAACCCCTTACCTTTAAACCTGTCATCTGAGTCACTCTCACTCTCACTGTTTTCATCTGCAAGACAAATAAAGAGGGATCAGTTAATGCAAATCAAAGCAAACAAAAATTTGGTTTAGTGCAATGAGACTGGGAAAGAATCATATCTCACACTGAGCCTTGTGATCCTCACGTGTTCTCCCTTGAGTTTTAAAACACACTGAAAAAAACAGTTTGAATGATTCCTCTAGATTGTGGTTTCTCTGGAAGACATTTCAATTTTGCTTGAAAATAAGAGCTTTGCTTTGATGAAAGCACAGTATTCATTCTCTGTGGGAGCAAAAGATTGCACTTCCTCATCTGGACTAAACTACAGAGGTGAATGCACCATTTGGAAAATGGATTTTAATCTTTTTATTTATTTTTCAGACTTCTATTTTTGAAGGGAAGAAGTTAAGCAGCATTTGGGAAATGAAGAGAAGCCTTATGAGCTTCCCCTGGGCAAGGTTTACACTTGACAGAACTCACCATGCCGAATGTAACATGCAAAAGGTTATCTTATGATAAAACGTACTTCTCAGTTTCTGATTTTGTGATTTAATCTTCTTTGTACTGCTACTACAAACATAACCCAATTCTCTCTGCGGACCTATGCTTTTCCATGAGGAACCCAAAGCCAGAATGAATTATAGTCACATGCTCATGTCAGTTAAAAGAATGAATGAATTACAGGGTTAAAACTGTGAATTCTGGACAAAACTTACAGACTCTGAAAAAGTTGAATAAGTAACAGGCTGGGTCAGCGTTTAGCCAGTCATGGCATTAAAAGCATGGACACTACTGAGAGATTTGGTTTCTTTTTATCCCATCCCCATTTTCTCTTTCGGCAGAAACAAAGTTATCATTGTAAATACAGGGAAGTTTTAAACTAATAAGAGCACAGGGTAGATGTAGTGGAGAAAAGAAGGAAATCCTGTAACATTCAAATGGACTCACTGAACTTTAATGCTTGTGTCATACCTCTCAAGGAAGCTGTCTCAATATTGGACATAGAAAGTTTCTTCAATCGTTTTTTTCCTCTTTTTGCACTGTAGATAGAATTAATTCTTTGGACAAGCTGTAAAAGAAAATGTGTCAGTGAAAACAAACACATTTCTGCTGGGAAACTTTTAATTAATTCATCTATCCAAACAAAATTTGGCCATGGATGGTAGCACAGCTGCGTCCTCTAACTCCTTTACTTTTTCAAAGAGATGCCTATCTCTTGTTTTGGATCTCAGGGACATTTTATTTCTTTACCTATGGATATATTTTCAGAATTAATTAACCAAACCAGAAACCTAAATCTTATTTTCAAAACTGACTTGTAAAAAACGTGCAATGAAACTGAGGACTAAAAAGCACACTTAAGAAATTTTATCCCTTTACCACCTCATTCCCACCTAGACTGTTGTTTATCGCTTCACTTGCACTGTCTAAACACAGCGATTCATTAGCCATATACAGCTTTGCCAAACTCTCATGGACCTCAAGATCGTAACGAATTTCAAACACAGGAGTAACACATCTGTTAGCAGCTCTCTGAACTGTGATTTTAGTGTGTTCAAATAAGGACAGAAGGAGATGGCCCTTGCTTTTTAAAGCCTTTTCAGGTGCAGAATAAATCAGCAGCTTTGAATCCAGATGATATCATTTGAGGACCTGGCCCTTATGGGCTTCTCCTCCCTCCCCCTTCCACCATGTGCCATGTTTACTGTCCTTCAGAGGTCCTCTATCTGCTCTCTTCAAACGCAGCCTGACCTACCAAAGTGTTTCCAAGTCAGCTACTAGCGCCAGCTAAAACAGAATTTTCACTTCTGGTAATCATCTTTAAGACCTCCCTCTGCAGAGCTAGTCTAGATATTAACTGTTTATCAAAGAAAAGAACCCAGATGATGGAAAATATTAACCAGATTAACTAATGTTTAGTGGCTTTACAAGAGGTTGGGATTACTAAGAATTAGTAATTAAACAGAATATTCTTATTCCTGATGAAATAGTTCCCAAATATGAAGCTATTAATCTTCATAATGGCCTTGTGAGTCAGAAGCAGCATATTTCACTCCATAGCAGTTTTCCTCATAGAATTACAGAACAACTAACAAAAGCTGCTTTACTTCAGCTCGTCGAGAGAAAGGAACTGAGTGAGAGCAGCCAACCTGCCCTAGCCCCGCAGAAGGTCAGGAAGAGAGCATGCACTGAAACCAACCGTTTGGTCCACGGTTGAATCACGCTACTTGTGTCTTATCAGGAATGGTGTCAGAAATACGTATCCAATTTTGATGGCAAATTTTGCAATTACTGTTCAAATCCTCCTCCTGCTTATACCAATGTATGGCCACAGCAGCTTCTGCATGGTGAGGACAAGAGCCTGGCCCACACCACTGAGCTGAAAGCGCTAAAATGCTCGCTTGCTGCCCACCCTGAGGCGGCGTTTGGGATCTGACCCTGCATGCTGAGGGATGCCTCGGCTCCGCTCGCGGGATGCCTCGGCTCCGCTCGCTGGGAACTCGCGCGCTGCCGGGCAGCGCCGGCGGGAGGAAATCCTGCCTGGCTCCCGCGCGGACGCCGGCCCTGGCCGGGCAGAACAAGGGCCCCGCTGCCATTTCGCACGCCCCTCATGGGCTGCTTCCGCTTGCTCTGCTTCAGCCAGGCCACCATGAGTAAAATCCTGCACTGGGTGATTACAGCCCAAGGTTTAAAGCACTTAACTGTGGCTTCCCAAAGCACTCCATCATCTTCTCTTTGTGCTTTGCATCTGTGGAAGCCCAGAGTGGATGGGGAGGGACAGGAGCTTCTGAGGTTCAAGCTTTTCCTCTATAACTACACTTATTTTCTTAATAAAGGCATGAGATTTTCCAGCAATATGTGATTCTAAACATGAGCTAAACATGCGAGCTAAGCTGTCAGAAATATATAAATCATCCTGAGAGTTGTATTAAAATTATGAACATTCATATGTTGAAAACATATCATCATATGTGGAGTACACCTGTCTCTTAAATCAGACAAAAAATGAAACCTGGGTACAAAATCAGTAGCTAAACTTGCCAAGTATTACAGTGACTAGTAAGTACCTATGTGAATTACTCCTACCTAAATACTTGTACTGCATGCTAGTTTGTGCAGGAAAATAATATATTCCAAGAAAATAAAAATATAGTAAATATTAAGGATATATGATTAATTTCCTTCTTTTTTGTTTGCTTCCTGCTTAAATAGAACTTCAGACTAATTGAGAGGAATATAAAAATCTCCCTCAACTCACAGAATTTATAGCCATGTACTTTAAAATAAGTCCTTTAACAAGAACAGGAAAGAGTAAAAATCAGCTCTATTCACAAGCCAAAAATAAACATATTGGCAGTTCTCTCCCCTCTGTTTGCTATTGTATGAGAAAAGACTTTTTTTTTTTTTCTCACATCCCACTTTGGAAAATCTGAACTTCTTGAAAAAGAGAAAATTAGTTTTTACTTTAAACCCATCAAGACAACAGAGCTATCAGGTTGGGGCAGGTTGTCAGAAAACAAAGGGAAGCTACTGGGTCAATAATTGCTATATCCCTGAGAACAGCAAACAAATGAGGAAAGAAAAAAATCCACTTCAGATGCTCCCTCACATTACACATAAGTACTCAGCCAGTATCCATTCAAAATCTTCAAGTTAGTTACAAAATTACTCTGAAAGAAGAAAACTGCTGTAGAAAACGGAGTTGGTTTCAAGCCAGCCCTAGGCAAAGCTGGCTCTCAGGCGTTTGCTGCTTCAGGGCCAATGCAGAGCTACCCACTTCTAGAGACGGGATCTCCACAGCATGGGTGGGTGCAGAAAGGAAAGGTTCTGGGGCTCCAAGAATTTCTGTTTCTCTTGAGATCTCAATTTTCCTTTTGGAGGCAAGAAAGCTTTCAGTGATGGGTGAAAGCTGTAGAGAAGTTGGCAAGCTCCTTCAGACAGGTGAGCTATCCTCAACACAAGCCTCAGAGCTGAGGCCTTGAAATCAGTTTAATATCCAGTTGTGAGGACCAGAAGTCAAACCTAAGGAGCACTCAAACCCCTCTAACCTGAACCAGATCCCCTCTACTTTGAATAGGCCCTTGCAATTCCTTTGGGCTGCGGGCAAATGCAGGGATGTAAATGTGGCCGTTTACTGTGTGGTGGCAATGGTGCCCACAGTGTAATATTGGCCCCCGCTGGGCCTGTTTAGACAAGTCATAAGTTGTTCTACCCTAGCATTTTACCACTGGTGAAACCCGAAGGAGGACCCTCTGACGCTTTGCTGGGACACGGCGACCCTGGCAGTACCTTTGGGATCCTCCTGGCCCGGCGTGTAGAGAGCAGCTCGCTCGTGGTGCTCAGGCTGTCCTCGTGGAGGCTGGTGGGGGAGGCGGGAATGCCGAGCTGCGCCAGCAGCAGCATGTCGTCGTGGCTGTGCCGCTTGGGCAGCCGCGGCACGCGGTGGCTCTTCCTTTCCGACCAGTTCCCAACGCGCAGAGACTGGCTGCTGGGCTTGGAGGGCAGCTGCAGGAACAAGAACAGCTTGAGCTCCTGCTGGCCTCGGCAACGTGTACAGCAGAAGCAGCTCTCTCCGATAAAGTGGGGGCTATGCAAGGCCACCATGCCAGGCAAGCCACCGCTCTACGGAGTATGCATGAACACAGGGTTCCAGGGCAAAATTAAAAGATAAGGTAATGAAAAGATAATATCTAAGAGTTTATTTAAGCTCTGTTTGCTTTGCTGCGATCTAGGAGAGAGTAAGCCATTTACCCCACCTTGCTCTCCCTGTTTGCTCGCGCACCTAATTGTCCTTCCTGTATCTACCTCAAACACTGCACGAAGCCTGACTGATACGACTACAAAAAGCACCGTGCTGTCAAGCAGCTGCTAGCTAGCATTTGCCAACATTTCTGGCCAGACACCTGCAAGTAGTAAATGCTCCACTTTCTTATATGCAAGATTAATCTATTAAAGGACATACATATTTTTTTAAAAAAATATGTTTGTACGCATGTATATATTTTCATACTTTTTTTTTTTTTTTTTTTTCCAATTGCAGCCATACAACCTGGCATTAAACCTAGGTGCCTCTGTTCGTTTTCCATCACAAATACATCATCATCAATAAAATATTCTTTTTATGCGAGAACTTAAAAATTAAAACTAGCAAAGGGGACTCGGTGGGACTCAAAATGACCACAAGCCAATGCTTCTGAGGTCTGTGCTCACCACAGGTCTGCAAGCCAGGAAAATCTGCAGCAGTGTATATTTTAGCTTATTATTTAGGAATTCTTTTGGAGATGACCATCAAAACTCTGCTGACCTTCTGATCTCTTCCATCTTGTTTATCGCGACCCATGACTGAAAAGTCATGTTGCTAATCCAGCTATGTTGCTAATGCTAGAAAAACTGGGAGATAAATGGTTTCCAAAGCTTCTGTTCTTTGGGAAATGGAGACTTTTCTATTTCTGGTAACTGGAGAATTACCCAGACCCATAGCTGACTTGCTGCTAGTGTCGCTTTGCTTTACGTATCAGAAAAATGACTGCGCAGTTATGGCAGAACTGACAGAAACTCCCAGCTGCATTTCACAAAGAAGCTACCACAATAAAGATAGTCCCATTGCTAAGATACCAGAGATTATTTATTTACTGGGTAACTCCAGGGAAGCCACTTAAATCTATACGTCTTTTGGACATTTTTTTTTTTTTAAAGGGAGATATGTTTTACCCTACACTTTTGCTATTTTTACAAGGATTCTCCCTGAGGCATGAACAGTATTGTGCCGTGGATCCATACGGATGCTGCCTTAGTTGGATTCTCTAGGTGCTATCACAATTCCTGTTAACGCACACATACACACAGAGTACAGCCAAAAATCATCATGTGCAATGTGCCTCTTGCTATGAAGTTTCCTTCCCTGAGTTTCTCCTCATTCTACCTGATCACTCACTTTCTACCCGTTGCTCCCCTCTCAGTAACTTTGCTGAAAATATTTCTGTTTTGTAAATGATGTGCCAGATGTATACTAAGAATCCTGATCATACTTCCAGCTTTTGGACTGCAGTGCCCTTAAAGACCCCAACACAGTAATTAAATGAAGAAATACTATTTTTTTTGTTCTAGTCCACTCTACAAGACCACAATATGATATTTTATGGCTTTTTATTCAACTTTCTTTTTTTGTGGAGTCAGTGCAAAATGAAGCTCACTTAAATCAATCTTGAATCTGAAAATTTATATACATGATATTTATTTTTCCTTATGAACCCAGTGACTCCAAACAACAAAGAAACACGACATTTCCCAGCTTTCACACAAAACCAGGCTACTGTAGAAATTCAGCACAAAATGAAAAGTCTGCTGAGTTCCTGTTCTTTGCTTTATGTTGTCAACAGAGCTTGTGCAGCTGCCTTAGTTAAATGCATGCAGGTTTTGCTGATTATTTTATTGAGGGGCACACTTGGACTACCCCATCTTACAAGAAAACATGCTGTGCTGCACAGTACCAAGTTACAACAGGCCTCCCGTAACAGCAGATTTGCAAGACCAAGAAACTCTGTTCTTTCCCTCCTATCCCTACTAAACCCTCAGCTGCAAGTTTGGAGGCAATTCACAAAAAGGCTCAATAAAATGAAACATTTAGGGCCAGACTCAGCTCCCTGAACATGGGCGGAAGGTTTCCGGCAACACAGCCGAGCTTTACCCAGCACCCCTCAGGGTTATCCCAAACAGCTTCTGCAATCCAGGGCTCAGACTGACTTGGAGCTGCCAAGAGCTTTTGCAGCAACTGTTGCTGTATTTGAGCTCGCTCTTTTCCCGTTTTCCCCTTCTCCTTCCCCACAGCTGCTCCTTTTCCCATGCCTTGAGCGATTCCCTTGCAGAGCATGGAGGGAGCGTCTCGCAGGGAGAGCGGAGCGCGCGTTACCTGCGGAGGTGCTGTGTATTTCCTGTCCTGTGGACTCCACATCCTGTGCAAGGAATCTAGGGAATTCTCCGAGAGCTGATGGGATTTTCGGCCCGCGTGACGCCCTTTCAGCTCCACATCCTCATACGGGTTTTCCTTGGGTGACTCGCCTTCACATTTTTTTAAAAAGAAAAACAGACAGGAATGTAGAAAAAAAAAAAAAAATCATGTGAACTAAGTGAAAGGCTTTTATAAAGCTCCTCAGCTTTCAGCATGACTCATCCCTCTAGCTGCAGCTGGAAGTATTTGGAGTAGGACTTGGCTATGAGCTCAACAATTTTTTTTTTCCCTTTTTAATAAAATGCAAAGATTTCATAAGACGTGCTTCTGAGCATCCGCAGCTGTGCATAATTTATTGATATGTAGAAACAAAGATACGTAACTACTTTAAAGTATATCAGTAGATTTTATAAATGCACAGCAGCCGCTCACAAGGTGAAACACACAGCACTACTAACTGTTCTCAACACACCACCCTTACACAAGGCAAGGCAGCTTTCATTTGACACTACCTTTGTTTTTCCCTTCCCCTCAGAGAAGAAAAGAAAGAATAAACACTTCAAGTCAGCAGTGTCAAGAGAGCAGATTGGGAAATGCGAAGGGTGAGGTAACAATTTTTGCATCGACCATAACGTGCCCTCCAAGTGTTCTTTAGAAGTTCCTCATGCTTTCTAATTAAGCAGCTATTCAGTTCCATTTGCTTAAAACCAATAGCTCCCCAAAGGCTATTCATCTAGACAGTGACATATGGACACTTGAGCAGTCAATCCCTAAATATGAGTAAAGTGACAAAAAAAAAAAAAAAAAAAATCTAAAATCAGACTGCAGCCTAAAACTGTTAGTGTTTGAAAACCAGAACCAAATTTTATAATCTAGATTTAACCTATGAGATCTAATATCCTTCAGCAGCCATTTCTACACCTTCTGAATCCACTAATCTCTCACTAAGAAGCACGGAGAAGAACAAACATCAGTAAACAGAAAAATCTGTATCCATAGAGAATCATCCCCCCAAACTGACCTACTCGAATTCAAGCCTGCGATGTGCAGAACCTTGAAACATGCAGGAAATTCAAAGCTTTTGAATCCGCTTGCTTTTGTTATATCTATTGATGGCCCTAAAATGCATGGTTTTGGCAAAATACATATGACAATTCAAGCTACTAAATATGAATTCTAAGAGAAATGCAGTTGTATTACATATTGTATTAATTGAGAGTTGATCACAGAAAAGCATAGCGTGGTTTATTATTCATAATAATTATGTTATAAAAATTGTTCACCCCCTTTAAACGGATGACAACTGAGGCACAGATCTTTCCAGTAACAGTAGGGTCTGGATTAAAACCTAGTACATTTGACTATCATTTTTTTTTTTGTTTTGGTTTAGACAGAATGTTTCACTTCCCCTTTATACACGGGGAAAGGGTTAGTGCTTCCTACTGCACTGCTCAGCCTGGCAGCATGGGACTGCTTGATTCATGGATTACAGTGACAAAAGCTTTTGCTTTGCAAGTTCACACATTCAACATGTTACAAGCATTGAGCAAAAATATAATTTTACTTCAGCAAGGAATCACATGAAGATTTCTAATCAGCTATAAACACAAGTGAACATTTTAGTATTGTTTTAATTAGAAAGCCTGAATAGCTGCTACTCTTGAGGAATGTTTGAGTTGGCAGTCAGAGCTCATTATCTCATCCAGAGGGAATCCAAATCTAGGGGCTGTGCTCTCACGGACAGTTCATACACGGCACGGAAGGACGACCTTCAGGTGTAGAAGGTATTTTGAAGAAAGGCAAACAACAAAATAAATCTACAGCAACAAATATTCCCACAAAACACTTAAGCTACACAAGCCTTGGGAAGACTTCATAACTGATTGATTCCTTCCGCAGGAAGGAAACAAAGGGGAGGGAAAAAAAAAAAAAAAAAAAAAAAAGACAATTGCACACTTATTCTATTACTTGTAAGCTCTAGAGCTCCAGATATGATAATCATAACAACAATAAAAAGTAAATGTTGCAAAATGCTTTTATGTACAGCTAATTGGACTGTAGCTAGCATAATAAAATTTCTTGTAAGTCCAAGTCAAGTATAGGTCAAGCAAGCATTTCAGAATGGATTAATAGATTTCAAAATGCCCGCCTACGTTAGACAGCAGTTAAACATATGCTTCCTTGTGAAAACAAGTGTTATTACGTTAGCCTGCACAGTATCCAAACTCCTGAGCAGAAACAAGTCCGTTACTGAGGAGAAATCTCTTTAAAATGTACAATACTTAAAAATTTTAGCTCAATTCCCTTTCCAAGATTCTATGTAAAACAGAATTGCTTGAACCCAGTTAAATTTAACATTACTAAGGTTGACCTTAAATATTAAGTATAGAAACAGGCCCGGGGAAGTCTTGGATGGAGAGGGAGGGAGGAGCAAGGGACCAGGCACAGAGGCTGCTTTCTGACTCAGATTCCCTACCAAAAGAAACCTCACGCCAAATTCCATTTCAGTGTAACATGGAGGTCAGTGGAGACTTTACAGGAAGGATTTTAACCCTTTGCCTAAAGCTGTTTTGAGTTTCTTCAGAAGACCAATTTACTGTTCTAGATATACAACTTTATGCAGAATATTTCTTCTATTTTTCTCTTTTGCTTAAAAAAACTGATTATTTCATTTATTTTGCACTTTGAAATGATGCCTTGAGACAGAATATGCTTCACTGATTTTTTTTTAAAATAACTACTCCTCCCCCAAATCTCTGATGAGGAAATAGCCTGATCAATCTGAAACAACTTGTTTCTTTCTGATTTGGTATTTGAACCAAGTTCTTTAGTTTCATCAGAGAATTAAAAGAGATCATTTATTGCCCAGGTCTCGAGCACTGTTTTTTAGAATACATATTCTGTCTGGTAGAAGAGACACAAAAGACCAAGCATGCAAAAAGAGAACCAGTGAGCACCGCTGCACTGCTTACAGGGTGTCAAGAATAAGGAGGACAAGAGACAAGAAACCCAAGATTGCAAGCAGGCTCAAAAACCCCGCTGTGCCTCCCACAGGCACCAGGAGCCGGGAAGGAGTGGCCAGCAGCAGTCTGGGACGTGCAGCACAGCCAAGGAGAAACACCGCGCAGTACAGAGGCTCCGCTTGTCTTAACGAGGCTGATCCACTAGCACACCAGACAACAGCAGACTAGCCCTGACTTCAAAGGAAGTTGAATTAGATCCCGGAATGCATGTGATTACACCCAGTAACACCCTCTTGGCAAATGCTGTTTGTAATCACTATCCCTGCCTCCAGATCAAGTCTCTATAAGCACTTTTGTCTCCCATTCTATTGAATTCTACGTACCGAACTGCTGAGTTAACATGGAACATTATCTACAGGACATTAATCTTCAGAAGATCTCACAGGCAATGCAATGAATGGTCCGCAGAGGGAAGAGAAAAAAAGGTAAAATAACCAGTGATCTTTAGAAAAGTCACGAGGAATGCAGCGCCTTGAGCTTAAGCATCAATGAATTTCCTCCAGCCGTTGCAATTCCTTGCGCTGTGCTGCCCTGCGAGTCAGCACCACCAAGTCCTGCTCCTCTGCTCAGCCTCTCACACGTGGCAAGTAGGAAGCGGAGGCACCCTCCACAAGCCTGTCTCACTCCGAGAAAGGAGTGAAAAATAAGATTGAGGGGAGAGAGAAAAAAAAAAAAAAAACAGGCAGACTCTTCTCTATAAATGGCAGAAAGCAGGGAAACTAATTATTTCTTTCTTGATGGGAGAAAGAATTATCAGAGTAACCAAATAATTCACTGAGCACTGACTGTAACTACTGCCTTCTGCTCTACCATGAAGCAAAAAAAACCAACATTAGATACACACTAAGCGGAAGGACTAACCATATTTGTCTGGACTGTTGGTGTCTAGATTAGGAGGTGATGCTGCCAGAGAGCAGATACTGTCTCAAGAGAGCGATGCTGAATACCCAGGCTGACAGCCTGCAGCCTCTCCCCGAGCTGCATAGAAAGCCCAGGCTCCTGATGTGCATAACTTAATGGTTTTAGCATCCAACAAATGACCATATCCATATGTCCCGTATGCGATGGCATATACACAAAATATAGGGTAATTACTTTATTTTGCATTAGCAATGAATGGGAAGATCAAAGCTTCAGCTGCCAACCCAGAAGAGCATTAGGAGGAAGTCCGTACGTCCAGAGACGTCCAAGGGGTGCAAATAGTGGTAATACATGGGTAGGAAAAGAGGCATGAAGAGGGGAACTGAGACTGAATAAGAGACAAGTAGAAGTACCAAAATGAATACTCTGTAAGTACTTTTAATGCTTGTGGCATCCATCTCCTAAACAATTTGCAGGTTTCGGTAACATCAGACACACAGGATGACACCAGCTCCTTTCCCAAACAATCCCCTCATGCCATCACCAGATCCTCCAAGCATCTTTTTCACCTCCTGCCCATGATCTCTACTAAGTTGCCGACAAGAGTGCAATGCAAGTAGCTCTTGCGCCCCTAGCGCACACAAGTTCTTACAGATAAAGCACAACTGGGCACACAGGGAGCAAGCAGAGACAGGTGCTTGGGGAATTCTGCTTTTGCTGCCACTGAAGACCAAGTGATGGGAATGGACCTGGGAGTGTTTCCACTGCGTGAGGCAACAGTTTGGGATTTGCACATTAATCAGATTTATAGCCCCTGGCACCGTTGGCCCACTTTGGTCTAAAGAGGTGCTCAGTGGTGAGAATCCAGGTGCATTCTGTGCCTGCATTACTCATTCACTTTATTCTTAAAATTACATAAAGACAAATTCGCAGCACCAGCGCTGGAGGGAAACAGCCACTGGAATGTTTAT
The DNA here is from genome assembly GCA_013398735.1 of Nothocercus julius. Taxonomy (NCBI): domain Eukaryota; kingdom Metazoa; phylum Chordata; class Aves; order Tinamiformes; family Tinamidae; genus Nothocercus; species Nothocercus julius. Next base: position 2,658,762 of record VZSV01000001.1, on the reverse strand, counting down.
GAGCATGTTCGGATCAAATGGATAAAACCCACAAAATCTCCACACTCTCATAAAGTATCTGAACTTAGATCTTTAGCACCTAGATGAGCTCTTTCAACACCAGAGAAGCTGCATCAGCATATCTTCACTGAGGAATTTACACCAGGAATCCGTGGAGACAGGAACTACATCCATATCAAAATACAGCAAAGACAATGTAGCTGCTCTGAAAAGCTATTCCTGAATAGAAATAAGGTACAGATCATTTCCTGCATATAATCCTAACACCCAATAGGTCAGATCAGTACTGAATTTTCAGAGAAGACTTAGAGCACTGACAGCTCGCAGTGCAACAAGGTCTCAGATGCAACTGGCCTTTGGAGCCCTGCTCTGTGAAGTTTGTCGATATGACACTGTGCTTTCTAAACCTTTCCAGCTTTGCTTTGCTGTGTGGTAAGTCTGCAGAGACTTCCAGCTCCTTGCTGTCTCTGCATGGGACTGCAAGAACTTAGATTTGTGATCATAACCAAGCATTAACTGCAGAAGAATAAGCATGGCTGATAAATGAATAAAACATTTCACCAAAAGAAATCATCCATCCAACATTCAGTCCAAAATCATGCGAATGAAAAACAACTGATGAACAACTGTCAGCACAGTAGAAAATCTTCACGTCTAGGCTGCCTCTGCTTTACTGAGGTTTAACACTGCTGACTTCAGCTCAGTCCCTGTGGATTTATGCTAGGATACAGGAGCACAGCTTCATGTTTATTTTAATCTCCTTTTTACTAACCTACAGGGTGGACTAGAAAACCAGGCCATAAAGCTGGCAGAGACTTTCAAAAGAAGATGTAATGGATTGTATAGCTGTGAGAAAAACTCCACGGAGAAATAAACAGGAATCTGAATAAAATCTGGGATGCTTATTAGAAATAACTGAAATCCTGTATCTTGATGTAGTAACATATCATCAAGCTGATCATCTATAGGATGAGACAGCCAAAATATCTGGCCTTTCTTTGACAAGCACATATGGATACTGTTTCATTTAATGTGCTCTGGCTCATACTACCCTGTACTGTCTATTATTAAAATAGTCACAATTACATTTTCCAAAAATTCTTATGCTTTTTAAGCTGAGAGACAGACTAGAAGAATATGGGAATATACATTTCCTCAATCAGCACCTGTATCATTTTGTATGAATCAGTCTTAGTCTTTGACTAACAAGCTATCTAGAGACCTATTTACCGGTAAGGGTTTGATTACAAGCCCAGAGTGTCACTTCAGAGAAGGGACTAGCACAGCACTGGTGTTAGGGGTGCAACCTCTCCAAGTCTGCTTCAGTCCCATAGCAGTTTGGCAATTCCACTTTCTCCAAGATTTGTAGAACTGTTTTCATGTAAAATGGTAATATGACAGATTAAGACATGACACAACATTATAATATGATCAATGATAATGTGGCACGTGATAATGAGACTTTACTGGAAACATCAAGAGTGTCAGGTCTCTCTCTTTCTAACCCTATTCCATATTTACTGGAAGAACTTTGCAAATGTTCTAATTTGGAAGCAATGTCAAGCTGAAACATCTTCCAACTGGATCTCAGTCATAATTTCTGCAGCTCTTGGCACTCATAATGGAAGACTCAGTAAAAGAGCTAAAATCATCTGTGTGCATGAAATGCTGTACATCAGAATTCAGAACAACTGCTCAGTTTAGGAGAGATGCGGTATCTTACCAGGATGGATAAGAGGAGCAACGCTGTGTTTGAGAACCAGACTCTGCAAGGAAGGTCAAGCCACAGACATTCCCTCCGCGCCCAGGAGCTTCTTTGTGAGCCTGCGTCTGTCCATTCCAACTGCTCAGGCACCCACCTGGGCGAGGCTGCTCGGACACTCCAAGAACAGCACTGATTTGAGACATATTGCTCCATCTCCCCTCTTCCCAACTGCAACCCAGCTGTGTTTGCATATATGGTGAAATAGCTGAGACCCCCAGCTCTGTCCATTTTACCAGCTTCTCCACAGTTTGGAGAAGGCTGTACTTACCCAAGAACAACTTGTCCCTCACCAGTTTTGAGGGGAGCTGGGCACAGCAAGAGGACATTTTTTTCCTGCATTTGTCTGAAACCTATACGTAAAATTTATAGGAATGTGATTTTACTCCAAAAAGTCAATTTTTCTAGGCCTAGTACCAATCTAAGAGGTTAGGGATTCTATAATGATTTTTCACCCAACTCTCTGGCTATTACAAACCATTACAAAGACAGAACTAGCTGTCTCATTATAGTACACCAAATAACAGGGTCTCCCCAAGCAGAAGTGAAATACTCAAGTGGATGAATAAAGGAAAACAGCTACAGGATTTTTTATAATTAAACTTAGTCATTTTGAATGTTAATTATAACAAGATTCAATACTATTCCTATGGAAGCACAGTGATTAAATTGCTATCATCTCTCTCATGTCTTATAAAGTGCTGTAAATATTTGTTAAGAGAAGCTTGTTGAAAGGGCTCAAAATCTCCTAACCATGCCACTAAACAGGATCCATAGGAAGCTCTGCCTAGGAGCACAGACTCCAAGAAGCATTTTGACAAGTTCTGTGCAATGGGAGATGACCAGCCTGGTCCCACTCAGAAATCCATGCCGGCTTTGAAGATCCCACAGCAGCATCTCTGGGGTCACTGCTTAACTTTCTAGACTGCCTCAGCTCTAGCTGTCAAAGCTGATGCAGTAGCTGTCAGCAGCTGCCTCTCCTTTATGTCTCAGTACTTGAGGGTCTCCTTTTCTTGCATTTTCTCTTCCACAAAGGGCCAGATTTTCCACACAATTTAACTATCACCTTTTATTTAAAGCCAATCCAGAGCAGTGCAACTCAGCTGACAGCATCGCAGACTTCAGAGGAGCAATCTGACTGGCTTTGTTATTTCTCACACACAGCCAGAGCCTGAACCCAAGTTCTGGATCTGAACACTTCTGAGTTGGGGAGAAGTCTGTATCCTCACCAAGAATTTGTTACTGCCTCGAGTCTCCTTAATGGGCCACAGGAAAATTCTGATGTGAAAGCAGAGAGAAATGGGAAAAGACTGAACTGAACTCAAACCCAAACTTTCAAGCTAACCTCTATCACTCTGGACAATACCAAAATCCCCCATTCAAAGCTCTGTGGCTCTGTTAGACTTCAGAGCTGGATCAGAACTCCACAGCTGAACCCCAGCTTTAAAATGAAAGCATTTCAACTTTCCAATTGCACAGTAGCTGTGGCATTGGTTAGAGGAATGAGTTAGTCATAGGAATTTGTGCCAACTGTTCAAACCTCACACCTTTGTCTATCCTTCCTCTTGCCCAGGTTATCTGTTCTTCTTTAATGGCTAATCCTTCTGCCCAGGCAGCTCTCCAGGTTCCCTTTCTAGTTACTGCAGCCTGCTTGGGAGGAGCAGTTCTTCAGACAGCGGGTATTTGTTGGACTCTATATCCCACAGTATCTTTCAAAACATCACTTGAAAATGCTTTTTATGAACAAAACAGTCCCGTATTGATGATTATATCTACAAGATGAAACAAGATTCTACAACTACAAGATTAAAAGGAAGGAGAGATGGCCAAGTGAACTAAGCACAGCACTGCAACCTGCCACCAAGCCGCTCTGAGCCAAGTTTTGACCCTGATGCCTATTATCCTCACACAGACCACCTAACTTCTGCCTTATGTCAGGCCTAGCATATGCCAGTGTCCCCTGCTTTGTATTCCTAGGGGCTCTGGTCTCAGTGAAAAAAACAATGTTTCTGCTGGGTAATAGCAGACACCTTCTTTTTTCACTAGAATTTGGTTAATTCATTAGTGTTGTCTTTTACACTAATTACAATATTTTACATTAATTTTACACTAAAGGCCACTTTGGACCATTGATACTTAGTAAGCAGATACCATCCTTTCACATAAGCCAGCGACACCAAGCAGGAACCTTACCAGGGCAAGATCTCTCTGCCCTAATACATATGGCTGAAATAAATGGATTTTTATGCTAATCGCCTTTTTATTCCACTAATAAAGGAGTACACCTGCTAAAAGATGAATAATCTGGTAAACATACACCACAGCTATATACTGAAGTGTCCTCCCATGACCTTAAGAATAGCAGAGAAGGAAGAAACCCCAGAAATTTTAATTACAGAATTGTTATTCATAGATCTTCCCAGAGGAAAAACATTTTAATTGCTTTCATTTCTCTTTGGAAAAAAGAGAAAAAAAAAAAAAGAAAGTGTTTTGAAGTGAGGGCTGCGCATCTGTCAGAGCAAGAGGCTCTTGCGCTGACCTTGCAAACGGCCTGGGCAACATCGAGTTCAACATTCTCACTGCAAGACACGACACACACAGCCCAGCTGCACAAGGGCTCTCCAGCAGATCTAGTTGGTGTCCTCTTAAAGGAAATTTCCACCTGTTCTACTACACCCAACACCCTGAGGGGTCACAAACAGAATAAGAACACTTTCCTCAGCAAAGAAGATTTCTTTAGCTGTACTTAATGTCAGAATTGTGAATGCAATTTCTTGTACAAACACAACGATTTACCTGTTTGCCTGTTTTAATAAATATGGTTTTACCCATTTTCCCCAAGTCAAACTTACCACTTTGTCTATAATCTTGCATTCCCTTTTTCTCATTCATTTTTTTTTTACTGATTTTTTTTTTAGTGATCAAGTGTTTTCTTATAGATGTCAGGTGAAAATGTTGCAGAAACACCAGAGATTAAATAACAATATTTAAATATTTCATCTGAATTTAGAGGAACAGACTGGGAAACTGAAACCATATGGCACATATGAAAGGAAATACCACTGTCCACAAGCACAGCAGAAGCAACTGCCTCAGATATCTCTTAATAGTATGATAGTTTCTTGAATTCACGCAAAGCCAAGCATGGTTTCCTCAAATGGATCCATAAAGCCACATCAATTTTGGTCTGATTAAAGAGTCATTCAAAACCACAAGAAGCAAAACAATGTTATGTTTACTGCCACATTCCTGCAAGTGCTTGTACAGAAGATGAATGAAGTCCACATGGTTTCTTGCACATGGAATACTGCTCTGATTAGTATTAGGAATGTGCACCTCTTTATACTCCTGAGTCTTGATTAATGCAGAATGGATCGTTATTTTCCAACCCAGTATCTGTCTTGAACTTCACATACAGATTCTTCATCTGTTAACATGTACAACCATGTTACAAAGAAAGCCTCTGTTTCACAACTTTACTGGATTTCAGCACACAAACCTTTTTGCTATTAACATACCTTAAGACTCCTTTTTTAAAAGTCATGACTCAAAACAACATAAACCACTAACAGTATCTCATCACTGTTCTGGTCATTAAAAAGTGAACACTATAAGGGCACATGCAGTACATACGCAACAGGGAGGGAAGTCATGTAGGAAGTGCTAAAACAACAGCTCCAGTCCTAGCCCTTATGTACACCTGACATAAACGAGGAAGGCTGAGAGAACTGGGACTGCTTAGCCTAGAGGGGGCAGCTAATCGCAGCCATCTGCTATCTACAAGACTCATGGAAAAGATGGATCCAGAAAGGACAGAATATAATGGCTACAAATAGCAACCTGAGAAATTCTGACAGGAAATAGAGACCTTCACAGAAATGTTAAGAACAAATTCCTCACACTGGTGGTTGAGCAGCACAGGAACCCTCCCGGGGTATTGTGAGAAATGAACCAGATGCAGCCCTGAGAAATCCGCCCTCCCTTGAGCAGAGCTTGCACCAGCTGACTCCAGGGTCCTTTCCAACCCCAACTGCTTGGGATTTTATGTCTCGTAATAAAGTGCTCACCACATTGCTCAAGATTCAGACTTTTTTTTTTTGAGGGGACTTCAGACTTTTATACACTAACAGCATTAGAAGTATTAATTTCAGGAAGAGAAAGCTTTATTAAATCTATTATGACAGTGGCAATGTTTGAGCTACCTACAAGCATTCAGGTGAGCAGAAGGTTCAGCAGGTTACAGACCAAAACCCCCCAACACCTTTAGGGCAATTATTTGCATAGAAAACCCAAAGTGTCAGTGACAAAGTCCTTTCTAGGTTTGAAACAGCATGTAAATCTATCAAAATCTATCTATGAGGGTGACAGAGCCCTGGCACAGGCTGCCCAGGGAGGCTGTGGAGTCTCCTTCTCTGGAGATCTTCGAAACCCGCTTGGACGCAGTCCTGAGCCACATGCTGTAGGTGACCCTGTGTGTGCAGGGGGGTTGGACTAGATGATCTCTAGAGGTCCCTTCCAACCTTAAGCATTCTATGGTTCTATGAAAAAAAAACCTCACAGGCACGTGACTTGCCTAAGTACAGAAGTGCGACCTAGAGAATGGGGTCTAACACTACTGGTATAAATTATGCAGATGCAATACACAAAACTATGCTAGTTTCTTTAAAGCTGATGATGGAATTACTTTGGCTTGTCTTTAATCACCCTTGACAGATTATTATAATTACACTGATTCGGTATTCCCCCCACCTCTGTCTATATTGAATAAAGCACTTTGGAAAGAGACTGTCAAAAAGCAGCACAAAACAAAGAAGTTCTGTGCTTGTCCACAGTTCTTTCCACTGCTCTGCCAAAATGCACAAATTATAATATGCAGGGAGCAGGCTTACAGTTCCCATGAGGTGGAAGAGCCCATTATGATTTTTATTGAATCCAACATTTCTTTTCATTTAAAGAAAGATTCATACCAAAACTGAGCATTTTGTTTTGATTCTTAACATAAAAACAAACTGAAGTAAGGAAAACGAGCATTGCCACCTAGCATCTGGCACCATGTTCACAGCCTCTGATCAGAGATGAGCAATGTAACGCACAAGACACATTCCAGTGTGGATTGCACAGCGGTCTGACTGCTTATGGAGAAGGCTGATGATGATATAAGAATCACAGAATCATTAAGGACTCTTTCCACAGTATAACAAACAAGCAAACAAACAACAACCCCCCCTCACGGCTTTCTCCCCCTCCCAAAAATTCTACTTAGAATTAAATTACAGGAAGGATAATTCCATCTGCCTCTCCTCTGCCAAAGCTTGTCCCATGAGCCTAGAGGACAAAACCCCCAAGATTATGTTCTGAAATAAAAACTGATGAGTGTATGTCCCTACAGCTTCTCAGCTTCAAAGAATGCTGACAGTACAGTGATTTCTTGCTTGCTTGAGATCCATTTTTCTATATCTCCTGCCAAAACTACAGTATCAATGAGAAGTTGTGAGAAGAATGAAACTGGGGTGTATTTTGCCATAGCCACTACCTCCAGAGCATTACAGAATCATCAAAATGCTCACTAGAAAGGACCACTGGAAGTCAGCTAGGCCAACCTCCCACTTGAAGAAACGGCCCACAACTGCTGATCTGGCTACATCCCGAACACCCCCAAGCATGATGATTTCACAGCCTATCTGGTCAACTTCTTCCAGGGCTGCAGCGTTCTCCTAGTGAAATTGTCCTTGCTGATGTCCAATCTCAACCTCCCAAGCTGCAATTTGTGGCCATACCCTTTGCTATAGTAACTAGCCCACCAAGAAAAGTTTGGCTCAGTTGTCTTTCCTCTCCTTCGAACATTTATAAGCGGCTATTAGATTGGCTCTGAGCATCGTCTTTGGCAGATCAAACAAGCTCAGCTTCCTCAGTGTCTCCTCACGGGGCCTGTTCTCTAGACATCTGGCCATCCTGACAGACCTCCAGTTTTCCACAGATTAAGTTCATTGTTCAAGGTAAAATAAAGCACCCTTTGTATCCACTGTAACAATACAACACTGAAAGAGTTAAAAACAATGCAGATACTCATTACTTATGTGGAAAATCTGTGCTCTGAAGGGCTGCCCAATTTTCAGTAATTATAAAATCTTTTTTATGTTGAAAGAATGTATGCATAGGCCATACATTTCCTTCTAAGACCAAAAGAAACATGTTTTTCTTGTGAGGCTTAATCAAAACAGTGTTTTCGCTGTGCATTCCTGATGGCTCCATAGCTAAAGGAAATTAATTTTTCTTTAACCAGCAGCTGGGACTGAGGAGACCAGGAATGGTGCTGCAGACAACTGCTCTGGGGCAGTCTACAGAGAAAGGCTGAAAAGCTCAGTCTGACTACACAATCCTGTGAGGATAATCTTCCCAATGGACAGTCCTGTGAACTCTGTATCCATTTCACTTCTTTACATTTTTACACCACTCATGGCTTCAAGCCAAGACGTTGGTTAAGAAGAACGATTTAGTTCTTGAAAGGCATGACAAAAAGTTGACCAAACAGTCTGTTTCCAATACTGCTCAATGAGGTTTGAAGCAGTCAAGACCTCCTGCATGCAGACTAAGAGTTATGTTAGCTCTAACGCATCAAGCCCATTTACCCTCAAATCAAAGCGCTCTCTACTGACAGCAGTTGAATGTTCTCATACAGGGCATGTTCACCAGTGCATTTTTTGACCATTATTGCTCAACATCCCACTTTGAGTCCATGTGCTGCAACAGATCCTTACCTACAATGTCTTCATAGGCATTTTCTTCTAAAGTGCTCTTGGATCCAAATTTATGTTGGCTCTCAGTCCCATTTTCAGTTGGGGAGGGAGGGTACAAGGACTGCAGACTTGAAGCATCCTCAAACTCAAAGGATTTTCTAAAGTTTAAAACAACAAGTAAAGTAATTAGTAACTAGAATGCAAGTTGACCTAAATATTTAGTTGAGCACGTCTTTGCTGAGCAATGTGGAGAAAGTGACAGAGAAAAAAAAAAAAAAGGCCCTGGAAACCTGTGGCCTTCCCTCTTCAAGGACAAGACAATTCTCTGGGAAGTATTCCTCCACCAGTCACTCTAGAAGACTTATTTCTTAGTTTTGAAAACTCTTTCAGGTCTTATACCTTCAGCCAGGGCTCTAGATAAAGATCGGTGTACAAATACCAAAGCAGATTCACACATGCGGGAATCCCCTCTTCCCCCGGCACATCCCGCATCAAACACTGGCACTTGGAGATTACACGAGCAGGACATTAAGGTTGTGTGGGGTGAAGGAGCTACGCAGGGCAACGGCTGAGGCCCCAAAGGCTCGTGCTGTCTAGCAGAATGCTTCACGGATGAGGAAATATTTCACCAAGAGGGAATATTGGTCACTTCTGCCCGCGCTCTTGACCATCGTTGTGGCTGGGAAGTTTGCCACCGCAGCTCCAGCCCAAAGGGGTATGGGATAAACCTGCAGGTGCCAAGAAGCCGTAGCAGGGCTGACACATGTCAGTTGCCCAGCAGCCATCCCATTTACAGTCTGGTTGTGAGAATCGATGCAACTTTCCTCCCACCCTGGGACTCTAAGGACAATTCTACGCAGCCTCCAAAGAGCTTCTCTCACTCACAGCAGCTCCAGGGCTGCTGAGCAAACTGTGGGCAAAGAGGCCTCGTTCTTCCCATTCTCGTTTGCCCAGCATTTGTTCTCGGAGAGGATACCTGTACCCTAGCAGAGAGGTACCTGGTTTGCGTCGCCAGCTCTCCCTGTATGAACTTTAATGCAATCCAGTGCTGAAGATGAAGCCGTGTGAAAGATAGGCTCACCTCAGAGTGCAAACTCAGGAGCACTGTGAGGCTTGTACAGGCTGTGCTGATGTCCTCACTTCACTCACTGATACCCAGATTACCTACATTAGCAACAACCAGGCTGCAGTCAACCAGCTGCGGTGAAACATACTTTGACAGCGGCCAAGGCTCAGGAGAAATACACGAGTGTATCCATTACCCATACACATTACAGACTGTATCAATGCAAAAATGAGTTCACTGTATTTGACAGGAGCAGCCATTCGGCTGCTGGAAGAGACTTAGGGGTCCAGAGCTGGCTTAAGAGGAGTCCCCCACCTTTCCAAACCTTAAGGGTCATCAGGTGCATGGTACAGACACCAAGACATTGACAGAAACAAGCTGAGAGTTTTAGACCCACATGCCAGCTCTTCCCCACAGTTCTAACAGCCTTCGAGGCAACGCTAAGTAACGGTGTACAAAATGAGACTACATAGGTAAGCACATTAACACCCACTCTCACAGATTTCAACGAAATACTTATGCAGGGACACTGCACAGGACCACAGAAGGCTTTTATAGACTAGAACCCAGCAGTGCTTCATGCGTCCTAAGGCCATCCTGCAACTCTCCTCTCTGGTTCTGCATCTGGACCTCCAGCCACTGGGGAATATCCAGACTACGCTGATTCACAGTGTGGAAGCTACTGTGACCACCAGTACCCCTGGCTAGAACCTGTACCTATGCTAGCAGACAAACACAGAAGACTTTCTCCATTTCATCAAACGGTTAAATTAAACACCAGAAAGAAAAGCAGTCTTTTAGAAAAAGTTATTAGAACAATAAATATCCTCAGGTATTCTCAATGCTTTCCAGTGAGTGTAAAGCCACAAAAAGTAACACACAGCTACAAGCACAAACTACATCTATTCTCAAAAACAGAACGGCTTAGAGGCCCAGATTTCAATAACTAGTTGCCACAAAACACTGTATCTCTTAGATGGCTTGTATGGTCTCAAACACTTCGTATACATTGAAGTGATCCTTACCTTAAAAAAAAAGAAGTACAAAAAGAACAAAAACAGCACATACAAGTATGAATTACATTTCTTCTAAAAAAAAAAAAAAAAAAAAAAAAAAAAAAAAAA
>VZSV01000001.1:2608313-2648054 GCA_013398735.1 Nothocercus julius | reverse complement strand
AAAAAAAAAAAAAAAAAAAAAAAAAAAAAAAAAAAAAAAAAGGCAGAGACTGAGATTTCAAAAAATTGTAACAAAACATCGTCCTTCCTAGATGCCTGGAGCTAGGTTCCAGACTCAAACTCCACGTGACTGTGTACTCAGAGACTGATTTTGGTTACTTAGTTGTAGGTTACAAAGTGATTATGAGGCCAATCTCAGCTCTTGTTATTTGTTCACCTCCTCTGCCCATCACACACACACCCTTACCATTTTACACAGATCATTTTTTCACTTGCCCCTCAATTATCCAGCAAAGGCTGGCATTTATATCCAAACACTTAAAAAGTACTTTGTCTTCTGTACGTTACAAATGCTGTGCTGAACAAAATGAGGTTAGCTTTATTTCATAAATTCTTATCAAGATTTAGGTTTCCTCTAACTGACATTATTGCCTAAATTGAAAGATGATCACTGCTAACGAGAGCTTGGCTTTTTCCTTCCCCCTCCTTCTCAGGGAAGCAACGCACATCACTAGAGCCGCCTGATCCATTTCAGAAGCAGGTGTTTCTTGAAAGGAAAGAATCTGAAGGCTCCTCTTCTCCTTTTCCTGTCCCAGTACATTTCAGGTCAGGTTGTGCTGACATAAACTTAGACTCAAGTCAACATCCAGCACCAGATACTACATGCACATCCTGCATTCAAGATGTTGTTTAGCAGTTGCTTGCACAGCTCATTGCTAAATACTGCGTGCGTGTTCTGCACATACTCACAGAGCTGAACATGTTAAAAATGCCATACTTTCAAAGCTTATCAATAACTATTCCTAAAATTTCCCAAGCAATGAGCAGAATGGACTTTACCACTTCCAAAACATCCCTGAGAATCATGCAGTTGAGACAACGCAAACTTCGCAGACTGCTGGGCAGAAGTAGCTATATCCTCTACTCACCAGTAACTCAGGAAAATTATAAAGGCCCTTCTGCAACAAGGCATGGCTTTCTCAATGTTAATCCTCTATGGCTATTCATAGTCACTTCAGCAACACTTCTAAGCACTTAAATAAAATCACCCATGTCCCATAAAGCTGACACAACCACTGCGCTAGCAAGCTTTGGACACACAAATCCTCTGATGACATGTTTTGTAGTAAACAGCCAGACAGGACTTTGGAAGATCAGCTACGGTCCTGCTACAAGAGAATAATGAAATCAGGCTCCATTAAACATCTCAAAGATAGGCATTTGTGCCGAAGTGGGTGAGATAGCCCTCAGCACACACAATCTGTAGCCTTTTGCAGGGATGGATGGATGGTTGAAGAGCTCCAAAACTGTAGCCATGTAAAAGCACAGCACCAGGGCATCCAGGGGAAAAAACACACATCCCACAAATGATTCCTAGCATTTCTCAGAACAAAAGCATCACATTAGATGGAGAAAAAATAATTTTTGCTACTAAAAAAAGACACCACATTTATTAATTGTGAAATCAAGCAAACCCCACTTCCTTGGATTTTACCTATTCTGGGATTTTCTGTGGAAGCGTGACTCTTTCTTCTGCCTCCTGGTGACAGGGGGGGCGGGGGTGGACGGCAGCGGGGGGGGAGCGGCGGGCGCAGCACACACGGGTAGGCCATTGCTCGCTTGGCTTTTGGGATTTTTGTCAGCTTCGTACTCAAAGGTGCGTTTGGGCTTGGGGACGGGATTCACCACCGTGTTCACTGGGCTTTCAAGGAGCAGTTTAGGGCCAGCCAAGTTTGCAGTAACCCCTGGTTTTGTTTTACTGTTTTTTTCAGCCTCAGTAGGTGTTTCTGGATCACTCCCCAAAATAACACTCCCTCCTTTGCTATCACTTAGGTTTTCACTCAGCCCCTCCACAGTACTCAGAGTTAAAGACTTTTTCCTCCCTTTGTCAACACTGTAACAGCTACTGGGTAGCTGGGGGAGGCCTCGGCCCGGCTGCTCTTTTAGTGCCTCCTCAATCTTCTGTATTCGGTTGAGCACGGCCGAGGGCTCTTTCCTCACGTGGCCCTTGAGGAAAGCAGCAGCAGGAGGCTCACTCCTGCCTGTCCTCTTTTCCAGCCGATGGCAGGAATCTCTGTCCAGCAGTTCCTCCTCCTCCGTTTCCGGGTAAGAACATTCGGAAAATGTTCGGCTCATCCTTCTGAACCCTTTGAAATCAAAGGTCTTCTCACTGCACGGAGAGGTCAGCACGCTAGGGCAGCTCTCACTGCCTGACCTGTCCCCAGCATCCCTCCTGTCCATGCAAGCGCTCGCCCTGGGAGATGGCTCCCGGCGGCACTCCCATTCCGTGATCTTCTGCCTGATGTCCAGGGCCTGCGAGCGGACGCTCGCCCGGCTGAGTGACAGGTTCCTCAAGCTGGACGCAGTGCCCAAGGAGAGCGTGCTCCGGGCGAGCGGATGGCTCCCTATCGCGTCCCCATCCTGAGCCTCCTTCGGGCTCTCCTTGTGCTCCTCTGCCTTGAACACAGAGAGCCTCTTATCCAAAGCGCCCACGCTGATGGCTTTGAGAGGGTGGCTTGGCGAGTCGGTGTCCGAGGCGCTCGTGGAGGTGCTTCGCAAGGCAGCTGTTCGGCTGCTCCAGTCCTGGAGGCGCAGTCTGGAGCTGGAGGCTTTGGTGAGCCGAGAAGCGCGGCAAGAGTCCTCGCTGTCACTGAGGGGGTAGGCTGGGCTTCTTGGCGGGGACAAGAGAGGTGGTGGAGAGACTGACTGACACCTAGAAGCAGAAAGAAATAAAAAATCAAGTCCTTGGGAAAAACTGGAGTTACAGGCCACATTTCTTCTGGCTGTAAGTGAAGTAGAGGATGCCTGCGCATCACACAACTGCCCCCAAGCCTCGCCAAGGAGCCACCAAACACCATTCAGCCACAAAGCTGCAGGACCAACAATTAACCACGGATGAGCCAAGTATTCGGCACTCGCAAAGCCAGTTTTCTCATCCGTTTTTACCTCCTTTGCATCTACTGCACATTCCAGAAAAACTCCCTAGCCTCCCATGTAAAGGATTTACTCTACAGGAAAAGGTAATTTTCCTACAGGGTAAATATCCCCACTGAAGCAAAATTTAGAAAGGTTGATCTGCAGGGAAGACAGTTTATTCACTGGTTGCAGGGAGCAAACAAATTTAAAAAGATGTGAGTTTTTAATGCATAAAGTCTGAAGCAAACTATCACCCTGGCCAGCAGCTGTGCTATTTTATTTCGAATCCCTGATGTACACAGTAAACTAAAAGAAGGGAAGAAGGACCTGTTTTGTCATTGGTCTGATGTTGCAACCAGATTAAATTCTCAATACCAAGGAGAACAGAAATAATTTATCAAGAGAATGTTACAAACTGAAAAAAAATGCACATTAATCTTCCCACAATACACACCAAATAACATAAACTATACAGAAAGGTCTCAATGTTACCTTGGGAGAAGAAAACAACAACAACAAAAATACCTTAGAATACTTTTTTTTGCCGTAGTTTGCAAAATCAGTCACTGTTCCTGGGGTTTTGTACATTGTTACAAAAACTTTAAAAACAAAAAGAGAAAAGGAAATTAAGCAACACATTAATCAGCAATGAGCCAGCAATAAGAAAATTAAGCCAAAACCACGCCAAAAAGGAGGTTTTTACTGCTCTGCCACAATACAAAGCATAGCAGAAATGCTAATGACTCCTTTGACATTTTGCCCTAGAAACCCTTGCATTTCTAAGAGTAAGGAAAAAAGAGAAAGATTAAAAATAATGCCATGCATGTGTTGTTGAGTTTGTGTTCTGTAAGGCAGGAGGACAACAATTCTACATTATCCTCAACAGCCACTCCACTAGCTTAGACTGGAGATGCTGTTCTCCAAACTCCTGTACATCGTGTAGGCCTGCTCTAGAGCCACACTAACATTTCTTCTCAACAAAACAAGTTTAACTTAGTTGAAATGTATTTTACGTATAAAGACCACACTGCTGCCTTTGAAGTTGTCCATTCGCTAAATGCACTGTCAGAACTCAGCAAAAGAGAAGAGACAGGCCCAGCCAAGAGACCATGTGGAATTCCTTAACATATGGAACACACATTAAAACTCTTTTTCTTCCCTCTCCAGCACAGGAAAACTGACATCCAAATTAATGAGGCCCTCTTCAATTAAAAGAACGTGTTAGCTTCCAAATGATAGTCTATACTGACAAATTACAAGATGACTGGGGTCTAGCTAGTTCGTAAGGGGCAGCAGAGGTGCAAGATCCCGCTGACAATCCTCTCTCTGCCTTTGACTCACTATATAGTAGAAAATACTGTAAGCGTTTCTTTCACTTCATCTGGGAAGCTGTGAGTATCTTCACTCCACTTACTGTATAATGTGCAAAGTCATCTTCCTAGCATTTTTAGTGGTGTTTCTATTGTGGCGCATAGAGTTCAAACAGAGCAGGAGCCCAATCTGCTGGGTATTACAGAAACATATATGTGACAACTCTGCTACAGAGAGCACACAATGCAGTGGAAAAAAAACCATCTGAATCTAGGAACATGCAGAATCTCCAAGGAGAGGACAGCCTTTCTGCTAAGGCATCGTTTATTAACTACTCCAGAAGAGTTTCTCCAAACATAACACGTTAACCACGTCACTATGTGAGTGAACAATCTTGTGAAGGAAACAAATTATTTCAGCCCTATTTTAGCATAAGGTAAACAGGGTATAACACACAATTATTGGATTGACACTTATGTCAATCCTGTCTTATATTTGACTGACCCGCCAGGCTAACTTCTCTGCAGGATTAACATAGACTGCGTCAGGAAAAGGTCTGCTGCCTCCTCAGAAAAGGAGGAAAGACAGGAAAGCACGGTGTGCATGACTGCAGGAGTTGCACAATGCATCTCCTTACAAGTACAAGCCATTCTTTTAAATCTCAGGTTCCTGGTAAACTCACTGCATTTACCGCTCAATCTTGAGCCCCTGAAGTCAATTACGAAACTGCCGCTCGCTTCCCCTGGACAAGCATGGGCCTGTGCAGTAAACGGCCCTATGGAGGCGTCTGCCGAGAAGCACTCGTGACACTGCCGGTCAGCGAGATTCTGCCTTACCCTGCCTCGTGCCGTCATCTAAAATAATCCGGTTAGAAGTTACAGAACCAATTCAGCACGCAAGAGAGGCAAAAGCGTGTGCGCCTGTCTGCGGGCACGCAGTCTCCAATGGAGCTGCAAGGAGCAGAATCCAAAGAATCCAGAAGCTGAACAACGGAGAAGTTGGTTCTTCCAAGAAACCTACTTCCATTGGAAGAATATTCTCTTGAAGGCACAATAGTTCTGCAGTCTTTCAGACTAGTATTATTGGACAGACCACATAATGAAATAACTTGCAATCTTTTTGTAAAGCAAAATATTTTTATTGAAGTTTTCTACATACTGAATGATATATGCAGCACCTTACAACGCATATCATTACACATACCTTTACAACATTAGATATAAACAGCATAAATAAAATTACCGAATCAAATCTGGACTTCTTAACAAGCACCCGTGAAGAGAATCCTCTTTCCAGTCAGCGATACTACTTGGGGAATATCGTGACGTCTCAGAACAAACTGAAACGATGTGCTCAGGTTCCCTGTCGGGTGAGGAATGCCCTATAGCTCCCAGGGCAGGGGCAGTCGGCAAGGGGCTCGCGAGTGGTCACAGCCCCTGTGCCTGC
This sequence comes from Nothocercus julius, assembly GCA_013398735.1. Lineage (NCBI taxonomy): Eukaryota > Metazoa > Chordata > Aves > Tinamiformes > Tinamidae > Nothocercus > Nothocercus julius. The sequence goes on along the minus strand of VZSV01000001.1, from coordinate 2,642,382 downwards.
CGGGCTGCGCTGCTCCGTGCGGAGGGGAGTGGGTTGAGCCCGAGAGGCTGCTTCCCTCCCCCTAGCCTGTGCTGAGCTTTGCTGCCCTAGGAAAGGCCACGTACACTCACAATAAGGAAAAAAGAAAAAAAGGTAATTTTAGTGACTAGCTGTAGAACTTAGAGAAACGGATATAACGGAGATCTAAAGTCTGATTCACTTTCTCCTTTCCAGCTCATCAAAACACAGAGAAGCCTTTTCAGTTTACAAAAGGTGTAATTTTCCAGACCAGCTCTCAAATAAAAACACATTTTTCCAGGAGCAATGTCTATATTCCTATCAAAGCCCAGTATCACCACAAAGCCCAGCACCAGCAGCCACCTGCTTTCACCGCTGCTGAATTAACATCCATGGGTGATGGTGGAGATGCATCATCTTTACAGCAATGAGAACACAGGTCACTTGCCAGTCTGCCCAAGGTAACCTGTACTCCGCTCCTTACCAAACTCAAGAGAAGAAAACTCTACTCCTGTCACCTCTGGGAGGCCCACACAAAAACACTAAGGTTCTTCATGCCATAACTGCTAGAGCCCGCACCCCGCATCTCACCCAAAAGCCAGGAAGTCTCTGATGTTAGACAGGACACCAACCTTTTGCCATCTGCAGAATGCCTGGCTACGCAGAAAGGCGGCGGTAGGCAATCCTTGGAGAAGGCTTTAAAGCAGGCGCTGCACGCCGACTCGCAGGCTGAGCCGGCCGCGGTGCATCTGCACGCGTCCACTGCGCACGCCAGCGCGCGGGGGCAGCGGGCGGCAGCGTGAGTGCTGGCCTGGCGCCTGCCACCACTTCGCTAGGGGTCCTTCGGCAACAGGAGGCAGCCAGAATGGGGGCCAACGCGCTGCCTTTCTCCTTCTCTTGGATGCCAGATGAAGGTGGATAATGAGGGCTTGCATTTATGAAGAGCTTGCATCCGCAGTACACCAGGGTCTTACAGACACGAACGAGTTGACATTAGCCTTTATTTCAGGCTGGGGATTAAACTTGCCTGGAGGCTGGTCGAGTGCCTTGCCTCGCGCAGAAGGGTTATGCTCCTCGAGCTCCCACCTCAGCACTAGCAGGAGGGACTCGGCAGCACCGCTCTCGCTCTCCTTGGGCACAGGGTGCTCTGTGGAGCCATTCCCCGTGCCCAAGGAGAAGCAAGTCGGGAGAAGCTGCTCGGTGTTTTTTTAGTTCTGCAAATCCCATCTACCCTGCTTAAACCAAGACAGTTTTTCACTCTTAATAATTGAGGGAATTTCCCATTTCAACATGCTCAAGCCCCTGACAGCCCACTTCCTGGAAAAAGAGTTAGGAACGTGCTGACAGAAAGGTGCCGGGCCTTTCCACACTCCTGCTGACAAGATCCCGTCTTTTCACTGTGACAGCAGTGTTGGGTGAGCTCATAGGAAATCACACAGTGCTGTTTTCTCAGGACTTTTGCTTATTTGCTAGGAAAATGGGGATTTCTTAGCAGTTTAGTTTGGTGCTTATCCCCAATTTTTCTCAGAGCATTGTGCCATTTTATGAAGTCAATCTAACCCGTCTCAAGAGTATCAATAACAGAATCAGCTGTGACCTAGACAGGTTAGTTTGGGTATTCAGAAAACTAGAGACTTATCATTACTCTATCCTGCATTTATAGAGGTCCGAAAAAAAAGCTATAGAAATTTCTCCTTTCAGAAGCTACAAAATTCAGTGAACTAAAACTAACATTTGGTTTTCCCAGTAATTGAGTACAAAGAATTTCTCAAGAAGATTTGAAGATATGTATTTCCATTCACTAAACTGCTTGTAACATCCATCTTCAGCTGGATCCCAGAGTGATAGAAATCAATGCAGCCCCAATAAGGTCACCACACTAATTACGATGATCTGGAAATAGTTCAGAGGGATTTACCCTCACAAGCATTTCTTAAGATCTTAGTTTTTTCCTTAGAGGGAGGGTAGGAACGCAGCAAATTCTGGCTTTTCTTTAATTAGGCTGAATGCACAAGCATAATCTGTTAATTTAAGAACCACTGGTCCTTGAAACTTGCTCTTTAACAGCATGTTTAAACATGACTGTTCAAAATCCCAAAGTACATGGATGCTCTCAGCTTTGCTTTTTCAAAGCATAAGTAATTTTTCAGCATTATCTGCCCCAGAATCTCAAAATAATAAACTCTTTGGAACCAAATCTGCTAGAGCTTTGCAAGTATTCTAAACTTAAATGCACACAGCTTGGAATGGGTTATAAAATTATTTTATAAACAGTGACATTTAGTCTTTTACTCCTCATCTGAAGCAATTCTGGGTTCAGGAACCTGTAAGTCTGGAAGTGGAAAAGCTGGTTTGGAAAAGCTGTTGTAAAATAGCTTAATTCCTCTTCTGCTGTCACAAGCCAGAAACATTATGAGGTCCTAGTATACTTTATTGAAATAGTCTGTACGCAAAGGGGAAAAGAACTGAGCTAGAAGACAGAGAATCCTGAGTCCTGACCGTACATTAACAGAGAATACCATCAAGATTTCCCTGCTTTACATATAAATTGACTTTTAGATCACAGAAAACCTTATCAGACAGACATAGCAATAAATATATAAAGGAGACAGAATTGAAAGGACATGTAGGACTTCGTCCCTCATCTTTAAGAAAATCCTTCTAAAGCTCATCCACTCACACAAGCTGCTTTCAGAAAAAATACATTTGCTATTTGCCTTTCCTATCTGTACCCACATTCTCCTTCCAAATCCAGCAGTCTAGGTGCTGGCCTCAGTTTCTACCAATGTAGATGACATGTAACCTGTCAGTTAGCAGGTGCCAAATCTCTCTTTAGCAGCTGCTTTATCTATAGGTTAACGTACTTTATTATTCCAGATATAGCTGAGACCTGAAGTGCTGCTGTCAGTGTCCACTGAGGTCTTTCTCTGTAGATTTGCTTTCTTCAGTTTTCTTCCCCCTGCCCCCTACCTTTTTCTTTTTTTTTTTTTAAATCCAAAAACTGCATTATTTATCTCACACAGTGAGAGCATCCTAAAAGAACAGGTCATAAAACTGAAAACTGTTACTCATCTGTCTGTTATGAAACTGGCATTCTTATTTTCTGACTTCAGTTCAGCTACAAGTATCACAGTCCAGCAGTTTGAGGCCTCAGACACTAGGACCCAGCAAGAAAACAAAGTACATCACAACAAGGTAACACCAAAGTGATTTAAAAGATCTGAAAATATTTGTGCTGCTTCTGCAGTTACTGCAGTGCTCGGAGGGCAAACCCCAGCCCAAGGGAAGCTCCTGCCTTGTGTGTTTCTGAACACAGGCCACCCTCAACATCAGTCCCACCTGAGGGTGGCCTGTCTGACCCAGGCACCTGAAATCCAGCTATCCTGAAGGCAGTTCACATTTAATTTGGGCTTTGGTGAGGCAAGGAGAAAAAAAGAATTAATTCTGATTTCCAACTTGGTGTCAAGAGGGCTCAGACCTCTAAGTGGTCTCGCACCTGATCACCTGCTGGGTGCTGTCCTTTCCTCAAAGCAACCAAAGCGACTCGGATCAACTTTGTGCGAACCTCTTTGTAAGAGAACAAAAAAAAAAAAAAAAAAGTGGCATAACATGCATAATGTGAACACATGCTAGACGCCAGGACTCTAAAAAAAGCTTTCTGACCTCAGAATGGCACCTTTTATACATCCATTTCTATCATTATTAAAGATTAAGCAGTCTGGCAGAATTTTGTTTGCTACTGCATTACTCTTGATGATATGACTAAAGAAATACACCCTTTTTCTTGGTCTTTAGCTTAGTTTCACAAGTTTTAGCCTCCATGCTTTGTCCCTCAGCAGCAGAAGAGACTGTTCCTACCTGGCTAGAGCTCCAAAGGCCCGCGCACCTAAAACTTTGACCACTTTTTTCCAACACGATAAAAGATATTACCTCCCTCTGCAAAACTTCCCTGTCGCTTAGTTACGTGCCTCGGCCCAGAACAGTTCTCTCACTCTCACCCACATATTTGCATTCATTGCAACCTTTGAAAATGGCCAAAACCATTTTTCTAACAGAAGTTATACATTTGTTTTTGAAAAAGAACAGCACCACCAAGATTCACAACAGGCATGGTAATGGGGAGCATTAGTTCTTATCCATTAGCAAGCCTGGCTTCTATGTAAACAGCTACAAGAACAAAACTAGAAGCATTATCTTTTTCAGCACCTGCAAAAGCAGGAGGAGAAGCAGCAGCCGCCGAGCGAAATGTGACTGGTGGAGGCGCCGGAGACAGGGAGGAGCAGGGGACCAGCTGAAGCAGCTGCGCAGACCCCAGAAGCCGGTGAGCACGTTGGAAGGTGCCATCCCTGCCGTGACCTACCGTGCCCGGCAAGGATGTACCCGTGCAGAACCGACAGCTCCTGCACCCAGCTGACAACGTGCATGGGCTAAGAAGCAATGGAGTCCTTTGCTGGAATTTAAGAGGGAATTGATTTCCATTTCACTGATGGACCTTTCTCATTCACTTTCTTCAAGCATTTATGAAGCAGAGTTTGATTTTCTTCTCACTTAGGTCAGAGTTACCAAAGTTACCAAGTTACCAAAGAAAAATTGTTGATGATATAAACTGATGCAAAGTTGCTTATTAGAACATGATTTGCTCCATTGAACTGAAGCAAATAAACACTTAGAAACACTTAGGAAAAGCACAGTTTCAGTTCAGATACAGAATATTCACTGAAAAATAAATTATGTTACCAAATCTGGCTGATACCTGCGTGCTTCCTTGCACCTTGCTTCAGCAGGCAGCCACACGAGGCAGGCTGCGGCATGCTGCCGTAAGCAAGTGCTATGGAAAAGCCTCTGCCAGCCAAGAGTTGGTATTTCTTTTTTCAGTTGAACGTAATTTTCAAAAATTATTTATTTATTCCCCACCTTTGGTCAGGCAAACACAAAGAGAAAAAGAAGGAGAAGAAAAAAGAAGCGCACCTGTGATTTGCAATGTCTGCTATTCTCATCCCTGTTTACTGGCTCTGGCCACGCAGTCCTCAAGCCCTGAGCACACCAACATCACAACCTTGAGCTAAAGGGAACTTCCCAAAGGATTTGACCTTGGCTTCTCTCTGCTCTTTACTGAGATTTTACCACAGATGTGAACAGGAGCAGACTTTGGTCAGGGAAAGACAGTATCTTTCCTCACCATGACCAAGGGCAATTTAAAAGTAGACCATCCACAGTGCTCACCAAGCCAAAATGAGCCTCCTCGACCATTTGACCACCACACCTACAAGAGCTGCGGGATCTCAAGCCTAACGCTGGAATCAGACAATATCTTGATGAATATATCCTTTATAAACATTTCATTCTCATAGGGCCTTGGCTTCTATAAAATTGTGGATTTAGTTTTACACTTTTCTGTTGGCTTATTAGATTTTTTAAGGAGCTGGCCAATATATCCTCATTTCTCATTTCTTCTGTGGGAATTTGCACATATTATATTACAGTCCAGAAGATGCAAGCAGAGCAGGAGCATTGCACAAGGCTACTTCCTACACAGCGCATGAGAGCAACTCCAAGCAGCTGCACCTTCTTTCCAGCATCCATCCTGTCCTCCCAGGGCAAAGCCAAAGCCAAACCATCTGTCTCTACAGGAAGATACAGGGTTGGCATCAGGCAAAGCATCAAGAAAATGAAAATGATTTAAAACAAATGAGACAGCAACAGCATGTATGCGTAAGGCCTGAGGCAAAAACAACCAGCAACATTTGTAAACTTATCAGCTGTGAAAATATTTGCTTGCTGAAGAGTACAAGAGTAACACCAAACTCACTGCAGTCAGTCATGGCCAATGTGCGCTTGGAGCAAAAACTGGAAGTCCAGATTCTGACCCTATGTTATACACCTCTGGGCCAGAGAGTTTGGCCTACAACACTGATTTCTTTAGAAAGCACAAACCTGCAAGACTTCTGGTATTTTCAACGGAAAAAAACTCAAGCGGTCTCTAATCCCAAAAGTAAGGTCCTTAGCACACGTTTTAAAAAACACAAGCCCCATACAACATAAAGAAGTGCACCAACAGCACTGTGGCTGCTCCCGCACTTCCATCTCAACACACCTAACCAATGTTTAGAGAGGGAGAGTCACCGCCAGCAAACAGCTTCAGCCTAGGCATGAGTGAGGATGGCATCTCTCTAATGGTATCCTTATGATAAAACCAAATTTAATTCAGTAGGTCCAAAGCGTACACTGCAGTATACAGGAGTAAACGCTGCCACTCCTCATACGCACTGGGATTACTTGCAGGGGAGCATCTGGGGGAAAAAAAGAGGGCAATGGCAGAATTCTTCTGCATAGCTTAGAAATGACCTTCAAAAAGGAAGATTAAAAACAAAATTCTCATCAAATTACACAGGAAACATGCACTCAGTCATGCAGAGGGGGTGGGAGAGCATAAATCAAGCTGTAGTCCCCCAAAGTCCCTTGTTTCTGTACCTATACACAGTTGCACCCTCTGAAATTAAAGTCATTCCTATCACTATGTTTAGAGCCCAAAGCTGGTGTTAAGTTCCCGCATGTGAGCAGTAATGCGATAATGAACATAGAGCATGCCTAACCTCAAAACTGATCACAGGAAAGAGAATAAAAGAAAACACTTCTGCAATGCTTCATCATGCCCCTTTTGCTTTTGCTCCATTTCTTTTCCTCCTCCCATGTCTCTGACAGGAATCCAGCACTTCAGCAAAGCAATTCCCAACTTACACCCCAGTTCTTCTCTCCTGTAAAAGTGAAGAATGAAAATGGAGGACTTGCACTTTCGGTCCCTGGTGCCTTGCTGTATCCTTGGTACTTCCTGAAATGTTACTACCTCACAGCAACAAATGACAGTGTGTGACTGCATTTGTCAAACCTCTATCCCTTTGTATGCTTAGAGGGAGGAAACATTAATGTTTAACAAGATTAACTCTAGCAAAGCCTTTCACTGCCCTCTGACATGCTGATTTGAAGGGACAGGTGTGTTAGAAATCTGGCAAACCACAGTTTCCTGAGAAATGCCTGGGAATAGGAAAAATTCTGTTTTCTTTTTTGTTTGTTTTTTGATTTTTTTAATTGCAGGAAACAACAGCTTACAACTCACTCTCAACCTCTGAACTGAGACAATCTGGCTGCATATTATTAACTCATGCAAGCTGCATTAGTTACACCAAACTGCAAACACAGAGAGATACTAAACAGGCTGGCCAGACTGAAGACATATCTTGAAGTCCACTCGGATGCCAGTAGTGTCCAGAGAGAAAAGGGAGATGTTAAAAATCCCCATTAAAATGCCCTCCAGCCTCTTCTACTGGTTTCAAAAGGACACAGCCTATGTGCTATCTTCCCTACTTGCCTGCATGGACATGAAGTAGTTTTTCCAACCAGTAGCAAATCAAGTTTCAAATGAGAGGGATCCACTTCTCACATAGTGTATCCACTTGCCTGGGGCTTTGAGTCCTCCGAACCTGCTGTACAGAGGCACAGCTGCTCCCCTGGCCAAGTGCCCCTTCACAAAAAAAACAGGCAAATTGCCTGGGGTTACTGAGGCTAGGATAACATAGGAGGATTAGACAATTCCCATACTTGAACATTGCCAGTACCATCCTGTTCCACTGCAAGAACAATCCAGCTGCCTTCCAGAGGCTGTCAGAAAAGTCTTCTGAAATTTTCTGAAAGGATCTGTAATATAAAGCCTTTACCATACTGCCGCTTGACTTCTGTTTTCAGGGTTCAAATGCTAAAGAAATTACCCGAGAAAAAAGGCTCCGAGAAATTCTGATGCAGAAGGGGCTTATTCTATGAATCCAAAATGCAAAATATGATTTTCATTTATGAGCTGCCGTTAGGCGGCTGTTCAGCATAGAAGTACACTGCTAGGCTAGTGGCAGGAGTGGGGAAGGCAGGCGCCACGCTAAGTGCCTTGCTTTGCAACACTAACATTCTCTGTCCAAATCTAAGGAGAGAACAAAACGAACGATTTTTTTTCCTCAAGGCTTTTCTACAGCTTCTTCACAATAAAGTATTAGCACACATTGAAGCTCACCATTAATGCAGTAATCATAAAAAGTTTCCTTTGTTTTTTTCTACTCATTCTTTTCTAGATTACTTCTCATACAGTGCTTGATGAGCAACATCTGGACATGCTGGGCAAAATTCCAATATCTGAATAATGATAAATTTCTAAATAATTTTTCTAACAAATTTCTTCCCAAATAAGCACTCAGGTTATTTGGGACAGGAGCACACACTTCCATGGACTCAAATGCAATTTTATGAAGCGCGGGAAAGGGAAAGGGAAGAAAAGCAGCAATATATGACTATTGGGAATATCTTACCTCTTACCAGTGTGACATTTAGCTGTGCTTTCAGTACAGAAGTCCATCCTACACAATGTACAAATCTGCTGCACTGCAGTCAGCGGCTTCAGCAGATGGACCTTTACTGCATCTGCTTGTGGTGGTCATCTGTTTTACACACCACAGGAATCATAAGGAAAGTTTTGAAAAAGTCACATCTAATGCAAAAAGTAAAGAAGGCTGGATGACCCAGAAGTCCTGTAGGTAGCTCATGCCCACATACCCACTTTTGGAAATCCTGGCCTTTACAAGGCTAACGATACTACGACAATGAGCCATGCTGCTCTCGTGTCGGGGCCTGGCTAATGCCCAGTTACCATACACTGTGGTATCTGCTCAATAGCTTTTCTACTATCTACAGGAAAAACTCTGTGAAACAAACGCGAGAACACTGTGTCAATTCGTTTCTTGCTTGGGACAAAGAGTCTTTTCCGATTGGGGAAGAAACACAAAATAATTCTTTCACTTATCTTTATTTCAGCACGTTCGAGTCTTTTTTGATTCTTACTTTTTTTTTGTTTTTTTTAAACCAAATTCTGTTACATCTTTATATTTTCTGCTCAAGTGGAAAATATCTTTTTAGGATAACAGAGCAGGGAACTGGTGAGAGAACACAGAGTCTTTCATTTCTCAACCACAGATTCAAATCCAGACTGATTAGGGCACTGAACAGGGATTGTTCTCCCCTGGCGAGGGTTTCTCAAAGGCCTAAGTGTAGAGAGACCAGCTCCTAACAGGCAGCTACACGCAGACCACAACTCACCATTAGCAATGCTCCTGACTCGTACCCTTGCTGGCCTTGCCAGGGAGGTCGCCAGCATCTTCCTCGCCCAGGAAGCAACAGGTTGAGCATCTCCCGCGCACTCCTGGCCGCGGGCCAGCGCCCAGGGCTATGGCCCCATGCCGCTCGCTCGCGCTCCTCAGAGCGGCGGAGCCACGGGGCCAGCGCCAACACGTCGCCGGGCGCGTTACGCTAACAGAGCCGACAAATTGCTGGCGACAGGCGGAACGACCTCACCCACTGCCGGGAGATAAAACCCAAAGCCTGTAGTTAGAGGCTGGTGGGTACCCAGCTCGGTTATCTCCTGTTCTTTCCAGGCAGAGAGAGATGCAACTCCAAGATCAAAGCCATTCTAATGGAAATCTGATTACTAGCGCACAAGTCACTCCTTCAAAGCCACCAGCAGGCTAAAGAAGACAGAAAGAACGCCAAATAAAGGCACAATACTTTGCAAACAACAAGACTTTGGGATCAGCAACAGCCCAGATTTGGGATTTCATCAAGCAAGAGTATATCTGATTCAAGAATCCAACTTAATTATTTAGAAAGGTGAAGTGTGATGAGTATTACTAGAGCAGTAGCTCAAGGGCTTGCCGAGCGCACGTCGTCCTTCGCTAGCGCGCACACAGAGCAGCCTTGCGGCATGTGACACACTGACACCAGCGACCTCGGCACGTCACGGCATCACGGCGTTCAGCCAGGGCGACAGCCTTCCAGGGCAGACTGAGTGCAAAGACAGAGCTGCATAGTCCTTCTGCACAGCTGGTACCAAGGCCAGTTTCCGCTTTGGCTCTCTTCCTTGAGCCAGCTCAGGGAATGAGAGTGAAACAATCTTTTTTCCACTGCCTTGGGCCAGCCCCTAAAGTCACCATGCAGCAGCATAGCTGCTTCCAATGAACTTCATTTTTGTGCTGTGAATGGAAATTAGAGGACGATCACCCTCATCTGCCTATCAAGAATTTGAGAACAACTGTAATGGCATTATTCTAGCCATCTTATAAACTGCATATATTGCATCAGCCTATTTTTTGGGCACCCTAAGTGTTCCTCTTATGAAAACAGATATTATGCTTCCTGACTATAAATTTCTTCCAGATTAATAGAAATTCAGTCCAAAATTATTAATGGAGAAGTTACAGCAAATCAAAATCTAAATAATCCTGCCTAGCAGGAGGACAGGTCTCCCCATCCCAGTTCTGCTCATAAGACAGGATTCATAGTTTAACCTTTATGGCATAGCCTGGGCCTAAAGATAATGTAAATATTTATCGCTCACTTCCACAGCTTAAGAAACAAAAGGCAAAGTAACCGAATGAAAGATTTAGCCATGGGAATGATGTGCCAACGTCACTAAAGAGGTCCCCAGCTATGGATGGAGAAGCTACCATCCCATGTCTGGGGGAGTTGGCTGTAGCAAATGTATAGGCTACAGGGTAAAGTGAGAGAGTTTTGGAACGACCAGCCCTATCCCAGCCCCACAGGAGTGCACTTGTCCTGTGTGCAGGCCATAGGCTAGATCCATCAGCACTGTTTTGTAAAGGCTGGGGCTGGGAACAAGACTTTCTCTGAGTCTGTGAACTTGAGACTGCGGTTGAGTTGTCTGGTTGTATTCCAAAGCCATATCCCTAAGCAGAATTCTCCAAAGAAAACTTCTCATGACCAAAATGCTGTCTTTGAGCAGTGCAAAATAGAGACAAAGGGAGTAATGTGACATTCAATGTACTCATTTCTGAGTACAAGCTCTTACAAGCATCTGCACTACCGTGTACTGTCGCATCACAGCCTTCCGATGGACTAGAGCTCTATCAGAATACTTTCTCTTAGACACGAGTAAATATGTACACATTTTCAAGTGCGCTTTGTTTTCTGTCCAGATCTAAACAAATTAATTCCCTTAGGACTGTCAGGTTTCAGGACTCAAATTGTCCTTGGCTAAGATACTGAGTTTACAGGACATATCATGTGGTAGCGGGACAGGCTACTTGTTTTCCCTTGTCTTTGAATGGTGAAGCTGATCTACTTACTCTGCAAACGATGCTACAGAAAGAAGAATAAATATGCAAAGGAACAAAAATGAGCTTTGTACTCTCCATCCAGCCCTTTCACACTTTCTACGAGCTCTGCAATGTGAGGCAGTCTCTCAGAGACGCCCAAAGCAGAGATGGATACAAAATACACTCTGGGAGATTAGCACTGCAGAGAAGAGATATGTGGACCTATGTGAAGAGAGGTATGTGGAGATATATGGTCCTATGGCTAAGGGATCTTGGTTGAGCCTTCTGTGGCCTACACTATGCCCTTAGCTCAGCAAAGGTCTGTGAGTCAGAACTGAAGCTTCTTGTTGTTGAAAGAGATCTCTGTTCCAAACACAGGCAAACTTTGCTTGGAGCCAACAAAACCTGCAGTTCACTTACCTATCCAGAGTGTCCTGTGGCACTTTACTCCCTCCAGTTCGGCCTTTGACACTGGCATTCTTGTTGGCAGTCATGGTCATTTCTGCTTTCTGGAAATCGGGATACCTGCAAAAAGAAACATCAATTAAGCTCCGACAGATCCAAATGAAAATCAACGTTTCAAGATCGCCAGAATTATATTTCCAAGATAAGCTGGGGAAAGGCAGAGCTCTGGACTGCCTTTCAAACTTATTTCCTAGCAATATCAGGACATTAGATTTGGTAATGAACCAAAAGCTGTAAATTAAATATTGGCCACAATAAAAGCCATGCATATTCAGTTCCACTTTCTAGAACTCCCTGTACAAGGCAAGACTAATGTCTCCCCAACTGCACTAACTCCTGCCTGATGGGCTGCTTCAGAAGAAAAATTAAAAGGTTCCTATAAGCTGACAAGTGTTGTTTGTTCTGCTGCATGCCCAGGAGGCAAAAAGAATACCAGGCGCATGGAAGAAAGTTTAAACGAAAATGGCAGACAGCATGGAGAAATCTTTGTAACCGATTTCCCACAACATTTATCAAAACAGTCAACAGATACCTCAGACTGATCCTTTCCTGTAAATGGGTTTGGAACCAGAAGAAGTTGAAGAAAAAAAACATTCTGGAAAAAATCTCCCAGATAAGCAAGGAGAGGAAGTGATTGGCATCTCTGCCTTTTCGAGATGATATCCCATAAATCAAAGTGCAGAAAAATGCAAGCAAGGAACAGCCGAGCGGCCAGCTGTGCTCCCCGCGTCCCAAAGCGGCGCCCGTTGTTTCTGCGACACTGTTGCCTGCGTGCTGGGAAGCGGCCCGGGAGCAAGGGTAGGTTTGCCTGTACTCCGCTAACCCCCAGGGGCCGCATGGGCTGAGCCTGGCGGAAGCACGTTAAGGACATGGGCCAGGCTGTAAAGCCAAGGATGTAAAAGGGGACCCCTCTACCACAGCACCTCGCTGGTAACTAGACCTCCCATGTCCCGAGAGCCAGTTCCTCTGTCATTATAAACCCTTAAGAAACATTTTATAAAGTGAGGGACAAATTTATTTTTATAAATGTCCCAAGATGGGCTGGTACTTACACCACCTGACTCTGTGCGGGTTATTTGTCAAGGCTCTGTGACTCTCCTGGCAATATGCTCCAAGTGTTTGCTGAGATAGTCCTTAGTTTGTAGACTAAAATAAGTACCTTGGTTTGCAAAACTACCACCCAGGATCTGACCAGAACTACCAATTTTTAGACCCATTAGTGGCATAGCTAAAGCAAAAATAAAGAGTATTACAAAACTTTGTGTTTACCCAAACCCACAGTAAATCCTGGCTGCTTGAGAAGCAAACTGCAGCATGGTGCTCCAGAGCCAGCGGGGACCGGCAGCACACGAAGCTCCTGCTGGGCACAAACGCGGCCAGCGACCTCGCACACATTCACGTGCTGAGATTGAGCACAGATCTTTGTTCCATCCCGTAACATTTTTTCTACACTAAAGCTCCCCACATTCCTCCTGTGTCTCAGCGTAACTGTTGCTGTTACATTACCAAGATAACGGGGCTGCAAGGAACTGGTTGTTCTGATAGGGAAAGGGCTTCCTTGGGAAAATAAAAAACGAAAAGCCCCATGACACAGGCCAGGCTTTCTAGGATTGTGCATTCCACAGGGAGTCAGCAGCCTCTCTGATGTTTCCCATCCACCAGCTCTGCGCTCTTCCTGTGTTACACCTACTGTAAGCACTAACACAAGGTGAGACCGTGGCACAAATGACAGCTATTAGCATGCATGTTACATCCATTTTGCAACATAACTTTGTAGAAGACCAGAAAAGGCTAACCGGAGCCTCAAAAACGTGGGAGACTAAGCTGGCACACACAAAAGATAGAAAACCACAATACGAAAGCACAGGTAGAGTCACTGCATCTTCCACTTCTCCCCCAGCCAAAAACCTAACGGGAAAAAAAATCGTACACATATGCAGCACCATATTTGTTTTCTACGGAAGCTCAGCATTTCTGAAATTTCAATTTCCCAAATGCTTGATAAAACCATTCTTTTACATATATTATACATACACACACTTTCTGTAAATAAAAAATGTGACTACCTAACCCCACATTTCAAAGTTACCTTGAATGCCAAATAGGCCAAACAAATTTGTTTTCAGAAAAAGGGCAACGAGTTCTAAAAGGGAATTTTACAAGATATGTCAAATTTAGTCGCAGAACCGCGTCATACAGCTAAGACTGTGATATATACAGTGATGTCATCTGGCTTTTCTATACACTTTTAATGTTTATCTTGCACAAACATTTTGCTGCAGGTGATGTTGGTATGATTCCAACCTATGCAAAGAAAAATCTAAATAACTTGAAAAAAGAGTCAATCAACAACTTACTGAGGGGCCTGGAAGCACAGTTACAAATATTCAATCATTTAAGGGCTTAATGAAACAACAACAGTAAAAGGGAGAGGGAGAGAGGAAGAAAACCCTAACTTTTGTAGTCATGTGGCAGGTTATTTCTGGGCCTTTGAACAAGTCCAACAGTCCAGATAGTTTACATGAATCATTGTATGGTAAAAGTCATATTCCATGGGCTCGCATGCGAGCATTCGCCCTCACAGTATTTGCATTCGGTTCTTCACAAAGCACTGAAAAACAAAAGCTCTCAAGTACTGTGACATATGGTATTAAAAAAAAAAAAAAAAAAAAATCCCCAAATAGCCATGCCGCAGTGTCTGCATTGCCTGGTTAAGTACCCTTTGTACGAGATGCACAGATTTCTGACTCGTAGCTTTACAGAATGACCGTGAAGCCGTTACCGAGCCCCTTGCGCTTTGCTCCACAAGCAGCCTCACTACCAGCTCTCTAAATGGCCATTTAACAAGCCAGGATGGTCCAGGAAGCTGGACCTTGCTCGTTATTAAATCCATTTTACCTACAACCTCCAGCCACCACTGGGCAGTATTAAGGGGAACAAATAAAAGAAATTGAGAGACAGAAACACAGAATCTGTGCCAGCACCAGTCAACTTTCACCATCCTGACCAACAATGATTGCTTCAAAGCAGGTATTTTCTAAAACATTTTTATTGCCTCAGGAAGCCCTGAAGACACTGTATGTCCCTGCTCTTAAAGGTCTCCTTCCACTTCCAAAATGTATAGACAAATGACCTGAATTACCATACCTTAATTCCTACTCTAGAAATCAGAACTAATTCAGAACTTGTCTGTACAATGAGAATTTACAGCATCCTATTTTTTTTTTTTTTTAATTTTTACACACTACCTCTGCATGCAGATGGTCTTAATCTGTGCTTAGAGTAAACACCTTTCCAAAGCACCTTGAATAAAGGGAGGCTAAGGTGTACATGTGTAACTAGCAAATTATCTCATAGCAGGCACTGAGCTATAAATGAGTAACTGAACTGAGTAACTTATCTTACTGTTCACTGTGCAAATAGACTCTGGAGCTTCCTCCCTGTTACCTCCGAGACACAGCTGTGAAGTTTATACTCGCAAAGCTTGAAGATCCTTGTCTTGTGTTTTCAAAATAGTGTCTCTGAGGAAAGCAGCAGAAAGAGGGGTGCAGACCAAAGGTTTTAAAGCAGCCAACTTGGCTTGTGGCACTCACCACTTTGCTATTTCCACAGTGCAGCCACTTTCAGAAGGCCACAGGACACCTTTTGGCCTGTTTGCCTCAGACACCTTCTGCAGAGCCCTTCCTGAGAGCAGAGAGAAGGAGAAACACCGGCCAAAGCCCAGGGTGCCCATGGAGACATTTTGCTAGCAAAGCCCCACACAGACACGTGTCAGCAGTACCAATGCAAGGCTGCCTCCTCTTGCCACGCCAGCGATGACAGGCAGCAAAGCGGGACAGAGAGATCAATACCTCTTGACTCCTCTCCCTCGACATGCAGACCTGAACTCTAATGGGACGGACGCCGCACACCAGTACGATCCACGTAAAAAGACACAGTCGGCCTGCCCATCTACACCCCCACAAACAGGCGAAGCAGCTTAAGGGCGTTTTTCTTCTGCCACCATGGGAGGAGAGAGGGAGAGGAATTCCCCTCATTTCGAATGGCAGAGCCAAGCCTTTTTTTGATGCTTTGTCATTCATGTCAGGGCACGCTAGGCTCTGGAGTAATCTGCCCCACTTCACCTTCACTCCATTTCACAAAGATGCAGGAAATGGTGTTATAATAGGTGAAAGCCTCTGCCATACAACCCCAGAGCCTTTCTGTTCTCTCACAGCACAGCGTAAAGCAAATAAAGAGATGCAACAGCATTTTACTCTCAGATGAAATAAAGTCCTCCAAAACATCCAAGAGGTCAGTTTTGCAAACAAAAGGTCACTCCTCTGGGAAGTCCATATCAGAGCTGGCACAGGAGGCTGGGGATATGCATGTGGGTCCCCAAGAAGAGAAGAACCTACTTATTTATTCTGCCATAACTTTGGCTTTCTGCAACATCCCTGTCAAAACATCTCCCTCTGGAATGGGTATGAGCTGTGTGTGTTCCCAGACTGCCTGTTCCTTCTGCAGCAGCTGAACTTACGTTTTGTGGTGGTCTCATCCGAGGGCATCAAGCACAGGGCAAGAACAAACTGCCCCTTTCAGTTCTCTCACTCTGCAAAGCCAGCGCTACCTTACAACTCTGCGAAGAGGAAGAGTCTCCATTGAGCTCTGCATGTGAAGACCACAGTTACCGCAGAGAAAAATAAACTATTCTTTAAGTACCTGGTACTACCTGCTGTCACCACAGGGGTGACAAGAAACATGCCCTTTGGATAGTAAGAAAACAATGGGTTTCAGTCAGTCAACTAACAGCTGCTCTTTAACCAGAGTGGCTGATCCAGCAGCTAAGTCTATGGCCCAGCAGGTGACACACACCAGCAAGTTGTTCCAGACTGACATCCTAAAGCTTTCTGACATGCAAACAAGCAAGCAAAAAATGTCACTTGTGCTCGAAGCGAGAGCTAACAGGGAGCCCTGCCCTTCCTCAGCAGAGAGGAGCCAGCAAGTGACAGGAGATGAATTCACTACACGTTCGGGGGGGCTTTGCTAAGAGATGACTCTGGCATGCTGGCCCTGGCTGCAAATCTACACAGGGACAAGGTAGTTACTTTGGACAAGTTAGAGCAATAAAGCAGAAGTCCTGGATCAACATCCAGCATATGTAACTTCCTTTCTCCTGGTGCTAAACAGAAGGAAACGGGCAAGCTCGCTAACAGCATTAGAAGGAAATCTGAAACCATTTAAAGATCAAATGCTTGAAAAGATCTGGGCAGTGTTTCACTCCCAAGGAAGGCTGTATGGAGCTATGCTCCCTATATACAGCTAAGAAAAAAAAAAAAAAAGAGGATAATTAAATTCTCCGGCCAACGCAAATTTTCCTAAGAGGAAGGTGGGGAGGAAGGACATGGGGGAGCTTCGTGGGGGTCAGCAGGATTGAGGAGAGGTCTTCAGCAGAAGTTAAGTTTGTGAGCTACTGCAGCAGTCCTGTGCAACTGTCCTCCAATTTCTCCCTAGCACTGCGCACTAAAGTAAAACCAAGTTCATCTGCTTTAACAGAAGGCAAGCTGACACTGCTGTAAGGTGCTGTTTTAAGGTTCAAACAGCAGCTGAAGGTCTTAGATACTGCTTCCTCAGTAAGATGCAGAACTGATGCGCACTCTTACTCTGAACCTCCTCTGTTTAGATCACCATGTCCTTCTGCTAATCATGTTACTGTTCAGAGTCAGTATCTCCAAGAAGCAGATCTGATCCATGATACTTAAGTTGCCAATACCAACACTCCAAGAGAAGCAACTATTCATTTTGATGGGCTGTCTTAGTATGATGATATAAGAACATCCCAGGAGAATGAGGAACTGGGCTGGAGACCTCATGGATGGATGTAGAAAATATCAGCCAAAACTGTCTTGGCTTGTACAAAGAGATGAGAACAACTTTGGGTCTGTCTCTTCTGCTCTTGGCAGTTACCCAGCGAATCTGTAGAAAGGCGCAGAGGTCTCAATTCCCCTGTATGCAAAGCACATTCATAAGCAATCCTGGACACAGGTATTAGCTGCAGCAAACTGGATGGCAAGGAAGTCTGTTGTTTATATTAGGGATTTGTGCCAGAAGTGTTCAGAAGTATCTGTTTACATTCAGAGAAAGAGGATGCTCTTGAGCTTAACGCAAAGATTGCAGGGTTCAGGAGTCCTGGGCTTAGTTCAAGAACTGGACACATTTCTGTTGTGGTCTCAGGAACGCTGCTTAGCGCTGAGATCCTCAAGCCTAGTGCCAAACTTCAGTGCCCAAGATTTAACTACACAGCCCACTTTTGGGTGCCTGAATGACTGGCCTATTTTCCCACAGTTATTCCTACTTTGGCTGCTCTACCTCAGAAATCTCTCTTCATTTCTCGAAATACCACTGCTCTACCAATGAACCAGGAATAACTTTATGACTCAGACAGAGGCTGCGAGGACACGTTCACTGGTTTGTACAAGTTCAGCAGAAAACATGGTGGGGCCAAGACATGCAGTTATCACTAGTGGCAAGCACTTAGCAATAGAGACAAGCAATAGTGACCTTCTACTCTGGTCACTAAGAGCTGCCCCCTCCCATCTGCTAAGTCTTTCCTCCTCCACACATCTTCAAGTAGAAAGCACCTGTTTTGTGCCAGTGGTTTTCTGGTTCAGAATCCCTGCATGTTTATGAGCCTCTGGGCTAGTGCCTCTCTGCCTCAAACTTCCCAAATTTTAAACCCAAACAAACAAAACCAAAATGCTCCCATGACTATAAACCACAGCTGAGTGTGAGCAAAAGCGCTGTGGCTGACAGAGCTTGGTCAGCTCTCTGCCCAAGCTCCAGCTCCCAGCTCAGATGACCAAAGGGAAACACAGGAGAGAAGCATGGTGCCAGGAGTGAACCACAACCTTCCTCTCAGCTCTGCCACTGAAAGCAAGGAAGTAAATGGCAGAGGAGAAAAGAGGGAGGAAGGAAGATGATCAGACAAACACAGGAAGATTTGAAGACTAGAAGAACAAAGCAAGCTAAAGGATAGCGAACATACTGTGTCAGGAAAAGAAAGGTGAAAAACAGAGAAATGAAAGGGAAATATTTTAAAAAGAAGGAGAAACAAAAAGCAGCAAGAAACTCCTGGAAGGAGGAGAAATATGTTCCTCTTTCCAATCTTCACTTTGGGAAAGTACAGGGATTTCTCAAAATCCCTGCATTTCTCAAAAGAAGCCAATGTCTGCTCAGGCACTTTTTCATTTCATGGTTAAGAGTTTTCCTCAAGCAACAAACTTTATATTTTCCCAAAGCCCTTGAGGAGAAATGGACCTGCCATACTCCTCTGTATCTAACGGTCTGCCTCCTTCCAGTCTGTGGGAGTCGGATGTGAGAATTCCCTGCATGGGATGGGAACTGGCCTGCAGGGCCGCTCTTGCCCCACTAACAGGTTAAGGACTCAAACACTGCACAGCTGCTCGCTCAGACTGCAAGCTCAAACTCAAACTTTGAGCCCCCACTTCATAAGCAAAGCCTAATGCCCCAAGCGCATACAACCCTCTAGCAACCGAGGAGTCTAGCTGTTCCCAGACTCCCTTAGTTTATGTAGGGAGTTTATGTAGGGAACTGACTGAAGGGAGAAAAAAAAAAAAAAAGAAAAGAAAAAAAGAGGGGAGAGATACAGATAGTATTGGCAACTAGGTCAGCATCATGATAAAGTAAACTAAATGCAGCAAATAACTTTTTAAATCCTTTGTTAACAAAATCCTAGTATCTATAGCAACAGTATAAAAAAAAAAAAAAAGATTTTTTTTTAAAATCCCCAAAAGACATAGCTTTCTAACACGGAAAAAATCAAGATTTATTGCACCAGCAGCTCCCACAGGGCAGGGCTATAACTGTGCACAATGGTTTCAATTAGAGGAGCGAATGATTAACTGGTGCAGCTGGGCTTGGTAGCTGGCAAACGCCATCCCTCTTCCAGGGAGCACTGAATGCTGCAGGGGCAGAACTAGCTGCTCTTGCCCTGTGACAAGCCCTTGAGTCCCATATCTGGTGGCTTTACCTCAACTCCTCCATCATGCCACGTGATATGGTGACTAATGCCACTGCTTCACAGAGAAAACAAGGGGAACCTCCTTTCTTTAAGCGACATGTGCACAGCCCTTGCTGATCTTCACAAGCTGCTATTCCCATGGCTGCATAGCTGGCCAGTTCCATGGGCAGAGAAAAGCATTTTGGTCCCCTGCTGCCTGCGTGCATTTTCTTTCCTGAATCCGCACTCTCCTGAGCTCGGAGAGGGGAGGAATGTCTGGCACTTCTGTAGCGACGCTCTGGCAGAAGACCTGCTCTGCTTTCTGGCAGCTCCAGCAGGGGCTTAGAACAATTATTTCAGTTCCTGATTCAAGCGCTGGAGACAGGAGATCAAGTTACCTCTCTCTCCAGCCATCAGCACTAATTCAGTTTTCACTAAGCCAGCCTGGCTGGAATTTCACTCTTCCATACTAGAACAAAAAAGGAAAGTGTGAATCAACACTGAAAAGCCGTTAGAAGAAACACAAGGAATTTCAAGAGTTGCGCTTTACACATGCAAAAAACACCAATAAGATCCAATAGAGAAGGAGCTGCCCTTTGCTACAAGAGATATTTTAACATGTTAAAATGATGAAGAATCAAACCTATGGCAGAGGAAATGGTGCCACAGTCCTCTGTTACACCCCCTGGCATCATGACTGCTTTTTAAATAAGCTTTCTTGTCTTGCTGCTAGAAGGCAGCTCTGAAATCCATAGAGAGCACGTAGCTCTTGCTTAGGCACAGGTGAACGGAGCCATTGGAAAAGGCGGTGCTTTCCCCGAGAAAAGAGTAGAGCTCCCATGGCACCAACCTGGAGCACCTGCGTGGAAAGAAAGCTGGGACCAGCTACGGCAAACACAAGTGTTACAAATTCCCTCTCATCAGGCCTCCCACCACCACTCAGCAAAGCAACTGGAAACGCTCAACCCTGCTTTCGCATTCCTGGCAGCGGGAGGCAGCCCCTTTGTGCTGTGGGCCGCGGCTCCTGCCCGCGCGGGTTAGCTCGCCTTGCACGTATGGCGAACGCACAGGGGCAGGCAGCACGGAGGGCATCTGAGGGAGAAGCAAAACAAAAACAACCTCACAAACAAACCAGGAAGGATATCAAGTATCTTCTAAATCTTTCCAGGCCTGGGGATGGTATTTGATTTGATACAGCCTCTCCTCTTTCCTTTCATTAAAATGGCTTACATATTATGTGCTGCTGAGCACCCAACATATTAAAACCTCAAGAGACTAGTTGCTGCTCCAAAAAAATCATGACTCTGACAAGAATTTCATAACTTAAGGAACTATCTTCCCAGAGCCAGGCTGACCAGGCCCAGAGTCCCGGGCAGCTCTGCTAAGGCAATGGTCTTTCCTCACAGCCTGCAGAGCAGGAGCAAAGCTGGTGCAGAGCAGCACGACAGGCTTCACCCTTTCCCTCTTTGGGGGTGCAGGGCCAAGCCCCAGCGCAGTGCTTGGCCAAGCTGCTGCCAGGGCCCCTGCCACTGCGCACCCCTCCACACAGCCTTGCATAGGCTGCTGCCACACTGCACCCTGCGCAGGGGCACCTGGGCTTCTCAGTGCGAGGAAAATGTTATTTAATAGTAACTGCATACTCAGTGCTGCCTTTGACACATAGAAAAGGCCACAGCATAAGCCTAAGGGACAACAGACTAACACTTGGATCAGCTACAGTTTCAGCCCCTTTTCCCTTACATGAAATGTTTTGACTTCCTGCCACACAGAGCGCTCCATAAGCGGTCAGGTACTGCTAGGGTAGCACCTATATGCAAGTATCTTCTCCAAGACAAGCCCAGGATGTAAAAGCAAGATCTGAACACCTGTGCTCTCTCATTCCAAAATGGAGTGAAGCCACAGTGAAGGTTTGGCTTTCCCCATCTCCAGGGAAGCACATACACCAATGAAGGCCCAAACAGGACCTTCAAACACTCCCGACACTGAAGCCGGCATTCACATTCCCTTTTGGTGTTCTTGGGAATTAAGCTTAATGCTGTGGAGATCCAATTTAGATCTGCTTCCATCTATGCAAGCATACTTTACTGAATCTTTGGTTTTGGTGTGGTTTACCCCAGAAAAGTAGCCCTGTATAAGCCTGACGTTCAGAATGACACTTGTCAACTCTCACCACATCTCACTGAAAATGCCAGAGCAAGATTTCACGACCATCAGTCGCACTGCTCACCCAGCTCAGGCGCAGCCCGTAAAGCTCCCCTGCTCCCAAGCGTTTATGCTCATGCGGATGTCAGCTGAATTCCAGTATCGGACTGCTTTGCTAGTCTTGGCAAACAGTAACAGCCTTAAATCGTGCAGCAGACTTCTCTCCTGTCTGCCACCCCTTCACTCTTCCGTCTTCAAGTCGCTTGTGTACACACCTATTTAGCTAATTTCAGAGAACTGAGAATGCACACCCACAAGGAGGCAAAACTGACAGATGACACAGGCTTGTGCAGTTATATACACACAGTACTGCAGTACACAATCTGCTAAATATCTTCACAAGTCAAACTTGTCATCGGTAAGTAAACTGTCTGGAATAGACTGTGTATGCATACATATATATATATGTGTGTGTGTGTGTGTGTATTTATAAATATATATATACATATATATTTATAAACAATATAAATAATGCTTTTCTACTAAAAATTCCATCATCACAAAATAAGACCTTTGAGGCTTACAAAATCTATTATATAAAAACTTATTGGGTTTCAACTTCGTGTAAATATATTTTTTCCTGAGCTTGATTAACAAACAAATCTAAACTTTCAGAATAGAAATGAATGAGTTTTGTCTGGCATGAATCTGCATTAGCAAATTTCACACAGTTTCCAGTTGATACCACAAACTTGGCATACGCTCATTTAAAACTCAGTTTTAGGCTAAAGGCAGGCAGATACCTGAGAAACTTTTTTATGATGCAAAGATTATAGTTCGTATTCTGGTTCGATCATGGAGGAGAGAATCCTAATTGTGCCTAGTGCATTGCAGGCAAAATCTGACTAATAGCAGACTTCACCCTTCTATAACAAAATAAATGTCTCACGTCACCAAAAGGTTCATGAGATTATGAATACACTTGAAGCCTTTTGGGGCTACCTATTCCTCTGACAATTTGGGTTGACATGTTGGAATGTGTGGGACTTACAACCTCCCCAGGATTCACAGGTTCCTACAGAGCACAGATTCCATGAGTTTCTTGACAGCAGTTACCACATCTTTTCTGGTGTGTGTCTAGTACCTGTGACAACCTGAAAGCCCACTTCCCTCCCCCACATAAATTTCCTATTTGACAGGAAGCAAGAATTCACAGGAGGACATTCACATGCCCTAATACAGATTTTTCTTCATCCTACGTTTTAGATGCAAGAGTCATGCTAAAGATCCTTTTTCTGATCCTAGGAAGCCTAAGGGGAAAAAAAATAAAATTCAGTTTAACTGAACCTTTCACAGGAACAGCACTCCTGGCTGGGGTCTAAAGAAAATATATCTGTGAAGATGGGATTGAAGTTGGCTTTTTTTTCCCTTTTTCTTTTTTTATTTTTTTTTCTTTTCTTTTTTCTTTTTCCCCCCCTTCAACTGAAGCTTAATTTTACAGCACAGTTTCAAGGTACTATTTCTGCTCTTCTGGAAAGGGTATTTTTTTTTAAGCCATTTGACCAGTTTAGCTGGATTTCCTGTGAGTGACAAATTCTCTTGTGTGTCAAGTGTCTTCTCCTCTCACTTCTCACAAAAGCAAGTTTTAATGAGAAAACTGAGGCTGCAGCACAAAACTGAGACCCTGCTCATATTCTGCTGTATGCCCAACATTCCACCCATTGAAGATTTCCAATATAAAAATACCAACTGACAAAGTTGCACAGTCTGCAAATCAACTACAGTGTCCTTTTGGACTTTTTCCTCAAAGATCATTCCACACGGCTTTTTTTTTTTGTTATAGGGTCTGGATTTCTTTTCCTGGGTGGATGGATATTTAGGCATGGAAAATAGCTCTGGCCATGAATACCAGGGAATTAAGTGTTTATAAACTGAAATAAAGCCCTTCAGCATTTGGAAACGCTAGGAGGGAGGAAGGTATCTAATGAATAATGTGGCTGAGATCAAGCAGCTCCAGTCACAGAGAGTTCTTTCACTCGCAAGCATTACAGCTGCACTTCTACAGGACACTACTACACTTAACAAATCTCTAACCACCAAAATTTTATGCATAACGATGTATCCGACATTTTCTGTTTTCCAAGTACTACCCTGAGATTAATCAGTCAGTTGTTTCCCTACACATTTTTTTAGGGAAGTGATGATAGTTTGTTCTGGGTCTTGCGAGTAACTAGTGCTTACCAGCTATTCCAAGTGCAAGAGTGAGCAGTGCTACCCAAAGTGCAAGAGTGAGCCGTGACCCTTAGTGCTACGCAAGAGGTGGACTCTACCTATGGCAACTTAGAGATGCCAAAGGCTTACTGACACATACAGCACCATCTGTATGCAGGGCACAGAAGATGGGTCAGAGAAAAAGCAGTTTTCAAAGCTTTGAACAAACCTGCGTAAGGGCCACTGGAGCATCCCAGGGGGAAGCGAGCAGCTCTGTGTCAGGAAATGCACAGGGACCCGTATCCGCTCGGAGATGGAGCGGAGCCATGCTCTACTTGTTTCGTCCTCTCGTTTCTCTTGTGTTTAGCTCCTCCTTGCTCACGTGCTTTGGTGCATAGCATCCGCTCCTCTCCCGCCACAACAAATCAAAGCAGACCTCCACCAGGCCCTGCTGCTCTGGGCGGCCAGCACTAGCCTTCAGTGGCAAAACACCACCCCCCTAAAATCCCAGAAACACTTGACGCGAGCCTCACTCCAACACCCACAATGGCGCAGGGACTCAGGCACCTACATGTCGCTGCGTATCCAGAGCGTGCAACTGCAGGAATCCTCAGTTTCCTCAGAAACTGAGGAATCAGGAAACTGCAGGAATCCTCAGAACTGCAGACAGTTCATTCAGTGCAGGAATATTAAGCAGAGCAGTCAGCCTGGATTGTAAGGACACAGGCAGCTTCTACAGGGAATCCACTGGACCTGGTACTTCTCACAACCTATTTTTCACCACTGCCTCACAGGATGGAGCCTTCAGGCATCAGGAAGGAACAGCACCTCTTACGAGAAACAAGAGGGAGTTTTTAAAACGCACGGCACTCCATACAGCATCTTTTCAGAAAAACTACACAGGTGACTGTCCGGTGAAAACAGACGGAAAAGAACTGAGCCAGATTCCACACAAGGAAACACCTGACAAAACTCTTTACAGTTATTACAAAAATCTTTCAAAACACTGTCAACGAGGTACCTTACCAATGCTAAAGACAGCACATTTATTTTAATAAAATCTTCTTCTTTTTTCTCCTCATGGAACAAATAGTAGTAGTTTGCCAGCTAAATCTTCTCTTTCAAAGCTGCCCTGTACACAGTTAGACAACAGGATCGCTTTGGTATCAATGGATCACACTGATTACTGTGCTAAATCTTCTGTCTGAAGAATTCAGTGGCATAGTTCAGGGTAAAACTAGATAAAGACTGTTTACGCAGGTCTAAGTTGGGCAAGAACTTTGCCTACGTCAGAAAAAAGCCAAGAAGTTTATCAATTTTGTACGTCATTTTATTTACCACTACGCACTGTGAAAGCTCCAGCTTCTGTTATTCTTATTGGCTGAGTTGTCCAGTCCCCTGGAAATGCAAACATCTAAAGTGAAATAAAAGGCAAATTAAAAACACGTCTATAAATGGACCTTATCGCAGGTACCATCCTTCCAAATCATTTACTATGTTTAAGATGGCAAGTTCTTATTTCAGAAATTGAACACTATAGAGATAGGAAGATGGGAAAAAGAACATGGTCAAGACAACAGAGAAACACTGTACCCAGGGAGCTAAGAACAACTCACTTCTCCATTTCCAGAATTGCCCCTATGTACAAAAATGTGAGCGCACATAAAAGCTCTGCGAAATTGGCTTGCTTCAAAAGCAGGCACTCAATCTGCCCACTCAGTACTAGCCAAGCTGCAAGCTGAAATTCTCTCAGCTCTCCTGTGAACAACAGGGAATCTCTAGAGAGGCTTAGACCTCTCTCCTTGACAGCAACTTTTCTAACAGTATATGCCCTTTGTGCCAACATGCTGCATCCTGAAGTACTGTCATTCCAGATTTCAGGAGTTGTGTATGACTAATTAGGGGTCACATATAGCTGCTACTAGATGTTGAAGAGTGCACTCACTCATACTTAAGGCCAAGGGCCACTGTATTTTAGCTTGAACGTTATTTTTAGCAAAAAGAAGTAACAGGCATCCTTGCAGGCAACCTTCCCAGTACTGTGACCCTCTGCTGCTTTAGCATTTTCATCTGTGTATGCAGGACATGATTTATTATATGTGGTATTTATGTATCTACTATTCCTGTGAATGGCTCGTTTAATAGGTTTAAAATTATTCAAGCATTATTTTTGTTAGGGCTAATAAAATACTCTCCACTGTAGATAAAACCTTTCTATAAACAATACTGCACATATTTTTTACTGAAAAATTTGCTAAGCATCAGCCACTATTCATCTTGGCCTTGGCCTTCGTCCTTCAGTCTGAAAACCCCTCATCCTCACCATCGGATGCTGCTCTGAGCAGAAATACAGTGAAGATCCGCGGACAGGGATTAGCACATTTTTAACATAAGACGTGACACGAAACGAACACAAAGAGCAAGAGTGCAGTCTGGTTCAGTCTGCTCAGACAAGGAAGACGTGCTCTTCTGTCTGTAAAATAGAATTTCTAAGGCTTATTTTTAATAGTACCAGCAAGTTCTACAAGCTCAAAAAAAGTAGGAAGTGGAAAAGAAATGAAATTCTTTTTACTACTCTGGCCGGCCAAGCAACCCAGGTCCTTGCCTTAGACTCTTTAACCTCAGTTGATTCACACTGCTCGTCACCTAAGTCCCCAGGAACCTGCTAGAACGTGGACAGAACATGTAGGTTTGTGTTGTAGGTCTTTTAATATTTTGGTTTTGGTTTGTTTGCTTTTAATTTAAGTTCTCTTTGGGCAATATAAGCAAAGAAAAATCACACAACTCATTTCTCAGAAAGTGAACAGCGCATCTAGGATTAGTTTCTGAAGAAGCTACTCTCTGATTATTAAATTTTGTTCAAAAATAGAATGCCCATGTCTAAATCTGGAGTTTATATTCCAGGACATTTCCTCTGCCTCCATGTTCAATATTACCATAGTACCCTCTTCACCAGAAATGGAGGCTGAACATAATTTTATTTCTGCCTAATCTGTACAGTCACTAACTCCATCATTCTCCCATAGCTATTCCCCACCGCTTTTCTATTTATAGTTTTAAATATTTGGGAAAGACTTGGCTTTGTTTTAATATGCACAGCAATGTCTAATTCCGTTTAACTTCTGGCAAACCTCACTTTCTGTTTATGCTTCCTGACCTTGAAGATACATCTCTACTTCTGAAGGAGACTTTCTCCAATTCGATCGTAGGTTCTTTCCTTTTCTCCTTTGAAATAGGTATTTTGAACTCAGTGAGCGAGACAGGATGAACCGGTTCACTCTTAGCCCTTTGCTGCAGAGGGACAGATAACAGCAGAGTGCCAGGGAAGCAGGAAAACCTCCCCTGCAGCAGACCGGCCTACTTCAGCAGGGGCTAGTTTACAACCTCTCATGTACCTCTGGGGCCCAATACGCACAAACAGGCTGCTAGCAAATGGCTCCAAACAAGCGGCTTACCCTGCACCTACCATCCTGCTTGTCTCCAGTGCAACTCAAACTGCTCCTTTTTGAAAGTCTAGTCCATGATTCAGGTTTTATTCTAAACACCATACATCTTTAAGCTAATTAAAATATTTTCTAAAGAAAGAAAGAAATCTGACATTTCTATGTCTTAAAACTAGGACCTGCTACAAAAATGGCAAGAATTAAAAAATGATAAATATATCTTTAAAATTCAATTTACCTTTGTCCAAGTCAAAGTTGCAGGTGTTCAGCATTTTCAAATAAGGCAGTGAGAAAGCAGAAATAAAAAAAATGAGAAGTTTCCCATTAACAGCTGCAACATAATATCTCAAGCATCTCGCCTAAGCTTTTCTTTTGTGCTTGGAGTTTTTGTTTCATTTTTGTTTCTGTCAACATTATAACATAATCCATTTGAGAGATTTAAAAGTAAATGGTCTTAAGCAATGAGTGAAACCACAGTAAGTAACTGACAAGAGGGTTCGGCTCCTCATGCATTTTTAAGCACCTATTTGTCAGCTGTTGCTTCTCTGTACCAATGGCTAGAAAGTTCATAGACTTTAGTCAAAGACTCCCAGTTTCCATCTGCTTAAGCAGGTCTTCTTTTGAGGTGTTTGTTTCTTTGTTAGCTATGACACTACTACCTTCCAGCTCATCCATCTGAGTGTAACTGATGCTAATGTACATTTAATGCAGGTGGCAGCTTTCACCTAAACGTGTGGCTGCCTGGGACACTAACACATCGTGTCCATGGCGGTGCGGCTGTCTAGCGGCATTACCCCCGTCTGACAGGTGCCAGAGCTGAGGTGCAGCTGAACGCTATAAAACAAGACATGGCTTATGAGAAACAGAAGCAAAGTGGAAATACAACCGCGCTACCTCTGTGCTCTGGGCATTTTTTAATTAAACAATTCTCCATCAGCTAAATACAGAGATTTTCAAAATGTAAGTCAATGACAACAGTTACTAACTCCTCCTTTTTTCCCCCCTAAACATAATGTTATTTCTATGGCAAATACTCCATAGCTATCTGCAGCACAATTTTATATCTGAACATTCTGAAGAGTAGAAGAAAAGCTTTTAAAATATATATCCTTCTATATACTGGAAAGAGCACAATTCTCAACTACTGCTGAAACACAATCTAGAGCTTGCGCTGCCATTCATAAACTGTTCCATTTGAATATAGAGCCTGGAATGAATTTTATCCTCATGTTCAACCAGTGAACCACAGTTTATCACAGAGCAGTACTTTTCTCAGTTTCGAAACCATATCTCCAGTATTTTTTCCTGTCAAGTCCAAAGGAGATTAGCAGACTGCTCAGAGGGATCAGCCACAAAGAGAAAATGCAGCAGAATCCAACTGCCTGGAGACACAAAGAAACAAATCCAGTTATGTGTCCCATGACCAAGATTAAAAAAAAAAAAAAAAACCACCCACAACCTACGGAGCACATCCAGCTCCAACCAACTCTGATCTAAGCTGGGAAAGGAACCGGAAAGGCTCCTCAAAGAGCTCTCGGTGAGCCTCAGCGGGCGTCGGGTCTCGCAGCACCGCCTCCCTCGCCCCACACCAGTTCTGTCCCTGCTGCGCGGTGCCAGCGCCAC
Organism: Nothocercus julius; assembly: GCA_013398735.1. Lineage (NCBI taxonomy): Eukaryota > Metazoa > Chordata > Aves > Tinamiformes > Tinamidae > Nothocercus > Nothocercus julius. The sequence goes on along the minus strand of VZSV01000001.1, from coordinate 2,613,358 downwards.
CCCCCCTGCCAGCTGCAAAGCAAGAAACAAACCAGCAGCGTTTTCTATTTGCCCCATGTTCTGCAGCTGAGATCCGCCACAAAGGTGCAGCATTATTTAAACATTACTAATGATTCAGAGGTCTTCAGGGAACCTCTAGGGATTCACTGCCCTCATTCAAATTAAGCAGAAATAGCGATCTCGGGACATTGGTCACTACAACCATTTCAACCTTGTCACTAATAATTCTGCTTTTGCAGCATCTTTCACTGTTCTATTTTTCTTTTTACTTTCTTAAAATATTTCTTTGTTAGTAGCATGAAGACCACACCAAAAATGTTATTGAAGCACAGTTCAAAGTTTTCACCCTGAGTTCTTTGCATGTAGCAAGGTGACAGAATATCACAAGAGAAAAATCAATGTAAATACCAACAGCAAAACCCCAGCATCTCTTGAACTGGCACAATTTCCACCTATAAAAAAGAAAGAGGAAAGAGAGAGAAAAAAAAAAAAAAAAAAGGGAGAGAGAGAGAAATCCTCCTATGACTTAACCTGCCATTTTAAAATACTCATTTTGTTCATTGGGCTAATTCAAAAAGTACTATGCTGCATTTGAAGTCTGCAGTTTAATCAGAATACACTCAGAACATTCCACCAACATCAGATTTCCGCAGCTCTTGGGGAAGTAGGGACAAGGCCTCAACTGACACAAACCATTAAATGAAGTCGCAGGAAACGATGATTGCCACATGGTACAGGATCCTTCTACAGCCAGAGCAATTAACATGGTAAGTACTACACAGACTCTCAAGGGCCAATAAAAAGCTTCTATTAGATACATCAAAAGCATATATTTTGTTCAGTGTGAAACCATCATCCTGTCTCCTTTTGCTTAACGTTCTCGTGTTTTGTCTGTTTGGTCACCAAACAATACGTACACTGCATTAATCTAGATGCCATCAGGTCTTCCTATTGTGCGTGGATGACACTGTGCACTGCTTTACAGGTTAGATGACAGAATTTAAAATGAACCCTGTTGCAACCACAGGAGATCCTGCAGAATATCTTTATATACGCATATTTAGATACAGATATAAGTATTCATTCAGCTCTTGATGTAGTTCTATTTGTGAATAAATTAAGAAATATTTTTATGCTTTTATGCAAAGTAGAGAGCATGGCACCTTTAACTCCACGAGGAGGAGTTCCACCTTGTTTTTCCAAAAGGCAACATGCCGAAAGACGTTTGGGGCATTTGCAGTCACCTTGCTGAATACCTCTATCGTGGCTACTACTACTCCCAAAGTTTCCTTCAAAAACTGCCAAGGCCAAGCTCTATGAATCATGCTGTGAACAAGGTCTAATTATTGAATTATTTCTCAAACATCTTCCTTTCTTTTCTTTCCTTTATTTCCTGGCTTCTATCATTCTTCCTCATTTCTTCACTTCCTTACGCACCTCTTTCCCCTCACAGCTTTTGCCTTCACAGCTTTCCTATAACTGGACACGCAAGCAAGACAGCTTTTCAGATTGAGAAAAGAGCAAAAGGGCAAGCACTGTACAGCTCTTGGATATGCACTTTTTAAATAGTGAGGTAGAAAATACAGAAATCTGTATGGTTACCTGCTCAGAGGCTCACTTTCCAAGACCCGATGAGCTGTTGCATGCACACCACAGCTCTGATACACTAACACACAGACAGCCTAAAAGCCCTATCTGTAGCAACGTGTGCATGCACTCTTTACAAAAAGAGACTTTTGTTTCTGCTAAAAGAAAAAGAAAAAAAAAAAAAAAAAAAGCTAGAAAACTTTCTAGAAGCTTGTAAAGGTGGCAAATTAACTCGCACAAAGGTATCTGTCAGTCATATTCACCTGGGCATCTAGGGTTATTAATACAGCCTCTTGCATGGAATTTCAAATATATGGTCACACTATGTTCAAGCAGGGGAAAAAGTTTAACGGTAAGGTATGAATCGCTTCGAAATGCACATTAATTGGAAAATACCATCATGGGGGAAGAGAAAGTCCCTCTCAACTGCTGTTCTACTGAAAGTTTCTCTTAAGCCATATTGTACCGACACTCTCCCCTCATCCTTTCGGCTTCTCCACTCTTTTGTCTCTTATTCTTTATCTATCACCCCTCTTCAGTACTCTGTTGTTGAAGAAACACCACTCAAACCCTGCACACTCCCAAATCGATTCACTCTGCCCTAGCAAGGCCAATTTTCCCACAGAGCAGAAGGACATCTTGGTCTCAGTTTTCCTTTCCATTTAAAATGAAAACTGTTTACAATTCTCCCGGCAATAAAATAGCCATGAAGGCCTGTCTGAAAAAAGAAAATCCTTTCCTGATCTGGAAGAAAAATATTCTTTTAACCCACATGGCTTTAAAAATAGTTTGATGATGCACTATTTTGGCACACACAACAGCACTAAGTACAACTAAGTAATAACTTGTAAAGGTGCTTAACTGGAGTTCTGATTTTGTAACATTCAAGACGTTAGCACTACTGGAAGTCCATGGGTACTCCGGACTTCTGCAAACATTGAACTTGGATCCCCGATACATGGGTAGAGGAGATTCCCAGGCATCTGATTTTTTTTGTGGAATTTCCACATTCATCCAGCTTTTATTTCAATGGAAGTCAAAACCGTTCCTTAGAGTTTGTTCATTTCTTTGTAAAATCAAGTGCCTAAATATGTCAAAACCCTTATCCTGGGGGCACTTCTGAACGTGATGAATGCTTTCACCTCCAAATGGGGTCATAACATTTAGCCTTTTCTCAGGCTAGTCCTGAATCAGTTACAACAGGGACTAACAGAACTAGCGTGACAACAGCCCAAATACAAATTCTCCACCTTATTCATTGCAAATCCTCCCATTTTCTGGTTTGGCTGTTACTGTATCAATTGAAAGAAAACCTGTCTCAGAATATTATTTTCCCCTGTATGACTATTCTTAAGAGAAATAATAAGTTTTTAGGCAGACTTGCCTTGACTCTCTTGGAAACCTTGGCTAAAATTAGGATCCTCCACATGGTTGGGAGATAAAATGCTACTGGTGGCTTCTTTACTATTTGGAGCCTCCACATAGAATTCATTCATTCATACATACATGCACAGAGGCTGCATCCTATCTGTGATTTCCTCGTGGACAGACTGAAAGCTTCTGAGCAGACTCTTCTCAGGAAAAGGCAACTGTAGCACACTTCACAGAGTTCTGAGGCCCACTTCATTTCCTTCTTTTAGGTCATGTTAAGTATTTTATCAGTCCAATATCTCACTTCTTTTACCCTGCCTGCATAAGAAAGGCAAATACTTCAGATGCTAACAGATTTCAAATTTTAAACATTGGTGGTGAAAAGAAATTTCTTAATGCCTAAGATTCAGAGTTTCCTATCAATTTTCCCCAAAAATTCAATCTGACATTTGAAATTGTTTTGGTTGCTGAAAAAAAAATAACAAAAGCTTCATAACAAATGAAAACAGGAAAAAAAAAAAATAGGCATTAATTCATCACTCCAACTGCTAACCTGGTTCAGCCACATACAGAGGAATGCAGCTAGTCCTAGCCGGTGGCTTCACATACAAAGCACAGCATCAGTCAGTAACAAAGAGCAGGAAGAATGATTTTCTCTTCTTATCCATATGCTTTCCAGACTAGGGCCAATAGGGGATTTGCTAAGGGATTTACTGATAAAATGCAGCTTTGTCACATTTGTCAGACCTGAAGCTGTCATGGCAACACAGCTGATCTGTTAATGAGCCACTGTCACAGGGCAATCTGTCCAAGCTGTCAGATTTGCTGCTCCTGTTCAGTAGTGGGCAGCAGTGAAATGGCCTAGTTGGCTCTTGGTCTCCCAGCTGCTGCTAGGGTCCTACAATCTTTTATTTTGGAAACACAAGCGCTCACATTTCTAAAAAAAAAAATTACAGGATTCCCCCTCTACAACAATGTGTTGTTTGTTTGCTTTTAGACCAGACTGAAAGCAAATGTTGTTGAAGCGGTAAGTGTTACACTGGGACTGAAGTCTGGGTTTTGACCTCACTCCTCTCCTCGCGCCGCGCAGGGAGCCCACCCTTTGTCCAGCAGACAGTTGTAACTCCCCTTTAGCAAGGCTGACTTTCCTCCTTCATGGGTAGCAGCTGGCTTCCCTCTCCCATCCATCCCTACCTCTGCCTTTTCACAGAGGCTCAGTAAAGGTGAACGCTCCCTCACCCCTAGCGTTCTTATTTTCTCACGACAAACCTTTTCTGACAGTAAACATCTTAATATTTCTACCAGCCAGTATCACTTGGCACTAGTGGGGACAGCAGGAACTTGTCTTTCTCAGAGCCAACAGTGGCTGCTGTGTCCCCAGTGGGGGCAAGGGATGCCCCATCTCAGATGTTAGTAAGTTTGAGTGTGCACTGCTTGTGTGTGCAAGGTCACCCGCATCACCCACACAGCAACTGCCAAAATCTCACCCGCATGAGCACTGCGGAATCTCTGCCTTCACATGGGCGCAGACAAAGCGAGTACAAGAGATCGGGACTGGTAACTGCCACCGACGTCGCTGCTCTGCCTGACACAAGTGACAGGAGCTCCAGCACTGTTAGGAAAGCACCAAGATCTGAGAGGGGCCAGGCACACACAGGCATCGCGCTGCTAGGAGAGGGAGAGCAAAACTTTAGGCTGGATCCTCAGCTGATCCAAACTGGCCCGAGAGCATTTCACCTGAAGCACAGGATGGTTGAGGTCAGAAGTGACCTCTGGAGATCACCTAGCGCAACCGCGCGCTCCGCAGTCCCAAGAGACGCAGCGCAGAGCACAGTGAAGCGGGGTCGGTGAGGAGCTCACCTCTGCACGTGCTTTGGGGCCACCCCTTCATGCCCTGAGGACCGTACTGTTCCCAAACCCGAGGCCAGGACTGGAGCCTCAGGTGAGGGAAGGAACAACCTCTGGTGGGCGTTGTGCAGGGAACAGGCTGTCTTGCTTACTGAGGGTGAAAGGGGTGTCCAGGAAGCTGGATGTGCAAGTCCAGGGGGTGTTCCCACTCCATCCGTGGCCTACTCAAACCTGCTATT
>VZSV01000001.1:2589816-2600890 GCA_013398735.1 Nothocercus julius | reverse complement strand
AAAAAGAATCTTCTTTGGTTCAGGCCTGAGCTAATTTCACTACACGCTGCGCTGCCAGTGGACAGTTTCAGCAACGTAATTGGAGGAAAAAGCTGGGCAGGAAAAGTCCTCCCAGGAAGGAGTATTTTCCCCTCTTTCCCCTATCCTCTAATCTAAGAATTGATCAAGGGACAGGTGAAACAGTCAAGTCTCCTCTATCAATCTCAGAATTTCTATTGGTTCCATATATCCCACTCCGGCATGTGTCACAAGGCTTGTGTGTATGTGGCAAGGGAACATGCACCTTAGCATCTGTAAACAACCAAAAATGCTCCCTGTGTTATATATACATGTAGTTACAGTCAGGAGTTTCAGACAAAACAAGAGTACTTAAAATTCAATATGTGTACACAAATATTTGAGTACAAAAAACAGCAGTAAACAGTACAGCCTGAACTTTGGCCTTGGGCAGGAAACTAGCACAGAGGATCCCAGAGAAGCACCTTTCTCCTCTCAGCCTCATTTGTGTACTCCTAAACCACTTCCTGCCAAAAGCCAAAATATGTAGTTCCAACTGGCCAGGGTGAAGCAGGGAACCACTTCCAGCTTTTAATTTCTTCCTGGCTATGTTTTTTCTGTGGCAGCATCAACACCTCAGGACATAATACAGGATCACAGAGAAAGAACATGATAAATAGCTCATGTTAAATTAACTACAAAATACATACTGAAAATTGGCATGGCTGTACTGTGATCAAAAGCTTTTGGAACACATGTCCTCACCCCCTGCAGCAGCAGAGTAACCCATTGCTGACACATGGCCGAGGTTTAGCTTCCTATGCCCACAGCGCCTCCCATCCCTGCGTGTCCCTGGCGCTCCGTGGCACAGGCTGCGGAAGGCGCGCGGCAGCCACGCACTGCCGGAGCAGCGCAGCGGGACACCTCGCCAGGCCCTTGCGCCCCAGCCCGCCGGAGCAGCCACCTCCAGGAGCCGCAGGCACCAAGCTGTGTTGCAGAGCACTTTTCAAAGCAAGCAGCCAGCAGCAGGAACAGGAGCAGAAACAAACCACATTTGCTCTGAAATGGCTCATGAAATCTTATTGGTTTTGCTAGGTAAAAGCACACTATCAACTGAGGGCTTTAAAAAAAGACAAGAACAGAAATGGGCTGCAGACTAACTCAGGCACAATAGCTCCACAAAGATTTAGTAGGTATAAACTGAGATGAACCACTGCACCAACCTCAGGAACATTTTCCTTTTCTTAAAAAAAAAAAAAAAAAATCCATATAAAATTACTCGTGTAAAATGATATAACTGCATTTTCCCATCCTCAAATAACCTTTCTGACTTCCACAGGTGTCTCTCGCTCTTTCCCATAAACGACAAACAACTTTCTTTTTATTTTCTCTTCCTACCACTGTCACCTCTATTCCACAGTTACCATCTTTTCAGTGACCTAACTGCATACAAACCGAATTAAACCTAGATAAGCTTAAGACAAGACAGCAAAAACTGAAACCTCAACACCCGTGTCCTCAGCAGGATCCTTCTCGAGCAGATCCGGCAAGAAGGCAAGTGCCTGCAGCTCCTGCTCACCCGCTGGCAGAGCTGAGGAACTAGCTGGCACTTCCTCATCCCCAGGCAGCAACTTGCAAAGACATGGAAATATGGGAAAAGAGACAAGCCTGTAACATAACGCAGGCTTGCTCTAGATAAACTGTGCTCCTTACTTTTTGTTTAAAGGCTCAAAACTTTTGCTCAGGACAGTGAATTCCAGAGCAGACAAGACATTGAGTCCAGCAGCACGGCACTCACTCGAGCAGACCCACGCTGCCTTAGAGGCCCGCAAATTAGAGGTCCTTCATCTTTCAACACCCCAGCACAAGAGCACAGCAAGGAAAGTGCCACAAAGTAACACCTCTGATCCCCAAAACGTTATTCTACTGAAGCCAATAAAACTTCCACTGACATCAGTGGGACATTAATTTCAATTTGGCCTAACTAAATGAGGCTTGGCTAGAAGTATGGTATCACAGTAAGCAGCACAGACCCTGCAAACATTCAAGCAAAGGAGTGACCCCACAGATGACAGAAGTCCCAATTTCAGTGGGACAGCATAGCTGTAGGTCTAAGATCAGTCACCTGTGAGCAACTTGTTCCCTTCCTCCATTTCAACATCAGATCCATTACCTATAATATTTCCACAACTCTCATTGCTAGCAGGACAATTAAAAATTTTCACGATGTCTTTTAATAACCCAACAAGGATCATGTTTGAAGCACTGATTTCATTAACCCAGAAAAAAAGTATATGCATGCACATATGTGTGTTTCTAGGAAATGACTAATCATAGCTGTGCACTTTTTGAGACGCTGCCAATCCCTTTATGGCCCTCTATCCCATTCCAGTTGGATCTCATTTTGCAAAGGAAAGCCTGCTTGCCATACAAGGGGCTGAGCTCGACTTCTCCGCTGGGCGCAGGACAGCAACTTGCAAAGGTTGCTAACGCCCGAGTGAAAGGAGAGCGTATCTGAACCTGGGGACTCAGGACAAGAACTGACACACATTCAGCTCCTGCGAATGAAGCGAAGTGGCTTCACTATACAGATATTGTTTTCTTAGGCCCCAATTCAGCAAAATACTTAAACATGGACTTCAAAAGAAGTTAAAATAAGTTAAACAGGTGCTAAAATGTTTTACCAAAAAGATGCCTTAGTAGTGCTGCATATTTTAGAAAGGACAGACGGAAAGAGTTCTGATTTGGCTAATAAGGTTTTAAGATGCTGTTTGGTCATATAACAAGGACACGCTCCACATGCTCATTTTACTAACGAGGTTGAAAGCAAACAGCTGAGCAATACCTCAAACAATGCCTTAATAAAACAACTTTCAGCCTGAACAACACAGAATCAACTCGTGTAAATGCCTGGTTTGAGAATTATCCATACCTATGGTCTGATTCATGACACTAGACACATATTACAGTTCACCCTGCTAGGAAAGCAGTGCAAAGCCAAATAAGCCACAGAAACTGGCTCTGGGCCCAGGCAGCCCATTCAGCCAGCCCTCGACAGCCCAGCACCACAAACTGCTTCAACTGGCTCCAGGCCAAGGGACAGGCCAAGCTGCAGGGATAACCAAAGGTGGGAAGCTCATGGAAATGAGTCCTTCTGCTCCCCAATCCTCCAGAGCCAGTCCTGTCTGCAACCCATCTGCACTCCAGTCAACACCCTTCCTACACACGGTTGCACTGCATCCAAGGGATGGCCAAAAAGGAGAAATAGGAAAGTGTAAGACCAAAACTGGAGGGAGAGGGGATGCCCCTGTGGGAACACTACTTATTCTGCTTCGACAAAACAAGAAAATGTTGCCTTTTGTAGGTGTTAATTCCTTCCCACACCTTCTTTTTTCTTCCTTTTTAAACTGCATGCATTGCCATCAAGCTGAGATTTATGGCCTGAGAAGAGGGACAGTTGAGACAACCAGGCTTCCTTGGGGAACTGGCCATATCAGAAAAGATGTTCCAAGTTCTTTCAAATTACACAAGAATTCTGATTTGATCCCACATGAATCTTACTTAAAAGAAACATTAATAAAGTGAAAGGCAAAGGACAAGTTTCTATTGCCCTTGTTCATAGCATACATCCTGTAACACAACGTGCTTCTTGTGGGACTAGTTGACTATTTAAAAAACAGATCCTTTCACACATGAAGTTCTAATGCAAGCAGGACTCACAAGATTATAACTCATAGAGGACTAAGTCTTATGCACAACTGAGCTGCAAGACTCGAACTTAACGGGAACAAAGCCGCAGAATCCTTCCTGGAGCACATAAATGATTGGAAAAGACAGCTCCTTTAGGCCAAATCTCCACCTGAAATTATACTTTTCAGATTGTTGCCGAAGTAGCTCTTTTGGGAGGGAGGGGACAGGAGGAAAAAGGACATTTACTTGGGTGGCACTGCAAAGGAGATCGATACTGTTACAAACCATCTCTACTGATACACACGCTCTACAAAATTAATAAAGGGAAAAGCATCACACAGTCAAAGTGGCAATGGACACTAGGCCAAGAAGTATATTCAGTAAGTCAGTACTGTTTTCCAGAGCAAAACATGGATGGCGATTGCTCTCCTCCACCATCCCCCCAATAACTTGCTCATAACTTAAGGGTCCAACATAGAAGGGCCCAAGGTTGAGTACCCAATGAAACACCACTTTGTTTTCATGAGACAAACGCAACCAATAGCACATGCTCCCTTTGAATATCCAAATAAGCAAACAGATAGATGGATAAATAAATAGAAAAATAATGACAACATGTCTTGTGATTCCTTTTGATCATCAGCTATAAAAATTCACAGGAAGTTTATGCAACCCCCTCTGCCTGGATAGATCTTATCTTCCAAAGCCTATCAGCCAAGCCAAGCGGTTCTTAAAGGAAAACATCAGCCTAACTTTCCTTTGGGCGAAAAGCAGCAACTTATCTGTGGAATAACTTCTGCAGTTGGCTCTTTTTATTTTAATGAGGTCGTGAAACACCCAGTTGACCCAGAGACCCTGTGAGCAGTTGGCACCGTGCTGGGACGATGCCTGTGGGCCCTGCCTCGGTCCTTGGGAAGGCCAGCTCTGGTTCGCATCAGCCCAGCACTATCCCCATCACCTACACCCCAGAGGATTGAAAGCCAGCAACCGGATGTGTTTTCTTAGGCATATTAGCAGTTTGTCTTGCATATTGCTGTAATCATAACAGCAGGCAGATTTTTCAAGCCACAGACAATAAAGCTTTTCTCTTCGCTGTTTTGGATGGAGCAGATAAACAAAATATTGCTTTAAATATACACAGTTCCTTTCATTCATGGCCTCAGAGCGCTTTGCAGAGTTGGGTAAATGTCACTCCCATGTGCGATTTGCTGGAACAAAGGAGTTAAGCGGCTTTGTGAGAGGCTGCACAGTAGCCCCCTCACAAATGTGTGTGACTGAGCTGTCACCACTGGCCTCTGCTGCCTCCTGTGAGGTTGCGTTTAGAGCCTGCAAGGCAGTCAGGGTCAGCTGAATTCCAAGGGATATCAGAACTTTTTTTCTTCCTGGAAAAAGAATGGCTTGGACATGGGAAACAGCTGAAATCAAGCTTCCCTTCCAGTTGGTTTCCAATGCCAAAGAAGAAAAAGTCAGTGACAGTGCCCAGGATGAGCTTGTGCAAAACAGAAGAAATGCAAAATCAGACTATGCAGATAGTTCAAAGACATTTGGTGACCTTTCTATTATATTGTTAAGTACCCCAGCACTTCCAGGTTTTAGCAGCGAACAGTCATACCAAGATGCTGAGAAGAGCTGCAAGGTTGGTAACACAAAGAGCCGAGAGCAGCATAGCCACAGGAGCACCAGGCTGGGTTTGAACCCACGCAGCTACGTTTCACTGAAACCAACGCTGTGCGTTCACACAGCGCCCACCACGCTGGGGTCGGCTCTGTGCTGAGCTCCACTGTGCGGCATAACCGACCCTTGAGCAACACACTCTGCATCACAGAGGAAGCTAGTCCCAGCTGGGGGGGTCAGATCCAAGTTCCCAAACTCCAAAGGAATTCCTTAAAAGTAAGGTCATCCCTCCTGCTTTGATTTTGTGCGCTCTTCCCAACAGAACTAGGGGAAGTCTCTGAAGACAGCCTGACACCCAGACAGACAGATCTCCTCACATTCACTTCCAGTCTGCTGGGGAATTACACACCTACCTGGCTCCGCTTCACCACTAACGCTATAGGCTAGAGTTTTTTTTTTTTTTTTAATAAAAATTAAAATTAAAAAAAAAAAGACACTGCTTTACTCTCATAAAAGCAGATGGCTCAGAGATAAGATTTTACCTCCTGACATTAAAAAGCATGACAGCTTCTTTAATTATAGTATTTCCCTTTTTAGAGGCTAAAGGAAAAAGCAAGAATTATTTTATTTTTTTAAAAAAAAAACACCAGACCAAAAAGGGCAGAACTTTGGAAAGTCCCAGTACTTTTCTTCCAAGTCTGGGAAAACCATAAAGCTTATATAGGCCAGGCCACAGTTAGAGATATTTTTCTTTTAAAACACTGGATAAAGTCCATGTAGTCACACGATGCTGCCCATTGCTACACATATTGCTTTAAGGGCACGGACAACAAATTCTGGAACCGTTGCTTGCTGCTGATACTGAGAAGACGGCAAACCCCTGCAGCGTAGGTTGAGTGCTAGCCCTTTGGTGTGCAAAGACCACACAGGAGCTGTTCACAAACACAGCACAAAGTTTGCAAGAGATCTTGCTGCCAGCAAAGTGCTAGCAAAAGCTCTGCTAAGAGCCTGGATTTCCAGCTAAGCCCTACCCAGGCCTGCGACATCTCGAGCACCACATACACCCCAACTTCTCTAAGCAACCACCATGGTAGGACCAGGCTTCAGAAGGTACTAACCATGCCCAAATACTCTCACAGAGTTATGCCAGGATTTAAACGCTTCGCTTACATCTATCTGTAATGCTGGCAGTTGTGCGTGTACATACAAACACAGGTTGGTGCCTACAATGCTGGAAGCAGCTTATGGAAAATCTGAACCTTAAGATTCAAAACATTAAGCGTATGCATCACAGTTTGCTTTGGGGAAAATTCCCCGTTCAAGAACAGACATGCTGATTACGACTCTAGTTTCCTAATTTCCTGATGTGTGTGTGAAAGCCTCATCAGGCTCCATGAGAGCTCTGTGCTTACTGAAAGCATAAAGCGACTCACAGTTTGCCAGAGGAATCTGAGAGGGTTTTTGCATATACACGCAGAGGTGTAGCCTACACTCTGAAGGAGGCCGGGTGGAGAAGCGACCCAGCAATCAGCCACAAAAATTCAAGGTGGTTTTTGGTTTTGTCATAGACGGTGCTATAGCCTCGGACAGCTTTCTTCATTAATAATACAATATGTGTTTACTTCTCTGAAGCACTCGCAAATTACAGCAAGTAGGGGACCAGCTAGCAATTTGTAATCTCACCACAAGCTTCACTCAGTATGCATCTTTTGTGCCATTTTGTGTATTGACGGACCTTGAAGGCTCCAAGCTTTCAGTTGATTAACCTGTGTCATATCTACTTCCCCAGCCTCACAAATAAACAGGCTTTCTTAATCATTCCAACCTCTGAATTTATAAACTTTCCACACACAGCCCCATAGTTCAACAAAAGTAAATGCAGCCTTGAGCCAAGGAAAGATTCAGATTCTGATCTTTCCTGCCTGTACATGAAATGAAGCAAAAACTTAGCGCTATTTTTCTTTGGCAAAGATTTTGTAACTGGTCACACTCTAAAGTATTAGCCACTTCCATTGCAAGATTAAAAAAAAAAAAAGAAAAAAAAAAAAAAAGTCTGCAGCCTGCACTGGAGGCGATTTTTTAAATCCTCTCCATTCAATGGGTTCAAAATAAACAGTACAGCACCCATCTTGCAAGGACTCGCATAATGCTTCAACGTTTCCTACAACTGCTGTTCTAGCACCACCTTGACCAGAGTGTGACTTGGAATTAATCTGAGCAATTCCAGTATCTCATCTCCTTTAGAAGGGCCCCCAAGTGCAATTCACATTGTTTTGGGAACCGACAGTAAAGTTTTCAAAACAGAAGTTACATTCCCCGTTCCTCGCCATCTAGGATACTTGCGCCTTACAGAGCACCAGGAAAATGGGAAGATACAAGCAAAACTACTTGTAAAAAACACAACATCATTTTAAACACTTTCTGAATGTCGCTAATGTGCTTTGGGAAACGTAAAACTCCTCTGCTGTTCAACACCAGCTACACAACTGAACTAGCTTTCTGCTCTCTCCAGTGAGACACAAATATGGGGGAAAAAAAATAGAAGATGGTATTAATATAATCCTCAGAAATATTTTCACTAGACAACTTTAAAGTCACAAGCTAGGCTACAAAATGGAAAAGAAATGTCATACTCTGCCATGCACACATAGAGAACAAGAGTCTCCCGGTTGCTTGCTATCTCCTGGAGGAACCGGGGAGCTCCTTAACGCATGAGGGTGGTAAAAGCCAGGGCGAGCAGCGCAGAGGAAGCTCCTCTGAATGCGGAGACAACAGCCAAAGGCATCCAAGGTGCAGAATGGAAGAGGCTGCTATGACTCACAGGCTCCAAGTCTAGTCGGTGAAAAATCTGGCAGAAGGGTGTTGTTTGACTATGTCTGTACATTCCTAAAAGATTTATAGCTGCTTATTAAATCATCTGTTCCTGTTAAAAGCTAAAAAACTGCATATGTTTCACTGGATTTTGCATCTGCTAGAATAGACCACTAGCACAGAATAGAGATTTTTCTATTGGGTGAGCTATTCCAAAGCTTTTAAGACCTTGCTTGTGACAGGTAATAAAATCTGTCCAAGAGAGGAAGGGCTCTAAGCGGGATCTGAACCTGCTGCATCAGAGGGTCTCCCTTTCCGGCAGCTCTGTTTTGCCTATGTAATCCTCAAAAGCAAATGGGTCTTTCGAGTGTTGAGCAGTTTCTACAGAAAAAAGGAAACAGGTATCCCCTAGAAATTTCTACCAAGGAAATGGTTGTTTCTTCAAGAAAACAACTGCTGGGACTTGAAACAGGGTTTCTGGAGCACTGCAGTTCATGCAGTCCAGTGACCTCCTCCCCTCTGTCCCCTATGACCACCACTAACCCTGATGTTTCTTCTCAAAATCTGGTGGAAGAGGAAAAGAAAGGTTTGTGCACTCCCTTGCTCCACTCGCCCAGGCTGCTGCTTGTCCCCTCCGAGAGGCGGCGATCGTGTCCATGCAGGGATGGGATGGCCGGCCACAGCCACACCAGGGCAGCTCTTCTGCTACCTCTGAACACTCTTTGGAGCATCTCTGCTGCTTCCCTTTTCCCTCTTCAGTCACTGAAAAAACCCTTGCACAAGAAAAAGCTGTCCTCCTACCATCTCCCTTCCCCTAATCCCACTTTTGTTCCTTTCAGCTTTGGGCACATCCATAGCTTAGCCATCTCTGAAAGGTAATGTACAAATATATTACTAAAGAGAAACTATTTGCTGAAACACACACATGTTGACTGTCCCAAATTTCCAGAAGGCATGAAAATTTTATATATTTTTAATTAACCCCTTAAAAATAAACAAAAATCTAGTCATGTTTGCCTAAAACTTGAGAATGCAGAATCTCTTTATTCCTATCTACATCAGTGCTGACATTGGAAGAGAGGCTTATTCTAGGAACACAGAAAATGCACTTCCTGGGCAGACCGCTGACATGTCTTGCTCCAAAGTCTCCCTTCAGCTGTAGCAAAAGGCAGTGCTAGCTGGGGCAAGTCTGCGCAAGCAGCTGCTTTCTGTCCATTTTTCCCCGTCCATTTGAGAACGTACACTGTGGGTAGGCAGAAGTAAAAAGCAGAAAGACTTGCAAGCTTTTGCTACAGCCTATTTGTTACTCTTGCTATGCAAACGACATGCTATGAAGTCTGCAGCATGACAGCAGGCCCTGTCTGAACTGCCACGCTTAGCGGAAGAGCCAGCGGCTTGGGAGTTTGGGCCCCCTGCAGCGGCTCACGCACACAGCCCGCCCAGAGCCGCAAGCGAAGGAGCCGAGCGCCCTGCCGGGCCCGAGGGTGCAGCTGGGTCACACTTGCCTGCAAATACCGCATGGGAGGGAGGGATGGGTTCTTCAGCACATTTCTCTTTCATGGTTTTGAACCGCTGCCTTGTAAAAGTCAATTTGCTAAGAAACATGACAAGATAATGGTAGGTCCTGCTGAATCTGCACAGCTAGCTACGTTAAACTGATTTCTGCAGTAAATCATGTGCACTCTCAAAGCACAAAGGCAGGGCTGTACAGCTCTGGGAACTGCTTTACACTGCACAAGTATTTTTGCCAAAAATGACAAAGTATGTATCCTTATTTTTCCCCCTTTCTTACCTCTGTGTCAAACTATCCTCATTTTAACACGATGGATCTATAAAGAAGGAACAAGCACACAGAGTGAATCTGATCTGCCAGAAAGCTGTATGAAAACCCAAGTTGGGGCAGCAGAACTACAGTCAATAGGCCCCAGTCAGAGCAGTATCTGACAGCTCCACAGGCCCCAACATCACAAGGTAACCACCTTTCACAGTAACTAGGATTTCTGGAGCGTCATCAGAAAGTTAAGGCTGATTTAATTCTTTTCCTCTTAAGAAGGCAGTGTTCTGGGAAGAAGCTATGAATTACAGCAATAGCCATGTGCATCAGGGTAATACCACATCTCAGCCTATCATCCCGCTGAGCAGGCTCTGACTAAGTGCACATCTCAGATGGTGCTGATGTTAAAAAACAAACTTTATTCAGTCCTGGACAATCTTTGTACCCTGTGAGCCCCCTCTCCTTCCTCCCTGGGACATCAGCGATGCCACCATTGCCTTCCTGCTCCAGTGCGGCTGGCGCTGGTGCCAGGCACACAGTCACACCATGAGACACCACCAGTGTGCTTAGAGCAGAGGCAAATCTGGGCCAGCTTGCTCCAGGTCAACACCCACGGCATCACACAGCAGGCGTCACACACTCACCCCCAGTGACCCAGCCACACAGTAAATGGTTTTATTTTTTTTAAAGCACTGCAAAAGAGAGACTTAAGCATGGATAGGAAGGAAGGACTGTACTGCACAGGGTGAGGAAGTGCACAAATATTGCTGTCCCCTCTCACTTCTTGCACGAGGAAAGACCATCTGAGAACAGTTATGAGAACTACTGCAGCCTTCCAGACCAGCATGAATCCTGAGTGAAGCCTCAGGCAAGCTGCTCGAGTCAAGGCTTAGCTTTTAGGCACATATTCAAGCACTTGGCTGAGGTGGGGCCCTTTTCAAGAGGATCCCACTCAACAGTTACTCCAAGGAGAGGTTACAAAAGTATTGCAGATATACAGTAACACGTGAATTTATGGAGGGTGCATTCCTCCTCAGGCAGAAAATCAGACAGACTCATCTGCTCTTCACAGGCAATCGTTTCTTAAGGAGCGCTGTTGCATCCCACATCTGCAAGCACTGGAGGAACAGCTGCCAGCCACAATAGGAAATAGTTTACACTGATTGCACATATTTCTGAAACCCCACC
>VZSV01000001.1:2565428-2588986 GCA_013398735.1 Nothocercus julius | reverse complement strand
CTTTATAAAAGGTTAAGATAAAAATCACCACCTATTAGGCAATACAAGGTCAACCTTATATCCTTAAAGTAGAGCAAGGTAAGTTTTGCTAGATCTCTGTAAAGGCACTGCAGCTATCAAACAGACAGCTTTCTTAAGTGGGCAGTATCTGGTTTTGAAGTGACAGTTCATGCCTACAATTAGCTGAGGTTGTTCATACCAAAGTATCTGTTTGCTCCTGCTAATCAGGTGCTGAAATGACTGATGGAAATCCTATCCACAGATCCTTGAAGAGGAAAGATGTTTCCTATGATTAATGTGTCCACAAAAATGCCTATAACATCAGCAGCTGAGTTCCAAGCTTGACCCACAGAACATTCATCAATGTAAATACAGACAACAAACAGGTAATCCGCCCAATTTAAAACCTGTGACCCAGCAGTCAAATAACAGGCTGCTTGAAAACCACACAGCAGAGCCACCAACTACACCCCTCTCATTTGGCCACATCTGCAGTGGCAGCAGCAGATGGCAATGACACCAGGTTTTCCCAGCCAGACAGCCTGCTTCCCGAACCAAAAAATGAATCAACTTCTGGTCTGTATTTCCCATGCTTTCTTCACTCCCATAAAGTATCAAGACCAATTCACCTGATCAAAGGGGGCTTGGTTTTGTTTAAAGACTAACTCTGAAATTACTTCTTGTTTTCAATACACAAGTTTTGTATGTTTATTACAAAACACAAGAACAAAAAGCAGTATTGCTTCTGTATACTTCTGTATTTGCACTTAACTTCTGGCTCATTTTTTTCTCAAAAATGTCCAAACCCAACCTTTAGGATAAATACACTCTCCTCCTTAGTACAAAACAAGGAATGTTATCCAAGTGGAGAATGTGACACCATACATTTTGATTTCTTCAGGAACAGTCCCACTTATTGTACAGACTATGGCTGAAATCTCACCTCCAGTTACACTACAGTCAATGCAATCACTTCACATGTATCACCGAGCTGACTGTTAATTTCAGCCAAGTCAAGAACAGACCAGCCCTTCTATTTGTTTTCCCCAAATTCATACACCACCTACTTATCTAGAGTGGTCCTTTCATTCTCTCTGCTTGTGAAATCTGGTTGTTACTGATGCAGAGGTTTTCTACCCGTATATATTTCTGTTTGAATCAACATGCAAACTTCTGGCAGTTTTGTTATTGTTGCTTTTAGAAACAATTTAGTGCTTTCAACCACAGCTGGCATTCTGCCCAACAAAGCTGAGGGGGCACTGGAAGGTACCAGCGAGCAATCAAACCGCCAAGTGTCATCACAGGGAACCTCAGAACACATCATTCCAAGTCAGACACTCTGAAGCGAAGTGGGCAGCCAAAAGGGAGAAAAAAAATGCTTCCACACACAGTCATGTCTGACTTCCTTGAAAGCTTTGTTCCAGTGCATATGTTACAGCAGAGGAGCTCCCAAGTAGCCAACAAGCGTGGTCAAATGCCCCTGCTCATCTTCCTCATAGGTTTCTGCTCCAGTAACAGCACAGGGTGGAGAGCATAGTCATAAAGCTCTGTTATTCTGACAAAGAAAAATGCTTTCAGCTTATTAGTTAATGTCTCATTTAAAATGGAGGACAAAAGCAGTAGGAGATTCTCTGCAAAGAGTTATTCCCTTCTTCTTTCTTTTTTTCCTCCTCTTGTAGAGAAAGCATTCTTTAGACAAATTGCATAAAGTATATGCAATCTTACTGCTCAGAAACTTTTGTCCGTTATTAATAACAAATACCAAGCAAACAAACAAAAAGGCCAATCTGATGGTTTTGTTTGTAATGCCAAGGCCTCCAGCTTCCAGTCTCAGAGATTTACTGAATTCCTAAGAGTTAGTAGCAGTATTAAATATATTTCCAATGACATCAGTAGGAAAGTAACTGTGTTGTAAATAACGGTTACTCACAGCTGTGGGCTCAGTTGCTTCTTGTAGATATGCATCCACATTAAAGGACAATGCAGTATCGTTTCATCCCCCAGGGACACAGTGCAGGCTCCTTTCCATACAGAGAGGAATTGTTCCACCACTCTGGGTAGATACAGCTCTTCTCCCGCAGTGCTCATCAAACAGGAGAAAGGCCTGAGCCACAGTCTCATCTCCTACTCTCTCTAAGGCAACACACTAGTGCTAATAAAAAGAAATTTGTATTGCTGTATTTAAGCAAGTCAATGCCTTTAGGCAGGTCCTTGAGACACTGTGAAATAGCCTAAAAAATTCACAAGTTTTTAGGTAGAAATAAAGGTTTAACTCCTTCTGTTAGTTTTGTATACTTCAATCCATTCAGATTCTTGTTTTCAAGCTTTCCTATGTACCTGCAGTGGCCACAAAGGATAAAGTCAATATTGTCTAATTATCACTGAACTCCAGGAACCCAGAGCCTTTAAATTGCTACAGCTGACAAGGGAAGGAATAAGAATTCTTTTACATTTATCATTCACAGTCTCCTATGCAATCAAACTATATAAAATTCACAATATCCTGGCTCTAGCTTTAAATTAGTGACTGCAAATATACACAGAGCAAACACAAAATGGCTTCATTTGCCAGTGAAACACAGCTGACTGCAATGTTGCTGCCTGTGAAGGATGCATAAAAATGAAGAGTGGGAAGAAATGGAGCAGCCTGGAATCTGAACACCGAAAGGCCAGACCAGCACACTCCTACTCAAGTGCCTGCCGTGCGGTATTCAGCGAGACAAATGAGAGATTTTTGATGATCACTTTTTTGATGATCACTGGCAGTTGGAATCACGTCTTCTTCTTGCTGTGTGAAAGCTGACAGCTGCTTCTGACAAGCCACTGCCACCACGTTGGGGCCTTGGCACAAATGTAGACTCCAACGGGAGACTGGGATTCAGAACACAACAAATCCAAGCTCTGCAACGATACTCCATCCTGCCTACCAAGGATCAGCAACCCTCTGCCCCACGCCCACTACGTCTGACGTATCGGCTGAAACCACAGCCCAGCAGCAGTGCCTCTGGAGATGGAGCACAGCTTGGCAGAAGAGATGCAGAAGCAGTGCATGGCATTTCACACCATCAAAACTTTCTGGTGTCTTCTTGGAGCAAGCATCAGCATACTCACTGGGCTCTTCTCAGCAGGGTTATGGTTTTTGAGAACATCATCTACTCATTCACTAGTGCTGCTCAGAGCCTTCTGCACAGCCATTCCTGCAGTGACTATTTTAACAGGTGTCATTCTGTTCTGCTTACACACTCCCTCATGATTGCAGAAGTGTACAGTAACAAAGATCTTGCACCCTACGCTGCAAGCAAGCTGCTGAGCGCTCCTAACCTGAACAACCTGATCAGGACTCCCACAAGCACACACATAAACCTCACACGTGGTAACTTCACCCCAGTCAGGGCACAGAGATCTCACTGTACATGCACCCCAAAAACCTGGGGGCACCTCTGGAGCTCCCTTGTCTGGCAAGGCCACACTCCAGACAGCAGCTGTGTGCAAGTCCACTCCTGAAGCACAGGACAGCCTAGGACTACTTCTTGGTGGATGTAAAGCTCCCTTTGAACTCTCATAATTGCACCAGCCTTCTGCACACATGTTCGCTGCCTGAACTGTGGGTGGGAGACACATCTGGCGCCAGCTCCATGTGAGTCTTTTACGGCTCAGTTCTCAAGACCACTGAGGTCAAAATGGTCTTTTTAATAGGCTTCTGCAAGCTTTGGACCAGACTCGCATTCCTTCTGTTTAAAGGCCACCTGAACTGCTCTCAGGACCATGGTCCTGCTGCCTGGCCACACCCACAACCCACTCCACCACACTAAGTCCTTCTTGCCAAGAGAGCTTGAGAGCTGCATATCACAGCACCCAACGAGAAGAAACTGGACAATGTTTGCTGAGGAGTTTCAGTTCATGCTGCTTGGAAATACCAGATCCTGGCAATCTGTCAAGCACAAAAGTAGTCAGTGTTGGAGCTGGTATCATAGGAGGGTCCAGAAGCTCAGGCCAGGCCATGCTGAGGTCAGTGGTCGGCCTGTGCCCGGCCCTGTCCCATGCTGAGCCCGACTTGCTGTCTGGATTCCCCTTGGACCTGACTCATCCCTTTGCGTTTGCACTGTGATCACTGGACTGCCAGCAAAACCTGTCACTGCCACCTTCCATATAGAAACAGGTTTGAGTGCTTTATTGTGAACTTATGTACTGAAGCAATAAGTACTTAATTTAAAAAAAAAAAAAAAAAAAAAAAAAAAAAAAAAAAAAAAAAAAAGAAAGCACGTGCATGAGAACTGAAATAGGAAGGTGTGGAGAAAATATTCTTCAGAAGGGTGTGAAGCCAAAGGGAAAAAGAGAAAGATGACAGAATTGTGTCAAGAGTCAAGAGAACGAGTCAAACTGAGGCAGTCTGGAACAAGTCTGTGCCCATATGTGAATGACACAAACAAGAAAACGGAAACAGAACTTTCACAAACTCAAAATTGCTCCCAAAAAAACCCTTTTACCATCAAATCTAACATGAGAAGTTTGGAGTCCCAATTGCCAAGGTGTGACTTGGGCATAAACCCCAGGAAGCTATAAATGCAGAGACAGTTCCAAAAAGCTTAGTAAAAACAGCAAAGGAACAGGAATGTCCTCTGTGAGGACAGCTGAGACAAAAGGCACAAGCCAATACTGTCCTCGCACCAACCTCAAGTGACCTACAGGATTTGGTGTATTTGATTCTATTCAGTAACGAGCAACGTTTGCACACTTCAGAAGACTTCCCAGATTTCCACAACATTCCCTATTGCTTCCTACAGACACTCCAGTTTGCTAGCCTTGACTTACGGCCTTGGCTTTTGGTTCTTGATGCTTAGTCCTGATGAAGCATTAACTGTACAGGTGCTCCCCCACTACTGCCCTAATACCATTCCCAGCGTCTCCCATGGACGTAGCCTCCCTCAGGCCACAGGCTGAGTCGACGGCTCACTCGTGCTGCAAGGCCACAAGAGCTGCTTCAGCTCAAGGAAAAATTGCTGGAAGAGATGTATAGCAAAAAGCTGTGCTGATTGCTGCCCAACAGACTGAAAAACAATTTACACCCACTTGTGTAGATTTATTGGAAGTGATCTGCCTTGGAATCTGGAGGGCACAAACTAGCGTAATATAGTCAGCTCAGTATCAGTCACTCATGAGCTCTGTAACTGGAGCTCAGCTCCCTCAAATAGCTTCCTCAAATAGCTTCATTTCTTCATTAGGAGAATTTTCTACACTTTCCAAGCCAGTGTTTTTGTACCTTTTCCCCAATAATATTTTTAAAACTACTTTATTACCTTTCTTAAAATTACTATGGTACAAATATTCTTTTGCTGGGGCCATGACCCTCCTGCTGACCAGTACTGGTTCCTTGTGAATCTCCTCTCTTACTTTACATCTACTTTGTGGAGTTACTGGAGAAGGTAACACTTTTTTGCATTACATTTTATAAGCACCTAGAACAGCAGACTCCTGAATGAAAAGCCCTATTCCGAGGTTTTACAACCACTCAGGCACAGGAAGAATCCCTCTCCGCACCATCTGCGGGATTCTTCCACACACTAAGTGAAGCACAGTGATTTTCACTGGATGCGTGCTTACCAAGGAGGGAAAAAAAGACCTACAGCAGATTCCGCTCTTTCGCCTGAGGTACCCTTAGGCCTCCAACACAACAGCTGAGACACACTAGCTACAATGTCTGTTGCTCTTGATGAAGTTTCCTGTGTCCAGGAAGGTCAGAGACAGTTTTTGGCCAAGAACCTTATTGGCCTAACAGCACTAGAGACGAACCTTTTTCAGCTATTCGTCTGCATTCTTCAGGCATGAGGAAATGAAGAAGGGGAAGCACTGAACTATGTAAAGCCATGAAGCAAAGACAGACATTCCATGCTACAAAGCTATTTGAGTTATCATCTCATTTAGATGCCACGAAATAAACAACTTTTCTCTCATGTGCAATGAGGATTCCCATATATAATTTTCCAAAACTAATGCTACATAAACATACTTAGACACCAGTCACACTATAGAGACAGCTTTTGAGAATAGTTAGGAGGTTTGTCTGTTAGGCCACTTTTTAGTATACTACCAATCCACAGATCAAGGTTAATACACACTTCTGTCAGCATCTCCTTCTGTCAGCATCTTGTACCTTTTCCCAGTCAAAAGGAACTTTTGTTGTAGCTCCCCCCACACCAGTTTAAGGATGTATAAAGAGCAAGAAACCTGACTCCCATTACTGAGTTTTGCAGACAACACTGGAATATGACTACTAAAGGTAAAGAACCTGCCAAGGGAGAAGATATCTAGTGAGGATGTGGAATTGCCAGCAAGCAGCACTCAATGGATAAAGGTGGCAGGCATAGAGACAAAACGCAAGGAAAAGGCAGAGATAGGAGCAGGAGAGTGTCACACCAGGCAGACTGCTGCTAATGCCAGTGGGAATGAGAGGGTTTATACAGAAAACCAAGCCTGTTTCCAAGCTGAAATCCCCTAAGTTCCCAAAAGAAAAGTAGAAGCATGTTTTTCCTCTTAATCGTGCATACTTCAACAAACCTCCAGAAACTGCTCTGGAAACTGGAATGATAAAATCAAATGTCAAGACAATAAACAGGGCACTGCATCTCTGCCACTTGCTACAGGGAGGCCTCTTCTGACTTCAAGACAGGAACAACTTCAGGAACAGAAAAGCCGTGCAGAGCAAGCACTGTCTTTTAGACTGACCTGAAGGGAGCCAGCAGAGCGGGGCAACACAGAATGAACCCGCCTAGTTCCTTTCTACAGCTTAAAACGGAGATCCATACTGCCACAGGTACATCTTATACTTTCCTGTCATCCCTTCTGAAGCATCACAGCAGGTACTGTCCTTGCACTGACAGAGATGCAGACAAATAGCACGAAGTAGTATTGTTATTTACAAACTGAGGAAACTTATTGCAATTCACCTCTACTTCCAAACTCCTACCATAATTGTAGAAAGCTGGACTGTTGCTATGTACCAACAGAAAAACAAATAATGGTGGTGAGCACCATGTTAAATGACGGCAAAGTCTCATAGTACAGCAAGGTAGCCCTGACACTGGAGTACCCAGAAGCCCAGCTCCTTCACTGGGACATTAGGCAACTAAAGTCACGCAAGCATTTTTATTTCTCTCTGCTTCAATTTCTTAATCTACAAAAAGGAGAAATTAGCTAAAAGCATTCAAGAAAATTACAACACTTAAAGTTTCATTATTTGCTTTTAACGTGTAAATGAAACAAGATTTTCATTGTGCTGCAGCAAGAGTTGGGTTGTTAAGCCCACCTCCCCATGAGAAGTGCTTGATGGCTTTGTTGCTTTTTTTAATTAGGCTTCTACCTCCCTCTGGCCTCTTCAGAAACTTTCCTAGCATGAACTTAACTCCACAGAATGTTCAGCACCACCAAAATAGCATTTTTAAAATTACAATTCATTTAATCAAAACTTTCCAGCTACCTCTAGAAACGGGTCTGGTCAGCTCTGTAAAACACTGTGGAGAATTACAGCGAAAAGCATTATAATTAAGTTAGGTTCTATTACTTGTATAAACTGAAAATTTATTGCAAGAAACATCTATTACACCTTCATTGCATCAAACAATCCTTCAAGCCTTTTGAATTCTTCCATGAAGGATATCATGTAATATAACAAAGGGCCTTGCAATACCTTTGAAAAATAAGTAATAAAAACTGTGCACTCACACAAAATGCTTCATCTGCTTCTGAAATAGAGCTGCCTCTGGAGTGAAGCATAATACCCATTTAACAGTAAAAAGCCACAGAAGTATAGAAGCATAAAGGGGGAAAAATATATATATATATATATATATATACATATATATATCTATATTGTGTCCATTTAGAGCAAGGAGGAAGTTTGTGGAGGCAAAAGGGCAGTTAACCAAACCAGAATTTAAATAGTGCCCTGAACTCGATGCCAGACATGGCCCACATTTCCAAATTTGGTAATTTTCCAAGGATGAGTCAAAAGCTTTGCATCCAGTAACAATCTGTAGAGCCTGGTAAGGGTGGAAAGGAGGCTTTCTTGGGTTTGATTTACTGGCTAACTTAATTTGTCCTGTTTCTGACTGTTTAATAGTGTTGGTGGGCTGAACTTGTGTGTTATCTTTAGATGACACTTTAACGTTGCAGGGCAATCATTATTACATTCTTGTAAGCTCAGAGGGCCTACAACTATCATTTATATCTAAGAGAAATAGTAGCTCCTCGGGCAGAAAGGCAACAGTGTTAAGCCACTTTAAGTCTAGTACCTGATCTACACCATGCTTGAAAATCAGAGTCTCTTGCGACCTCAGCTCCCTGAGAGGCTACTCACTGGCCTCTTCTCCAGTTGGGGGGCAGATGCCATACCCTGAATCACAGAACCCAACACGCTCTTGGGAGGTCTCCTACCCACACAGAGAGCCTTTCCCATCACTATTTAGCCCATGAGAAACTTTTAGCCAGAAAGTCTTAGAAGGCCTTGCAAAAACTAGTTTCACATCACAAGCCTTGCTTTGCCAAACCCATCAGTTCTCGTTCAAAGCCCAATCCCACATCGCTTCACGTCCCGTGCAAGAATTTGCATTCCTTCTTAAGCAAGAGTAAAATGCTACTGCACTGGCATTCCCCCCCCCCCCTTTTTTTTTTTTTTTTTTTAACCCTCAGCATAGTAAAGTGCTCTGAAGGGGCCACACAGGGGGAGTGGCAGTGCCGGCTTTCCTTCCTCAAACATCTTCCAGGCAGTTTTAAAGACCACTGAGACTCAGCCTCACTGTACAGAAGAGCCATGAGGGCAAACAGCCACAGGCTCGACCCAGGAGCATTCTCCTCACCAGAGGACAATTCCCTGGGAGATGATTTCTACACAAATAGAGCAGAAACCGAAAGCATCAAAGCCCCTAATAATTGCACTCGTATATGAACAGCTTGGAGAAGGATATATAACCCAAATCTTATAAAGTATCAACTCTTGATAAAACACATATTTGTTCTCCCTTTTCATGTCACATGGTACTGCTACAGAGCATCATACAGAAAACTACCCATGGATCAGATCTGGAAACAGAAACACTGGGAAGATCTAACTTCATTTGCACCATGATTTTTTTCACTCACTATCCTCTTCTAAGAGACACAAGAGTCATGCTGGTTGCATGGATTTTAAGGCACATGCACTTTGCTAAGTATTTATACTCCAGTATTTATACAGCTCAAGGTTTAGACTTCTATTTCCGTGATTCTGAACAACATTCACTACAAACAGAAAGTCACATTTTTAGGAATGCTTTTTTTCTGACGCAGAAGACAGATGGGGTCTCAGGCCCAAGTATGCAATTGGCCTGTGGCCTGGTGCAAAGACTTGCCCAAACGGCCAAGGGAGCGAGGAGCTGTGGGGCCAGGACTAGGGGGCAGGGTCAGCAATTGCCCAAATTGAGGAATGATTCCCTCAGGCCAGAGAACAGCTCGGAGGAAGACAAGCAATAAAGTCAGGCTCATGTATGCAGAACCACCCACGTACAGTCTCACAGTGCCCAGGCTGAAACTACTTTCAAAAGTCTTGGTCCCTTTAGTACCTCATCGGGGGATTGTCAGTCAGCCAGGCCTCTTGCTTACACTGTCTTCTACTACAAATTTCCAAAGAAAGGAGAGTTTGCACAGAGCAGCAACAAATCTGGTTTGGTTCTGAAAGAAACTGAATAAACTTTTGACACGAAAGATCAGCCCAGCTCATCTCATGGCCCAGACCCTGGGGAAGTTGAACATCAACACAGAGAAGGACCAGAGAAGTGACTGGGGGAGGAAGAGGGAGCAGTTGAGCAGCCAACCTGCATCCCTTTCACAACCTGCTTCCCCTTCACAGGAAAGAACCTGACTGCTGTAGTGCCTCTCATGACCTAAGTGACACTGAGGAAACACAGCACAGCTAGGGGGTAAACCAGGCTTCCTTTACCGGCACATTCTCTTCCTTGGCTGTACTTTAGCCACACAGGTTAATACGATGGGCCCAAGAGCAAATGCGCAGAAACATATTTTGCAAAGGTTGCAGCTAGGTTTGATTCAGGAGACTGAAGTCACTCTATCAAGTCGAACAGGCTGTATATGTGCAGAATTAATAGGTGATTCCTACAGAATCCAAGGGATGAGAACAAAATAAGGTGATCTGAAAGGTTATACAGAGAAAGTGCTGCTTAAAACCCAACTTAACCTTAAGCTGAAAACTTCAAAGCACAGTTTGTGTGCAAGAATGGCCTATACAGCATTTCGTATTAGGTAGCTGCCAAACAGACCTGTTACACATAAAGCAGTGAAATGAGGTACTTGCATAGCATGTTTAACTATAAACATGCTTACGCATTATTTTCTTTAAATGAAATACAATGTGCTGAAAGAAGGCAAGTCAGAACTTTTGTTGCATCATCACAAAAAGCACTTTAAGAGCCCCTCTGTGTGGCGCAGCACTGCTCTGAAGGGCATATGAAGCCTGTTTGCTTCCAGCCTGCAACAGAGGCGCCAAGCTGGCAGTTAGCAAGTTGTCAGGTGCCTTGCAGGACCCGGCTACTTTGAGGGAGCTATGTTGAATACTCTTTTGGGTCATACATCACTGCTGTCCCTTCCCTTCAGGGTTTCACCTCACATCTGGCTCAGGAACAGAGCTGCAGCTCCTTCCAATGTCAACACTTTTTCTTCACTTGGCAAGAGGTGTCAATGCAGAACAAACACAAGGTACCGCCCTCTCAGGTTCAGACTTCCCTGAATCATGGGCACTTCTCAGGCTCAATCGTCTGATGACTAAAACTTAGCTGTAAAACTGCCATCAGCCTCCAGAAGGCTATTCCATATCTTTTCCAGGTTAGGAAAGAAAAGCATCAAAATGCAAAACATACATTATATAACAGACCGCTCAATAAAAACACCAGTAACTTTATGCTTCTTTAATGTGCAGGTCCCAGGAATATCCGGATACCTCTTAGAGAAGGCTGAGGTTTCCTTTACAGAAACCAAGGTACAGGTGATGAAATAACTTACAGAAAGCCTCCTAGTGAGTCAACAACAAAGTAATACGACATGAGACAACTGCATGACAATGTCTCCTTACCTGGGTTCATACCTCTCTATGGGCATTGCACTTGATGGCAGCTGCTTCTAAAAAAGAAATGAGTCACTTCTGCAGGAAGATGATCAAGTTCATCTTTATGGGTCTTCCCAGAGTAGATAAAAATCAAAGGGATAAGAGTACCCAATCATGAAAATTAGAGAACAAAACCATTTTATTCTGACTGAATATGAGATAAAAACATAAGTAAAGCATCTATTCTGTGATAACACTGTTTTAAGAAAGAGGTACTTTTCTGTTTCAGCAGAGGTTCATATGTGGATAAGTATCTTCTATGCACAGAAAGCATAGAAACCATAAATTGTTGATTTTTGTATGCAATGCTCAGCCTAATTATTTTATTCCTAATGTTCAGATCCTGAGGTTCCTCCAGGAAGAACATTCTCACTGACATTATATTGTTAAACAACTTAGTGGAAAATGAGCATCCAGTTCTCCTAAGCATTGTAGAAAATCTCAGAGTTGCTGTACAAAAAGCAGGCACTTTTGACACTAGTTATGAATCTAGCCCTGTCAGAACTTTGTAGCAAGTTGGGAACCAATAATTGGATATAGGGAATTCTGAAGGCAGAAAGTGTCTTCTCCACTCCCCACTCAAAATGAAGTTTGGGAATAACAGAAACATCTGCAATGCTCACTTGTGTATCAAAGCTAAGCTCCATTTACACTAAGCAAATGGGTTTTACAGCTAACTCAGCCAGCATGCAGAAAATGCTGCTTGGAATATTTGTGAAATTATATGCATAATTCATTATCTTTTGAATAATAATGACAAATATACTTTACATAAGAGATAAAGTTGGGCTGCATATTCACATACTCCAGTGCTTCTTTGCTTCTGATACAACTTTTCAGCAAGGAAAGAAACTAGAAGTTACAACCTATCTACTGGTTTATAACTGAAAAGGATAGTCTCAAAAAAAAAAAAAAAAATCAAATTTAAATAAATACTCATTTTTTTCAAGATACCTTAATCTCTCTCTATATATATATTTGTCACTAAGTGGTTAAGAAAGTACTGTGTTACAAGCCTAAATTATCCCGCTATTCTCACTATCTAAACACACAAACCTTGGAAATTAAGCAATTTAAAATCTCTTTGTAGTCTAAAAAAAGTCTTCTGAACAAAACAAGAGTTTGAGATGAGAAAAAAATCTGCCTCACAAATATGTCTTAAAAATGAAAATGTAGAGAAGAAGTTTATCTCAGCTTTCTCTACCTGTTCATCTGTATCAATAGTTTCCTCATCTCCCACAAGTAATTTTTTTCATCCATTATCATTTTGTTAATGCTCTGAGTTTTACAAATGAAAGACGTTACATTGCTGCAGAATCTCATCTTTTGGACACTTTAATTATGTGTCTGAATTCAACTTCAGTTATTTCTGTTATTTGCACTGCTCCATAAACCACTAATACTAATTTGCTTCAGGACACACCACCATTCAGATTTTTAAAATCTACATGATGAAATCCCAAGATAAAAATAACATACTGCTCTTAGTCCCAGGTATAGGATTCCTGCACCCAGCTTTTTGGAGGTTATGAAAGTAAGTCCCTTTGTTAGGAATATATACATGTATAATATATACACATAGATTCCTAACAAAGGGACTTACTGAATGTTGGATGTTCAGTGTGAGACTTTTTGATCCAAGGGCTGATTTGTCAATGAGGCTGGGATCAATAAGTCTCACACTGTACATCCAACATTTAGGCCTCTGAGAAAAAAAACTCGTTCAAGACAGATAAGAGGTATTTTGCCTTTTACCTTTTGACAAACTAGGCAAGAAATGAGAGGAGAAAAAAAAAAAAAAAAAAAGAGCTGGACTTGGAAGCAATTTGAAAAGTCACAGCCAAGAGTGAAGTGCTAGGTGAGCAAGACTTGCCTATATGCTGGGATAATTCACCTGCTCCCAATCACCGTTTTGTGTGGTCTCCACCCCAGCTAACCTTCTGACTACATGCTTATCTGGGCTGGATAAGCAGACATGACTGCCAACCTGTTCTGCTACAAAGCATACGGGAAAGGGAAAAGGAAGCTTTTGGCCAAGACAAAGCAGTAAGTTATCCAGAACTGGATTCCCTCTGTTTTATCCATTAGTCATAGGCTCATGAACATGCGTGTCCCTTAAAATTCACCACCTATTTTAATTTCTTAAATTAACGTGTCACTAAACTTAAACATTCACCTTGCAGAGCACAGCTCCACCCTGGTACTTCAGATATATTTCTCAAGGGCAAAAAGCCCTGTAGGAGAACAGGCCAGGTTCTGCCCTTGATCACATCACTGTCTGTCCATAGCATCCTGGGTCAACACTACTATGTCAAAAATTACAGTCTGGTTCATCTCATACTCTCTGAGTATTACTATGCCCTCTGCTAAAAAGAATGGGAAAAAAAAAGTGAACCATTTTCTTCAGAACAGAAGTCAATTTCATCTAGGGCAAAAAGTACATTTCTCATCTTTCTAATAGCTTGTGCTATCTTGCTGGGTGTTAACCTCTTTTTTAATTTTTTTTCTCCTGCCCCCAAAAATACTGAAAAACAGGGTGCAATGATCCACCCAGCTGAAAAGAGGAGACGATCATTTCCCCTCAGCCATACATCCTGATCCCTCCAAGGGGGCAGTTAATCTCAGAGAGGTAGGTGGATGGATGAACAAAAGGACAACTTTTTTCCTCACAACATTTTAGCCTCCACTATTATTCTCTCTGATGCACATGCTTGCCACTAAAAAGGTCGCATCCCTTCCATTTCATTTGGGAGACATCATCTTATTTCCACATTCATCAACATCTCCATCAGTTTGACCAGCTCAAAGGTTAACTGTCTTGCAGGGAGAGAACTCTATGACAAACGAAGCCAAAAGTCAAGCTGTGTGTTCACTATGCGATATTGGTTTTAGGGAGCAACACACCATCTGAGATGTCTCTTGGTACTCAGGCAAATACAAAATTGAACTTTATAAAAATGGCTCAGCACTTGTGATCTAGCTTGGAGAGAAATAATAATAATGTGAAATATGTATTGAGTGCTCTACAGCTACCAGGGCTTTAACTTGGAGGGAGTTCCCATTAGTCCAAGATAACTACAAGACTTTCATGCAAAGCCACACTTTTATAACGTTTTACACCGAACAGCAGAGGCACATACCACCATCTGCCTTCTTGGTGCTCAGACAGCTGCTATCAGGGAGTATCTATGATGGACATGAAGCCATCATGCTCATAGGTGAATAGAGAAGTATCTGTCTGTTACCACTTACCCTTTCATAGATCCTAATGAACCACAAACCAAAGTTTAAATGGGATCCACAAGAGCTAGATCCCACATCCACATACAGCCCGCATAGGGAGGGAAAAGAAAAAAAAAAAAAAAAAAAAAGCCAAACAAAAAAGAATGACAAATGCTTTCCTGGGAGGTAACAGCCAAGTTTTCCTGAAGTATAGGGGTTTATATAAAGTGTTACTGATATATAAAATGGCAGGAGTCTAAGGTGGGAGCATTTTCACTGCTGGGCCATTTACTCTCATCTTCCCATGAAAGGGTCCTGGAAGACAAAGAGCTCAGCAACTAGGGCAGCAGGAGCCTCTGAGGGCCCTGCTCCCAAGGTGCACTTCAGGAGATAATGAAGTACTGAGCCACTAAGAAAGCCTTCAGCCGCAACCCCTAGCTGCCCAGTGGTGGCCAGAGTGAGAGTATGAAATGAGCAGGGAGGGTTGGAAGATACCCTCAAGTCTGTCAATACCAAACCAAGGCAATCACAGCTGTGTCAGTACAGAGGTCTAATACAGGTAATAACAGCCAAGGGCAGCCATAGCAACCCAGACCCAGGCACATTCGCCTTACTCAAAGAGCAAAGGTTGCCAGGTCCTGATTCTTCTTTGTTTTAGGTGCAAAAGAATATGGAATAATGCTATCTCCAGGGCAGGCACACAGAGGATGTGATCCAGCCCTTGCAAGTCAAGCAAAAACATCATTTTCAGGGAAGCAATCCAGGCTATTCAGAACAATGAACAAACACCAAACAACTGCCAAACAGAAGAAAGAAACTTGCCGCAGTGAAGTGCTGTCTTCACAGGGCAGCAAAAAGGGACTGAATAGCAGCGCGCCTTATGCTTGTTCTGAGTATAAAATACATGGTTTCTTTACAGCTACTGCAAAGAACAAGAGTCTCCTCAGGTCTCACCACATAGGACACAGGTACTTGCACAGCGTGACTGCACGTATGGACACTTACCACTCAGTGTCTCTTATTTACTTGGCTTCAAACTACAGAATTAGGGCTGCCTTAACCCACTCAGGATAACTCAGAGCAACTACCTTGTTTCTGTGAGGCTGTTTGGTATGATTTGGGTTTAAGCATGAGATTAGGAAAATATTCATGTATGCAATCACTGCCTGCATGGAATATTTTTTAAGCATTACAGTTAATCAATGTAGGATATTTACTCAGTTCTACAGGACAAATGGTGATGAATACATATGTAAAACACTAACAGAAAAAAAATCATACAAACCTAAAGCTGCATGATTTGTACCCTTGACTACTGAACGCTGTTTTAGTTATTTGATAGATTAAGTAACCATTTGCATTAAGCCAAAAGGAGGTTCCATATGATTTAAGCCTTTTCTCTTTCTGATGCTTTTTTGCCCTTTCCACTCTGAACTCACCTCTTCGATTCTTATTTGGTTTGGGTGAAAGGAGGGATGTTTTGCTCAAGAACTAAAGTTAGCAAATGGAGCATTTCAGGCAGTAGAACACATACTGTGATGGGAAACTGCTGTTCAGTTTGCTATTTAACAGGGGAATTAATCAGACCCTACCATCACACAGAAGATTTGAGAGGCTTTTACAATTTGCTGATCTGCCGTATCTTCAAAATGATATTCCCAGTTACAAAACTCTGGCTAAACAACACTGGCAGAAACTGAACAACACTGGCTGAAAGGATCTTTTAAGACTAAAGCCAGGATTAAAAGATGAAGCTCAAAACATTATAGTCTTGTAGCACAAATGAGACAAGCATGTTCTCACAAACTCAGAGTCAATATTCTCCATTTTTCTTTAGTGCACTTTGCCCATGCACTTCGCATGAACCCGGGCCAAATATATTTCCTTCTTCAGTGACCTTGAGTGATGACAGTCTCCACCAGGACACAGGAACAAAACCGTTAGAACTTCTCATACATTCCGCCCTTTCTTGCAGAAACTATCTGTACCTCCTCAAAGGAGTAACAATGCAGGAAGAAAAAAAAAAAAAAAAAAAGTCCAGAGAAGGATCTCTCAGCATGAAGTACTTTCTACAGAACACAGAAAAGAGTTTGCATCTGGAACACCTACCTACAGAATTCTGCTCCTTGCTGGAATCAACACCCTCACTGAAGAAAGGGTTGCAAGATTTTCCAGGGCTTCTCTCTTAAAGTACTTGGATCTCTGCACTAATATTTGCAATAGGAGACTGAGCAGGGCACTTGGCCCAACACTACTTAATTAGCATCAGTCTCCTGTGATTGTGACTGGAAGCTCCATGAAGACAACTGATGCTTTTTCAAGGTGGAGGGGGTGAGGGGAAAGCAAACTATTAATTCAGTGTGGTGACCCTGTCAAAATAATGAAATGAGTAACTGTATTCAAACTTTTAAAAATAACATTTTTAATAACATGGGAGTTAGGGAATAAGGCTAAATGTTTCAACTCAACGACCTGGTTTCCTGTGTTGGCACCAGTGGTAACCCTGCATGTCCACACATCAAGCAGTTTTACATCTTATTTTTAAAGAGAAATTAGGAGACAGATATATTTAAACTGAAATAACATCCTGTTTCTGTGTATGCACGTACACATAGTGTTCATTTCTGACAAAAATTCACTGTGTTTTCAGCATATCCTTAAGGACTTTTCCATTTGCACAAACTCACTGTAGTCTCATCTATATTGCTGCAGCTGACCAGATTTCAGCAGAGAGATTTGACTCAAACCTGTTTTCAAAGAATGATGAAAGATGGTGTCAAAATGAACACCTAATCTTATCCTATGATACTCAACTCTAACAAATGCATCTTCAAGATTAGAGACTTACAGTAGAATGGGCATTTGTTTATCTGAGCAGTTCTAACTGCCTGGGTTTATACTCCAGATATAAAATAAAGTCAGTATTAGAGTATTTTAAACACTTTTCTTGGGGGTTAAGTTAATGCAGTAGTCTTCAAAATGAGGGCAGGCTAAGGATACAGACATGGTTAGAGAACACAGCTGATGAGAAGCAGCTCTCACTAACTCAGTAACCTATATCTGTAGTCTCTAGCTGTTTG
Organism: Nothocercus julius; assembly: GCA_013398735.1. NCBI lineage: Eukaryota > Metazoa > Chordata > Aves > Tinamiformes > Tinamidae > Nothocercus > Nothocercus julius. The sequence continues at coordinate 2,571,535 of VZSV01000001.1, read as the reverse complement.
CCATTGAACTATGACTTCAAATTTCAAATTCTGGTTAACAAATCCAAAAGAAAGGTCATACTCATGTCATAGAGCAGTCTGGCCACAAGGTATTAACTTAGCAGCTGACTCCTAACTCTTCAGTTTGTAGTAACATGGACTTTAGAGAGTTCTTCTTCAATGCAGAACCAAACATTAAGGCTCAAATGGTTCCTTGCAATTAAAAATTTGCTAATAAAATCTGGCAGCTGTTCAAAGGCTGTATGAATGCAAAGGGAGTCTAATTTTGGGGGAGGAAATACCCCCATCATGCAAATCACTCCTCAAACATTATTTCTGTCTATGTACAAAGCAAGGACCGGGAGAATAGTAACTACAGTGAGAGAAGATCCTTCATTGCAAGGCTGGTCTGGAGGCTGGCATGTCTAGAACCCATGCTGCACCTCCCAGGTTGGCAGGCCTCCTCCGCCATGGCATTTAACTTGACATATCCCCAGCGTATGGCATTCCTGTGTGAAAAAGGAGCAAGACACAGCAACAGATTTTACACAGTCAATCAGGGGTAAGAGTGACAAGTACCAGCTCCCAGCAGACACATACACCTGAAAAATGCATTCAAAACCCTTCCTAGAAGGGGAATTTCAGTTCTTGTAGGGTGTGACTCTACAAGGTCTGGCAAAGCCACTTAAAACCTCACCAAAGTTCAATATGACTATGAGTGTTTACAAGCATAAGGAAGGACTAGGCCAAATTGAGAATGTAAATATTTGGATTCAGTTCCCCAAACTTGCCTCTATCAACACTGCAAACTAAATCTCAACTGCAGACCAAAAAAATCCGAATAGCAGCAGTTGCACACACTACAGCACAGAGACAAAAACTGACAGACATGGCATTCAGCACAAAAAAAAAAAAAAAAAAAAAAAAAAAGTAATTTGTAATCTAAACTGAACTTGTTAAACAAGACATCCACGAAGTTTGCACTGAAAATTAATCCAACTCAGCTATCACTGGCACATTTTAGAAGTCTGATCAGTCCAGATTTAAATCCACTGTCCTGCGGGAAACTGGGTTAAATTAACCATATCTAGATTAATCAAGACACCATAGACTATACAATGGATCTAACACACAGTAGTAATTTGGACCCGAACTACACTCTCTCAAGCCAGCACTGAGCCCCTAAAAGCAAGTGCCTATTTTCCGGGCAGAGGAGTTGAAGACAATTTTCAGTGAATCCAAAGTAATTGAGGTCTCAGTCCCAAACTACAAACTGATTTAGGATCCCAAATTCACATGGCTTCTAAAGCACCTATATATTATTTGTAATTTTTACCCCTGCTCTTTTAGCTCTGGGTATGAAAGGCAGACAGAGGTCCATTCAAGACAGTCGTGACATCCCAGAAATACAGATCCTAAGCGGTATATACTATTCTCAGCTGCCAGTTCCCAGCCCCTCTTGAAGCGTTAAATGTCTTTTTGGCTCCCCATCCCCTGGGCTGAGACATTCACTGGAAGGTTTCAAGAGAACTGTACTCTTCACATCAGGAGAGAGTCAGAAAGTTAAGCATCTCACCAAGACTAGGAGGGGTTTTCTTCTGTGTGATAAGAGTTCAGATCTACTTACTTCCACTACCCTAAAGTAACAAGAAGCCCAACCTCCCTCCCTCCCTCTCTCTCTCTCCCTCTCTAGCTGAGTGGGAAAGTACAGATTTCATTCTTCAGCTGTGGGAAACTTGTTTTTTCCCTCCAGTTAAAAGCAGGCTCTTCGGCACACTTAACAGTGACCTCTTTAGGAGGGACTAGTATCATTTCTTTAAATGCTCCTATTGAAAATAAGCCTGCTTCCTAAACATGAATATGTTTAGCAGTTCCAGGCATTCTGAGATCCTGCATACCACTTTTTTTCTCTCTTAACTGGAAACATTTATTTAACCAGCAATTAAAATAAGGAGGCCCAGCCGCCCCAGTGATTCTTCCCAGAGGGTCTTAGATGTTTATGAAACACAATGAAAACAATAAAGTGGATAAAATCATGATATTCCATCAAGTCCTTGGCAAGACCTCGCAACCAAGAATAAATTGGCATAGTACATTACAGTCAACAGATTACACAATGGTTTGCAGGGTCACCAATAATAAGGGGTCACATGTTCCTTAAAAAGCTATGGTATATGTTAAAAGTCACTTGCTTAAAGGAAAACTGCAGTGCTCGGTCGCAAGGTCCTGGCAGCAGATGCTGGCAGCAGCTGTGCCCATGCACAGGACACCAAAGGACAGACAGCGCCTCTTCCTTGATAAGTAAACATAATCATTTATTTCCGTTAAATAGCAAAACTCAAAGCAAGATGAAAGTGAATGGCCAGAAATCTTATTTTCACCCTTGAACCTTCTATAACAGATTTCTACCTGTGTAACCTGATCATCAAAATGCAAGATAAATTTTGACATTCCTAAAACAGACTTGCTTTTCTCTTATCTGAGAAAATCTTGAAAAAAATCTGATCTTAAATCTGAGATACTTCTGTTCTGTGTGAATTTACCCTTCTAGAATATGGAATATTTTCCACCACCTGACTATGTTAGCCACACACAATCAAAATAATATCAAGGTTTAAATGCAAGTCAATCTCTGTTCAGTTCATCCTGTTTTGCTTCATCAGAAATCAAACTATGACTAAGTTTCATACTTTATTTTCCAAATGTTTTGATCATTATGTATGTTTTATGCTGAGTTACTCAGTGTCTGCCTGAAGTTAAAAACTAAATCATTAAACAGAATAAGACAGGGAAAAAAAAGCCTATTCCCTAAAGTCAGTGTAACAGTAAAACAAGGATAAATAAAACGTTATCATCAATATGCTCTAACTGTGCTACGTATCTGGGTTTGCTAGGCTTGACTACTATGAGTCAAGGCATATTTGAGTGAAAACAACCAGAGCCAACATAGGAGGGTCCCTCATATGCTGGTGCTACTCTGTGATTGTGGTGACCTACTGCTCCTTAGGAAAGGAAGCACTTGGGAGCAAGCCAAGAGCAGTACGTCCGATTTTCCCACCAAGTGAACTGCTGAAGTAGCTTCCTCAGCTCTTCAGCTAAATCTATCCTGGCATCTCAAGCTTGCCGCGGGAGTCCAGGTGGCTCCCCTTTCCAACATGCAAATACCAGTCGGCGGGACAGGCGACGCGAGCCAAGTGCGCAGGGGAGGATGAAGGACGCTCGCCCCGCAGCCCTGCTTGCCCCGCAGCCCGGCCCCGCCGCGCACCCCCCGCGCCAGCGGCGCCCCCGCGTAGTGGAGCGCGGCGCGGCGGGAGCCACAGCCGGCGCGCCCGTTCTCGTCCCCGCGGCGCTTACCGAGGCGCTCCCGGCGGCGGCCGCTCGCAGCTCCGCTCCCGCCGCCCGGGCGGCTGCAGCTTTTTTGGCGAAGCTGGGAAGAGGGAGAGAAAGGAAAGGGGGGAAGGGAGAGAGGGAAGGCGGAGGGACTAGGATGGAGGGAGAGAAGTATGCGAAGGCAGGAAGTGGAGACGGCCCCGGCCAGTGCGGGAGATTAATGGGAACCAGTCGCCCGGCAGCCAACAAAGAAACCTGCTCGGCAGCGCGGCCCCGGCCCGGCCACGCTCAGCCCCGGGTCCGTGCACCCCCGGCCGGGCCAGACCGGGCCGCGCTGCCGCCCCGCGGGGCGGCAGGGCAGCAGGAGGAGGAGGGAAAGCGCGCGGCCACCCCGTCCCCGCAGGGAGTTGAGCTGCAGCGATTTCCCTTTGTGCTGTTTAAAAGCCAGCTCTGCTCCACTCGCTGTGGGGGAAGACGCTGCCGGGGAGAGAGGAAAGGAAGGAAGGGTTTCCTGCACAGCCCGGCGGCGGCGGCCCACATGGACACATGGTTTCAATCACAGGCTGGGGATGCACAAGGCGCGCAGGGTGCCAGTGCTGCACTGCTCCTGCGCGGCCTTTCACGGGTTTCCAGCTCCTACTGGTAGCTTTCCAGTAACAGTACCTATGGAGAAAGGGGAGGGCAGAGAGCAAGAGGCACCTACACAAGCTTTATCCCAGCAGCCATCGCCCAACCCAGCCTGAGAGGATGGCTCCCACTGATCCCAGCTTGGTAAGGATCTGTGCCCTGGTGCCCACAGCCCTTGTGCTCCAACCTGGAGGCCACAGCCCTCCAGTGCCAACAGCTGGGCCCCACATCCCGCACAGACACGGCAGCGCCAGCAGATGGACAAGGGCACCCAACAGCCCCGGAGGGGAAGGATGCCGCTCCCCTGAATGCATAGGGCCCTGGAGCCGGCTCCCCAGTTCGCCTGCCCACGTGCTTCTGCTGCTTAGATGATGGGAACTCTGCGCAAGACATGCAATACAAACAATATGAAAGACACACAAAGAGGACTGAAGCTAAATAACTGTTGGGTATAGTCATGAGTGCTACAGAGTAAAAGGAATGCACCTAAATCTTGAAATTTTATGTAACATTTGCATATGTACTAAAAAAAAAAAAAAAAGTACTATGAAAAAAAACAAAACTAACAGAAGAAATACAGAGAGCATCATATATACTCCATAACCGGAAGGAAAAATACCAACACTAAGCATTTCTTGAGTTTTAAGCATGAACTTACTTTCCTTCCATTGACTGAAAGGGAAGCTAAATGGTGCTAAAATGGTCATGAGCTCTCCCCCACATGGGGACTTTCCTCAATCCCTACCTGAGCCATATCCATATCCCAGCTCATAAATAAAATAGGATATACACTGTCTGAGATATTCTGATCTCTCATGCCACATGACGAAGTTTCATTTAAATGTCCAGCATTTCCCAAATCTTCATTACATTTCAAAGAATGAGCGTAAAGGAAGCGAGAGTAACTATCATTTGGATTCTGACAGGAGCGTGTGTTTCAAAGCAAATGCTATTTCAGCTGTCAGCCTTCTTGGAGGAGGGGGTCATATGTATTTATGCAGCTGCAAAAGGAGCACAGTGTCACTGAACATCAAAAACGGTGGGAGTTTAAATTTCAACATACAAGGAACAATTTATTCCCTGAACATCAAGCTACTGCTACAAATACCTGGCAGGAACATGAAATGCACTCAGTTTTCTTTTGCAGCTAGGAAAATGACATAGAAGGCCTTTAGATCTAGCCTATATTTCAAGTACTCTACCAACACAGCAAGACACCAATCTTAACCACCTCACAGGTGGACCAATACCATAATGACAAAAAAAGATGCTCAACTTCTAATCAAGTAGGAAGTAGTCTATGTTGACTACTTCATCATCATTCAAAAGAAATGACTCAAACATGCTAGGACTGTTCTTATCAAATATTACTTTTCTCACCCATTTATTCTGAATTCAGCCCTGCAAAAGTCAAACACTTCAGCAACCACCTAGATTTTCCACCAAGTAAAATTAGGCTTGTATTTAAATGCTGAGTTGGGGCTTTCAGTGTACTTTATGAACTAACAGCCTGCAAGCAGCTTGTTTATTACAGAAGCTGGCTGCTGCTCTAATTAAACAACTGGAAGATGATAATAAAATGTAAACCAGAGAAGGATTATTTGTCTTGCTTGCCAGGCAGATTACAACTAGCAAAGCTCCATAAACAAGAACGAAGAACTTGAAAAGTTAGAGCCAACATGCCTACTTGTCGACAGTGGCCAGGCTGCACTTAGCACAGAATTTAAAAATAAAGTTTCTGAGCCTGATTTGTCACTACTATGAACTCAGTGTAAGCAAGTTAGAAAAGCCATGGAGTGGCTCTAATTTACACTTAGCCACAATTGCTTCCCAAGCCTGTTGGGTAGCTCAGAATAGCAATACAGCCTCACGTTCCGGAGAGCTGATGAAGGCCCTGCTGGAAAACCCTCCTGGCCTCCAAGCGGTTTCAAAGGAACTAGGCTGCTTACTTAGCAAATCTTGCTTGCAATCATGCCTCAAAGGCCAAAACGCTTTGCATTTTCTCTCTGCTGACCCAAACTAAACGACGTTCCTTTGTGAGCACATCCAAAAATAGGCAGAGCTTCCAAGTGACCTGAGCTTGCAGGTCACCTGGCACTCTCCTCTGGTTGCAATCTCTGTCACTCACCCAGCTGCCATTAAGTACTGTAATTATTGTTTTGTGCTTTGTA
>VZSV01000001.1:2537431-2560330 GCA_013398735.1 Nothocercus julius | reverse complement strand
TCAGTGGCCACCACTGAGAAGAGGCCGCCCCATCCTCCTCACTGCCTCCCTTGAGGTACTGATAGACACTGCTCAGGTCTCCTCTCAGCCTTCTCTTCTCCAGGCTGGACAGGGCCAGCTCAGCCTTGAATATATATATATATATTCGTGTATATATATATATTATAATCTCATATATCTCATATAATTGCATATGTTATAATCTCAATAATGAAGTAGAAAACATAAAATTCATAGGTTTGTAAGGTTCTGCTTAAAAATAATGGGTATCATTGTGAGAGTAGAGCATATTCCAGTGTATTTTCCGATCACTAAGTCATGCCATTAGCATATTAATCTTCTTCAGAAGAAAATCATGCAAGTTTAGCAAAGTTGCCTCTCCAGTCAGCTCACAGAAGCAAGAAAACAAAGGTAGAGAGGAGCTAACACATGACCTACGATGTACAGTTTGTTGAACCTCTGGCAGTCTTGCGCAGAGCAGAGCTGCTGTTCAGCTTCCTTGTTTCTGGGCAGCTCTTCATGTTCCCCTTCTTCCTGACAGCTTTTCCCTAATTGATTTGTGTTCATTTTTTTTTTCTCCTAAAACAGGAGGGGCCTTTTTGAAAGAAACCAAGCCTAAAACAGAGGGTGCTGGTCCTTGTTCTCAACTGTGATAGGGCTCTGCATCTCTTACCTTCAAAGTAGCAATCTCCTGTTTGCCTGCTGCTTGTCAAGAGGCAGAGAAGATACTTGGTAAAAACTGTTTGCCAAAAATAGGTATTTTTATCTTTCAGAAATAGAAGCCATGACTAACAGAGCCTAACAGAGCCCAGCCCCCTTCCAGACTGCATCTGGGCGTTACTGCACATAAGTTTTCTTCTGTGGTGTTGTGGTGGTTTATTGCTGCTGAAGCTCAGACCTGTCTACTTGCAGGGCCACTTACACAGCATCTCCCACTTCCCATAGGGCTTTACTGAGCTGATGCCAATGAGCCTTGGGCTGGTTTCGGAAGATATAGCCTTTGCTGAATGCTCACACACGTGGGTCCTTTTTTTATTTGATGTTTTCTCTTTCATTTGGGGGTGGCTTTAGCAGACAGTTGACTTGAGGCAAGGTACTTCTCTGGCCAGGCCCCAGAGAGTTAATAAGAACATTTCTTCCTTTCAAACAAATGAAATGCCTAAGTAAATACAGCATTAATAGGGATCACCTTACCATTGATATGGGCTTGAGGTTAAGATTTCCTTCATTGTGAGCTGCTCTCTGGGAGGCTGCTTGACGATTTCAAACACTGCATACTGGTTAGTTGGGGTAAAACACGGCCTGTCCGCAGCAGCGCTGCCTTCGGATGCCAGCCTGCCCTTCGTGTACGAGCTGTCGCGAATGCCGATTCCTGGAGGGGGTGAAATTATAGACATCTAAGCCCTGTGAAGAATAAAACCTGAACTGCATTTGAGAAACACTCGTTTAAGGAGAGAATGCACTTTAAGCCTGAAAAGATTTTTTTTTTCCCAAGGGATTTATTCTGTATAGACTATCTGTGAAGGCTAATGAAGTTAACATCATAAAAAGCATGGGAAGATGATGGAGAAGGAGCTCAAGAGGGGCATATCTATGCTTCTAAATATGACTCATTGCTCTGCTAGTTCTCCATTGGATGAGTTACCTACAGAGGAGCCAGCATGCAGGAAAACATTACGGAGGAGAATATATTCTATGATTCTATTGCAGCATAGCCTGACAGGCAAGTTTGTAGTATCTAAACCAGGTAACTACAGGCTAAGTGACTGTCCAGCTGTAGAGGGCACCAGAGCACACGGGTTATCTCCCTGTGGTCGCCTCTTCCCTATGGGCTTTTTTGTTGTTGTTGTTTGTTTGCTTGTTTTAAGGTACCTGGATTACTAGAATGGGACTTGTGGTGGCTCCTTTTCCAGTATTTCCACTTTGGCCTTTCAGAATCCTTTAGCTTGGGCTTCTCCGGCAGGCTGGAGTCGGTGTTAACAGCCCTATCCATCACACTGCGCTCAGCAGGGAACGGCTCCCGGCCACACTCTGGACTAGAAGAGGGGAAAGATGCAGCTGGTGCTGCTGCTTCTTGCTTTGGACCGTCCAGGTCTAGAAGGCACAGAGAGGGTTTGTTGCTTGGCTCTGCCTCTTCCTTTCCTCTTGGAAGGACCAAAGAGTGGGAAGGAAGAGGCCACCAGGCCTCAGTATGGGGATGGCAGCAGCAGATGCAGCCCTCGCGTACTGATGAGCAGCATGGACCACCACGGTGGTGGTGAAGATGTGGCCAGCAGAGCAGGCCGTGCCCTGTGAGGCTACCTACGGCACAAAGAGGAATCGGGACTGTTACAGGACTGCGGGAAAAAATACAAGAGTTGGTGTAAGGATTTTCTCTGGCCTTCAATCTGCTGGAGAAGGGCATGTGGATCATCTCTACGATCCTCTCCCAGCGGCCAGGAGGGATCCACAGAGCAACACCCAGCGGGAGTTTCACTTTCTTGCCGTTCCAGAACTGGACCATAATTTCTTCATCTTCTGAGGCTGTTGAGACAAAAGGTAATGAGCCCGAGCAGCTGCGCTGCCCGTGGCCGCTCCGGTCAGCAGCGGAGCCAGCTCTGCAGCACCTCATCGCCACCGGGTCATCAAAGGTGAGGTGGCTGCTCAGACTGTCAGTGCAACAACAGGCCCGGCAGCATCTTTGCTCCCATGTTTTTCATCAAATGAGCACATAAATGCTGACTGAGTGAGTTTGTTGTTGCTGCCAAAGTTAGCAGTAACACACAGAGAAGATTTTACCAGTGTTTTGATCAGTCAGCACAGCCTGACTAGCAAGCATGGGAAGCTGAAGGAGCTGTTGAAGTCAAATGCTTGGGGGATGAAATCACCCTGGGGTGTACCATTACCAAGTTAAGCACATTCTCCTCCAAGAGGATCTGCTCCATTCAGATCCCTCAGGAAAAGGCCCCATCCTCCACACAACAGGCACACCCTTGTCCCAGCAGACAGGAAATAACCCATTGGTAGGTCACAGCTTCCCTAGGGGTAAACTTGCAAGGTTACAGCAGGTACCTGTGAGCCAGTCACACCAGCTCCCGCAGGCTTTAAACCACCACCTGAGCGGTGACTGAGTGGTGAGCAAATGAGTGCTCACTGCTGCTCCAGCACCATCGCCGGTTTGCAAGGCAAGCCAGGCAGGTCGGCACCTCCCTTACCTCGCAGGGGATCCCGTGTCTCAATGCCCACGAGGACAGTTCCTGGGCCGAACCGCACCATATCTGACTCCCAAGGGGCCAGCACTTTATCTCCGGGGAGCAAAGAGTGCTTCATGCCATTCCCGTACTCCAGAATATCATCCTTGGTTGCTTTTTGCACTCGCACGGGAGGCTTGCCGTGTACCACAACTGGTTTGGCCAACTCTACCAGGAACGTTCCTCTTTCACCCTGTTACCGGGAACAAAATAAGAGCTCCTCTGAAAAACACATCATTGGCAAACCATGCTGCCTTTTTTAAGGCCAAGGTAGAGCACCAAGCCTAAACAGTAACTAAACAGCGTGTGGTATTAGCCCTGAATCAAGGGAGCCAGCGAGAGCTCCGGGACACGCGCTGGGGAGGGAATGGAGCGCAGCTGTAAGCAGACTTACAGATCACTAGAGCCAGGATCTGTAAAACCCAATGGTTTGTACTACCAAAGTGGATTTCGCAAACCGCACTGTGTGTGCCACGCAGCAAGGGACACCAAACCTGCTCAAGCTCGTTCCTTAGTCGTGCCCTTCCTTGTTACATGCAACGTCAACCCACTGCTCTTCTGAGGAACGGAACCCGAGGCCTGCCAAGAGGCTTTCCATCAACATCAAATGCAGCACTGCCCTGTTCTTGAGAAAGAATAGGCCTTTTTTTCCTGTTTAGTTTGAAGTGCTAACAAACTAATGAATTAAAGCTATCGCTGACATCTCTGGAAAGACACAGTGCCATTGGGGTGTAGCTGACTCGGGCCGGACGTGTGTACACAACACACTCCCACTTCTCCTGTGCTATTGTTAGGTGTCTACACACAACAGTAGCTGGTGCAGTGTCCTCAATCCCCGGAGCACCGGCCGAATCCGGCTGCGCGCCCCGCACCCGCGGAAGGAGGCGGCCTGACCGCGGTGCCTCCAAGGTGCTCCGCAGCGCTGGGGCACTCACGGCTTATGGGCCAGAGGGGCAAAAGGCAAACTTCCCAAAACTAAAGAACTGTGGCAATAAGCCTCGGGGGCGAAAAACAGAGATGGCCTAGCTGAGCTCAGGAGATGCGGAGGGGAGCAGCAGTGCACGCAGCGCTTAAAGCCGTCTTTGAATTAGAGTAGCATGATGGACGAGAAACCCAGCGGGGAGTACGACAGCCACCACATGCCAGCCTGGTGAGAGCGCGGCAAGAGCTGCCTCTGAAGTCTCCACAGCAGAAACTGCAGCACACTTGGTGCCTCTTGGCAGAGGGTGATTCAGCAGCCCCTCTGGCACACACGTGTGCTGCTTTTCTTCGCCCAGACCCCAGCTTCCGCACAACCCCTGCCGCCAGCCTCCAGACCCGGAGCTGGGAAAGGAGGCTGAGCAGAGCAGGGCGCTGAGCACCGCCGCCACGCTGGCGTCAGTGGCTGTGCAGCGGCGTCACGCTCGCCCTGTGTGCCGAGAGGGGTATGATAGCATGTGAACGTAACCATGAACAGAGGCTGCCCTTGCCGTTTCTTCTCCAGTTCATGCAGTAGCTGAACCCCACATGGCATGTAAGAAGCTCCTGATCGCTCCTGTGACTGCTGGGGGACTACGCCACTACGCTGGGTCTTTTCTAGTGCTCAGGGATCCCAAGAGTGTTAACAAGGGGGACCACGCAGACACGGTGGCTTTTACGCAGCTCCTCTGGTGGAGCTCACTGAGCGACCCACCTGTATCCTCTGATGGACTGATCGGCCTCCCGCTACACACACTGCATTGCAAATACTGACATGAGCACGCAGAGCAGCAGCCACTCACCTCTAGCTCTTCTTTCACTGTACCGTGGTAATAAAACCCATTGTGTTCCCCTCGCACCAGAACAGGGACATCCCTAGCTAAGGCAGCCGAGCTCGCCCAAGCGCTCGGCCTCTTCCACGCTGCGACGGGGGAAGGGAGGCAGCAGCTAATCCACTGGCACCTTGAATTAAAGAAAACAGGTCAGAGAGAAAAACGGAGAGAAAATAACTTCTATATGTCTATATGTCTCACAACCTTTGAGAACTGGATGATTGCGCCTGACTTTGCAGCTTTCCTGCAGGCCACAGCAAGCAGAAAGAAAGAAAACGTAATTGTGCAGGGGGAAATCCTTGCTCTTGAAATAAAAAGCCACCAGTGCCTGTTCTTGCAGGCCTCATAGGCTTGGGGTCTCGAGGAAGTGTGCTAGGAAGATGCTGCAGTCCCGGGCAAGCATAACCCACATTAGCTGTTTTGCAATTTATACAGCAAGCCAAAGGAGCCCTGAAGAGCAGGAGAGAGCAAGGGTAGGTCTGCAGCACAGAGCACAGCTCAGATGTACCTGAGTGCTGAGGATTTATTACGGGACATTTCATTCGAGGAACATTGGAAAAGCAGAAAAGTAAAAATAAAGCTGTTGCTTGATGGCAGGTTCAGGTTCAAAACAAAACAAAATCCCTGGCACACAGCACTGGAACCATTTCACAGAAGATGGCTGCTAATGCGAGATGCTTTTATTTATCTAACAACATAAAGGCATATTTCTTTGATAGCAGGCTTACTCCAAGCTTTGCTTTTCGTAATCTCCAGGGTAGCAAATCATTTAAGCTAATACCATCTAAAGAACTGCTAGGGAAGAGGCGGGAAATGGTGGTCAGGTTTTATTAGCCTGACACTTTCCAGTCTGCTTTATCCTATTGGATATCATGAAAAGGAACAAATCACAGACTTAAACAAGAACTTGATTTTACCTGCAGGGGCTGAGGGGCTTGGGGCCGCAGGCCGGGTGCACTACCGCAGAGTTCCTGCGGCAGGGGCCGACGGCAGCTGCGACGCTGCAGCACAAGACGTTGTCCGGAGCCGTCATCGCGCTGCAGTACTTGTGATTTGCAGGCAGAAGTCCTTTTGAACGAGCCATTCCTGCAAAAGCAGCTACCTGCAAAAGCAAACCACGGCCTGTTGGTACTCGAGAAGAACACAGACTACACACCGGCATTTTCCAGCGCACACAAACGCTTTCCAGTGTACCTCTGGACTCCATGACTTACATCAACCAATCGTTTCCAGGAAAAAAACAAAAAACAAAACAGACTGAAATTTGGCTGGATGAACCCATATCACTAACGTCAGTGATTTTCAGTCTCTCAACATGGTGAAGTGACAAAAACACCCCAAGAAATTAGAAATGCTGTGAAATCTCCAGAAGAGCAAGGTCTCCTCCTCCCTCCAGCTTTTTTCCTTCTCTAACATTTATCTTTCTCTTCTTACACCTACGCTCTCCTTAAAAGCTTCTTTCTACACTGTCCCAGCCAGATCTTCTCTATTTTATAAGCTATGGCAAAAACTACAGCTAGAGATGACACAGCTGAGTAAATGTGACATTTTTTCAATGTAAAGTTAGATTCCGGTTGTCTGCTTTCTTGTCCTATATTTATAGCAGTATATTAAGAAGAAATATTTTGATGTTCAAAGTGTCCTGTCATGTCATGTTTTACAACAGCAAGATTATGGCTTGCCATGGGAAAGAAAGAGCGGCTCAGATTTGATAAGTGATAACCATTCAGAGCCTGTCACCGGGAGGTTCATGGTGTGACGTCCTACCCACTAACGTGAAAAGAACTAGGAGAAAAGGTTCAATCTCAGGTTTTTTTTATACTGCTTAGAGAGGCTTTGCATGCTCACAGTAAAGCTGAAATGGGAACATGAGGAGATACAGATTTGAAGTGTCTAACTGACTTTAAAAAATATAGTTTAAGCTTTCAGATTAGGCACCTCTGAAAATATTTAGCTTTGAGTATTATTTTCTTAGATCAGTCTTTTAAATAACAAAAAGATATGAACTTAGAATAATTTCTATGAGTTTCTACCAATTCTTACTATATATAACAAACAAAAAAAATCATACGCCCATTCCAACAACAACTAAGAGTAGATGGACTGCTGTACAATGTGACTTATAATGATTTCCTCATTTAAATATGCTCACTTATTTCACAATTGTGCAGTCTCTCATACTGCTAAACAAAACAAGCTGGCATTAGTCATAGTTTCCAAAGAAATGCACGTGTCAGTTCATTTGAAACGCTTTGTACGGATTCCCGGAGCTTCTCGAGAGCCAGGCCCCCTTAGCTACGTATAAAACAGGACACGGGCAAAGGCAATCCGCAGCACTTTAGGAGATTTTCTGGATAGCTCCAAACAGTATTAAACGCAGCAGGATTTTGAACTTACCAGCTATTGATAACGTGAATGCGGCCGCCTTGGATGCGGTCCAGACGTGGGGGCCTCGTCCTTTGGCCCGCGAGATGCGGGAAGCCGTTCGCTGCCGCTGTGCCCCAGTTACTAAGGAGGTTGCCACAGCCGGCGCTAACAGGAACTGACGTGCCCAACTTAACCGTTAAAAGCGAGTGGGACACGACTCCGGAGGGGACCGCTTGTCTACCACTTACCTACACCGTTTCGAACCCCTGCCGCCACCACTGTCAGTTCTATTGATCCAGAGACCCCATTAAAGTCTGCCGGGGCAGAGAACACCCTGAGAGGAGGGTACGGTGTCCACCAGCATTCTTTTGTGTGGCCAAAGTAACGCTATACACAACTTTGTGATTCAGTTAAAACAAGCAGGCACAGGATGCTACAAATATATTGGCCTAAAACGGGGATTGAAAGGTTGAAGCCGAGACAAGCTGGGGTCAAATCACTTTAGAAGCTTTCCCTTTTCATAATAACAGGAAAAGAAAGAAGAAAAACAAAACAAACAACAAAACACAAGAATTCTTTCCTTTTTTCTTCTTCAAAGTGAATATCAAAAAAATGCCAGAATATCATGGAGGAATTTTCCTGTTAATCTCTGCTGTGATCTCTAATCCCCTTTTCCTCCTTAACAAATGCCAGTGCATGAGGGGATTAATTGCATTTTGCAGACATTTTTCAATTGCCGCCTCTACACAAGCAGAACAGCAGAGATGACTGGATGGGTTGAGGGACCAGGCTAAAGCAGCAACGTCTGTCGCCGTTTCCCCTGCCTTCTGCTGTACCCACACATTAACCACTCTCACGCCCCCAGCTGCATTTTTGTTTAGTATCAACAAAAGAGCCTTTGCATGTAGCAAACGCTCAGAACGCTTTGCAAGTCAGGAGGCAAATTCTTAAGCATTTTCACATAAATCTGCTCTAGATCACTTGGCTGAAGCTGTGAGCAGGTAGCACAAGGAGACAGATCAGGAGAGGACAAGTCCACCCCAGAGTTCAGCTGTTACCAGTGCAAGTGCTCAAGAATTCACACTGCAGGGTGTAGTTTTCAAGACCTGCTCTTGACAACCGTCTTCTCACTGCAGATTCTTTGAGCAGCTCTAGCCACTTGCAAGGGCACTCAAGAGCTGAAGACAAATCCAGTTTTCAGTAGAAATTAGGACAAGCCAACAGTTTTTAACAAGTAAAAGTATTAATAAGGAAAGGATAGAATTGCACTTGCAAAACATTACATTCTTTCTAAGGTTGTAACTGTGCTTGGGAGAATTGCTCTCCTCCTCCCCCCCAAGCCAATTCACCCTTTCTGTTTGCTTCTAACAGCATTCCTAAGGTCTTTTAAAGTCCTCCTTGTTTTGTAGGAAAAATACCAGAAATTAGAACAAAAATCTTTGAGAAACTGCATGCAGGAGTAAACCAATAATGTCACTGAAAACAAAAGGAGCTCAATCTCACCAGAGGAAAATTTGTATTTTATTTAAAAACATGTAGGGTGTGATGGTATGTAGTTACTTTCCTGGTATAGGCATGCATTTTTGGTTTGGTAAGAATCTTAGACATGATCTGCTCTTGAGACGTGCCAAGAACATGCATGCCACTGCTATAGTGATTATTAGGTTCCTGGGCAGGATAACTTTTCCTTGGTTTGGAAGAGCTTAGATAGTCTTCAAAAACTGGCTTTGCTTGTTACTCGCTTTGGGTGCTTGGCTTGGTTCCACGATCCTTTTTTCTGGCACCGCAACTTCATTGCGCAGAACAGACTGTAGATGGCTGATGTATCTTATTGCAGCACGGAGAGTCTCTACTTTACTGAGCCGTTTCTCCAAATATTCCTCAGGGAGGTGATGCCTCAGTTTGGCATATCCTTCATTGACACATTTAACCCTCTGCCTTTCCCGTTCATTCCTCTTTCTGATGAACGCTGGCCCGTAGGAATACTCACTTCTGCTGTAGCTGGAACAGGGGAGTTGATAGGGAAAGGTGCAGGGCTCGTTGTAGAAGCTTTCTGTGATGAGATGCTCTGGCACAAAGGGAACGAATGACAAATCTTCAGAGCAAGTGACCTGGTTTGCTGTTTCTGGGTACACATGAAATGTAACCATGGGGTCTGCACAGAAAGACCTGGCCAGCGGCATGTGCTGGGTGTCACCACGCATGGACAACTTGTCCATGAAGTTGCAGTAGCTTTTGCCATCCATTATGTTCTGCATTTACCCTGGAGATATATAATTACAAAAGCTTAACAACTCACACCGAACAGCAAAGAAAAAACACCACCACCACCAATCAGCTAGACTTAGCAACACTTGGCATTACTGGCATTTCCAGGACAGGCTTTTAACGCATTTGAAAGATTTTGGAATGATCTTGGAAGATCACAGAGCAGACCATGTTCCATTTCAACACATAGGAGGGTGCAAACCTACAACACAGATAAAAGATTTGAAGAAAATCAAAATCTCCTAAAGAACACAGCACAGTCTCCCTTGATCCCAGATTTAGAAAGGAAGAGGAACCTCCTCCTTATCTTCCACACAGATCTTGCTCACTCGGAGTCCACTAAAACTTCCGACCCAAAAAAAAAACGGGCCAACATCCAAGATGCTCTTTACTTCCTCCTCCCTCCAAAAAAATCAGATCAACAATTCAAGTAAGAGACTCCCTACCCTTAGCAAGGTCTTCTACAGCACGCTGCTCGTTCTCTCTATTCACTCGACGTCTCACTCGCTGTCCTTAGCGGACAGCACGCTTGCGCAGGCAAGGCACCTCAGTCTCAGCTTCAGGCCTGCCAGTTACTGCATTCATTCTGTGCAAAAGTTTTACAGAAAGGCTAAAAGATGAATTCTCGCTAAGCTTGGCATCTCCTTGGATCTCCATGTTCCTGCACTTACCTGTATATTAAACACAGATATAGAATACGATAATATTGATAGCTGATTTTATTTTGTAATCAGTATTTTATTAGTTGATAGAAAAAAAAAATCCAACCAACTTCAAAACATCACATTCCTCCAGATACAAACTATTTTACTGACGAGAAGGGATTCTACACACTGCTTAGAGCATGGCTACAAGCCTGTGATTTAGAGCAGCCCATTAAAAACACCAGACAGCTTCTTAAAAATACATGCAAAATAGCCAATATTAAAAAAAAAAAAAAAATCTAGTGTGACTCATTCTCCTTGATGAGCAGCAAACCCTGCCTACACAGAATCCAGACAGACTCCAGCACTTGCCTACCATTCACCTTCTCATCTACGTGCTGCTTTCTACACGACACCTAATTTTTGGTATGCCCTCTGTAACGGAAAAGCCATCTGAACGTTAAGTAGGCTACGAGAAAGACACATTGCACTACTTAGAAGAGCCTGAACAAAGTTTCAAGCGTTCGGACCAGAGTCCCAAAACATAAATGGAATTTCCTTAATCCTTCACGAGACATGGAGAGAACAAGCCTTCTAATAATTTCACTGGTGTCACTTTAGTAGTGAAAGAATTGTCACTCAGAGGGGCCTATCCTCATATCACCCACCATCAAAATATGTCTGTATTCTGTGTGCCTGATTTTTATAATGCAATAGATGTCAATACAGAAATCCTGAGGTTATAGTGTGTGCTCACACAAGAATCACATCTTAAAAAGAGGCTTTTGTAGGCAGGCCAGTAGCATGAATACACTTTCATTATAAATTACGAGGCATGCAGAAAGATCAGACGTGAACATGCATATACTCATCATAAAAGAAAAATATTAGACTGTCATCTTTTTCTCTTCACTAATATTACACGTTGGGTTATTCTCTTTCTGTTTTCTACTGCAACATGATGTAAAAAAGATTACCACAGAATAAACTCCGTTACAAAGCAAGAAAGACCTTCAGAGCAAAAGTGTTTTTATACAGCAAACAAATCAAAAAAACTCAAAAGGAGATACTTGCAGCATCGATTGCCTAGCTCTGACACTTCCATGGCACAGCAGCATTCCACAAAATCTGCCACCTCACTGTCCGCACAAAGTGCAAAATTCAGGTGCTATAATGGTCTTCTTACTGAAGGACGACAGACTCACCGATCTTCTGATGAAAGTAAAATCCAAGGAAACAGGACGTGTTATTTTAAGACTGATGAATAATATCTGGACGATATTAAAGAAAGTAAGTTAAATTTTCAATTTTTCATATACCATATTTAATCAAATAATAGGCCATACTAAACACAAGTCATTTAAAAAAGCTACAGAAACCTTGATAACCGAGTAGCTGATAGAAATGATTTAACACTGATATTCAGTGAAGACCCATTGCTAGAGAGAAGAACATGCAAGTCTCCTACCTGAATTACGTTGCTTGTTCCGCTGAGTCAGTGATGACTGTAATTTATAGTCCATTGACAACATGCAAAGTAGCTTACAGTTAGATCTGCTTATTTCTGGTTTGGCTTTGCCACCCACAGCATACCTATAATGGCAACAAACCTGGCAGTGAGACTACAAGTTTTCAAACTCCATTGAAGGCAGCTAGATTACCTTGGGAAGTAATGAAGAATGCATTTTGTTTCCTTCCTGTTCGCATTCTCCTGCAGCTTGATGAAGTGGCATCGTCATTTACTGCAAATGTTGCTGTGAACAGCCCCGTTTCCATCCCTGGTGTGAAAGAATTATCTGCACAGGTATCATCAGTCTGTTTTTCACACCCATCCAGGCTGTTGATTAACAAAGCCAAAATTGTACTTGGCATGCCCAGCCAAAAGCAATGGTCTAGAGACCATTTCCCTTGACACAGGAATTTCAAACTGTTGTAAGGCAACTAGTCACAACTATAGCTGAATTTAAGTCAGGGGTTACATACTGTTTTTTTTTTTTCTTCAGTCAGTCATTTGATGAGCCATTCTTTCCCTTACTCAAATCCTGAAATACATTGCAGATTTCTACTCTGAAGCATTTTCAGAGAAATGCTTTTATATAGAGAATTAACGTGCAAGGTACTGAGGGAATGAAATGACGACAAAGATATTGCACATCCTTTTCTTCGAAAATCAGCTTTATCTTTAATTATTACATTCCAAAGGGGATATATGAAAGACAGTTATCTAGCAACTGTTTACCTCAGAGAGACGAGTATGGAATCACAGATTAAAAAAAATACACCTAGTTCCCAGGATAATAGATGCTAGAGAAAGTATGTGCCTTACACGATCAGTGCACACAGACGCAGAAAGATTTTTATAATAAATATTTTATCGTATATTAACTCCTGAGACTTTACCCATGATAAGAAAAGGAGCAGATTTTAAGAGTTATCACACATACAATATATCAAGTTATCAGAGCAAAACAGAACAAAAATGCCAACACTGTCTTAATATGCACTGCATTGGAGTTTATCTACATCACAGTACTTCAAGTATGCAGCTCAGTCTGTGACCATTTAAGTTTTGCCTCAAATCTCCAAACATCACTTGATGTACAGCATCTTCAAAGTAAGAGTGCAAGAAATCAAATGATGAACACAACCATTCAGGATTTCATTCTCTGATCTCAGAACTACACTGCAAGATTTAGATTTCCAGTACCTAGCATTAGCCAGCAGAAAATCCAGGTATATTTACAAAAGGTCTTTATGTAAAGCAATTAGTGAGTTTTAAGTAATTATGGTGTTTCCCAGGTACTTTTTGACCACATAAGAAGTGCAGAGAAAGACAGAGTTAAAAATCAACATAAAGCCACAACTCTAAATAGGGTACCACAGTGACAACCCATGACAGCTCAGGGCTTTCTGTAGTGTCGTTTGTAAGATTTGTTAGTAAAAATCATTTGAAAATGTAAAGCTTTTTAGCTTTCAGTTAACTAAGTTTATTTTAATACTTTCCACTCCAGTACATTCTTTCAAAGTCCAAATACTCTTTTTCCTATCAGTAATGAACCAAAAGGGAGAACCCTTTTGAAGCAGTAGGGATCAGGAAGACATAATTCAGCTCTTTCAATTAGTCCTTCCTCAGAGTTACGATTGAGACAGGCAATTAACTCAGCACAACGTGACGGTCAAAGACAGATTTGCGTTGCTCTTGGACCTGTAACTTCCACCGCTGTTGAGCGTACTCCACTTTATTCAAGACGTTGGCACGACTCCGAGAACGCGCCAGCACATCGTGAGCATTTGCAAAAGGCTGGTGATCCTGAAATGGCAAAGATTAGCAGTTAGTGCTCAACAATTCCACCCAGCAAGTACATTAGTATTTTTTAGGCAAAATACAAGCTATTTAACCAGCTAGTCAGCCAATATGGCAAAACAGGCATTTGGCAATTAGAACTGTACTTCAAATTTTCATTCAAAGTAGCTTCCACAGGTTTGCCAAGCAGACCAAGTTTCATTGCACAGTCAAATAGTTAATTGCTGCCTAGAGCCTTGCCCGCATTCATTGCTGATGGGGTAGAAGCCTAGAACAGAGGCAGAGACTGAGATCTTCCCGTTATCATCATGAATGCATTTCACTTGAGAGCTGACTTAAAGAGTTGGTGCTCTGCCAGCTCTCAGTCCTGTACTGTAAAGCAGCTTGGGATGTTCACACAAAGATTCTACATAAAACCAACACACTCTGATGTTTACCAAACTAAACCCATTGTATAAAGCTGTCTAAAAGCAAAGTGTAAATACAGCTGTTAAGTGACAAAGAGCGCAACAATAACTGAGCACTTGCTTAATATTTACTCAGTCTGTTTCCTAACAATACCTGCAAAGCTGTATTTTCTTCTAATAAATAAATCTAAGTCAGAAGCAGTAAAAGTTGGAATGGAACCTCTCGTGTTTGTCAAACTGCCTTCAACAAAGTCATGTTTTTAAAGCTAATATCAGAAAGTCACATGTGGGCAATGTATAGTACAAATGAAAGAAAAAAAAACAACATACCCTGTATTAAGCAACTCCTTTGAGTTATATCTGCAAGTTATCTTCCTTTTTGTTCCCTAAAGATTTTTAAAGTGTTTATATAAAGGAATACTTTATTTGTGTATGATGCTGTGTAGAGTAGCTCAATCCTAATTCTCAGTAGTGCACAGATTATCATTAAGGATACCTATTGGAGTGATGCTGTCAAGTCCTGAAGACACGTGCAAGAAGCATGCTAACACAGAACATTAGACAACCCCTGACCCAAACAGTTACAATCTCACTATGAGAAAGATTATACAGCTGGACATATCTATAACAGGAAGTTAATAGGAGGTAAATCATGGTGAAACAAAAGCACAATAGTAGCATGCTTCCACCAAGAAACACAAGGACAAAAAGAGAGCACAGGAAAAGTTAAACTGTACTGCAATGCCTGACAAGCAGTGATCTCAGCTCCAAGGCTAACTACTGTCAGTAAGAAAACTTAAAAAAAAAAAAAAAAAAAAGAAGTTTTACAGATGTTCATCAGTTGCCACTGCCGTCGGCAGGCAACAAGAAAGAACAAATAACTGCTTACAAAGACTGGTATTTTCAAGTCAGACAAGGATCGATACCTCAAAAACTTGTAAGATGAAAGATAAGAAAGGGAATAAGCCATGAAAGACCTTCAATTATTCCACACTCACTGCCATAGGAGAAGGATGAGTGGGAAAGGAATAGCAAGAACTAGGCACGGAGCTACTGCACTTTCTGTTCAAAGCACTGCTGCTGACTAGTGACTCTGCAAGCACGAGATAGGACATGGAAACAGACGAAGTAAAACATGAAATTGGATAAAATGGATGTAGAATTTAGGATAAATTCATTCTGCAGTTAACTAAAGTTCTCCCTCAGGATTTATTTTTCTTTCACCCTACACCCAGAAAATTCCACTCCAGGTTTGGAGATACAATAATTATTTATCCAACTAAGATACAATTTACAGCACAAGTTCTTTTGATTCAAGCAGGAATTTGACTGTGAAATATCTTAGGACATAGTACAAAGACATATTGAATACATCTCCACATAAGCCATAACCAAGCACAGAAGTGGGTCACAAGGAGAATAGGATGTGAAGGAATAGGAATAGGATATGAAGGAAATAGGAATAAAAAACCTGAAGATGGATTATTCCAAACACTAGCTCAAACCTGGGTGACAATCACACATTTCTGGTGTGAAATCAAGGTACAAGAAGAGGCACAGCTGATAAAAGCTATTATCTAAGAAAAATGCTTAATTTAAAATTAAAAGAAACACAAAACAAACAGAAAAAGCACTCATGATGGCTGTTGTGGGAGATGAAGAGATTCAGAACTAAAGAATATGCTTGTCCTCAGTTTGCTAACAATGATAGTTCACATTACAAAACCGAGTGTGATCCACTTAAAACACACAATACAGGCATAACACGTACCAAATTTGATCCCTTCAAATCTATGAAGTCACTGAAACAGCAGGCAGAACTATTGGGTATTTACAAATAGACTTTCTAAGTGTTGTCATCACATTATTGTTTGACCATGACCAAACTAGCTGATCTCTTATAACAGCCTATTATTTGAAGGAAAAATAAAAATATTCTTAAGGATTCCATTGTAAGAGACTAGTAAATACTTTAAGTTTTTAACTAGGTCTCATTCACTTCAATAGCACTTACTAAACTCTAAAGAGCTCACATCTGCTCAAAGATTTAGCTTAAAACAAATGAAAACAAATTTCATAGACTGGGTCTGGGTTTAGAAATTCTAAGTTTACTACACACTTGAAAGGCACTTCACTAGTAAAAACAGCACTCAATGCAGAAACAACATTGGTGGTGTTAACAGACTTCAGAAACTCCTTTATCATTTCAAGTTTTTCAAGATGACACCTTGCCACCAATCTGGCTGCCAGTTTAGAATACTTTCCCCGCACTACTTCTTGATGACACTTCTCCATGGCTTATAGATTCACAAACTTATAAAATTTCTTGCAATTGCAGAGCTATGCTCCATGCTTTTATACTGTTCCAAGCCCCTCTTCAATACAAAGATGATGGAATAACTGAATAGTTCAGGTGGCAAGGGATGTCTGGAGACCACTTGGTTCAACCATTGGAGAGAAAAAAAAAAAAAAAAAAAAAAAAAAAAAAAAAAATCACCAGTGGCTTCAGAGAGGTCATCACATAGCCTTATGATTCCTGTAAAGACTATCCTCTCCCTCAGGAAAAGCAGCTAAGTGCCTGACAAAAAGCTACTCATCCCAATAGGTTAACAAATAACCATCCTGGTCTTTATGTCAACCCAAATATGTGTTCACTCAGGTGAACTCACCCCAATATCTTCATCACTCTGTATAAGCTGTGAATGTCCAAAGAGACGTCTCTTCAGTATAGGCTCCACCAATGTAAGGTAAACCATGTACAGAAGAAGTAAACCCAAGATGGACAGATATATGATGATTGTAACCTGCCCAATAAAGAACATATGCACAATTTATGTCAGCATTAGGACATTACCTCCTCTAAAATATGTCAGACCTATTTACTAATTGGTTGATATGTTTAATACATAGCAAGAGAATTCTGTTGTTTACCTTAATTGTGACAGAGCTTCTCTCTTCATACTTGCATTCACAGCGTAAACAGTATGCTTCTACATCAGGTCCGGGGACAGGCATAGGTTCAACCACATGAAGACAGTCACTGAAGAAAAAAAAACAGAAATGGTTCTGGGCTGGTTTTACCCTACCTGTTCCTCTATGCAGGCAGACCTCAGAGCTTCAGAGGCATGCGGCCTCCGGTGGCATGAGCCCTTTTGTTAAGCTACACTCTTCTGAATTATAGGTTTCCCTGGTTTAACAAATTATTGCACCTCAATTATTTTACTTAAGAAAGAGACTATCAACAAGCTACTAAACATGTTTTGCAAGAACTTTAAGTAAATACAGATGTTTATATTTTCATTGAAAAATATAAGATGCTACTGTAGCTAGCCTAACACGTTCAAGGATTTGGGCTTGTTCTTCATCAAGAACACAGCAGAATCCCAGAAAGAATGCATCACTTGACACTGACACCAGATGAAAGTAAATTCCATCTATAACCCACTTTCTTCATTGTACTTTAAGAGCCTTATTCTATCCTTCCAGTGTCTGAAGGAAGATTAACCTCTTTTTGGTGTTCATGAACAGAAGTCTTGTTTTTACTGTCATGAGTCACCAGCACTAAAGAAAAAAGAATGAAGTCATATGGGTTGTTTTTATAAGCAGCATTATGGTGTATAAGCAGTATTTAGTTTTCAGCACTGGACCAGGATGCAAAAGCATGATTCGATTTAAACGATTACAAACTACAAGTTAGTTCCCAGGTCAAGAAGCACAATCGAGAATTTGAGGACATTCTCCACCAAAGCACTCACCCTCGCCAGCACTTCTGCCAACAATTTACATAATTCCACTCTTTTTGCCGACCCAGATTGGTTGTTTAGAGTTCATATCCTAAGCTCCTCTCCAGAACAATGTCCTTACAGGAGGAAACAGCTTTTGCCTCTATCTTGGTTAGCTCAGTGTTGGTACTGCCAGAAGCAAGTAATGAAGTGCCTGATGTGACAGCAGTAGCTCCTGATTGCGCAGTGGGATCTGCTACATTAAGATGATGCAGAGCCACAAGAAAAGATATCAATTCATCTCTTCTGTTTTGTTTGCATTTCTCTTTCAAAACCAAAGCTAATAAACATCTAATCCATTCTCTCAAAAGGAATGGAAAGTTTATTTTTCCCTACTTATTTGTGATTGCAATTATGGTCTCCATGCCAAAGTGCAGTATTCAACTATAAAAATCAAAGATACATGCAAGTTATAACCTAGTAATTTCACAACTGCTGCATAATTCATAATATGGCAAGCTTATATCAATGTGCTACTTAAAAACAGTGGAAAGGCTGTTACTGTACATTATCAAATATTATGATCAGCATTTTTTCTCTAGTTCAGTGTTTCAAGTTGCTAGAAGCATAAACGTTATCGAAATCTCAGAATTTTAATCATGTATCTCCTTGGTGTAATTTTACTGTGATTTTAAAAGAAAACATGGAAAAGGGTTATCCTTTCCTGAAGGATATCCCCATTCCATTGCCTCTGCATTCCCCTTTCACTCGTGCCTACAATAACAGCATCGAGGAAAGGTCTTCCTGTGTAACCCAGGCTAGTTTGAAGTGCAGTGTCTGCACAGAGAGATTTTCATTTATTTTCAGCTAGAAGTCAGAGTGTTCCCTCTCCCCTCCAAGTCCACCCCTTCCATGGCAGCCAGCCTCTGAACACGAAACGCCAACAGATTTCTCTGAAAGTGGGTTATTTAAATGAACATGCTGTTGCTAGGTGCTTAGACATCTCTCCGCTTGCCTGGTGTGTTATTCATCAGGGCTGGCTGCCTGCGATGCTTCCTGGCCTGAATCTAGAACAGCGACTGCTTTCAGTGGGATCAAAGCACCACCAGCTCATACTGGTATCACATAAAGCACTCACCCACCAGTCTTTGAAGCTTGAAGAACTGAGCACTTCAAGCGAAGGAACTGAAACACCTAAGTAAGAATGTCACCATGCATGATATGGGTTGAATATTAAAAATTAATTTTTAATTTTATGTCAGGATAAACCAAGTGCTAAGTCATTGTTATACTGTGCATAATTCATAGACACTAAAAATCGATCTGGCTTTTGTCTCATACAAATGACTTCTATAAATACCAAAAGAATGATGTTTATCATCCTGTTCTTTCAATAACAAGTCACTTACATAGACGCAGAAGTCAAAGTACAGCATTAAATCTCTTTATTTAGTGCTCATGAACCACCAATCAAGCCTTTTAAAAGTAGCAAGAAGACAAACTGAAGATCAAAGCTATAAAACATTCCCAGATGGTCACCTAAGACAAGATCTCAACAAAACGGATTTGGGGAGAGATTCTGTATGTCTCAGTATCTTTCACCACAAAATCAGTTAAGCCTTCAAAGATGGCTTTTCCTTCAGTCAGTTCCAATAATGAATTGAATGGAAGGAGGATCTTCTCTGCCAGTAATTCACATATAAAGCAAAACCCACCGAAAATCCATTTTCACTTGCAGACAAGTAATGAGCAACAATACCAATAGAATTGCTACTCTGAAATGCTTGTTGCAGCTGGAATTCTCTCAACATGTTTCCGCACTCTTGCGGTAGAGCTAACATTGTTAAGTTAATCATGTGGGACAAAAGTAGTAAGTTTTATTAGACAGTGCATTTTACGCTCACTTATATTGAATAAAGATTAGATTGAAATTTACAATGTTTCTTTTCCATAGTTCTTCTGTAAGCATTTTAGTAAATTAAGACATGGCTCTACACATACCTGTATCATTAAGTTTATTTCTATATTTACTTCAGTGCGACTATTTAGGGGCATGAAGCTTTTTCAGAATCAAGTTGCTATCCTGATGTTGCTCAGACTGGTAATCTTCAGGTATATTAGGAACTAATAAAAGAAGAGTTAATACGCCCAGAAGTATTTCACATGTTTATAGGTTAATTTGAGAATTTCTGACAACTTCAGGCACCAAGGTGAGCTCAAGTTACAGCTTTTTACTGGTATCATTCACGTAGATGATGATAGCTGAGGTGAAGTTACACAAGAGAGCTAGGCCAATGCACATCATTTCCATGCCCCTTCTCCCCCAGCCCCTCATCCCAGGCTGGGCACGCCCTCAGCCCTGAAAGAAGTCTGACAATTGCCACAGCTGGCATGAACTGTGCCAGCTGTGCCCACATGCCTGGCTGCGGCATGGGGAAGCAAGGCTTCTTCCTGTCAGAAACAGCCTGCTGTCAAGCTGTCTCATGTATCTGCACTCTCCGGCTGTGGAAACAGCACGGAAGTAGAGCAGAACAGAATTTTCCAGAAATAATCTCTAAATGATAGGGCAAGTTTTAAGAGTAGACAATTTCTCTGCATCCTAGTTCCAAGGCCAGGTTTCCTTGCCATCCTATAGACAATTCAAATCACTGAATTCAAACTACAATAACCCATTCTCTTCTACTGTTTTTCAGTCTGAATAAATAGCAAAATATGCAAGCAATCAAAACCAGATGACAGAACAAGGATTGCAAGGGTTCTGGGCCTTGTCCCTGGCTACAGACAAACTCTGGAATGATTTTAAAAGTAGAGTACTAATAAGTTACGCAAAAAATGAAATTCCTTGGCTTCCTTACAGAAGACTTGCATATAGTCACAGTGGAATACGACTTTAGCCAGTAGAACTCATCATAATTTTGATGCCCCATAAACTCACCAGTCTTTCTGTGAAACATTTTTGTTGTAAATATGGCCAGAATGGTCTTTGTAAGGAGGACAGATGCATTTACACCGGACATCCTCAGAGTTCTGAAAAATAAGCAACGCATTCAGAACAATTTATCATCAGTGACAAAGCAGGGTACAGAAAGCACTATGTTGACGTAATACATTAAATATTTAACACTAACTGCTTGCAAGTATCTCTGAAAAGTCTTACCTAGAATTTCCTTTACAGAACAACCACCCTTCAAACATATTGAGAAAAAAGAATAAGCAGAGCAATTTCTCAAGTAACACTACTCTTTTAGATAGCAAATATATTCCTCCAAAGAAAAATATTTGAGTTGAAGTTCCCTTTTCTTTATAACAATTAACATACTTCTGGGAGTACTCATGTTGCTATAGTCAGCTATTCAATTTATGTATATACAGACACAGTGTCTAGCCTTAAACGAAGAAAAAAAAATGTTAACCCCAAATGAAAGCCGCCAAAGAAGCCTTTCTGGATAATTCTGGCTTCATTTACCATTGTTCCTGAACAACAAAAACAACTTTGTAAGCAAAATTATTAGATGGACCATAATAACCTAGGGCCCTCTTATCTTAAACAGCAGCAGAATACCTTGCGGCAGACAGAGAAGTACAAACTGGAATATCAAGTAAAGGAGGAGGAAATGTGAAAAATGATGGAGGTTTCGAAAAGCAAGCTTTAGGGAAACAATTCTAAGACTTGTATAAGCAGTGAGAGGCACTGCAAAAAGAAGTGAGGACAATTAACTTTCCACAATTATGGGAAATGAGAAAGAATTAGCATCCAAAGTTCACATTTGGACTACTCCTGGAAAGAAAGGAATTCCAGGAAGAGACTACTTTGAGTATAATCAAATAGGATAATTCTTTTCTCAAACTGCAGAAGAGTAGAAAATCCTGCAACTAGAACAAAGACGGTGAGCAAAGAATTATAAATGACTGCTTTCTCAAACCCAAATCTGAGCAACATATTTGAGGAAACAACAAGAAGACACAAAAGGTAAACTTGGCTTATTTGAAATTCACAACAGCTAGGAGATTGCCTTTAGAAGTATTGATAAATAAGCATCTGTACTGAACAGTCAGGTCAGAGTAATGCTAAACTTGGCCAGAAAACCCTGATTGCTCTATATATCAGGCTCTTGCTATAGGAAAGTCAAATGGTTAATTAGCACTAAAAAGGACAAACTAGGTGTAAATGTGATTTATTTTGAATATTTTGGCTATTAGAAGATACTATGATCTCACAGCTAGTTACAGGGACAATAAGAACATGGCCTAAAATATTAATCTACAAGGGTCAGCAACAGAAAATTAAAATATACTCTGCCCAGGTAAGCCAGCAGCAGTCAGAAGAGCCAGCATGGAAGAAGAGAGAAGATGAAAGCACTTGGACATGTAATGCTAAGTGTAAGTAAAGCACCAAGCTGAAAGTAATATAAGACATCTGGCAGCTCCAGTTTTCCTTTTATACAATCAGTCAAATAAAAGCAGTTTTACTTCAAACAAAGCCTTTTCAATTACTATGCAGCAATGACTTACAGTTTCACATGACAGCCTCTCAGAGCACTGTCAAAACTAAATGCAACGCTATAAACTTAAGCGTCACACAGAAACAAGTCCTAATAAAAACAGACGAAACTTGGTTGTTTAATTCCTGCTATATTTAACGCCCAGCATCACATACCTAGCTGCTGCAATCGCTCCCTTTTCATCACGCGTGTGGGAGGACATCAACAAGGAGCAACCGGTCACGCTGCTGGAAAGCAGTGGCGCCGGCCCCCCAGGGGCAAACCGGGGTCGCTCCCAGACCGGCTCTGGGGCAGACGTGCACCCCCGTCCTAGGGGATTCGGTGAAACCCCCCGCGCCTCGGCCCCTGGGGAAGCAGCAATGGGGCTGGACACCCCGCTCCCGAACTCCACGAAAACAAACACGCAGTTAAGGGGAAAACGGGTGGAAGAAATGGGGGCGCAAGGCGACCGCTGGGGCGCACGGACAACGGTTGGGACGCGCGGGGGGAGGGGGGCACAAGGCGACCGTTGGGGCGCGCGGATAACGGCTGGGGCGCGCAGAGCCGTTGGGGCGCGCGGGGGGTGACCGTTGGGGTAAGGGGCTGGGCGGTTGCCGTCCCCGCGCCGCTCACCTTGGCCTCGACGCCCAGCGCGGCCAGAGCGGCGAGCGCCAGCAGCGAACAGA
>VZSV01000001.1:2524392-2535393 GCA_013398735.1 Nothocercus julius | reverse complement strand
CCGGGTATCCCCGGTGCATCCAAGCCTGAGCATCCCTGGTGCATCCCAAGCCCGGGTATCCCCGGCGCATCCAAGCCTGAGCATCCCCGGTGCATCCCAAGCCCAGGAATCCCCAGTGAATCCAATCCTGAGCATCCCTGGTGCATCCCAAGCCCGGGTATCCCCGGCGCATCCAAGCCTGAGCATCCCTGGTGTATTCCAACCCTGAGCATCCCTGGTGCATCCCAAGCCCAGGTATCCCCGGTGCATCCAAGCCTGAGCATCCCCGGTGCATCCCAAGCCCGGGTATCCCTGGTGTGTCCCAGTCCGAGCATTCCCGGTACATTTCCCGTTCGCAGGGTCGCATCTCCGCCTGGACTCCGGCGGCGGGATGCGCTTCCCCAGCAGCAAGGCCGGAGCCCAAGTGAGCGCGTCCCGCACTTGGGGGAAGCAGCGAAGCAGCAGCCTCGTGTAGGTCGAGAGATGCTGGAAACCTTGGACGCTGCCCTATCGGTTAGGGTAAAGCTGAGCCTAACAATAAAATTAGTGCTGATTATCCCCGTGAGGTACATTATGGGTCAGCTAAAAATCACAAAAGGATTGAAATGTGTTAAAAGTGGTATTAAGTAGCATTTATCATGAGACCAACTCGCTGGTAATGAGTTTTTCAATAACTGAACACAGAATGCCAGTATATGTATTTTTAATGTATTTTATAGATATATAGACGTAGAGACAACAAGTTTTCTCCAAAGTGATGTCCCTGAGGTGCAGTGATGTTTCCTCTTTTTCTTGTGGTTATTAGTTATTGCCACCCAAGAACAGCATTTGCCTTCTTTCAGAGGGGCAATCAAAACCGTAGAGGACTTAGGCTGAAAATGCAGCTTCTCGTGGATATTTATTGCCCCTCTGAAAGAAGGCAAATGCCTAAACAAGGAAGGAAATTCAAAACCGTAGAGGACTTAGGCTGAAAATGCAGCTTCTCGTGGATATTTAATTTCCTTCCTTGTTTAGGCAGGA
Source organism: Nothocercus julius (assembly GCA_013398735.1). Taxonomy (NCBI): domain Eukaryota; kingdom Metazoa; phylum Chordata; class Aves; order Tinamiformes; family Tinamidae; genus Nothocercus; species Nothocercus julius. Next base: position 2,534,394 of record VZSV01000001.1, on the reverse strand, counting down.
AGCTCCCATGGGATGGGCAGCACTGCAGGACCTACCTGGCTCCAGTGGGTCCCCTGCCCGAGGGCCGCTGCCTCCACTGTTCCCCATATCTTCTGTCTTTTCTCTATCTGTTTTCTGGCCTGAACTGCTCAGCAGCAACCCTGCACATTGTCGATGCATTGCTGTCTTTCTTCTTCTCCATCTTCCAGTAAGTGGCCGTAATTTCATAGGAAATAAAATAATCCTTCGCGTATAGTTCAGTCGTATTACTATACTTGGTTTAAATTCAGTAGGTTGCATAATACTAATGATGTGTCAGGCATCTGGGTAAAGTAATTGAGTTACTATGGAAACACAAGGACTTTTATTTAAAATTCAGGAAAAAATGCCACCAGAGTACTATAATGAGCACAGATCAGATTTCAAACTCAGCCAAACAAATCATCTTTCTAATAACTGTGTCTGTGCTGAAAACGTTTGGAAGCGTGAAGGTGCCTCTCTCTGTCCCTCACCACCCACGCTCATAGTTCGTGATTGGCAAATTGACTGGTGAGTTGAAAAAACACATTGCATCTTGAGAAGAACATGGATCAGATTTTCGCCTGAAGTAAGTACACGCAGTTTCGGAGGCATTGCTCCGTGTTCGGAGTGGCTCACTGTGTGGAAAAATTGCTAATAGGCTGATTCATGTGCTTTTTTTTCTAACAGCTGGATAATTCCTTGCACACCATCAATAAACTCACTTTTCTGGCTGCTGAAACAGCCTTTGGTACCTCTGAGCCCTGTCTTGGAGCTTCAAGCCCTGTCTTCAGACCCAGGGTCTCCTCTAAAAGAGGAGAGCCTGGCAGCAAAAGGCCACGGCCGGAGGGAGATACCGTTCCTCTGGAGAGCAGAGCCCATCCTTTCCTCAGGAAACAACAAGCAGGGATTTAGTAAGCAAAACTGCTAGATGAATTCTTAGGAAAAAATACTGGAAGTTTCTATGTTAATGTTTAGATTTTTTCCGTTTCATTTTTGAATTTTATTTTTCAGCATGCCCATGTCAGAAACAAGACCGTTAAACCATGATTGTCATCCAGTCCTTAAAAAATACAAAGGTAAGGCTGATTTTAAGGCAAAAATGACAGTCTTGACTATGACAGCCCTATCTGCCGCTGCCCTTCAGCTGTGCAGCCTCCCGAGGTGCCGAAGATGGGTCTTGTCTTCCAGAGCTCTCTCCAAGGCTTTTCCCAGGAGCACGAGCCTCAGCGAGGCAGACGTTGCTTCCTGCCCTCCTAGCTCAGCCCTTACGGGATAAACCCTCCTGAAGCTAACGGGGGTGCTGCGGTAGCACCCTGTGCAAGCTGCAGCCAAGTCGCTGCGTGGCCTCGCAGCGCTGCGCCGAGGCACCTCCGAGCAGCGTCCTGCCCCTTTGCCGGCGAAACGACCCCGTGCGCCGGCGCTGCTGCCGCGTCCAGCGCCCGGCGGTGGTGCCGGGGCAGGCGGAACGGGGAGCACTGGGATCATTTACACTGCCGTTTTTTCTTGGTAGTGCAAATTACCGTCTTTTTCTTATGTCAGTTTAGTCTGCTTGCATTCAGCAGCTGCCTGCTTCCTGTTTCCCAGCTGAAACAGTCTTTTCATTACAGTTATATAAAAGGATAATCTAAAGGGATTTTATGTAAATCAGTAATTGAATCAGCATTTTTACAGTTGTTACCGGTATGACAGCCATGCGGCATCTGCACAGAAAGAAAAATAGTGATTCTCTTTTGTCTGCTTCCTATACTCACTTAAAAATCACGTCCATGGTAATACTTGTTACTACAACATCCTTCACTTAGCAAAGAAGTGTGGAAAGCACCTAGTTACAATGTGAACTGCCGCGGGCTAATGAGAAAATGCACCTTTTAGCAGGCTGGTCATCAGTATCCATTTGTATACACTGCCACCTGTGCTGAATCCCCTCAAATAAACAGCAGAGTTTTTCTCACAGGTTTCTGCTTTGCGCACAGACTTCATGGCTTTGTTCAGGCGTAGCTGGTGCTCACGTCTGGGGTCCTTGGTCTCTGCTGAGCACAGGGAGGGAGGAGGAGGTTCCAGGTTTGCAGCCAAAGCGAGCTGCACAGCTAGACCCGCCTCGGAGAGCCGCTACAGCAGTCGTGTCCTGCGGTGCCTGGTGGCCTCCTTTCCTAACTGAAGCGTTATTTTGCAGTCGGCAGAAGGAAATTGCGTAAAGCCTTTTGCAACAGACAGAGAGGCATATGGAAAAGGCAAGCCAGCGGCACCACGTTTCCCTCTGCATCTCTGCATTTGTGCTGATACTGGGGGCGTGCGGCGCGCGGAGGGAGGCGCTCGGAGGGCTCTGTCTCTGTGCGTCTCTGCGTTTCAGCGGAGCCCTCCAGACCCCTCTGCGGCCGCAGGGGCTCAAGGCCCTTCCTGCTGATGCGACGCGGGGTCGGGCTGCGCGCCCATCACGGGCAGCACGTTGCTAGTGCACCCTCGCAGCGCGCAGCACTGCCTCTGCCCTTGTGTACTTCATCCATTTCAGCCAAATCTCCCCTAGATTCAGGCTTACAGTCTGCATTTGATTCTATTTTGGCTTGTCTCTGGGTTGTAGCTTTAACAATACTCTTTTTCTCCTAGATACATCACTGCTTATTTTAGAACTGCGAGAGCAGGAAGGTGTTCTTCTTTCCCTGGGAAATCGCTTGTCACATTGCTTGTCCCTCACAACTACAGGATCACCAAAGGTATTTCTTATAGGGAAGTTCTGCACAAAGGAGGTAAGTTGCACAACATTCATCATGAATCTCAGATGACCACAAATACTGTCATTACAGCAGTATTTTGTGTTCTTAACAGGTACACAGCCCCGTTTTACATATAGGGCTAAACCCTTTCTCTATCATTAACCCTTGGGCATGCCAAAATAATAGGCTGTTAATATAGGTGCAGACAGTGAAAATCAAGTGAACAAAATCCTGTAAGTCAACAAAGACCCCCAATAACTGCTTCCTAACGTTCCCTTATTTCAGAGCTCTTGGGATGAAACTGTGGCTCTACCGGATATTTTTGTGTCAGTCATTTCCTCTGAGGTCTCACGTTGTGTAAAGTCAGGCCTGGCTTTATGGTGCTCAAGAGGAGCGACACCATTTTCACTCCGGCTCGGGCTCTGGCCTTGGGGTTGCGCTCACATTAAACCTGTGCTGGAGGAAGCCCCACGGTGGCCGCCCCGCGCTGCTGGGCGCTATCCATTTCATGCCACACGCTGCCCTGCCTGCTCTGTTCCCATGGCGACGCTCCGCTTCCCAAGCGGCTCCGGCCCGTTTCCCGGCTGTGTCGGTGCATCCCACAGCAAGTCGGGGCACCACCCACAACCCCGGGCAGTGCTGCTTCTTCCAACCAACAGAAACGTTTTACAAGGCAAAGAAGAAGAAAAAAAAAAAACCTTAATAGAAATAGCGATGGTTTGTTTGTCAAAACAGGCAGTCCAGAGCTCCCCACCGCCCTGTGCCGCTTTCACCTGCCCTTCCGTGTCGCGCGCTGCTGCTTGCTAATGGAGCTGGGGATGACTTTGTGCTCTGGGGACGGCGCTCGTTCTCACTGCTGCCTATGCAGGGCTTCGCCTTCCTCACGCGTGAAACAGTGAATTAAAATACAACCACGCTGCAAATAATTCCTGGTTTTGTGGAGTAGGTGTGGAGTAGTTTTCCTCCATCTGCTTTCCTTCTCACGTGCAGCTCTCAGGGCTCAGTCTGGGGCTCTGACCACATTGCCCAGTATTTGCCTCAGCACGTGCATGTTGTGATCTGGGGATGGCAAGGATGGAAATTTAGCTGCGTATTTAAGAGAGGGCCAGGCTCCTAGCAGGGCCTCACCAGCGGGATGGAGCTGGCCATCCCCATCCCCATGCTGGCGCGTGGCCCCAGCGCCAGCCTCGCTGCTGGGGATGTGAAAGGCCCTGGGTAGACAGCACGGAACCCACCCCAGGCACCCCCCCTCCAGCAAAATAGAGCCCCTCGAGCCCTGGCTGCTGGGTCGGAGTTTTATAGCGCTGCAAAGGCGCAGGATAAGCTCCCGTGGCACAGGCTGCTCGCCCAGGCAGAGAGGAGGCTGCAGTGCACGTTGGGCTCAGGGCATCTGCTGCCAGGCCTGCAGTGTCATCACTGCAATGAGCATGTCGTGATTTACTGCGTTATTCACGTTGTCCAGCCCAAGCATTTCTGTGACCTCAGTATTAGCCTGCACGTTGTCTTTTCACTAAATTTAATTACTGGTTCATCTGCTGTGCCTTTTTATTTGATCTGAGCCTTAAGAACCAAGTCACATGGGCTGCAAATCATACCCTGTCCATCCTGTACTTTGACTGCTCCAAGCAGGCGCTGAGGAACAATTAGATCTCTGTCCGCACGAGCTGCCACTTAACTGAGGAAGAAAAGGCATCTCTAAGTAAGACAGATGCAGAGAGAGCCCAGAGATGCTCACGCTGATAATGAAAATTAATCAAAGACCGTTAGCAGAAGCCAAGGAGCTGAGCGCATTGCATGCTGTGCGGCCCGAGACGTGCTGCTTGCACATTCACGTTTTTGGGTTTGTTAGTTTTGACCCTCCTGCCCCTGTGCTGACTATTTATAGTTGCGTGCACAGTGGGGGACGTGCACACCAGAGCTCGCCAGCTGATGCATCACCTACAGCTTAAAAACCAAGGCAAGCGAGGCTGAAGGGGTGAAAGGAGGTCAGGATTTCAGTTTGCACACGTACCCTTCGCCCTCCCGCAGGCCGGCTTTGCGGCTGGTGCCGCTTACTCCTTGTCCTAGCAAAAGTCCGAGTGTCCCTCCCGAAGCCGCATGCCAAGCGTCTGCATGGGGCCCACAGGTACCCCCCGACTGCGGAGCGACCACGGCCTTCGGGTCTGGGTGTGAGTGTTCCGTGCCTGGCCGAGGCTGCATTAACTACTGTGACTCCCAGGAAAGGAGATCGCTGCCTGGCTGCGTCCAGGCAAACCCCTTTTCCTTCCTTTGAGACAAGGCCCTAGAGGACACGAAGCCCCCAGGTGCACGTGACCCTCAAGCAACACACGGCGTCCAGCAAGATCCAGGCGGGTGACCGGCGCGGCCTCAGTGCCGGAGGGCAAAACGAGGAGCTGGATCCGCGGCCGTGCAGCGCCCTTCCCCTCATTAGCGTGACCTTCTCGGAGCTCCTCTGTGGCAAGCAGAAGCAGCAGCATTTCCGCGGCTACATCACTTCTCTGCAGCGAATCCCTCGAGGAGCCTTTCCCGCTAGGCTCTTCCTCGCTGTTAAATGTTGAGCAGGGCCGTAAGGAGCTGCGCCAGGAGAGGCCTCAGCCCTCACAGCCGAGCTGTACGCAGGCCCTTGGCTCACCCCTTCGCTTAATTGGAAGGTGCAAGACATTGGGAAGTGGCTCGTGACCTTAATATCACAGCATACGAAGCAGCAGGAGGAAAGAGAAGGTGCACGGACACTTCCTTCCAACAAAATGTGATCGCAGTTGGAACAGATTCATTTAGGAAAACGCTAAGCTGGAAATGCCAAGTTAATTAGCCCTCATGCATAATTTGTTTTTAAAAATACATTGCCATCTCCTTCTGGAGGAACAAAACCCCATCTTTCTCTAGTGCTAGCCTGAAAAGTCAATCCTAAAAATGTCCCTGGAGCCTAAATTGAGAGGCAATATAGTGTTTTCAGTAGAGAAACTCTGTGACTAAAAGGAGCTTAAAAATCTGTGAATTCCTTCTTTCAAGCCAGGGAGGCAGTAGCCTGGCAGGGCACCGTGCAGAGCCGACTGCTTCCCTGCCCCACTGAGCCGCTGGAAAGGCCCCTGAAAAAATCCCCATCATTTTCCTGATGCCCTGATCCTCACAGGCCTGGGGTAACAGAGGCTGCAAGGCACTCGGGCTGGGCTTCACGTTGCAGTCAGGTATTCTGAGAGGTCTCTTGGATCGAGACATGACCAGTGATTCATCCCGAACTGCATTTTTTTCTTTCTAAATTAATAGCTGGAGCAGCCTGCTGTTTCTCAGATGGCACCTACCTGCCCTCGAGCTTCCGCGCGCGCTCCATGATGCAGCGTGCGTGTTTGGCTGTTATCAAACGGCTGGTAACACTCTGCTCCATCGGATCTGCTTGTGGAGGAAGGGAGCAGCCGCAGGCCCCGGACAGCACTGGGAGCTCCCATCGTCTGCAGAGATACGGCCTCTTTGGAGGATGCCCTGCGGCATTTTATCTAACAAGTGTGTGTTTTATTTATTATACTCTTCTTTCTGCGCGAGCCCGGATGCTTTACGGAGAGCTGATGCGCCGCCCCAGGGCAGCCCGCAGTGGAAGGCGGCGCTGGCTGCGGCGGCAGCAGCGGCCGAGCTCGCCCGGCGCGCGCGGACCACGGCTCAGCCTGAGCGGGGTGCGAGCCCCGGGAGGCCCTGCTCCCGTTTACCCCCCATCCTGCGCAGCCTGCGCGGGCGCCGAGCTGAGGCTGCCGCTCGCCGTACGGTGCGCAGGCAACCGCCGGCAGCCACAAAAGCTCCGCGGAGGCCAGTCAGGCCGCTGGTGAAAATGAACTCCTAACGCTCGCTGCAAACAAGTAATTGGCGAATGCAGGGTGCAAGCAAATAAACAGCAACAACAATTAAACTTTATTTAGATTTAATTTGATACTCAGCACAACAATAAGCACAGAAAGAATGAAGTGCCAAAATACCAAACCCATAGCTTATAAAATAATCAAATATATTTCATATTTAATAATATATTTCCACAACAAATTCATGGGATGCCCTAGGCAGCCCAACCCTGTGTGTATATAGCTATGATATACAAAATACTGTATGTAGAGAAAGCACTGGAACATATCACCAAAATAGAAAATAGCTCAAAATACGGATACTCCAGGTCTGCTAGTAATACCCAATACTGGAAAAGGGGGGGATGGGGGGGAGGTTCAAACCCACGTCAGGAGCTCGAGCTCGGGCTGTGAAGCTGCCAGAGGCGGGAGGTGGCTGCACAGGGTGTTCCTGGCCACGACCGGGAGGCCCCGGTGCTTTGGCTAAGTGGCTGCAGCCGGGAGGACTGTGGTCCTGGGCACAAGCCCTGGCAAAGCTCCCCAGGGCGTAGCTGCCGCACAGCACCTGGATGCTATTGTGGATTTTAGTGGTGCCGCTGTATGAGCTGGTGGGAATCAATTCCCATTAGCTCCAACCCTGCAGAGCTGCAGGGTTGCAACCGCTCTGGCCTGCAAGGGAGACACGGGCCAAGCGGAAACCTGCTGCTGCAGGGCAGAAACGCAGCAGAAGACACTGCTCCTGGCAAAGCCTCCCACTCGTCCCAAGGGTGAGCAAGGTCAGTCTTGTACTTACCGATCCCGGGCAACTCGTAACTAGATATAAAAATATGGCATTGCTTCACAAGAGGTGTCTATAGCTCTGCATCTCTTGCTTTCTGCCCTGTAAAATTTTGTGCTCGCTCCTCCTGCACTACCGAGGCAAAGCTCGGACCCGGATAAGGCCGTGGCCACCTCTCCGCACGGAGCCGCCGCTCCACACAGAGCCACCGCTCCACACGGAGCTGCAGCTGCGGCCCTCGGGATGCGGCAGCAGTGCTGTGGCAAAGAGCAGGAACAGAAACCCACGGGTGGCACCAGCCTGGTTACGTTGCTACGAGTAGCTGCCTGGTGAGGGCCATTGGAGAGTGGCAGTACCAACGAAGTGAGTACAAATTCTTAGCTTCTGGAAAAATCAGTAATAAAAACCTCATCCTGATATCTGCTGATCACAGCTGAATACAACTACTCAGAGGAGGCCATTATAAAAAGTGTTTTTCTCGTTAGAGGAAATTCGTAAGGTTTTTCTGAGTGTTCATAATAAAGAGGGCGCTATATAGAAAAGTCCAGAAAATAAGCACACGTTTGTTTCTCAAAACCCATAGATATACATGACAATATCTCTAAGTTACTGGCTACTGAAGAGGATTTCATTTAGCTAAACTCAGCCGTAGCCTAGTGTAAGTGTTTCCAAAGCAGCACGTTGCTGTTTCCTCTGGAACAGCTGCACAGAGGGTCTCTGATGTCAAGCTCTCGTGTGGGGGCGTTTCGATTTCTCCCTATGCCTCTGAAGCACTGAAATAGGAAGAAAAAAAAAAAGACATTTCATTTCGTAGGAGTTTGGTATGGGGAGGAAAAAATGGCCTCGGATGCAGCACAGTGAGAAATGCGACGGCGCAGGCGGCGTGCTGGCCCGCGCGGGGTCTCGCCCGTGGCCTGCAGGAAAGGCCTTTCCAGAGGCACTTCCCCGAGGCCGCCCCTGCAAACAGCCGCCTTCGCTCTCCCGTGGTGACTGCGGAGAAAGCGGCAGCGGCAGGAGGCCGGGGCTCGGATGCCGGACTGCGCGAGCTGACGGAAGCGCTCCCGGCTTGGCCCCCTCGGCTCCGCTTTGCAAGGCACTTACCGCCCGTGCTCGGCGGCCGCGTCGCCCTCCACGAAAGGGATCTCTGCCCTCTCGGCCTGCCCCAGGACCAGGTGCTGCTTCTCCATGTTGATGATGCACTGTAAAGAGCAAACCGCTTCGTGTAAGGGGGCAAACTGCGCTCTGCAGCGGCCCTGGTAAACGCCCCGCTGCAGGAACCTCCTCACCTTCAGAGACTTCAGCGTCTGCAGCCCCAAGGAAAAGGGTTTCTCACTGTCTTCTGAAAAACACATCTATTCAGACTTGTACATGCTAAAGATGCCTGGTGCTCTCTGCAAGCATCGCCCCCCTTCCCAGTGGCTGCCCTGCTAAACACCGAGCGGTTTACACAGCGACCGGGCGGCCCTGCAGGGGACGAGACAGCGAGGGCCGGAGGGGGCCGGCCCGACGGAGCCTCGTGCCGCTCCCGCGACCCGCGCCGGCCGCGCGGCCGCCCGCGCTTACCCACGACGAGGGCGGCGCACTCCACGGACACGGCTCCCAGCGCCAGCACCAGCCCGTCCACCCGGCCGAGCGCCCGCGCGCCCTGCGGCGGCGAAACCCGCTCCGCGTCGCTGCTGAAGGCCTTGAGGTGCTCCGATAACCTGCACGGTGAAAACGGAAAGTGCCCGGGCGCCGCCCGCCTGGGAAGGAGCAAACTGCATCCGAGGAGTCCTGCATGTCCCGGGCTCCTGGCCTGCCCTGTGCCCTGCGGATCCCTGCTCTCCTGGGGAGTTCTCTGCAGTGATCCAGGTGGAGCCAGCAGCAGATAATCCACCTCAGAACGCAACAGACTTCCAAGCTTTGGAGTTTGTGCAAGGATCAGACCTTGCACAAAGCAGAGCTTTGTACTTAACAACTCGCTGCTTCTCTTTATCCAGGGAATGTTTTTCTACGCTTCCTCAAGACTCGAGAAGTCGCTGACCTACAGCTCGTCTGGCACAGAGCGACGGGAGCAGCATCGCTCGGCCCGGACCCCCCCCGCGGGGCGTTCTGTGCCGGCGCCTCGCGGCCGGGGCAGCGCGCTGCTCCCCAGCAGCTCCTGGCGGAGCCAGCGGCCGCTCAGACATCCCGTTGCATCCCCAGAGGAGCAACAAGGGATATCTCAAGTACGGTATCTTCTCCTATCTACTTTCCATGAACTATTTTGGTAGCACTGATGAGTTACTCAGCTTTAGCTTGTGTTTTAAGTTGAACTAGAGTCCTGGACAGCCTGAGGCAATAACTCCTCTCTCAGATAAAAGCTCCATTTATTCCTGTTTGCCTAAGCGGAGGCGAGGGGACGAGCCCGGCGGGCAGCAGGACACGCTGCAAAAGGGGCTGCAGAGAGAGGACACGCGGGGCCCGCGCCGGGCACAGGGCGCCGCCGGCCTCCCGGCTCCGTCGGCGCGGGACCGGGGCGCAGGGCAGGAAGGCAGCGCCGGGGGCGGACACTCACCCCAGCCGGTGGAGGCAGGCGGACGACATGAGGTTGAACTGCGAGCCGGTGTCCACCACGGCCTTCAGCGCCTTGCCGGCGCACTGCGCGGGCGAGCGGGGCCGGAAAGCCGCGGGGCAGGAGGGAGAGGGACACGGTTACGGCCCCGCA
>VZSV01000001.1:2495924-2510963 GCA_013398735.1 Nothocercus julius | reverse complement strand
CAGCTCCCCAGGCTGCGCAGGCAGCTCCCCAGGCCGAGCTTCCTTCTTCCACTGAATGAAGGTGCTGTTCTCGGCATGGATAAGCTTTTTCAGGGCGTTGTTTTTGTAAGTTTATGGAGAGAATTAGCACCTCCAGGAGCAGGGGCGCAGTGCTGTGCTGCATAAGCCAGCTAGGCCTCCTCAGCACTTTCCAGCCAGTCTTTTCCCCCACTAACTGATACCACTCTGCTTTTCCACACAACCCTTCACACCAGCACTGCATCAGTATAAGCAAACTGGGGGGCCATCCAAATCTATATGTAGGTTGTGGCCATACAATGGCTTGTTTTCTGAACATACAGATGTTGAAACCCAGTTAATTCCCATATTAACTCTTTAACTCCGTCCTCTTCTCTCCCTGTGGGTGCACTGTTTTCACCACCGCCTTTCACACTGCTGAGCACGATACACAGTGTGGAAAACAGAGCTCCACACTACAGGGTGAAAATTTGCCCTGCAAGCAAAAGGATTCAGCAATGCCTAGAAACAAACCTACTTGTACCATGCCTGGATTTGACACTGGAGTTTCAAGAAGTACTTAGGTGTGCAAGGCTGCTGCTGGAAGAGACAGGCATGGAGCAAGCGGAGCAACGTTAAGGGGAATATAGGAGGTATTTTGCACATTCAGCTGTGACAGGTTTCATATTCAGCATCTATTATATTTACTCAATGTCATCTACAGGCATGATAAGAAAGTGTATACACTTCTAATTTATTCAATTCAGAAATATTTGTGGGCCACTATCCTTGCAGTCTGTTCCCAAGGATTACTGTAATACCGTTCCTTCCTGCTTACTCACATTAGACCTCTTCTGATGCCTTGGATTTAAATAAGCCACAGATTCTGCTCTCTGTGTTCCTCTACTACTTATTCCCATTATGCAAACACCAAAAGGTTCCAAGCAGAATTTCTGCCCCCACATTTCTGGAAATTTAGAACATACTGCAAATGGATATCCCCTTCCTAGAGGCTGCCCTGCAGCCTGGCACATGGCAGCATTCACAGTTTCAGGAAGAATATTTGAATGACACAGTTTGGGGCTGCCACTATCCTGTAGTCATTACACTTTTCCACAATTTCTGAAGTCCTGTACGGCATTTGCTTTGCTGTCTTTTCATACTGACCAGTGTCAGCTAACAACTGGATTACACCGTTGCCTCTTCCAGAAGCTCCCCAAATGAAACTGGATGACTACATTCATTTTAATACGTATCAGTTCCTGTTACTGTGATCAAAGCAAGCTGAGAGTCATTCAGAAAGTAATAAAATACTTCACAGATATTTTAAGTCTTTCATTCTGTCTCCATACAGCCTGTCAAGCTTGTCTGTATCAGAATCATTTTTAGCATAATTACTAGATTAACTGATAAGGATAATGTTGGTTACAGAAGCCAGAAATACGTGCATCACTAAATATACAAAAAAAATGTGTCCATGTGCAGGCTGTATGGATGCAGGCTAACAGTATATTGCATATAACAAAATATTATGGCAGGTAGATATTCCTAGGATATTAAGTCTATCTGATATGAAGTATCTTGTAGCACAGCCCTTAATATGCACACAAAACTTATTTAGCACAGCAAAGACAATGAACACATTACCCAATGTTCTTAGGCAACTAAAAGGTCACTGATTTAGTTCTCTTATTAAAAGTCTGGAACATTTTACATTAATTTACAGTCATGACAAAGATCCCTAAGAGTACTTCACATAGGTGACATTAAGTCACCCAGCTAATGCTAATTAATATTTCAAAAGTTAAATCCTGTTGTATAAGGTTAAACAGCTCTTCAATTATTTCTTGCCAAAAAACAAGAGCAGTCTACAACAATATAAAAAGGAGAAACTCAAATTTCTGAAGAGATACTACCATTGCTATGCAGGTACAAAACGAAGTGTTACAACTTTCTGCTACAGCTGCCACTTCTTCCAATGCTGACGACTGCAGCGATCCCTCTTCGCTTTGCACTGTGCACACAGCATCTACTATAAAAGGGGAATTTTTATTCTTAATGTTCAAATTAATGGTAACAGAAGAGCTTCCAAAACATCTACTTTTTATAAAATAATAATAATAAAAAAGCCCTGAACAAAAACATTGCTGTGGAGCAAAAAGGGTTCTTCTTCAAGAAATATCAGGTTTTTCCACTCCACACAGCCCAGTGACACACTCCTTTCCCTCTGTGTGCCCGAAACTTGCACAGACAATAGCAATACTGCCTCGTGCCATGGAGCAAGAGAGAGGCAGAGCTGAGATCCCGCGGGCAGGCCTAGCGTGAGACCTTGGTCACAGCGGAGCCGTGCAGAGCTGGGACATTTGGACGTTGCACAACCTCCTTCTCGAACGCTTGTTGAAACCAATCACTCCAGTTTGCGTGTCATCCAGCAACGCAAGAAAGAGCTGCCCAAAGCCGAAGCCTTGGCACGAGGGAGCTGAGCCTCAAGCAGCTCCTCTCCTCCAGCCAGCCCACGGCAGAACCGTGGGGGACCCAGCACCCCAAGCATGTGTCTCAGGAGGGTCTCCTGCCCAGCGGTGGCCTGAGGGGGCCCTCCCCGTATGAGCAGCTACGGTGTCTCGCCCGCCGCAGAACAAGGCTCCCGTAATGTGACACCGCAGCAAGGCTGCTTTCCGCGGCGTTCATTTGCTTCTAGCAATATATGGAACAGACTCAGACCCTGGTTCTGGATGGGTGTTTCACCTGTAGTACTGCAAATGTGGTATTAATCACATACAACAGTTAAATACCACATGCCAGTGCAACAAAACCCAAAGAGTCCTGACTCCAACCCCTAGCAAAGGGCACAACCAGCCTGGCTGCACTGCAGAATTTCGGTACCTTTCCTAAAGGGGCACAGGGAGGAAGTTTGGCACCCGCTGTATCACTCAAAGCACTGCCCTATTCAGAAAGAAACAGGTTGCAAGTCCAAGTGAGCAGGTTTGGGGCCCTCTCCGTTCCAGACAGGAGGTCCAGGGAGAACACCCCACTGCGCAAACAGTTTGCAGGGCCAGAGGACAACAATGTAACATAAGGGGCCAGAAAAGTACTCAGACGTCTAACAGAAACATTTTGATCAATGTAGTTGTCCTTACAGACCCTTTCAGAACAACCTTCTCTCGTGTCAGAAAGGCAGCTTGAGCAGAAGGACCCAGGCTCTGGCAACCGGGAACTGCTGTTTGCCCCAGACTTGCTCTGTGACCTCAGCGTGGTTGAGGAGTATCTTCACCCATCCACTCTCTCCAGCAAAGTGCTCATACAAGATAAGGAATATGAAGACTGAGACCCATATAAGAACTTTATACAGATTTAAACCATGATGTACAAGAACATAATCTGCATACAAAGCCTGCATGTAAAATGGGGCTTATGAGTTCAGCTGTAGGTGCTCAGAAGACAGAGCTTTATACTATTTTGAAGGGGCAATGCCTCATTCTGACCCAGGCTTGTACAGAGAAAGAGCACTGGGACTTCGCAAAGGATCTGCTCCGTTGCAGCGTTCACAGTCAGGCCAAAATGGAAGTATCCAGTGGGTCAGGGTCTGTTTTCCATTACTGTGGTACCCAACTTTTATCCTGGTGTTATTCCATTTAAACCAATGTATCTTCAGTGTGGTTATGGAGAAACACAGTGTAATCCAGATCCAGAGCATTTAAGCTAATATTCAACACTTTACTTACTCCTCCATATGCCACATATAACAGAGTTAGGGGAAAATTACATCTTGTGCAATTCTTGGACTCACTGGTTAGATTAAAAACACTTCAATCTTAGCTCTGAATTCTCTGTACAACAAAAGTTTACAGAGATATCAATCTTATCCTCACTTCCAGTGAGGCTGAATGTGAACCTCGCTTTGTCAAAGTAATGTGCATTTATGGCAACCCACCCACTGCTTAGCCAGTCTGTCTTCAGTAGCTTTTAGACTTACTGATGAAGCACCAGAGCTCTACAAACTTTTGCTGGCACCATCCAGTTACAGAAATTATAGTCAGTCTCACATACACACACCCATGAAGTATCACGGGTACCCAAAAGGTATCATTTGGAAAGGAATCAAAATTCTGGTCATTAAAATATTTATATTAACTGAGAAAGCCAAACTCTGCCAAGAACAGAACTGACTGGCAAGCTTTCCCAGAGTTTCTCCATACCACTGAGCAAAACAGAAAGCAGCCCCATCTACTACAGCCTCTCTGTGCATGCCCAGGGCTGGTTAGTACTTTAAGTACAGCACCAACTATTTGTAAGGCCTCAAAAATCTGGAAACTTTAGAGCGCAGCAGCCGTATGAAGGATCTTGGGAACATCTCTCTTGATTCTTGGGCTGTGTACTTGAAGTAGTTTTGTGGATGCGCCAACACATCAAACAGTGCTTTTATCAGCTTCTTATCCTACAAAAAGAAAAACAGATTTTCCAGTCATAACATAGAAAATGTGGGTTAAGTGTCAACAAAGCTTAATGACCAACTCCACTCAGATTATAAGAATTTTATTTTTCAAATACTAATGTTTCAGAGGCTCTCAGATCTGTACAGTGAGAAAGATGTTCAGTTCTCACAAAGTCAGCTGAGTGTCACACTGAATATTAGCGGTGCCAGGACTCTCTCCCTCCTCTTACCTTCAAGAGCAGCAAAACTCCAAAAGCTGGGGCTAATATCCAGTGAAGGAAAGTCTACTTGGGCTGACATCCCATAACTTGCCCACGCAACTGTCCCCTAATCCAGGGAGGGGAAGTCCTTACTGATCTATAGACTATAGGAGCTGCAGCACTAAGCTCTACTCAATCAAAGGAAATCCCATGTCCTTCAATTTCTTCACCAATTCCTTCCCACACAGAGATCTAAGGGGCTATCCTTACTATAAAGAATTACCTATGTTCCTAGTAGTAGGTGGGTGGGTCTGACCCACCTTTAATCTCCCTAGACAAAGGGGCTGTTAATGACTGCCTTGCACAAGCAGAGCACGTGCTGATTTAGCACTTGCCTGAAGCAATAACTTGTCTACTGCACCAAGGAGCAAATCTAATACTACGCAGGAGGCAACCTCATTGGCAAAAACTAGGGTTGTTCACAGTCAAATGCAACATTTTAAGTGGAAGAAATTTACCTTAAGTATTTCTTGATGATTTTCAGATGCATAAAGTCTACCATCCCGAACAATATCTTCTATTAGCTCTTGATAATCCTCTATTAAGAATGCACAAGACAGTTATTTGCAGGTTCATTTCAGTTACATATTCAGTATCTCCCTTGGTTACATATGTAAATTCTACCCCCAGCAGAATCAGTGGTACTCAGCTCTCATATGAACAGACAAAGTATTTCAAAAGCACTTTATTTACAGAAGAGCAAAAACTGTTTACTATGAGGCTATAAAGTGTATTCTGCTGAGCATCATCAATTGTCAAAAGCGAAGGAAACCATAAGGCACATAAGATTGTACATACTGTACATACTGTTACATACTGTAACCGTTGACCTGCTTCAATCCAACACCACTAACAAAAAAAATCTGGAGCTTTCCTATCTTTGTTTCAGTAGGGGAGGGAATGGGCTCCAAGTGCAGAAGGGTAAATCACAGAATGATTGAGGTTAAAGGGACTTCTGGAGATGATCTAGTCCAAAGACCCCTTGCACAAGCAGGGTCACATAGAGCGCATTGCACAGGACCATATCCAGGAGAGTTTTTAATATCTCCAGAGAAGGAGACTCCACAACCTCTCTGGGCAGCCTGTTCCAGGGCTCTGCACCTTCATGGTAAAGTTTACCCTCAGATTCAGATAGAACTTCCCGTATTCCAGTTCATGCCTGTTGCCTCTTGTCCTGTCACTGGCCACCATTGAAAATAATCTGGCCCCATCCTCTTCACATCCTTCTGTAATACATTAGGATACACTGAAAAGATCCCCTTCTCACTCTTCTCTTTTTTAGCTAAACAGGCCCAGCTCTCGTAACCTGTCCTCATAAGAGAGATGCCCTACTCATCCTCGTAGCCCTACACAGGGCTCACTCTGATAGTTCTGTGTCTGTCCTGTACTGGGGAGGCCAAAACTAAATTGATGCCTCTGTCCTCTGCAGCACGGAGTCACCCACAACAATCACTTGCCCTCTCTCCCGGGCATTCGCGTATGGCAAAGGGTCTGTCAGCCCAGCTGCTTCCCTTGAAGCTATGCCCAGCTCCTCCTCAGCCTGGAGGAGGCTGGACCTGTTACTCAATTGCAAGTCTTCCTGAAGAGGAAAAAACCATTCTTTTTTTACAGGTAGTGAACAGTTTCCAGCCTTCCTCTATAATGTTAGGATGTACCGTTTCACATGGCACAGAGCCCTCCAGCAATTCCACTGCAGCGCGTGGTTGTGACTTCTGGAGCTGTGCCGTCTCTGGGAATACCCTATCTCCTGAACATCTTCACGGATGCTACACAGCCTACCGACTTCCTCCTGCAACTCGTTTCGCTGATGACACACCTCGTCACCAGCAGCACACCCTCTGCAGGAGGGCTGACTGCCAGCCCCGAGCATTGCCGGCAGCCCGAGACCTGTAGAGGGGAACCCCAAACACTCCCTGCCTGCAAAGCTGTGTGGGCAAGTGCCTGGAGGAGTCTGAGCTGAAAGGAGCACCTGCTGCCAGATTTCAGCCGGTAGCAGCAACACAATAAGTCACAGCAGCACCTACAAGTGCCCCTAACTAGGGGCACTGTGTCCCTGAAGCAGCCTGGAACTAGGAAGACTTAAAAAGACATAAAACACATTCAGTCTGTGAGTTCTACCCTTTGCCTTTATGAGCTGCAGCCCAGAATCCCAGCTCTTGCTTAAATCTGTGAAAGACTGGAAATATGATTGCACTTAACTCTATGGCACAATTCAGAAACCCTTAAACTAGTTTTAAATGAAGACAGCTACTGGAAGCAGTCTAATAATGACACTAGCAAGAGGGCTGAATTATCCCTTCTTAGCAGGGTCAAGCAGCCCGCAAGGAGTTACGCGCTGCTGCAGCTGCACTAGTCCACACCACGCTCAGCTGCTCGCATCCACCTACCATCATACGTTACATAGGGAACTTGGAATCCTTTGGCACTGTTCCCTTCATTTGACTTGAACTGGATCCACAGCTTCTTAGACCTCGAAGTGAACGCTATAGGGCGTTCATAAGTTTGACACGTTTCATATGTGGTCACAGAATTGGAAGATGCTTTCAAAGAAAACACAATCACCAGTTATCTGATAAAATTTCATGGTAATCGGCAATTAAAAAACAAAAAAGCAAACAAGAAACAATCGATCAACTGCCAAATCAAGAAACAAATTCATCTTGGTAGATAGACAGCATCAGCTTCAGTATATATTTCAGACTTACAACTCTTGCGCATCACCAGGTAGTCTCCACACTCATCTTCTATTGGCAGAAATATTTCTGGCACCACAATCAGAATACGGCGCTTTGGCGGTGGGTTGATATTCCAAGTGCACTCAGCATTCGCAGGATAGTCCCCTGGATAGTTTGGGGATTCGATATATCCAGTGTAATCTCCCAGTTCACCTCCACACTGCCTATCTGAAAAAGCAGTACAGCATGAAGCACCAGGCAGAGCAAGGTCCTGCAGCGCTCTATACAGTCGCTGGGTAATGGGCACACACACTTTGCTGTCTGCATCTAACGCAGCTAAAGCTTCTTCGCCAGCTTCACTTCACACTACTGCCTGCTTCTGCCTTTGTGGATTAATTAGCATGGAGAAATTAAATACAGGTTAATCTCTGCTAATGTACAAGAGTTGCTAATGAGCAATCCACAGCCAAGCAGCAACACAGTTGTAAGGGGGACATGAAAACGGTCAGGTGAGGATGCTTCACTTGCTCGTACCAGATGGAGCACTTTATGTAAGTATTCAAAGTCTAACTGGAAGCTGCTCTGCACAGAAGCCACGCATGCAGCAGCACAAACAGGGAAGCCCGCAGGCCTTCCCTCTGCACAGGGCAGCACTCCGACAAGGCTACAGCGCTGTAACCTTCAATAGGAGGGTAAGGCCCGAGGCGGATGCTTTGCTCAAACTGCCCAGCTTGGCATGATCCCAACAGGCTGGGCACTGCAGAACCATAACACGGACATGCAAGTGTGACATGCCCAGGGAGCAGAGCTTCTGAGTGAGGCACGTGCAGTTCCAGAAACATGTTTATAGATATATGTGTGTATACATAGAGTAAGTGTTTACACAAGTAACTCTAGAGGTTTTTTTTTGAGTAGTCTCCTCTCTCTCCTCTGCTTTCTCTTCTTTAGTTTACCCTTGATTTCTCAAACTACAATTATGATAATCTAGAACAGTGGCTCTCCTTGCAAATGCTTCTTTCAGAGGTTTTTGTTAAGGAAAAAAAATGCTTACTGGAGCAAAGGTGATTTTTTTGAGCCAACTTCCATTCCTTTTGATAGGAGAAAAAGAAATCATGATGCTGAGAACCCAAACTCAATCTGCTATATCACAGGAGAAAAGATTCAATAGCAAAACCTAGTGTGATCCTGCAGCCAGCGGCAAGATGCAACCATCACTTGCCTCAAGAAGAGTGGTGGAACCGGTCTGCAGAGGCGGTCTCCCACGGACGTCAGTAAGTGACTCCGTGTGAGATGCAGGTAGGCAGCAAGAGAAGCAACACCACTGCTTTCTCTTCAGCCTTCCTGCTAAAGCTCTATTTTGTCCTTATGGCCACTCTGAATATTTATGACCCAACCTTTTCACCTGTAAGAGATCATCAAAGCATCTCGCTATACTTACTTTTGCATTGTGTTACATTAGTTGATCCGTCAAAGTCAGTAGTAGTGTTTCCAGGGCATGAAATGCAGTAATTTTGTCCAAACTCAGGCTGATATGTCCCAACTACGCAGCGAATACACCGATGAGTTGTAGTATTGTAAAAATGGCCGGGTGAACACTGAACTGGAAGGTATTTAAAGAGGGAGCATGGTTTAAAAATGAGGCAACAGCACATTAGAATTCAATTTTTACACATATTTATAAAGCATATTCCAATTTCAGTGTCTGTGCTATATCCATGAACTACAAAGCTCATAAAACAGAATTAAATTTCCGTATTTCAGTTCGCAAAATCACTTTGTCCAAGTTCAAAAAAAACCCCATTTGTAGCATTATAGACCAGTGTGTGGAAGATGGAGTGAGGAAGTCCAGCATGATTTTCCTATGAGGACATTCACCTCAGGAATATCCTACCAAGTGTTTGACATAGCAGATGAACTTTTAATGCAAATAGTAACTAAACGTTTCTGTCTTGCCGGCTTCCACTAAGCTGCATCCTAGGAGAGGCCTGTGGTCAGCCCATCACAAACAGAGATGAAAAGAGTTTGGTCCTCTACAATTTTACACTCTACCAATATTAGTGGCTGAACAAGTATATTGCCCTCTTCTCTCATAATCACACACTATCTCACAACAACAAGCAATGGCTCATGGTATAGTCATCTTCACCAGATCTGCTATTACTTTATTTCATCACGTCACTCGTATTACCAGGAGACACAAGCTATAGCCCTCACGGGCGTTGCTGAGGGTCCCTGCTGCATTACCAAAGCCAGCCCCCACATACAAAACCTTTCATAACCCTAACACATTCTATGGGAGATATAGACATGAGACAGACAGACACAATAAGGGGGAGAAAAAAGAAAAAAAAAAAAAAAAAAAAAAACTTTCTAGCAGACTAGCAACTTCTTATTCCTTTTTTTTTTTTTTTTGGAATGCAGACACGAAGATTTTCTTCTTTCATTTCAATCTAAGAATATGAGATTTCCAACGGCTTTGCTTGCATCTCTAATACAATTGTTTTAATTTGATTTTGCCTAGCTATCCTGCATAAATACCCATCATCATCTGTACTGCAACTCGACAGAAAGCAGGCAACAGCATGGGCGATGTTATCTTGGCCATGATTATCTTAACTCTTAACGGCCCCTGGCCTTTTCCTTTGCCATTTTAGTTTGTGGTACTGAAAATATTTTCCAATTCCTTTTACCTCACTTGGTAAGTTTAAGTCTCTCAGCTTGACTTTAAAAATAATTCACTACCTGGCCTTTCAAATGCAGTTTTCTGTGCTGCACAGGCTCTTTTTCTGTTCCTTTTAATCTTTGCTTGCTCCCAAGCCATCTTTTTGTTGATGAGGCTTTTATTCAGCTAACTCATTCTGGAGTGCTTCCCTACATGTTTTTTCCTCCCCTCCAAATGTTTCAGATATAAGTTCCAAGAAATTTTTGCACCTGTGATTTAAACAGATTCAGTGTCTCATGTGGCCTTTTACACATGCAAGACCCTGAGGTCTTCATTCCAGATGATATAAAAATCTCTATTTTAATTCAAAAACCGAGCCTCATTTACAGACTTTTTTTTAACCTATTGTGTTAAATAAATCTGAAATTAGTTCTTCTTATCTTGGTCAGAGAAGATTTTTTGGTTGTTTGTTTTGGTGCTATTTTTAAAAGTTCTTACTTTGCAAAATTCAGTATGAAATAGCAGTGTTTATGCATTCAGTGTTTCTTCATTGAAAAAAAATCTGTTAACTATCACACTATTAGGCCAAGCACTAGCTCTTCAACCATACTGCAAGATTCTTCCATTATGTTGCAATTCCCAGTGTTCTCAACAGCATACATATCTTAAATGATACCAGAGAATTTTGTCTGGCTAAACTAGCAACAAATATTTGTATCAGGATCTTATTTCCATCTCTTATTTCAACTCTATGCCAACAGATTTTCTATTATCACTTTTTATTCACTGTGATTTTGGTAAAAGTGATGTCTTTTATCCATGCCTTAAGATATCAGGCAACTGTAGCAGTTATTTCTCTGCGTACATGAGTTTTTATTGGTGTTTTCAAAGACAAGTTTAGCTTTTTTAGGCTTTTTTTTTTTTTTTTTTTTTTTTTTTTTTTTTTTAAAGATAACTCAAACACTCACAGGATCTCCTTCCATTCTGAAAGATACCACCTGATTTTCACTTTTGTGAGCCGAACTTTAAGAGCTAATTGCATGACAGCTCCATTATGTTCAAGTTTAGATGGGTTCTGTGAGTTACTGCAGTTAAGCTGAATTTTGGCTCTTCAAATATCTCCCAAGGCATCCAGGCCAGTTTCATTAAGAACCTGAAGAAATCATTTTTGTATTTATCCTCTAGGTCTGCAATTTCCTCCTTCACATTTTGATGCAGGCTGCTGTGCTCAGAATTAAAATGCCACAGAAGTGTTGATTTTCCCCTGAGACTCTTTTCCTCCAGAATTCCCTCTGTAACTCAGATCAATGACTTCACCAGCCAACTTCTACCTATCTCCCAGCGCCTCCTTGAGTCTTGTATAAAAATCAGTTATGAAAAGACTCGAGGCTCCATCGAGTTTCCGTGCAGCCAGGCCAAGGCAACCGAGTGGCAGGAAAGATCAAGCACCCTTCCTGCAATGCCCGTTCGCAGCCGAAGCCGCAGGTTGGCCTCAGAGCAGCCAGCTCATCGTGTCTTGACCTTACCTTTGGTCTCACAGTCCTGAAAGAGGGATGCGCCGCTGTGTCGTGTGGTCAGCCCTCCTCCGCAGGGAACGCAGGACACCCGCCCGGCCTCCGGCTGGTATGTTCCAGCAGGGCACGGCAGACAGGGCTTGAAGCCATCGGGGGAGTATTCGCCGGGTGAGCACGGATCTGGAGGAGGAAGGACACACTTGCCTCAGCCCCTACCTTAGGGGTGAAGGGAGCCTGCGCAGGGCCTGCAGCTCCGCCGTGCAGCTGCTCCCCTCTTCCCTGCGGAAGGGTACGCCCGGGATTCAGAACCAAATGCTGGCAACTCACAGGGGTCGGTGCATACGCTGCACCCTGCCAAACTGAAATGGACACTGGTAACTTCTGGTGCTGCTCAACTCCTCTCTGAGCTGCTAGAGATCTCGTGCTTTGTTGCAAGGCTGCCACAGGTGTGTCCAGCAATCTCTGCTAATCTGTATGATGTGATCACATAGTCACTCACTATCCCCTCTTTCCAACTAAAGGGTCCTTGGACTCCTCCAAAATTAAACAATTAAC
Organism: Nothocercus julius; assembly: GCA_013398735.1. Taxonomy (NCBI): domain Eukaryota; kingdom Metazoa; phylum Chordata; class Aves; order Tinamiformes; family Tinamidae; genus Nothocercus; species Nothocercus julius. Next base: position 2,498,868 of record VZSV01000001.1, on the reverse strand, counting down.
ATGGAAACAGAAATGCCAGAAATGCACTTACAGTTTTCTAACAGCATTTTTAATCTTAATGATTTTTGGAATATCATAAGCACTGATGTTGCCAAATGACACGAAAACCTCAAGCACAACATAGAATTGTGCAAACTTACAAACCTAAAGGGAACGCACTCCTCAGACTCTAGCTAGAGAAATTCTCCTGAAATTCCCCTGGTTCTGGGTCTCAGGTAGCATTATCTGTGCTCTGAATTGCCATTTTCTGTATGATATGTAGATACTATTAACCCAATTAGACTGAATTTACTTAAACACCTTGATACTACGTAAGAAATCCAGGAATATTTATGGACACCACAAAAAAGCTTTGTTTTTCAAACTTTTCACAAAACAACGGATTTCCATGCCAGTACTCAGCAACCATCCTGCTTTGGAAGGCACAAAATACTGCTGCAGTTCAGCTGCACTGAAAAATCCTTTCCTTTTAAAGAGCTGTTACAATAATAAACTGTTAGTTTTAGTTTATAGCTCCACTAAATCACTCACTGAATAGCTGTTTTGTTAAGAAGTTAAATTGGCCTTGGCTTCATTTCAGGATATACGACCAACAACAAGCACGGCATTAACTACCGGTCATGATCAATGATGAAGAATTTAGTTTATGGCTGATACACTTGGTGGAATAGTGAGCACTCCTCTTCAGCTTAAAAATAAAATAGAGCAGGTTAAGCAATGCCCTCTAGCTCATCAGTGAAAGCTAGCAGGGAAGGAGACCCCCTCAGCTCTTGGTTCTGATTTGTCTACTACATATCACTTCTGCTCTCATAAGGAAACACATTCATTTCCTCCCAAGTCTTTCTTATTTCATAAACATTCCTACAGAACATTCATCTCTGTACTCTGTGCAGCTCATCAAACATGAATGAATTACAGCTTTCACTGCAACACTTCTAACAAGGCAGGGAGAGAGTACTATTTGCACTTCAGTGACAAGGAAAGACATCAAGGTTAGTAAAGGTGATTCTGAGAGGTGCCTCCTGACTTCAGGAACTCAGAGTTAATGAGAAGTCCAATGCAAGTCTCTTTCCCCCAAAACACTTCATGGCTGTTTGGCCAAGGCAAGCTTTGAGAGGCCTCACTAGAGGCTGCCTGCCCTCTACTCCCTCCTCGTGACCTGCCTCCCTTCTAATCACACATCCATGTTTGGGACCTTTGATGCCTCTTTCTTCTTAAAGAAAAAGAAGGAGAGAAAGAAAAAAAAAAAAAAAAACCAGCATGTAACTTTACATCGACATATGTAAAAACACAAATACCACCTTAAACTGTACTTTTGGTTACATTACCATTATTTGTTCTAAATATTAAAATTACTCCAAGTGCTGCCTAAGCCTGAACGCTTCAGGCCCTTAAAAATCACCACTTTCTCTACATGACTACAAAAAGACAAGCTTTTACAAGTGGTACAAGTGTCCAGACAGCTTGATCTGCAAACATGTTTCCTGTGGATTGCTCCTAATTCCTCCCCATCTTCAATTCAGGGATCTTTCAAACAGCTCCTATAAACCCACCCCAGCACAAAGCAGAGGTGATGAGGAAGGCTTGTTTCAGAAGCTCACAGCACTTACCAGGGCCCAATTTACCATAACAGACAGACCTAATTGACATTAGGCTCAATTATAGCAGCATTCATTACAGAGACAGTACATGAACATAGAAATCGTCCCATGGAAATCCATAGGACTGTGCATGGAATTAGGATGACACAAATGAATTCCCTCTTAAGAAAACAAAAAACAACGCAAAAAAGAACCCTCATCTAAGGCAGATTAAATTCTTGTCAGGGCATTTGTTTAAATAAAGCTACAAAGTTTATGAGCCTCATCTCACAAAACCAGAAGCTGCACGGTCCCTTCTGATACAAGGGAGATGCCCACTCCAAAACAACAGCTAAAGTCTTGCAAATAGCAACATTAAATCCGAGTTCCACTGGCTGGCTTTGCTCTTTTTCAGCAACCTGCTTGTTTTGCTCCACATGAACAAAAGAACCAATTGCCTTCAGTAGACTTCATTTCTGCAGCCACTTGCTTTGTCTCTCTTCAATGCCCATTAAAACCCCAGTCTTGAATCTCATGCAGCTGTTTTAGGAGAAAAAATATATATGTGAAAGCTTTTCTGATGCAAAAACATGAAAGAAAAGAAAGGAGGGGAAAAAGAGAAAGAGGGAGGAGGCCCACAGGGAACCAGGATTAATAGTTACAAAGACATTTAAAGGCTCTTCCCCTCTTTTCAACACATTAGCCTTTGAGCATTTGCTCCTATAGACAAATGCTGTAGTACTCAGTGGCTAAGAAGGTGAACCTGAAAGGAGGTCACAATCCACTATCTCACCATTTTCTTAAGAAACATGTCTGATTTTATAAGCAAAATCACAAACAATTGATGCAAACTGATGCTGAAGCAGCATCCTTGAAGTTATTGTTTTTTAGCAGTACATGCACTCAGTCACCTGAGATAGTGACGTATCTCAAGGATTTATGTCTGAAATCTCTGACTGAGAGAGCAAGCAGGTTAGCAGGCAGAATAGCCATGTTTCTGCGATTTTATAATACACTGGATATACACAGGCACCTACTTGGCATATTCAGAAAGATGAATTGACTTGAAAATGATGCTTAATCTGTTTCTGGTGCCTCTCTGGAGCTTTTATTCTGCACTGTGTCCTACTGTGGACAGTAAGAGTTAAAACAAAGTCAAGTAAACTGTGAGATCAACTGCAGTTTAGCTTAGTGCTGCAGTTGCTGGCTGGTTACATAAGAAAAAAGCTGCTAGAGCAGACACTGTGCTTTCCTTCATACAGAGATGCATCTAATGTTTCAGACAGTGCTCTGCCAAGAGGAATCTGTCACAGGAAGAGCACCAGGACAGGAACTGTCTGAATCAATAAAGCTATATCTAAACA
>VZSV01000001.1:2471798-2495849 GCA_013398735.1 Nothocercus julius | reverse complement strand
AGAGAGAGAGCACGAGAGAGAGAGCACGAGAGAGAGAGCACGAGAGAGAGAGCACGAGAGAGAGAGCACGAGAGAGAGAGCACGAGAGAGAGAGCGAACTGAATCCTTTACTCTTACTACCTGCATCATAGATGACTTGCAAGACCTTAAACTTACTTTCCCTCACTGCTTCTCAGGCCGGACTAAGCAAAATTCTTTTCCAAAGTTCTTCACCTGTCCTGAGGTCACATCCACCAACCACACTGAATCCATCTGCTGACCTTATACATCTTGCTATAGAGTCATCTTCTCCCTAGAATCATTACCATGCCTACATAAACAGGGGCTCAACCCTATCCAGTTCTCAGCAGCTCTGCAAAACAATCGGATTCAGCAAATTTACTCTCCCACCCCTATCTATCTTCTTCCTCTTCTACTCATTTCCATTCTGTTCTCTTCTGCCCACTCTATTTTTTCGCTACTTCTAACTGGCAATGAAAGCAGCAGCAGCAGCTACCACCTCGTGCTGCCTTTACCATACTGCTGGGGCAGCTCTCCTAAGAAAGTGAGATTTATGTAATAACACTGCCCGTGAGTGCTTTGTGGCTCCTTGGCAACTAGTGAACTTTATCCAGCTTCCAGCAATCTGACAAAGAAGGCAGAGAGGTTCAAAAGATAGTAAGTTCCTATACATTTCATCAAAATACATGTGGAACATGCAAAAGAAGAATAGAGTATCTCGTAGTGTCCAAGGAAGAAAAAGGCTGAGGTGGAAGTTTCATGCTCGTTTGACGTGAGGAGGATATGGTTTTGACAGAGGTTTCAAACATCACCAGCTAATTCTTCTGTTACACGAATCTGAGTTTTTCAAGAATTATCAAAGCCAGACAGGAAAATCTATTCCGAGGCTGAATGGGTTGCTGCTGGAAGATGTGCTAATTCAGTCTGACAAGCATTTTAAAGGCTTGCTGATTCACTAAAGCACTTACATGCTATATACTCTCTGCAGCCTGAATTAGCCGTCATGGCTGTTAGAGCCCTGTTAAGATAACATCTGACCCTTCTCCTTAACTTTTGTGCTTTGGAAGCATTTATCATGGGCTGCATTATGGTGGTGCCCTCCAGTGCAGTGATAATTAGAATTTGCTCAGTGTGGCCTATAAAACCCCCTATTCTCCATGAATTTATAACTCTGTCAGGAAGATTCTCCAGCACTAAAAGCTTAATCAATAAAGAGAATGCAACTAGCACAACCTGCTCAGCCTTTTCTTTGGAAGAAGGGAGAGAGAAAATGCTCACAGGCCCAGAAACACAGTGTTACACTACATATTAAATATGGTCTTTCATAAATGACATTGGTAATCTTAAGGCAATTGAAATCTGATGTTAAACCAAATTTTCTACCTTCTAGCTTACCGTGGGCTGTGCATCATTTAGAAGAAAACACAAAGTACTGAGCTCTTGTTCTACTCTATAACATGGCAATTACCAATAGTAAAAAAGATAGAAAGGGGCTATTACGAGCACAAACAGCAACACCTGCAACTCCACACAGTCATCCTCCCTCCCAGACAAGCTTCCCACTATCCCTTCACACTCATCAGACCTGAGCAAAACTAGCAAAACAGATATGATGCTCTGTTCCTAATTTATGTTTACTCACCACATCTGTTACCCACATGCAACTGTCCTACACCACATGATTCCTGCGGCTCCGATAACTTGAGAGACTTTCTCGCCACTTCATGGTCCATTCCAGAGACGCGAACACGGAATTGGTCCCTGCTGACCGTCTTCCGTAAGGTTCGGATGGTTTTACGAAACCTCTTTTCAGTCTTTTTTCGTGCACAGCGCACATCACACGTATCTGAAAAGCATCACGGGGGAAAGCTACAATAACTGACCATGCACAAAAATCCACCCAATTGAAAAGACCAGCTAGTGCATATCACTGAGAAGGCAACTTCTGTGAACAAGTCCAACATCCTTAAGGACAACATCAGCAGCCCACGGAGAGGGGGGGGGGGAGGGGCGGAAATAAACAACAAAAAACCCCAAATCTTTCATCTACAGGCTTCCCTTTGATTTTTAAAACCATCACCATCCCTCATTCTTTTTGAAGCAGAAAAATTAGTTTTCAAAACAGGAGATACTTTTATTATTACTTTGCATAAAGATAGAAATGAAAAATACAGAAATTAAGGAGCAAATGGTAAGAAGCTTCAAACTGCACCTTGGATTATTTTTCCTACCAACCTGTCACCTCCTTAGGGCTTGTTTCAAGCTCAAAGTCCGCAGTGATAAAAATTTCTCTAGTTGCTGGCAGTCTACTGAAGGGTCCATGAACTTTCTTGCCAGAGCTGCATGTTAGGTTTACATAGTGGAAGCTCTCCATTATTGAATTATGTCTCTCTGTATGAACAAAATTAAAGGAAGCAAAAGCTTGGCCAGCTTATTATTGGACATTCACCAGTGCTCAAAGTATATTTTGTTTTAAAAATTTAAGGGGAACAAATGATTAACTCCAGATACTAGTAAACAAAAAATATGGACAGTTTCTTAACTGGCATAGCCTCATACAGGATCACTGCTAGGATCAGAGCTCAGCTGCAGTGCTCAGCCCTCTTCCCCTGGGTTTTGCTAGTAGGGTTCCAACAAATGGCCTTTGCTCTACGCAAAGCATCTCAAAACCACAACGCTGCCTGCACCAAGCAGGCCACTCGAGGGGAGAAGTTTTGCTCTCAGATGAAACATGTGAAAAATGTGTTAGCTTATAATGGTGTGTCAACTAAGTAGTGCTTGCACACACGGGACATTAGGAGACTATTGTCAAGGTCTGCATGAGGAAAAGAGATTTAACTAATGAAAGCATCCCAAATAAGCTTCGGTTTGGAACAAATATCTCTCACCGAGCATCTAGTGTTATTCACCACTGTTACTCTTTTAAGGATAAAGCAAATAATGTGCTGATTCAACTTATTATTTAGGGGGTTTCTGTTTATTTAGGGTTTTTTTGGTTTGTTTTATTTTAACATGTGTGCTCCTCCTCATTTTCTGCTGACTTTGTAAGGTCCCAGACTATACTTTCTGCCTTGAAACAGATGGAAGAGCTGACCTCACTGTGTCCATCTGGGGCTTCTGAAGTATAAGAGGAAAAGAGAAATGACACTTTGGCATCTGAGTCAGGATAAGAGAAGAGGCCAGGATCAGCTCCTCTGAAGCATCAGACAGCACGGAAAAGGGAGAAAAAGAAAAGGAGAGAAAGAAGGGGTACAGAGGGAAAAGAAACTAATCAAAAGCATGAAAAACATGGCTGGTTTTACTCAGAACACTTTCCTGGAAATGGTTCAAACAAAAAAGGAGGAGGACTTTCCTAGCAAGACCTCCCTATATAAACAACCTGTATGGTTATCACAGGGAAATCCTGTCATCCCAACCTAGTGCTGTAATTCTGGCTGGGAAGGAGGTCAGTAGAGAGCAGAAAGGCTGCAGCCCCTCTAATGCTTTTCCTATGGTGCATTTCCTACCAGTAACACACTTGACCCTGAGCGATGACTCTAATCTTCTTACCTGCATTTTTATGCTCATACCTGGTATCATCTGTTCCAGACCTTCTTGAAACATCTCAGTCTTTTTCAAACTACATTTTCCTTCAGTTAACTTAAAGGTTACGCTTATCTTGATGGCTGAGGTATCTTCAGGAAGAAATAATGGCATGTTATTATCAAAAATTACTAGAAACTCTGGGTAAGCCTCATGTCTCATCAGAATGGTGACTTCAAAACTGCTAATATAAAGTGAAAAGCGGTCATCACAGGAGACCTAAAGAGATGCCAGTCTCTTTCTGTTGGGAAGCTGGGTCAAAACTGGAATTGGAGGAAAGCGTTTTGTTTTGTTTTTTAAATTGAGATCAAGTTCAGGTCTGCTACTGGGTAAACCAAGTGAAGCTTGGTTGAAATCAAAGGAAATACTTTAATCAGTTTAAAAACTGGCTTATTTTAATATAAAATAGAACCTTTATCCATTCAGTCTCAAATGCCTTCTAAACTTTGCTGTCCAGTATCTCAGCCTGTATATATAGCACACCCACACTGTTTGTTGCCAGCTGTCCAATTCAGGTATCTAAAAAAAGCATGACACTCCAAGGCCCAGCTGCTCATTTCACTATTGATCTTTTTCACCTTTCTTGGTTTTAAGTTGTAGTTTAGGTGATGCTGATGAAGCAGTACAAGGAATATCAGAATTTCCTGCTGAAATCACAAAGCGTATTCTCTTGCTTACAAAGGAAGAGGAAGAAAAACAGAGCAAGCAACAGAGAAAGGAAAAACAGGCAGAAAGTTACAGCGCATCCCTATCAGTCGTCTATTAAAATAAATCAGACAAATTGTGCAACAGGTAAATCTAGTAATTACCCAGCCAAGTGGATGCATTTGTATTTTGCTGCTTTTTCTTAAGCTGAGAAGAGCTGCCACAGGTAAGGGTGTAGGCATCCTGTGTTCCTAACAGACAGACCATACACACAGTAAAGACACAGGCTCCATGCAGAGAGTGTGATACACAAGACTTTAAATTTGCTGATCTGATTCATCCTCTCCATGTTTTTCAGTTATGACACCCATCAAATACTGCAAATTAGTTTGCCTCTTCCCACACCACAGGAGGGCTCAGGTGGGAAAGCAGCCCGTGTCCTGCAGCGAGCGCGCAAGGCTGCGTGCCGGCTCCGGCCTTCCCACCATTCAGCGGCGACGCTTGGGGCCAACTACGGAGTGGCCCAGGGAGCATGGAGAATCCTGCCCTGTTCTCTCCAGCTGTCAGGAGAAGGGACTCTCCTGAGAGTAAAGTGGTTATAAAACACAGGGAAAGGGGGGCTTCTGACACTGCCTGTCTGACACTGACAGGGATAGAGCCCTTCATCTACTGTGAAAGAGGAAAGGTCCCTGTTGATCGTCTGCTTCTTGAGGCTTCCATGGGGGTTAGGAGGTTTGCTACTCTTATACTCTCTACACAGTCACATGCTGGATTTTGTTCTTCTTGACTTACCAGAAACTACCCGGACATCCGACGAGCAGCTTAAGAAGCATCTATCGCTCCCACCACTCTTAATGCAGTGCAGCAATGCTTTGGGTGACATATTATCAGGCAGGGGCTCCTTTATCTCTAAACAGGATAAAACAAACACTCACGGGAAAAGTAAAACATCTGTGTACACTCTACTTAAACAGGTGTGCAGCTGCTGATATAGCTAGAATCAGAGAGAACCCATACAATTCTGTATAGAATAAATTCTGTATGAAGAAAAGAGGGAAGGCAGAACAAAAACCACAGGAGGGCCACACAACCTAAGCCATTTTCTTTCAGGTAAAGTTATCAGCAAATTTTCTCATGCAGGGAAACAAAAGAAAATAGAAAGAGGAGCTAGATAAAAAGCACAGGAAAGAAAGCATCAAAAACCCTCAAAGTATCTCCTGTTTTTTTGTTTTGTTTACTTGTTTCTTACCAGTTGCAAATTCAGTATCATCATGCCTCATAAAACAGTAAAGCAGAATACAGGGAATGATGATCCATGCCACTTCACTGGAGAGATCAAGATTTTCAGATTTGACCATAACTGCATGGCTGTCAGACACATCAGAAGTAGAAACATATACTTGCTATGCACCTTACCAACACAATCCTTTTTATTCCAGTGTAATTTGTAGTTAGAGTGACACAGGCATTCATAGTCTCCTGCTGTATTAACACATATCTGTTGGCAACCACCGTTGTTGATGCTACATTCATTAATATCTATAGAGGAAAGGTAAAAATATTCTTCAAAAAGTAATTCTTCCTGAAGTTCTGCATTCCAATAAAGACCACAAGATAATCATGTGCACAAGTGTTGTTTAATGTGATTTGGGAAAAATTTTGGGAATTCCATCTGGAATCCCCCCTTGAAATAGTTATGCTTTCCTGGAAATTCTTTGCTAAATGTCAAAACAGCTCAAATGTTGCAGGAGGGGAGATGTCAGGTAGCAGAAACTACAACACACTATATTCCTTGCCTGAAGTCTTGCTTGCTGATACACAATATACCTGACAAGACGCCACTCCAAACTCTGCTAAAACAGAAGAACAGGCAGCTCCCTCCTTTACGACCTCTAGGAAGCCTTTGGGACCTTTGCCTGAATTTCTGGTTTTAAAGGCTGGTTAGCAGAAGCACAAAGGCCAGCTGGGAGCCAGGCCCTAGTGGTACTGCTGTGGTTGATCCTGGGGCCAATGCTGTTCAATGTCTTCAGCAACACCTACCTGATGGAAAGGAGTGGGCTCTCAAGAAGTCTGCTCTGCCAGCACGGCCTAGAGCATCTTTTTAACTCACCTCCACAATGTGTGAAGCCATAGAGGGCATATCCTTTATTGCAAGTACATTCAAAAGTGCCTGGATGATTGATGCACGTGTGGTCGCATGTCCGCTCAAAAGAACATTCATCAATGTCTGCAAGTTTTAAAGGGACACATGAGTATCTTGGGGGCTGTCAAGGCAGGACTTCCCAAATAAAGACAGCACTTCCCAGCTAGCCAGCTGGATGAAGAAATGTGCAGATTTATGTAAACTAAGCAAATAGCCTAGCATAATGAAACAACTTTTAAGAAAAGAGTTAGTTTGCCAAATAAGCCTTTCTTTTTTTTAAGCACACCTGAAAATCGATGTGATATTTTTAACGACTACATTTAAAATAAATTCTCTCTCCTATGGGGGAAAAATGTGCCATCAGATAGTCATTTCTTAAAACAATATCTAGGTAAGGTCTGAAGGAAATAGATTTACAAAACAACAACAAAAACAACAAACTGAACAAACAAAAACCCCATACCTTAATTTTTTCCCCATTAAAAATATGGTGCCAAATTTCTAACCTAACAATAATATGCAGTTCCTGATGCAAATCTGCTGAAACGCACTCATTCCCGAGAAAAACCTAAAAACAGAGGACTGGAATAATTTGGTGATTTTTTTCCCATTAATCTATTAAACTGCATACTTCAATGCTGTGTCTAAAACCTGATGAAATATCTGTTTCTACCAGTGATGTTTTTTAAGGCATTATAGCCATTTTACATGCATCTTCTTTGTAAAGTACAACTTTGTAAAATATAACTTGTAAAGTGTAACAAGCTGATCTTCACCTTGGTGAACTGAACAGCAAAATGATGAAAGTCCCATTATTTTCTCCCTAAATGTTTATTACACTGTCAGTCCTTCTCAGTCTGATCCAAAAAGGATGAGAAAGCAAACACCAAGGCAAAATTCCTTATTTGTTAAATTAGTTCAACTTTCTGAAATTCACCCGTAAATGTCAGCTGATTGTCTAACAGATTCACTTGCCCAAGTGACTGACCAGCTGTATGTTGTTACATACTAGAGCTCTGACAAAACCACAAAGACCATTTTGATAATTAATGTACTTCAACAGCCTAAACAAGTTTGCTCACTCTGCATGTACACATCATTATATGGAAAACCAAATATGCTTTGTAAGCCTCATGGGGAAATCCATGTCATCTTAAATATCAAATGTTTCTGCAGTGTTTTAGGGAATAGTGAATCTAGTCCATAGGCCTGCGATTTATGAAATCACATTATATATATATATCTATAACATAAAAAATATATACATAAGTTACATATATATGTATATATATATGTATGTATATAAATAATAAATCCAGGTCTTTTAAATGTCCCATTAAAAATGCAATTTCACTGCAAATGGTGAACTAGTCAATAAGACAGAGAGATAATATTGCTGTTTCTCCCTGTAAGTTATTTTAGGATCATTAATAGATCGCAAAAAAAAATGTCATCCTCTTAAAGAGCTTTCTAACATGATGCTACTTGTATTGCCTCCAGATAATAGGTCACTCTGTCAATGAAACATACCTCTTACCATAGTGTCAAGCCAACCTAATCTACTCTGCAGCTGCTACAGGAAAAAAAAAAAAAATCTGAAGCATGGAAATTATTCTGGAGTCCATTATCACTTCATCATTGTAGTAGGTATCCAAGCCAAGCTGATTTGTCCTACTTTTATTGCTTCCCCAGTGCACATACCTTGACAAGATTTCTCATCTGTTAATAATTTAAATCCTTTTCTGCAGCTGCAATCAAAACTGCCAACCGTGTTTTTACAGAAATGATCGCAGCCTCCATTATTGGACTGGCATTCATCGATATCTGTAACAAAAGCAGCATTTCAGCAAGTTGACAGAGTACATTGAAGATAGTTTCATTGTCAGATCCAGAAGACTGTCACATCCAATTGGTTGGAGAAACGAGACCTAGCAAGACAACTAGGAAGTTCAGATCCAGCTCCAAGAATGACCTCGCCCATTCAGCCCCGTGACGGTGCTATTGCTTTCCTTTGACATATTGCAGTCAATTACATTTGGGCAAATGTATTCATAGAAAAACATCTCCCTAAATTCTGTTTGGAAATATGTTGACATCCAACTACTCAGGCATGGAAATTCCAACCTTTTTTGCCTCGCAGCAGTCTAACATCTAATTATTTGAAAACATGCTGACATACCACCTCAAAGTCCCTTTGTTCTTTTCCAATACTCTAACTATCCTTAGAGCTGCTTGGACCAGCATAGATAATTCCACTCACACTTCCATGTTTGCACCTTCATGTTCACTTACAAACTTTTGTAGTACCCAGCTACCTGTGGAAAGTATGAAGACCGTGGGACTGTATGCCTATAAAACCATGTATGCCTACATCTCCCAATACTCACCTCTGCCACATGCTGCCCTCTTGCTGGCTCCCTAAAATGAGGCCACGGCAGGGAAACAGGAACGGGCAGAACAGCAGAGATACTCCGCGTACGATGTATTTGATACAGCAGAAGCTCCTTACAAGGAAACGGTGCAGTTTGGCCTGGCTGCTACGCGCTCTCATATCTCATCACGCACCCCAACTTTTCTCAGGCACTGGTGATAAACGCACTTACAGCAATGTGTTGCTAAGTGCTTGTCCACAAGCACAGAACTCACCTTTACATGTCTTCCCATCAAACTGGAGTGCGAATCCAACAGGACAGCTGCAGTGAACTCCGGTCGATGTATCTTTACAAGTACGATCACAGCCACCGTTATTCACTGCACATGTTTCTAAGACAAAATATGGCTAAAGTTTGCTCAGGAATATTATAAGGGAAACAAGAAATATCATATGATACAAGGCAGGCTTCCAGGCATAATGGTATTTGGCCACACTTAGCCTAGCGCACACGAGCAAATACTAAATACATGTGTTGGCAAAATCCCTCCCTCAGCTATTCCCATTTTTTTGTGGGAACTCTACAACCTTGCACGTTCTTTCTAGATACTCTTGTCCTTAAATGCAAATGAAACTCCCACCTCTCTGATGATGGATGTTAGTCTATCCCCTTAGGCCCACCCTCAGTCCTGGTCTGTTCTTCTGACACTTCCTACCAGTTCTTGGACAGCTGGTTGCACTCAGCATTGCTAAACCACATATCTTAAATTCTTTCCTGCCCATCATTGCACGCATCATGCTTTCACTGGGGGTCTCATCCATATGGGATCATCCTTCAGGCTTGTAGCCCATGTGCCATCTTAAATTTAGAGATTCTTCTAACTTCCTGTACACAAACTGTGTCTAAATCCTGCCAATTCCCTCCAGGGAACCCTAAAAGGCAGCCTCTCCAACCAAACAGAAATAGCTCATACTTTGGCATTCATCCTCTTGCGCCTCAGTCAGTGTAACAACCATTTCTCTGGCTGGACAAATACAACTTTATCCAGGACATATTGATTCTAAAAGCTGCTATAAAGTTAAGATCATTGTCTTTTTTTTTTTTTTAATACTCTCTTTGTACTTCTCTTCTGTCCACTTGTTCTCTGCTGCATCAAGCGTATGCTACTTATTCTCAAATTCTGAGACGACTTACAGGTTTATTCCATCATCTATCATCTCATGTTCAATATAGGGGAACTGCACCCAATCTCATTTGAAGAGAGAATGCCTCAACTTTCTTCCCCTTCCCCCCACCCCCTTTTTATTAAGCCACAAAAACTTAATGCTCTTGAAAATGAGACTGTTGGTTTTGGTGTGTAAATACAGATTTAGCACACAGGTGCTAGGCCTATGCTTTTGGCATTCTCTTCCTCAGCCTCCATGCTCTCTGCCCCTCTTGCAGTAAGCACAGTAAACCACCCTGAGTAAGGGCTTTTGACAGAAAAATACCCACTGATCCAGCTACCCTGAGACCACAGCGATCTGTTTCGCATCCCAGTGTTTTCCCAGCAGCAACAGACCGTGGCATTCTGGGCCAGGTATGAAAAGCCCAGCAAGGAATGAAATGGCCATGTATCCTAACACGCCCCACAAGATACAGCCAGTCACAGGGCCTAGTTCTCCTCTTCCATGCAGAAATAAACTTTCAGCTGAAGAAAAGCGGCTAAAACCCTGCATCCCTCACCATCACTTGGAGGAGTTCACAGGGGATGCTATTGCATTCCCCAGAAACACATGGAACTTTGAAAGCAAGTTCATAACATTTTGTATTGACAGCCACAACAATTGATATGGCTTCTTAGACATCTTAGAATAATGTTTTTTCTTTAAAAGGAAGTGGTGCACCTTCCAGGCAGAATTCAGCCCTGAGCCACACAGGCTACATTAAAAAGCAATTCTTCAATATAGAAGGTTTTAGAAAACAGCAAAGTTATTTCAGATAGGCACTTTTACCCATGAGCAATCGTCGCTTTACCCTCTTGTCCACATCAGCTCCTGCTGTAGTGTTGCCCTCAGAAATTTCAAGAGCAGCCTCCTCCCTCTCTGTAAAAAAGGCAGAAGGAGCAAATGGGTAAAGCTGCCCCGAGAAACCTCTTCTGATATCCATGGAAGACAAAGGAGGAGAAGAGAGAAAAAAGAGCATAAAAACCCTTCAGTCAAATCCTTCAGTCAAAACCATGAGAACATTTTGCTTTCATTTGTTTCTTAACGACTTATGCGTTTGCCCCAATATTAAGCTTGACAAAGCAGAAAATATACTCCAGATGTGGTGAAGAGTAGCAAGCAAAAGGAACAGCCATGAATTGCTATGTAAGAGCACAGTCTTTACCTAGCACAGACAAAGACTGGCCAGTTATGCCTGAGCATTGATTTCCCTCAGCAGGCAACACACTCTTGCAGAGACTGGAAAAGTTGTAAGTCTTAAGTTTTTTTTTCTTGAGTGCTGAGTTTAATACAAGCACTGCTTGGTTACATGCTCTGGCCCGTGTTATAGAAGAAACTAATTCTAAAGTATCCTAGAGAAGAAGGGAATCTTCTTTGATTATTGACAGGCCTGCTAGTGATTCAGAGACACCAGCTCTAATTACAGGCAACAGCAGCACTAGGTAGCTACTTTGACAAAGAAATACTTTTCCTTCAAGGCCAGAGCCTCAGCACAGCTCAAGTAGAGAGCACCTCCTAAGGGCAGCCTAGGACTCCCCTGGTGTTAAGGTATTATCTCAAATTAACACGACTTGCTGTCCCCTACTGCAAGCCTTTTTAATACCTAGTTCTCCTTTCATGCTCTGGACTGGCCCATCCAGTCATCAAAACATTTTCCACCATCTTCATTGTTGCAGGTGGTGACAGGGGCCAAATGACACTTTTGTCTCCCTCAGCTCAGAGGGTACAAGCAGCATGACCAGAGTCACCTTCCTTTTACGCCGACATCCTGTAGCAAGCACAGGGCGTCTGTACCCAGTGAACTTGCTTGAACCTAAGTACTATTTTTCTGCCTGTACTATTTTTTTTTGGAGAAGTATCAGTCATGCAAACACAGCAATGCCACAACACTCTAGTCATCAACAGAAAAGCACTCTCTCCACTGTATACTGACCCAGGCAGGTTTTCCCGTCCACATGCATGATGTACTTCGGGTGACATCCACAGACAGGCCCATTATCAGCATCATCACATGTATGTTGACAGCCACCATTTCCATGATTACATGTTACTAGGAAGAAAATATGTTACATCACAAAAGTACTTCCAACATCTTTGAAAGAACATGTCCAGCTTAGTTCATGTTTGGCCATTCTAACATGCCTCTTTCTCTCAAGGACTCTCTGGGACTGAAACAGTGCAGAACACTCTGCACTGCTGAATCATGAATTATGGTGCAGCTCCCAAATTACATACTTTTGCAACCAACAGATTGGTAAACTAATGTCCTGCAGAGTCACTGGTTATGATTTAATTCAAATGTACGCCATTCAGGTATCCTGCCTGTTTAACTATGACATACCAAATCCCATAGGACTGCAAATAGAACGCTGTTTGTTCAGTTTGGGAAACCATAAGAATATGCAGAACATTACATACAAATGCAGCTCCTCTGGTTCTTGGACAGCTCAAATCCTGGTCGGCACTCACAGGCAACCCCTCCTTTGGGCGTTTCTCTGCAGATGTGGGCACAGCCATGATCTTTGTTCATGCAGCTCATACCTTCTGCAAAACAGCACAAGACCATCTGCATCCTCAGCATCAATGTGTGCAGGCTGCAGTCAGATAAAAACATCAGTCCCATATACACACAGCAAACAACCTGTTACTTCTGGGAAAGCTCTATGATGATGGGACAAAAAGCATCAGCTCGCAGACAGATAACGTGGCAAGCCCAGTCCTGCAAAGCCAGTGCCCTCCCCAGCCTCATTGGCTCTGATCTTTTATAGCCCCATGTGCTTTGATTGCAGGGTAGAAATGAAGCGTCCTTAAATTTGTATAGCATCTGCATTCTCATCTGTTTTCCTCAGTCAATAATCTCACTCTTAATAAAACCTCCTAATTCCTTTTATGATAACTGCAAGGTGACAGGAAGCTGGCAAGATCCTTTTGCATAAAGTGAAGTTCTTAACTCTCTGCTTAAAGGAGCTACTACCCAGAATGAGATGCCTAGGCCAGAGGTTCAAAAATCATCCCCGTTTCAATTACTGGAGCTACAGAGCAGATTCTCCCACAGCGACCAAGTGACTGGGCAGACACACAGGTTGGACCTATGCTGCCTCTTAACTCTCTTCTGTTTGTACCACTTCATTTTCTTCTTCTTCTTTTTTTTTTTTCTCTTTCTTTCCTTTCTTGTTTCTCCAGTCCAACAAATACCTCTCAAAATAATCCTACTGGGGGTTATCACATTTCTGTATGCTTCCCTAGCTAGCTAGAATGCAGTGCAAGCTCGTGCACTACAGACACCCTCAGAGCACACCTTTACCATTAAAAGCACCAAGACTGAGCATTTGGCTTTTACAAGACAACATGTCACACCAAAACACTCTTTCTTCTTGGCAAGAACACTTGATGTGAGTGGACTCAGATGTGCTGTACTAAGGCTACAAGGGTTTAACCCGTGGAAGGTCTGATACTGCCTTAACTGAGTTAACTTTCACTCAGTTGGGCAGAAGCAGGATCAGATGGAGAAAGAACAGGGTGATGACTCTGCTAAAAAGGGACCACACGAACAATTTCACGTCCTACATGTTTTTTAAAACATGCATAGCCCCTTTTGCAGCCCTATTACTAACCGAAACAAAATGCTGTTTTGGCAAGTAGAGGTCAGCTCTTCACCATTCTTCCGTGACACTTTGGCTCGGCCCTGGCTCTGTGCACAGCTATTCTCACCGTCCCAAGCACAGGCTGCAACAGCACTCTCCTCATAGGAAGGGAGCCTTAAGCAACAAAGGAATGGAAGTTGCAGAGCCCAGATTATTCTGCTCTAGTGGCTTTTTGATTCCTTTCCCACAGTGAGAACTCTGTCGAAGGCTCACAAGACAATGACACTCGAAATCCTGCAGCACACAGGCACAGCCCGAGGAGCCCACATGAAAGCTTGCAGCCGTTATCGCGCTGTCAGTCACAGAACAGGGCAAGATATAAAGATCACAAATTAGCCTTATTAACTCCTGTGTTTGTGTGACATTTCTGCCTTCAACATGCAATATGGTCTGGGCTGTTAATTCGGAGGTGTTAGGAAGTATTAAGAGAATTAGCAGCTTAGTTTCTGTTAACAAAGTTTTTTTTTTTTTTGTCTTTGTTGAGCTACCAAAGGGAAAACTGTTCAAAGCGGGTACTTCGGTAAAGGTCACTGACACCACACAAATGGTTCAAATGCTGAATTGGGGATTGTTCAGTTTTGAGTACGCAGGATTCAATCACTGCTCCACAGAAAGCTACAAATCCGCTTTCCAAAACAGGGCCCATTGTAATAACAAAGCACACATTGCATTACAAGATACGTGATGGAAAGCACCAAAGCCTAGCTGACCAAAGAGAGAGCATTTGTTAGGAGAGAAAGTCATTGCAGGTTCTAACATTCCATGAGGAGCTGCTGCATGTTTGTAAGAAAAGATTGTTTTCTTTCTTTCAGCCTCATTTTACAAGTTTGCTTTACAGAAATGTCAGCGCAACTGTAAAAACTGCATGGCTGCAAACATCTTCATGGACACAGATTCTCCCAGGTCACACCGTTCCAATGGCAGTTTGCCGTTCTGACTCAAACCACATGTAAATGTTTTTTGGAAGCCACCAGGCACTTCCCAGACACACAACTTCTCACGCTGGAGATCCTGCCCTGCTGACACACAAGTCCCCTGAGAAGGGCAAGTCTCTTGATGCAGCTTTGCTGGCCAAGAGAGCAGTGTGCAGATGCTGCCTGGCCAAGCAATCCACTGAGAACATTAAGGCTCCAGTTAGGGCACCTCCAAACAGGCACTCAGTACTGATGAGGATGCAGGACCGGAGACTCTGAGGCGGCCCCTGCCAGCCCCAAGTTAAGGGGGACACAGTAAAGCCAGGCATCGCAGAAGTGCTGCAGCCTTTTTGCATGCTCTCTATAGCTCTGCAACATTTTTTGTAAAAAGCTTTCTGACTACCACTGTTCATCACAGACACTAGGAGTTCAAGAGCAACAGCTGAGAGGGTGCCCTGTGTAACAGTCTGTGCAGTGATTTCAAATGAGGCCTTCATTTTGCAGGTCCAAATCACTCCTACTGCCTCAGCCCAAAAAGTAAATAGCTATAACCCTGTGACATTTACCATGAGAGAGCAGCAAGATTTGTCATGAATAGCAATAGCAGCTGCAAGACATGGTGCATATTTAATAGTGAAAACTCCCATGTGTTCTTTTAAATTTTCATACTTTCTAACAGGCAGCGAGTTAAATAAACATGGAAACAAGCTGCACATGCACAGCTGACCTGCCGGCCAGAGCAGCAGCCTCCCAGAATAAATCCTCACACGTATAAGTGAAGAAAAGCTAACAGAGACTAGGCAGCCGAGGAAAAATTAGGATTGTGCACAAGACTCCGAGTTCATGTGGTCTAAGCACATGAACTCTAGGCAGAACCATCAAACCTTCTTCAAGCATCTCTATGTTTTCAACCAACACAATCAGATTACGATCAACTTTAATTATTAAACTCACCTCTAATAGCTACCTGACCTTGAGTCCCTTGCCACGGACCTGAAGTGGGTGACAAGGAACCCAGACGATCCAGGCAAATGGACTTGGAAAGGTAGGCGAGCCTGAGACATGAGACGCCAGTCACCAGGACAAATACAGTTGCCTCAAGCCTCCACCTTTCTCCTGTCTCAACTCTGGCTCTGTAGGTAAAGGCCAGTATTTCAGACCACTAGGAAGGAACTCTCAAGCATTAACACGTGCCCTCTCAACACAGCTAGGGGATAAGGAAGGACATACTCCCTTATGTTACAAATAACAAGTGTAACTGTAGAGATGTGTTGGATGTGGGTGCCAAATGCTGTTTAAATCAATGCTGTGAGGTCAGCAAAAGAGAACTAATAAACGCTGTACTCTGAGATGGGCTTACATGCTGCAGAGGAAGGAGGAGACCTAGAGATGAGCTGGAAAGCGGAGGAGAACAAAGTGAGAGGATAGACAGAGTGATGGGATTTGGCTTAAAACAGACGTGTCCAACCAAGAGAAGAAAAGAAAGGGAGTCCAGCTGAGTGTGAGAAGAGCTGTGGAAAAAGAAGAGAAACAAGGTAAGGACCTAAAAAATAAAAACAATACTTCTGTGTTTTGGTATCAAGACAGACTTTTTTTTTTCTACCTCATAAAAATACATATTTATATACTTCTTAGAAGAACATGCATTTTATTTCCCTCTTGCTTTTATTTATCAAAAAAGAGTTTACATGAAATAGACAAAATTCTTTTTTGCTCAAAAGCAGAACAAAGGTAGAAGTTCAAATGGACAATTTAGGAAACAAAAAGCAAAGCAAGGAAATTCTTTTCTTCTCAAGTGAGAAGAGAGACTAGAGTGTACTTAAGAAGAGGCAAAGGAAAAGAATTGGAAGCTTTTCCTCTCGTGGCATCAGACAAGACAAAGTTCGAGTAACCAACTTTTACCCTTAGAATTACCATCCACAAATGTACATAATCAAACTCTGCTGCTAGGAAGGTAGCATGAAAGGGAAGAGCATTGCCCCACCATTGCAGCCTGTTCGCTTATTGACACTCCTGCCTCAGGCCCTGCAGTATCATTCTGGCCTGAGAGATCATGAAGTGTCAGAGCAGGTGCCCAGGCAACCAAATCCAGTACCAGAGAGGCCAAGAATACAAGTTAATTCAAACAAAAGATTAATTCAGACACATCAGATGACAATCACCTCAGCACACTCATCTCTGGATGGCCACATATGTCTCTAAATGTTGATCTTTTTACCATGGGGATTTTTAAAGGGAGATTTGTTTATTCATGCTCAGATTCTTCTTACAGTCATGCCAGCGATAAGCTTTAGATTAAAGAAAACTTTTCAGCTTTAAATACTTCTTCATATGATACTCACCGTATAGTTCAATGGACAACCTGATCTGAGCAACCACTTTAAAGCATTCCCTAAGGGCCTCCAAAATAATTTTGTTCAACCCAATATCTAATTAGGCATCCAGAGCTCTCTGATCTCTCAAAGGTTGCTTCATAAAGGCTTCACTCAAAACAAAGAACCAGATTTGAATACCCTTGGGGCTGACATATAATAAATCTCCTTACTGAAACCTAAATGGAGTACAGGGAGTCTAAAAGGTACCTGAAAGTACAGAAGGTTATTTCCCTGTCACTGAAGCCAAAGGAAACAGTCAGAACTCACTGTGTTGCCATTCTCTGAAGCAGAAGTTAGCCCAGCTACACAACAGAGCACATGAGTACACTGGGAGCACAGCAGTGCAGCTGTTAACAAAAGCACAACACTACAGATATTAGGGTGGGATCAAAGGGGCAGGAGAGATGTGAAGAGTTTTTCAAGAAGCTTAGAAGATACAGACACATAGTTGCTTTTAAAATGAGGGAAAACTTCAAGATCCCTCCCCATCTCTAGGTAACCCAAACTAAAAATACTTTTGAAGTTGCTTTAGAGATTTTGCAAGATTCCGTGGAGAGAGAGAGAGGGAAAAGAAAAAAAAACCCACACACATACACACACCAACCAACCACCCTGCTTTGTACCCGGAAGAAAGCAGCCCATACCTTCTGAGCGGTGAATGCAGGTGTGCTGGTTGTCGCTGAGGAAGAACCCTTCCTTACAGCGGCATTCATAGCTCCCCACGGTGTTGACACAAACATGCTGGCAACCCCCATTGTTGAACATACATTCATCTGTATCTGAGAGAAAGAGAGAAAGAGAGAGAGAGAGAGAGAGAGAGAGAGAGAGAGAGATCAGCTTTGTATCTGCCCCACTGCAATGGAAGTCACCACCAACAAATTAATGCCAAGCCCTCATACTGGCAGAGGCTGCACAACATGCAGAAGAGGCACTTGCTAGGCATGTAGCTAGTGCAACAGCCAGACTACTATTTTTTTTTTGACCACCTTTGGAAATGTATTTCTGTTGCTTCTCTTCCCCTCTTAACACAGTTCAGTCACAGAGCTCCAAAGAAATCTAGACAATTAACCAGGAAGGTGGAGGAGTAATGTGGAAAGAGCCAACTGCAGCTGCCCTGGCTGCCCCCTCCATTTCGGGGAAGGTGCCCTGCCTGCCTTGCAAGGACCTGGAGACTGCAGCCACTAGCCAGCAAGCACATTCCCACGCAGCTGAGCAGCCCTACACGGCTCTGTCAGGGCTCTGTCGCCGGGATACACACTTGGGCTTCAGATCCATCCAAGCAACAAAAAGTGGGTTTTTTTGGGAAGCTCTGCATTCTGAGGCTAAAATAGAACAAGAAAAATACCAACCTCAACATCAGTTTGGATTAAGCATAAAACACTCATCTTCCTTCTGACTTTCACTCTAGATACAAAGACACACCACATCTGTTCTGATGCTTGGGTTGATTTATTACCTTCCTCCCTCAGCTCTAGCTCATCACCACTTATGTTAAGACTGCTGCTGTGCTGCCTAATTGTAGTCAAGGACAAAACCAGAAATGCTTGAAATAGTTTAAGTAGTGCTGATTTTGCAATATTCTGAAATTCACCAAAAACAGAGAATATAGGAAGTCTCTGCTTGTAATTATACCAAGAGAAACAAAGAACAAAAAAATTTCAGCTAAGCCACTGAATGACATATTCATCCCAGTCTCAGTTCTTCTGAATTTTATCCCTTAGTAATGGCAGATTTTTCTAACCTCTACCAGCAAAGAATTTTCCTACCACAATTTTATGAGATGGCAATCTGAAAAGGAAGCAAAAATGCTTAGTACCTTAAAAGCACGATAAAAAAACTGCTGAGGCAAAAAACTGATCTCATTGGCAAATTCAGATGGAATGCCACATTTGCTCTCTCTTCTGTTCATTGTTTCTGTGCTAATAGCACAGTGTTTTTAAATTAATGCTTACGCATTTCTGGCATAAAACAGCTGTCAAAGAAAGAAAGAAAGAAAGAAAAAGAAAAAAGAGAGAAAGCCTTTAGAGAAGCATAATGTAGCATTATAACAGATTTAATTTCTACTGAAGGCAATGAGTAAGCCAATTGGATGCAAAAGAATGTGACCTAGCATAGCAACAAAAGGGGTTGACATATCTCCATCACAGAGAAGTGGAGTATTTCAGAGCTCTACAGTGATGTGAATGTGCAAACAATCATGAATAAACAGCCACCATGAGTCTTCAGCGCTACGGATTTGAACTCCAGCAGATGTTTCTGTCTTGCAGCCCTTAGAAAGCTTACAGAACACCATCTCTTTCCAACAAGTAATTGTCTATTTGGCTAAAACCCAGGCCCACAGCTGAGATCTTCAAAAATTAGGGTTACAGGAGGGCAACCATGGTGTGAACAAAGTAAATAATCAGATTAAGAGAGGATGTGATCCAATTTGCTCTATGCCATAATATTTATTTAAAGTTTACATCACATCTCAAAATTAGCTGGTCAATGATAAAACTTCACTTTACTGTCAGCAACATTTTTATTTTTAAGTCTGCCATGCAATATTGAGCAGTTTCACAGGCACTGGGCTAAGTTATATCTGTATCTGACTGAAAATCATTTAGCAGAATTATGTTCTAGAGTTGCTATAGGATGCAAAGAGAACACAGCCCTTGGTGGCATTGCAAGAGGCTCTCGTTTAGCCCTTCATGCTAACCTCAGCTGAACTGCACTGTATGTTCATACAAAGAAATACAAGATCCCTTTTCTAGGATTTGGAAACATCAGCAGATATTTTGCTCATCTCTGGGCACTTTTTCTAGTGAAATACTTGGTGACTTCACCCTCTCTTTTGCTTGCACCATGGAACCTGCACATTGCTGCACTAAGTGCTAGACAGGACCATCACAGTAAAGCCACAAGGCCTTGCTACCCATTTCTAAAGATTTACACCTGTTGATCCACAAAAGGAAAGAAACTATCAATGCCTCAAAAATAAGCACGCAAAAACAAACAACCTTTGCCTCAGTCCCTCAGTACTTTCATGCTGCTCTATCACATACAGCTACTACACTACAAGTGTCACGTCCCTTCCTTACAGCTTACATCTCATGAAAAGCTCTGAGACAATAAAAGTGAAAAGTCCACGTTATAGACCTGAAAGAAAAGATTTCTAAGCTCAAAAACAAACCTGAGAACTGACCTTAAAATCTGGAATGGAAAAATGCAATGATACCACATGCTCCTTTCTAGAAACATATTTAGCATAACAATAGGTAACACTTCACACATTTTAATCTGAAACATTTAGCAGAAACTAGCACAATTATCCACTCATTTTGCAGATGGAGAAAGAGATTCTCTAAACAGTCACCCTGAGATGGCACATCAGCACCTGAAATTCCTTAATTCCAGGCATCACCTTCTTCTCTAGCTAAGCTGATTCAGCACAGCCTTTTCCATGGATATGGTTAAAGGGTGAAGTTAGCGCGGCTACTCGCAGCGTTCATGAGCACGTTTCTTACCCAGGCAGTTGTGGCCATCGTGAGCCAACATGAAGCCATCATAGCAAGTGCAGCGATAGTTTCCAGGGATGTTGAAACACTCGTGCACGCAGCCGCCATTGAAGTCGTTATCGCATTCATCAACGTCTACCAGATAAAGCAATAGTCAATATGATGGATGCCTGCTTGAGCATTATGGACAGGTTGTGATGCAAACACATAAATGTTAACAGCAACTGCTGTCTTAAACCATCATTGTTTTACAAAAAGACTACGGTTTACATATTATTTGTTGAACATTTCTAAAAAGTAACAAAATTCCTCAAGATCCTCATTTAGTTCTATGTTATAATTTAAGCTTTCTAAAGCTGCAAAAAAAAACCCCAAAATAATTACTAGATCAAGTGATACTACTAGATGAAAGCAATGCATTTGGCTCTCCTTTGCTTTTGCAAAACAGAAATCAATCATGTGGTAAGACAAAGAATATCTTGTTTAAAATCAGCCTGTGAAATAAATCATCTTCATATTTTAAACCATTACTTTTAAATTTCCTTCTTTGTCTTAATAGAAATATTTAATGCCTCCATACATGATATCATGTACAGTTTTAGTGATCCCATCTTGAAAATGCAACCACATGATAAAGAGAATTCACAGACACACACACAAACAAGAAGCGGGGCAAGAGGTGTTAATGAAAAAGCTCCTATATAAAGGCACACAGCTCAATGGACAAATATAAAGTGACATAATCAAAGGGTGATGTGATAAAAGTACACAAAATAACAAATGGAAAAATTCATGCCATCATGGCCAGCACAGCATCATGCCTCATCAAGGCACAATTCATTCACTTTAACAGAAAGCTCATACAAATGTGTGTCATACAAGCAATTGATCTGTGGAACTCACTGCTGTGAGACATCATTCACACCAGGCACCTTCATTTAAAAAACAAACAAAGAAAACTACTCTACCTGGCAGGAAACTTCTGTGGTTACAGCATCACTCATACGGGCATACTGCAATATTCCTTTCCCTCTCCTCATTCTACTAATCAGATTTCGGTAGAAATTGAACAAACAAAACCTATAGCTGCTTTGATCTTGCAAACTAAACGTCAGCGAACAGTTATATTTTCGAGCAGCTACCAGCCCTGAACCTTTACTTATACC
The DNA here is from genome assembly GCA_013398735.1 of Nothocercus julius. Classification (NCBI taxonomy): domain Eukaryota; kingdom Metazoa; phylum Chordata; class Aves; order Tinamiformes; family Tinamidae; genus Nothocercus; species Nothocercus julius. The sequence continues at coordinate 2,474,306 of VZSV01000001.1, read as the reverse complement.
TGCTACGCTTATGAGGGGGCAATTGGCAAGAAACAACCAAGGGCTATGGTAAAGCATCATCTCCTATTTCTGGGTACCAGTCCAACTACATGCAGTTAGATGTGGATGGATACCCATCTGTTTTAATGTAACTGGCCAAGTGAGGGATCCTTGGTGCTGACCAGGACTTTTCAAGCCCAGGTGCACGTCCTCCATCTCTTACGGAAACTAGATTTTTGTGTCCAAATCCATGGCTGGCATTTGTGTTCCGTTTACAGAGAGCAGAAACTGTGCTTCTGTCTCGCAACTGCCTTACGCTCAGGGGGAACTTTGGTTTGCTGACTGTACCAGTTCTACAAAGCACTTCAGGACCTTTCAGGAAGGAAAGGCCAGCCACAGCTCCTGGCAGGGGAAGAGCGTCCTGCTTGCATCACTTTACCTTCACATTTCTTCCCTTCACCAGTGTAACCCACTTTGCACGTGCACTTGTAGAGCTTCAGGGTGTTTTGGCAAATAGCATCTGGATGACAGTCATCAAGTCCAAGGGCACACTCATCCACATCTGTGGAAAGACACCAGACTCAGAAGGGACATCAGCTGGGGCAAAGCAGGAATGGTGAGAAAGGTCTGTTAATCTTTATGGTTAACAAAAATAGTCATGGGAAAAGTTCTTGGACACAGCCATGATGTAAGGAAGCATGATGACTTTTAAACTAGCAAGGAGTTTACAGCAATGTACTTTCATAATCACTACCTCCCACAACACATTAAAAAATGTACTTACCATTAAGCAGATGGTTAAATTATTAGTAATTCCCCTTTTTAATATTAAAATAGTATCAGATGAGCAATACTGCCAACACGGGTGGCCAGCCATCACAACACACAGCATACTGAAGCAAAATATCCAGTTGGAAACTCCAGAGTAGAGGAAGGGGGGAGAAAGAGAAACAGCAACAGGAGGAAGTCCTGGAGATGAAGAAGCGCAAACAGAAAAAGGAGTTAAGGGCAGCACAAGACATTAGCAGGACCTTCTCATAATGCAGAGAAGGATCCAGACACAGAAAGAGGGAGACTTCCAGTGACTGGTTAGGAAGAAAAGTTGCAGAAGAAACAACTATATCAGTTTAAATGAAGAAAAAAAAAAAAATGCTAAAATGACAAAATGAAATGAAGAGGTATCAACAAAAGACGACTACTGGAGTAGTCAACATTTTAATTTTATTCTATTTATTTATTTATTTGGTGGGATCACTTTCTAACTGGGAATTTCAGCCAGCATCTCTCCCATTTACAATCACAGCATTCATCTCTTTTTCCATCTGCAATCACAAAACCCGCCTGTAGGTACCATGCTGGTTGCCAGCTTCGGAAAGTATTCAGGTAGTTTGAACTCCTCATGGGGCTTGGCAGCAGGCAGGACGGCAACGAGCCAGTGTTATATAAGCAGCAGCGCTTTCCTGATGCTCAGGTGCCTGCAGAAGTGGCAACTGTGATGGGGGCCTGCAGACACAGCCTCAGAAAACAAGGTGAAGGCACAAGCCACCTGGCAGAACGTGCCTTTAGCAAGAAAAGACAGGCACTAGAAGGGGCTGCAAACTGAGGGAGCGTCACACAGGGAGGGTGGACGGAGTTGCTGAGGGGTCTCCAGCCAGCAGGATTCAGGAGAACAGCGCAGGAGGAAAGGATAGGTAAGGAAGGAAGGAAACATTTCACGAGAGCTAGGTTGAAGCAGCATTAACTGCATCCACGCAGCTTTCATAGCCTTGCAGAGCGGTCTCCCCTCCCCAGCCCAGGGAGGGGGGATGCACCTGCCCGCAGCGAGGCTGCTCCCAGGCAAGGACACCGGGAAGGGGGCTCTGCCAGAGCCACGCACAGCGCACAGACGTCGGCTGGATCCGGCACGGCGCCCGTTCTGCAGCTGCGGCTTACTTTTTACATGAAATCCTTGTGATCCACAGCGCGTGTCAAAGAACGGCAAAAAGTAGCGTTAATGCATACAAAAGCACGTATTAGGACACGTAAAGAAGACAGAGAAAATGCCCCCCGTTAGGGACAGTAGCCTGAGCCGAGGAGAGACCCTGGGGAAGGGAGATCGTGAGCGAATATTGCAGCCTTAAACTTGGCAACGAGGTGAATGCGGAGGAGGCTGCAGGAAGAATTACTGAGTTTATTCCTCAGCGACTGAACACAGATTAAGTCCTGATACGCGCAGGGTTTCCCCCCGCTGCTTCTGCAGAGATGAGACGTTAACCAGCTGCCCTGCCCCGGACTCAGCCCGCTCCGGAGGCGGCCCCAGGTAGGAGTCAGCGTTCAGGAGCCGCCGGAGGTGCCCGCAGCCGCCTCGGCAGGCACCCCCCGTCCCCTCGGCTAACGGCTGCTGCTCCCCAACGGCCGCCCCCTCGCCTACAGCTCCCCCCTTCCAACGGCCGCCGAGTTCCAACGGCCGCCACCTCGCCTGCAGCTCCCGGAGTTCCAACGGCCGCCCGCGCGCCCCCAGCTGCTCCCCAACGGCCGCCTCAGCACCAA
>VZSV01000001.1:2459171-2469635 GCA_013398735.1 Nothocercus julius | reverse complement strand
GCAATAGCAAGGTTTTACTTAAGTACTATACAACTTAAAAAGTTGTATAGTTGTACCCCTTGAACTGCAAGGGATGCTTTATGCTCTGTATTTCTTGTTAAATTTTATAACTATCAGCAAACATTTAGATGAGGAAGTCTACATTGCTACTTCATTCCTACTTGAATACTGTGAGAAGTAGTGGGTCTGCAGGGCTGAGGAACACGGCACCACACTGACCCTAAATGTAATACTGCTGAGGAGTCACAAGTGTTTGTGACAGAAGCCAAAAACTAGACAGTAGCAAAAAAACCAAAACCAAACAATCAAAAAATAGCAGTGCTAAGAAAGGCAAAAGAGAAAGGAGCAGACAAGTGAAAGAATACTTTAACATGCCTATCAAGTCTTGAACATTGCTTTTCTCTGAGATGAATCACTCTGATCTTAGTATCCAAGAGGCTAATCAGACTGTGAGGATCAACACAAAATAACACAGCTTTAGCAATCAGCATTAAATTTGGCAATTTAACAGTTGCTTTCAGTGGGAGCAGGACCAGCACAAGCATATGGCTTATCTCAAGCACAGATGCTATCTTGAGTAATTTTTCCAAAAGAACCTCTCATGTACTTTATACTCCTTAAGTCTTTTTACACCACTGGCAGAAAATCTTTTCTGAAATAAACACCACATTCCTTGATTATATTTTAAATGTGGTTGGATCTTTATCTTGAAATACCACTGTCACTGAACCGAGCTAAGAACCATTTCTGTTTATTTCAGGGCTGAATATAAAATGTTTCATGAATGAATATACATTCTTAACAGAAAAAAAATTTCTCCCCCAGATGAAACTTTTTAGACAGAGCCTGGGGTGATGCAGCAATCTGACATCTGTGCTTGTTTAATAAAAGAGAAGAGCTTTTCAGGGTGTCACCTGTTCTAAGTACCTTTCTAGACACTGTGTGCTGAGACCAGTCAACAGACAAACATTAACCTGACTTGTGCTCACATTGTCCTCACTGAGGCTAATAAACATTATCATCTATCAAATTACCTCAGACCTGACATATGGAAGAGTGCCGTGAGGCCAGCAGTTGCTCAACACACTCTACTTACCCAGACCTCTGTTTTCTTTTTGCTCCTTCCGCTGTCAGGAAATTGGGAAGATTCAAGACCATCGATGATGAAATAAATGCTTTTCAGAAATCACGTTTACCTCGTAGCTTCATCCACATCTGGATGATCCCCACCAGCCATCCTTGGAGAGCCCTTGCAGGGGAACTAGCATGAGCAGACTTAATAAAAGCAGGAAAGGAAGAAGGTGGCCTGTTTCGCAGAAATACAGGCTGGCGTTTTGCACGAGCGCTGCACGCCTGGCAGCGGGCATCAAGGTCACCACTTCATAGCGCCCAGTCTGGGCCAGCCTCGGGCCAACAGCGCCATCTAGTCCGAGCGCGGCCCAGAGGGGCCCCAGGCCGCTCGCCCGCTCCGCACGAGGAGGGCGCGAGTCAGGAAAATAATCCTCCAACACAGACCGGGGGAGAGGGGACTCAAAATATCTCTGTGTAATCAAACTCCTTGCTATTTTCCCCATTTTTTAATAAAATATCCAGTGATGATCTCATACAGATTGACACTGGGTAAACCCCAACAATTTCAGGCTAGCCCTAACCTGATCCACTGTTCCTATGCTGAGAAAATTGTGTTTTGCATCCATCAGCCTCAGAACAAAAATTGTCAGAGCCACTGCTCAAAAGCAGGTCAGAATAAGCTAGTGTCTCTGGCTACAGCTGGAGATAGAGACTGCTTATAACAAGGGTATGCGGGGAGAGGGGCCTGCTGAACAGATGCATGCAGAACAACATAAAATGCACAAAGTAAAAAAAGTCAGTTTCTTGGATAGCTGGACCCCCTTGGTCCATTCTGTAGAGAACGTTTTACTAAACATATCTACACAGATATTTTTACCTATCAATGTGAACTAGGGCTTATACTTCTAGCTATACATATTACCCCAAGTCAGAGGATGCAAAGGGAATGGGAAGAAACACGGTTACCATCATCCGATCTGTCTGATGCCCATTCAAAGTGCAAATGATATACTAACTTTAAGGCTACTCATCCACTAAACAAAGGAAGCCTGACTTCCTTACTTTCCTGTAAGGAAAAATAACATATCCATAGCCAGGCAAAGAGAAAAAGATAATTAGCCAAATTAGTTAGAGGCTTTTGAAAATAGCACGTTAATGCTATTTCTCATGTTAAAAGTTATATTTTATTGCAATTCAGCACATGTACCATACCTAAGACTGTTCCATACATCCAAGTTACACTTAGCATCCAGTGGACTGGTAGCTTCATTACCATGCACTATCCACCTACCACTCGGGAGTCACCAAACTCCAGCTTGCATCCCACCATTCTAGGTATCTCCAATACCAAAACCAGTGTCATCAAGACAGTCTTATCTTGCACATTAGGTGAGTGTGTCAGAAAAAGTACTGAGCATTAGTTCACGGTGAGCTACCCCATCCAAACTAAAATCTAAAAAATATTTAATAGTAGGAAAGGATTTTGATAGGATCAACTAATCTAATGAGGTCAAAAAGCTTAAACCCGACCTTCTAACACAGACATCCTCTGTGAAACGTCCAGAGGAAAGAAAGCCGTCTTAAATATAATGGAGAGAGCTATAACTGCTTTTTCATTACTATACAAATGAGCAATTTGGGGCCAGAAGAATAAGATGTACTCTCCATGTTTTAAGTTAAATGCATGAAAATTTCAGAAAAAAGTACATGTGCTTTATTTTTTCCCTTCCAAGATTAGGGAACGTGCACACGCACACACGCGCTCTGCAGACTGAAAGGACGCAGGCCAGCCCAGCAAGAGCCGTGGTCTGGGTATCACCTTACAGTTTTCTAGTGCTACTAGAGATCAAAACAGAATCTTGTTCTGATAAAAATAGTGACAGAGGTACGTCTCAGTTTAATAATGAAATAAATAGGACAAAAGTAAAAATAGTCAAAAATTTAATACATGTGCTATGCTTATAAATTACGCAAATAAAACTAATCACAAGATGTCACTAAGTTGTAGGTAATAAAGAAAAGGTGCTACAACATTGTATGAACTGGAAAAACTTTGACTCAGCTTCTCATTAGAAGAGAGAGAATACCGAGATAAGTTTATACAGTGAAGACCTCTTAAATACATAGCCCTGAACTTCTGTATGGTAATTTGTGACATTTGAAAATTGGCCTGTTCTTAAGTCACATACGCACTTCAAAGTGATTTCACCAGAGGTTTCAAATGAACAGAGATGCCTCTTAGTATTGCCAATTTCCAGCTCTGCAATAAATTAAACTTTCCAAATGCTTGTGTTTTGTTGTACAAATGGACTAAAATTTTCTAAGGAAAAACAGAAGCATCCCAAATGAAGCTGATTGCAATAACAGGACCTAAGGCGTATCAATTCAAAAGAAAAAGGAAAAAATACTTTCTGTCTCTTTAGAAAAGTTAAATCCTGAAATCCCAGTATTTGTTAGTAAGGCTTGCCATTATTCCACTGTGACACGGCTGTCTTTAGTCATCTGGCCTTTGGGAACCCAGGTCCACCTTTAGTTGCAGTTAGGAGAAATACCAGCAGCAACCATATAATAAAATTTGAAAGGTTGGTTCAAGTGGAAATATTTTTGCATTATAAACAGTTATTCTAGGTTTTTCATTTAAGTGGGCTGCACTGTAAGTTCTAAATTGCAACACAATATAGCCAGTTATATCATAGAAGATTTTTTTAAAGACAAACTTACAAAACACAACAATAGGTTAAATAAATAAAAACATCAGTTAAAAAACACGCTTAACTTCCTCTGTGCAATTACGTACCAATATGAAAAATATTACTTTGATCTCTGCACATTTCACGGTTCAGTCTCCTGGAATTCACTAAAAATAATACTGACAACAAAAATAAAGGAAAAAGCGATTTGTTGCCAAATCAGTGCTTTGGAGCTATTAAAAAAAAAAAAAGCACAAAGAAATTGTAGTTCCCTTGCAGTAGAACAGTGACCCAGCATGTTAAAAATTAAACATTGGTAATAATGTTAATATATAAAATATTAGTTTAAAAACTATAGAATGACCTTCTTAGCAGAAATGGAGTGTATACATTGGGGTCTATGACATACAGCATATCTGAAGGCAAGTTCACAGAATGCTGAAAGGCTCACTGCACATTTTCTAGGGCAAGGAAATATTGCAGCTTTAAAATAAGCTGCACAATACTCATCTCTATCTCTTTCACATGAAAGTGTGTAAAAAGCAAATCAGCAAATAAACTCTAAAATAGATTTATACCAAAATCCTCTTTTTTACATTGAGTTTACAGCTTCTATCCCTTTGCCTGTACTATTATTGGAGTTTCCTTCAAGAAAAGTCGAAGTTGCATTTTGGGGCCATGAACAAGTTCACCATACAATGTACTGGTAGACAGAACTTTGCATACTAATGAGCGCGACTCCTTGTTGCCTTCCCCCACCTCCATTTTTTTAATTTTAAGATATTCATCTACGGGACAAGAGGTCAAATATCAATTCCTTTGACAAGGGATGCCTCCAACGTGATGTTGAACTCCTGCAAGGTCTGCAGCACCCGAATCAAAGAGTTCACAAGCGTATGGTCCTTAATCAGTGCTACTTCTTCATACATCTGTGCTGTGATCGGGCAGTCTGCAAGCAGGGCGATCCAGTGGTGCAGAAGGTGGTCTCTGACAAAGTTGCATTTTACAATTTGGAAAGAAAAATAAAGCAGAGTTATTTTTTTTATTATTATTTCTTTGCATTCTAAATAGGCCCATTGTCTTCTCCATGTACTTTAACAAGGTGAGGAAACAGGAGCAATTACATGTGAGACTTGATTAAGGAGAAAGCATCCTCATGTGAGAAGTATTTCTAGGTTTTCCCTACTTTACATCAAAAGGAACAGTTCCCAGGAGGTCTGGAAGCCCTAAACAGACCCAAATTCACTGACCTGCTCTACTCTTCATGTCAGAGGCTTCCTATATGGTTCCAATATATCTCCTACATTTCTCCTATAATTAAGAGGGAACAGGCAGGGAATTCATAAAGGCAGGGAAGAAGGAAGCCTCACTGACTACTGTTTTTTCTGTTCTTTGCCCAGATCTTGCTAGATGTGCAGGAGAAGGAAGCCATTAACACTAATATCTGAATCTTCTCTCCCCATTCAGCTGCTCCGTGCTCTGTGTTGCCCCTCCTTTCACAGCTCCACACTTCCCACACTTCGAGTGCGTTAACAGCTCAAGTAGTCAGAACAGTTCCCACCATCTTTCAAAGACCTTTAAAAGTAATTGTCAAACTTCTGAAACCACCAGCCTTAATTTTACTAATACGCAACATCCTTTGCATTTTATTAAAATAATAATAAAAAAATACCTGGCTCCAAGACACACCAGCATCTGAAACTTGCCATCCTTCCCAATGTTTCTAGGTGTGTTGTTGATAGCAGTGATAAAGCGACAGAAATTCCTGGCCCTTGTCTGCCAATTCTCTTCAGGGACCATTTCATTCTGCTCAAGAGTCTCATAATATGTTTGTGCTTTTTCTTAAAAGAATAATAGGAGATGAATTTTCATTAGTGCATGCAACAGTCCTAGAATCTCTGCAATATCATTCTCTAGTACTTGGAATACAATAATTAGGGTGTACAGACCTTCAAATACAGACTACTACATTTTGTATTACCTCAGTATAAAGCTTTCCCTGTAAGTTGTCTTTCAAATCCATAAAGCTATCCAATGGAGGACTAGAGGAAACGGCCACAAAGTGATGCACCAAAAGTTCCACAGGAACTTAAGGAAAAATTTCTTGACAGTGAGGGTGACAGAGCCCTGGAACAGGCTGCCCAGAGAGGCTGTGGAATCGCTTTCTCTGGAGATCTTCCAAACCCACTTGGATGCAGTCCTGAGCCACATGCTGTAGGTGACCCTGCGTGTGCAGGGGGGTTGGACTAGATGATCTCTAGAGGTCCCTTCCAACCTTAAGCATTCTATGATTCTATGCTTCCAAATTTGACAGCTGGCAAATTAGCAGGAACGTCTGTATCACAGAGAGGACAACTGCAATCAAAAGACCTAGATTCAAAGCTTGTCCATGAGTTTCCCAAATGATTACTTTTTTTTCCTCTCATTTGACTCTGTTCCCCTGTGTTCCCCACTTGTAAATGGGGGAATTCTACTTTCATCCCTCAGAACAGTGTTAAAATGTAAAATCTACTGCATTTTGACATAACATAGTAATATGATGACATAAAAGTGATATCAAAATACTTAATCATAACACGGCAATGGTATTAAAGGTGAGTCCTTTTCTAAGAGATGACTATTTTCTCAGATGAGTCATTCAACTCTAAGTCAAAGAAACTGGACTGCTGTGTTAAAAAAAGTATGTTTATAATCCTTTTAATGTCTAGTAAGTACTAAGAGCGCTAGATCCGTGATTTCTTGTGCTTTATGAGGAAAGCCAACTTTTTAGTTATTTTACTGCTTTCACAGCCTACAGTTAAAAAACAGGTTGCCATATCACAATTTATCACCTAATTTAAATAATTCTCACTAGGGAAGCTTGTTTTACATCATTTCTGCTAGCAGAATACAGTCCAATTACAGTACAAGTACAGTGTCAAGTTTGGCAGAAGACAGATGCTCTTTCAACAATAACAGGAGGTAAGATGCCTTACGTTAATTCAGTTGCTGAGATACGTCCAGCAAGTGTGCTATTCATGTCAACTGATATGGTGACAATGACAAAAAGGAACAGATGGATGTTTTCCTCACACTTACCTAAGAAGTCCCAAATAAAGACATTTTTGAAGAGCCTGGGTGATTTAAATCCATGCTGAAACACTTGCTCAAGAGCTGAAACAAGTCCACTTTCTCCACAGAGCAACAGTGTGAGACTGCCTCTCTACCAAGCACACACAGAAAGCACAAACATTTAGCTCACTTTGGCAGCCTGGACACAAACTTGACATAAGCATTTACTACTGAAACCAATTTTTAAGTAAATAGATGTTCAAAGTCACATTTCAGTGCCAAAAAAAAAAAAAAAAAAANAAAAACACAAAAAAAACCCCACCAGCCCCAGAGAGGATGGCTCTGTTCTCAACAGTCCTGAGCCTCCAGAAATTTGTTAACCTCCCCAAAGATGAGGCTCAAGAAAGCAGTTTTAGGGACTTGAGGGAGCAGTTTTAGTTTGTCTTGAAAAGAAGTGACAAAAAGGTCCAACAAAAAGATCATGAGCAAGTTCTACCACATGCAAGTTTTACCATAATGACCACTGTGCGGGAAATCTTAAGAAAATATTTTCCACTGCAGCATGAGCCTCAAACTATTTGCTTGTTGACAAAACAAAATTTAATTCAAACTTTAAATATTTGAATTTGTCTGCAGATCATGGTAAACTCTGTTTTGCAAGAACACTTTCATTGTATCATGTCTTGAGATTATTCTTTAAATCTGCACATCAACAGAAACTAGACTGCCCATGAATTTGCCACATTACCCTGATCTTTGAAAGGGTAGATGCAAAAAAGTGGCAGGACATACATGTAAGAATTAATAACTTTCAAGGGATCTCCACTACTGCTCACCAGGGCTGAACTGACAGAGAACTTACTGAACTGACAAATGCACTTCTCTTCCCCGCTCCCAACAGTGAAATAAGTGCTATGACAGTTAAGAAAAAACACCTTTACATTACAACAAGCATAGCTTCTAAGTGTACTGGGAGTCTTCAAGAGCCCTTTGACATTATAAGCAGCCAAGACGATGTGAAATGTGTAAACAAACAAATCCACACCTTTTCAGTACTCAATGCAGATGACTGTTAGCTAATTCAGAATACACTAAATAGATGGAAAAGCTCGTTAGCAGAATCCTAATCCTAAGCAGAATTTGACTCATAATATCGATTTTAAATTAACAGACTATTCCAGTTAGCAGTAAAAACTAGGTAAAGATGTACTCTTACATCAATGTAATTTCAACACTTCATTTTTGTTCCTTTTAAGGAACAAAAGCACTTTAGTGCTTTCCATTATGTATTCTCCAATGCTTATTAATACGATTTGTATGACTGAAGGGCCATTACACAGCACCATACCTCTTTCTCTGGCTTGTGAAAATGCTTGACAATGCCATTGACAGCTTCACCAATAGCTTCTTGTATCTGACCAGTATTTAATTCTGCAAAACACAAAATATTTCCATTCACTTTGTAACAGCTTTAGAGACAGTACCTGCATATGAGGGATAATGCACATTGCAAGGAAAACCACCACCATGCACTAGTATAATCTATGCTTTGACAAAAGTGTGCTGGATTATTGGCAGTAAAAAAATACTATTCTGCTTTCATTTACTGTGAAGGTGAAAGTGGAATGGTTTGTTGACATGTTAAAGTTGAAACATTACAGTTTTAACATGGCAATAGGAGGAAAGGTTTTTGAGCACCATGTGATTTTTTTTTTGCAGTTTTGGGCCCTCGTCTGAAAGATGCGCTTTAATTAGGACCACAGAAACCTAGGAATCCTAGAAATGTTCCACTGTAAATTCAAGCATGTTTGGGAGCAAAGTAACCAGCCGATTTATCGAGAATCGGATAACCTCAAAACGGTGAGCTTCACAAGCTCCTTATGAACTACTGCCCTAAAACACAAGAATTCTACAATTCTGTTTGCAAGCAGCTTTCCACAAAAGATGAGGCAAAGCAGTTCCAGCCATCACTCACTCGGCTTATTGTTTGGCGATATAGCGACCAGCCTCCTGATCATGCCTGGCGACTGCTGCAGAGGAGGAGTCCGGCACTGCCGCTCATCAGCCTCAGTGTGGGAAGTCAACAACTCTCCCACAAGGATCCTTTCTAAGCTGCCGTCATCCATGCCCTTTCCAAGCCACCTTCCACAGGGAAACCTGAAAACAAAGCAGGTGTTCAGATGAAGAACCCAAATTCAGTTTCATCCCAAAGACTTTCAAGCATAACTGCTATCAACTCCATTCCAGTAGCACAGTTAGAAGAAATGCTTTGCTCTTGTCTACCAGTTAACACGTCTGCCAGCAGAGGGACCACAAATAAAACCGGTTTTCAGTTCAATTTTGTACTAATGTTGCATGTTGATGCACAGAGCACAGTTGATGCACAGAGCAAACTGTAAAGGATTTTGTCTTATGCCTCACACAACTCGATGGCTGCAGACAGAAATGAGCTAGAAGGGGAAAGACCACCATATACTACAGGTGGATGGTGAGACAGAGCTGTGCTTTTATCAAGTACATTACATAGCAGGCCAGCCATAAAAGAAACAATGCACACATGTTCCTAAACAGCAGCGCACCTACTGAAATGGGGACACTCAGACACTACGAAGCGCTTGTGCTCAGCTGTTCCTTATCACTTCCTCTGAACCAGTGTTGGTGGCAACTTAACTAACTCAGAAAACTGAACAGCATCCAAAAATTGAATCACCTCATTTAACTACAAACAAGCTGACAGAGAGAACACAGTGGATATTGCCCACCAATTTCTCATCAACATGAGCATGACAGTTCCTCTAGACAAATAAAAGGTCAAACCATGCTGTATTTAACATGAATCAATTAATTCTTACTATAAATCTTTGTTTTGCTTAGTATTTTCATTTTGCAAATAATGAATTCTAACACTCATAAGCCCTTTTATTCCTGCTTGTGTCCAAAGTTCTCTCTATAGCACTTAGAGCCTTAGTACAAAATACCAATTATGTTTGGTGAGCAGCAAGCTTTAAATAATCATTTCTTTCTTGGTCTCAAGGCAAATTCTTTTTAGGATTCTTAACTCCTAATTCATCTGAATTCATCTTTTCCACCAGTGTTTGGAGATGAGAAACGACCATTTGCAAATTGAAAATTCTGCTTACTTTTTATTGTAAGTATCGTGACTTGTTTAATGCCAGAAGCCAAATGACCTTTCTATGCCTTCAGGTAAAGATATCTGTAGTTTCAGAACACCAGGAGACAAGACCTTTATAAGCAAACAACTCCTACTGTGCCAGCTCCCTGCAAAAGTTCTGCTTATCCAACACCAAATGTAAGGATAATACTTACTTATAAGTATGTCCTGTTATTTCATTTCTGACCATAACATATTCCACTAGCCACTTGGCATACAGTCCTGAATTATCATGTCCTATTTGTACTGTGGTCAGTTTTCCCAGGTTTTGGCACTGCAAAATAAACAAAAATTTTGTCAGCGCAAACTGAAAGAGTGGTATGTTGAAGGAATAAAATATTGGAGAATTTGCAGAGATGGAAAAATCAGATGCGGAGTCATCTCCTGCTTTGATTGTATGACTCGTGTTCTGGGTTTTTTAAATTAGGAAGCTGGAGATATTTCTGCTTATTTTTTCCACACCTTTTTGCCTTTGCCTTT
>VZSV01000001.1:2439805-2455953 GCA_013398735.1 Nothocercus julius | reverse complement strand
AATATTTTTACATGGAGATACTAAAAAAAGGCAGCTCCAGTGGCTGCTCACCGGAACAGAACGGCTAGCAAATATAAAAGAACAAGATGTAAACAGTCTCTTATACTTACTGACATCATTCAAATACATTAGAGAGCTTAACCCTGCAAGACCTGCAGCAGAAAAACCTTGACAAGAGAGCAGCACCTCAGCCTTCAAGTGAAAAATGTGACTGAAAGATACTCTTATTCACTTGCGTGCTAGCAACAAGCACTATTTTTGCTATTTATTGCAACAAATTCATAACAACAGTGTTGGTGAATAATCTTAAGAAAAGGATGCCAAGATGCATCAAAACTCAGTGGAAGCCGGAAGAATACAAAACACTAAGAAACAAGGAAATAGATGCTTGCAATGCTGATGCAGCCATGGACAGATTGTTCCTGTCAGGAGGACATTCCAGTAATTCCCCTCCATTTCAGTTATCAAATATGTAAAAGACAGCAAGTGGCTCACAAGCCAGAAATTTGCAAAAACAAATCCATGATTCACACACACAGATATTCTCACTTGCATAACAAATGTAACACCAGAGATTAACGTTCAGCAAATCTGAAGAGAGAGCCTTAAACCAACATAGCCTGCCTGTAACCACACAAGTAGCAAATCCACTAGGGTCCTGTGGCTCACTGAGTCCATGTTGCATTTGAACAATTTGAAACATGTACTTACATAGTCTGCCCACAAGACTGTGAACCCTCCTGCCTTTTCAAAACAGATGTGTTTTCCACTGATCTTCACACATTTTTGTGGCCTTTCTGTATTCACAGTGTTTCCTGATTCTTTATAGGAACCTAGCAGTGCCAAGTCTTTTTGACTGTCAGAATCCATGTTACCCACTCCAGCTACCTCTACATTATGACAATGAGCATGACTTCACAAGATCATCAATAAACAGGAGTCCTTAAGCATACAGTTTTAAATGGTAGCTATTTGACAGGATCCCTGCGTGCATGTGGACACACCTATCTTTTCTATCACCTAAACATAGTAACAGGAGGATGGATAGGCAAGTGAAAAGAATTCTATTTTATTTACTCTGAGGTCTCCCTAGTTTCACAATCCATTCATTGGCTTTTTAACTGGTGTGATCCCACTGCATTTCTTGGGCTCTGCAGAGATTATTAGAATGACCCAAGTTACGATGATCATAAAGTGTCTGCCACATTTAGAAATGCATCCTCAAGAGCTTCTGCATGAACTCCATAGCAGCAAGGAAGTAAGATCAGCTTAAAAGTAAGGCAAAGGCTGTTTCCTATACATAGACAGATAGTAACTAACAGAGATGCACATCAAGACACCAGGGACCTGAAGCTAGATGAGTTCCTTCTGTTCCCCAATGCTAGTCCCTTTACAGACTAGAAACCACATTTTTTTTTTTTTTTTTTTTTTTAAGCAAAAGTCAAGTCAGTCAAGTCAAGAGTAATGGGTTACCTACAATGTCTAACAGTTAGTTGTTTCAACAAAAGCTATCAAGGTAACTTTAAAACATTACATGATTATTCTTAGAACCTCATTTTGCTTAGCACTAATGCCTCCATGGACACCTAATGGAACATACTTTCAGTCCAGGCTGCCTAGAATGCCATAATCTTTAACCAGATTATCTCAATAGGCAGCACAAAATTCAGGATTACATAGAATCAGTGTCATTTCTATGCAAGTTGCCCCTTTGCTTGTCTCCTTTATTTAAATATATATATATATTTATTGCTGTCTCTCACTGAGATGTTTAAGTCTGTCCTAGAAAACCAGAATCTGTTTGACAGATGAACAGTGCACTGGCAAGTGTCGAGAACTCTCTTTTTTTTTTTTCCCCCTTTTCCTTTTTGGAATGTTCTCTCACATCATTTGTTCTGTATGGGCAAGCACTACCAAATTTAACCTGATCTAGATGTTTCACTCCATTGGAGAGGCTCAACTTCAACTTAGAGATAGAGGCAGGCTTATTAGGTGTCCTCACTCTGTCCCTCAGCTTTTCTTTGCTCACTGTTGGAAAGAAAACAGGAAGGCCGTAGCATTATAAGCAACTACAGCATAATAACAAGGCAAATCTCAAATAAATAGTAATTAGAGGGTCCAGGGGTCAAGGCAAAGCCGTTCATTGGAAGGTGGTGTGACAGGGACAAGAAGAAAGGAAAAGCAGTATAGGTGAAGCTGTCTTCAGAAAGCAGTTTCTGATTCAAGCTACTGACAATGACCAGGGCCCCCAAAAAAGAAACCCCTTAATTCTCACAGTATAACACAGTGAACAGTATTGCCAACCTTCTCAACCAGATTTTTGAAAATAACTTGTTCAGATTTTCCCTCAACAAGTTGTTTTCCTAAACTTTACTAAATAAACCTCAGATATTCATAAATAATACTTAGTGCTAAATATGGCCTGAAATCTGATTTGTGCAACTATTGACAACAGAGTTACTCATGCTTACAAAGTTAATATAATGACCATGTCCTCTGAACATCGGCATGGTAATTTTGTTCCTGGGACAAACATTTCCATTTACCTTTCAAAGACACACACCTATAAGAAACACTAGGCACAGAGAACTTCAGACAGAATTTAAGCCAGCAGAATTTGGGACACCTCCAGGTTCAAGCCTTCAGTTTTAAATTTCTTCTGCCCAGTCATTCTCTGTATGTCATATAGTCCTCAAATTCTGTCTACAGCAATTACTCTAAATAATTTTGTTTCTCAGCCAAATTCAGGTGTTTGAGTCTTTCCATGGCATAAAGATATTTGACTTCATATACAAGGAATAAGTCATGTTTTGAAACGTCTAGGAAAAATAACAAGAACAGCAGCTTCATAGTCAGATATTTGACTACTACAAAACCAGTTCAATTATATGTTTTCAGGCAGGTTACAAATGCAAAGCCTTGACAGTTGAGGACAAAGCAAACAAAGCTGAGATACTGTCAATCTTATCTAGTGACAGACAATCATGCTCTGGCATTTTTAGATGGAAAATTTTAAAATATGATTAGACTTTATCTTGAGCTTACTGCCTCAAAATGAGATGCAAAAAAGGGGCCATCACAGCATTCCTGGCACCCTTCACGGTACTGCATGTACAATACTTATCTGCTCTATTAAAATCAGCTTTTGCTGTAGTTTACTTACATGATTTTACATAGCACTGAAAGGGGTTAAGAGAAGATAATCAGCAAATGTCTCAGCTGTGGAGATGAAAGTAAAATAACAGTCATCTTTTAATCACACTAACCAAACCCACATAAGCGGATCTGGATGTACCTTCACACTTTTTGTATTGTGATAGAAGTGCAACCACTACCTAAGCTGCTCTTTTCCATGTATTGCAAAAACACAAGCAAACCAAGGGAAAAAAACAGTATCCCTCACAGTTACAGAAAGGGGACCAAGATAAAACATTTGACTCAGCATTAAGAGTTAAGCCTCACTGGACTTAATACCTAGCAATTTTTGAAGATCTCAACCCAAAGTTAAAAGCCTCCTGCTGACACAGAACTGATTCTGTATCTTAAGAACCCTAACACAGGATCAGAATCACCAAATTGTTCATATGTGGGTATGGAGACACCTGCAAAGCCAGCGTGTTCTGTTCCTTTAGTACACTGCTACTCTGATGAAAAAGACACTATGCTTTTGAAGTTAAATGGCCAAACAGGCTTAACTTACACAAGCCGTGTTCAATATAAACCATCTTACTTGGTGAGTTCATGATCTGAAAGCAGCTGCTTTAGATGCCTAGAGAGCAACTTCTTTTCCATAGACAGTCGAACCCAGGCTCTGGCTTTGCCAACATCTGTTTTGATTTCACTGATGTTCTGTATGTGCCTGAAAGAAGAAAACAAAACAAAAAAAACAAAAGACAAATAAATAAATAAATAAATAAATAAAAAAAGAAACCACAAGACAAAGATATTGCCCAGTGTTTTCAAAAAATTAAATTTTCTTTGAAGCACACCAAGCTACAGAATGAATTTTACCAGAAATGAAAAATAAGGCAGACTACTGTAAAAAGACACAGCACTAACCTACGTACTTGTCCAAATTCCTTGCATAACTAGTTGAAAAAGAACAAGAGACTGCAAAGGAAACATCTGCAATGCAGTGTCCTATTTACAAAATTCTAAACCAGTCCCAATGGCTACATGATTTAAGAATCATTCTGGACCTTATCACTGCAATATTTATGGCTGAGCACTTTGGAAAATTAAATTCTGTCTTTGTATATTAAGTAGCAGCTATTCTAACAAACAAGTCATAAATGGTGTATTTGAAAAGAACAAGTGTGCCCCTTCAAAATCCTCAATCCACTCCTTACTACTCCCAAAAAAGTAGATGTTAGCAAGAAAAAAGGAAGACAAAAAATTTCAAAATGAATTAAAAAGTGGCAGGTTGGTATTTTTTATATACTGAAAAAAGCACACCTATCAAAAGTTAGTTACACATACTTTTTCACGCTATAATACTCGGCGTCAGGCAAACCCAATCTTTATAATAAGTTCTTTAAACAGTCTTGCTCACTGAGAAGCAAGAATGAGCTCAAAGCTACACAACCAGCTTGGCAATGACTAAGGAAACATAAGCTACACCCACAACTTTCTGGAAATAAGGCAATTCAGAACACACACACACACACACACACACATGTACGTGCCAGGCTATTTTTATCAGCTTAAACTGTGACAATTTAAAATTTACTCAGGATATAACAGTTTCCAAAAAGGTCAGTGAAAGAATTTGCACTACATACTTTAAGATGACTTCCCGCCCCTCATTTGAAACACACAGCTTTTCTGTATGGTACCCACATTATTCATAGAAATAAACGTGCAAATCTCATAGATTTATGTTTTTAATAGTTCAAACAAACCTCATATCCTGGACAAGAGAAATTCTAAGAGGTGACATGGCTGGGCTGGCATCTGACTTTCTCCTTTCTGAATCAAGAAGTATTCCTAAATTTAGAAGAACAAAGAAGGTTCTTTTTAACAGGAATCCATCTAAAGATTTTTAAGTCAATTAAAAAAAAAAAAAAAAGAAAAAAGAAGATCAATTATCATCTAATTACATGTAGAAAGGGGATATATTATAAAAGGATTTATTAGAACCATGCAAGTTGCAGTCTATGTTGCACTCTTCTTCTACTGGTGGCTCACAGTTTCCATCCCAGCAGATACTGTGGCCTACTTCCATTTCAAACACATAATCCGATATGCTGCTACACAGACAGTGATGCAGATCAATACACACTGAGCATTAACACATTAATGAGATTTGTTTCAGCTGGAATCGGTATGCCATCAAATGGCTTAAGATATATACTAATCGGCTATTTTCTAGAAATGACCTTATTTCTTCTACCTATGTGAAAAAAAAAAAGTCTGGCACTGATAGAATACTGTGTTCAAAAAGATAAATGACTTAGTATGCTGAAAATCAGATCTATCACTCTGCACACTTCTACAACACCACTGCTATGTAAATGAACACATCTTGTATTTACCCATTTTAGAAATTACCACAGATTGTAACAGATTATAGGTGAAAATTTTTACTTCAATACCTAATGAGACTTTAATGTGGTCGTGAACAGTTCTGAATCACTTTCTACCACAGTAAGCCTGCTGACACAGCTGGCTTTTAAGACAGAGTCACTAACTTCAGAACATACAAGACAACTTTGTATGCTTAGGTGTATTCCCCTAGCCACCCGTCTCTGGTAATGACGTGGAACCTCTGTCATAACTGAGCCTCTGGAGACTCTTAGCCAGCCATGCAGTAACTACATGTCACAGGGAGAATGACCTATGACAGCAGATCCATTTTAAGGCTTAGGTTTGAAACATCAGCTTTAACCATTGCAGTAGTCTGATAACAGTGGTGAACAAGTGGGCTCAATCCCAATAGGTTCATTTTGCACAAAACATCTTATGACAATACAGCAGATCCACATTAACTCTGAAAGGAATAGAATACTTTATCCAGTTACACTGAGGAAGGGTATTTCCAGGTAAACAGTTTTTGCATGGTACAAGTTTGCAGAGAGATCTTACTTGTAGTTTTTAAATCTACTTCTTCTAGTAGAAGCCAATCTTACCTGAGGAACTGAAGCTGCCTGATGTAGCTTTTTTCTGCCTGTTTTCTAGGTAATGTAACAGATGAGACCACAAAGCAGATTTTCCCTAAAATTAAAAGTATATTAGCTGCTATTAAACACAAGATTCCAACTGAAAAGAAATTTCAGCTACATTAAAAAAAAGTATATATCATATCTGAAAGCACCAGCCATAACAAAAGCTTGCTTAATGTATGCTTTTTCCTATTAAAGACACTGCTAAAAACAAAAATGAGAAACTAAAGTTGCAGGTGCACAGGAGCTGCAAAAGAAGATGAAATTGCAGAAAGGAATCAAAGCTCTTGGAGTCTAATGATTTGGGTAACAGAACAGTCAGCTGTGCTTCATTTCTCATAATTCGTCAAGATGACCAAAAAAAACCCAAACATTTAAAGCCTCGTGAAGCTGTACATGTGAGTGTAGCTCTCAGTTCAATACTGTAACCCAGGCTACATGTTTCTTTCTCCCTGTATCTCCATCAACAAACTGGCAAAAGACACAGAACCAGTCTGAGTAAGCCACCTTAGACCAAGGTTTGCACACCTATTCCTTTCAGGGTGAATCAGGGCTACAGATGCATGTTATCAATTTTCAAAACCTCAAAAAAAAACTCCCTCAAGTTCCTCAGGCAATTACAAACATGATAAGAAAACCCTAAACACAGACAGGGCAACAAAAGGTTATCAGTAATAATATTCTACCCTATCAAGACAACTTACAAGCTAAAATTTGGAGTTAATTATTTAGGACTTGATGAGTCTGCAAAGGTTCAAGTGTCTCACCCATTATGTTGCTTTCTTAAGTATCTGGTGCTAAGCAGAAAATGAGGAAATTGTTCTCTGGTATGCTAAAAAGATTCTTGAATTCACCCTAAAGCCGCAGAAAGTATCAGTACCTGTACAGGGACTCTCCAGCACATCAACTGCTATTATTTACTCATGAAATTCATCAGTATTAATTATCATGTTCCTAAGCTATTTTATTAATTGGAAATCCCCCCAAAAGTTTAAGAACTCTACATTTTAGAAGAGCAGTCATATTACAAGGCCATATTTGTATTTACAACTTTACACAGAAAGAAACCATGACTGTAAAGAAAAAGCTGTCAATTCAATACTCTCAATGTCACTTAAAAACATCAACATATTGTTTCCTGGAAGCGCAGTAATTACAGTTCAACTCAAAGTTAAAAACAAACAAACCACCAGAATCACCACCCTTTAAATAAATAAATAAATAAATTCAATCCTGCAGTCCACAGAAGTTAACACAAAGAACTAATGGCCCTGAGGCCATTAGGCCAAGATATTAGACCTACCCAAATGAAGTGGCTTATCTCCAGAATATAAAATGAAAGCATCTGTTACATTTGTGTTTCAAGAATTTTATCAAAAATACACATTTAGCGGCAAAGCTAAACATAGACACACATAGAGAAGCTCTATGCCTTATGCATATACCTTACAGATCTAACATGGAAAACCAAAACACAAGTCTTAAAAGCATGAAGATATCCACCAGGATTGCTTACAACCAAAATGTCATTTCTGCGAAGGCATACACATAGCCTAGTATTCAGCAGCTAGTGGCTGTAGCAAGGACTGCAATGGATCACATAAAAGAGCAAACAAAAGATCCTGCAGTAAACAGATGTCAACAATCAGGATGAACTTAAGAACTCATGCAGCATTTATCTGTCCATTTCCTTTAACATCATGTTACTCCCCTTTAACTTCACCACATAGCAATGATGATGCCAACTGTGCCTAAGGGGGAAAGGAAGACAGACCAAGGAAAGCAGTGGGACAGAACAGGCAAGGGAACAACCAAGACTCTGAAAGTTCAGACTACTTTGGCCATTACACCCTACTTTCTACAACTGCACTGCTGCAGTCTGGGCAAAGAAAGAGTGTCAATTCACATAGCTAATGTAGGAGCAACAGGGTTCATCAGCAGGAAAGAACTAAAAGCATGGATTGGTGGAAAGGAAGCCATCTTCATTACTATGGTCAATTGAAAAAGAAGAGTCTTCCATGGCTCATTATTGAAAAGTAAGTATCAATGTATAAGACAGCAGGCTTTTTCATTTTTAATAAAGGCCAGAGTACACAGAGAATTAGTGGTGCATTTCTACTGTGGATCATAGTATTAGATGCACTGCACTTCCTCTGTTGGGCCTCTCTTTAATCTACCACAACAGACCATTCAGCACTGCTTGCCAACATCAGCAATCAATCCAAAGCATTAACCTTATGTAGGGTTGACCGTCTGCTGGTCTGAAAGGCCCAAATCTGAGTTGAAGCAGAGTATACTGATGCTCTGTCTTCTAAGATGAAAGCAGTACAGCTTCTATCCTAAGTGATATACAAGAGGGAAGGGAGAGTCAGACGAAAAAATCTTGCATAGAGAAACTACTGCTATACAATTTGAAGGACAGTAGATTTAAAATACAATGGGTGCTTGGGTGCTGGAAATAGAGATATTGAACTATGTCCACCTAGCTTATGTACATTTACTTCTTGCTGTTCCTTTGTACAAATAAGTAGGAAAGGATAAACCTCCCACACTCCATCTAATCCCACAAGCAACTCCAAACAGAAGAGCAAAAGAAACAATCATTCCTTTCACATGAAAAGTAATACCTCCGCCTAGTGATCTTGCAGACATCACACAGCTATCTCTACATCACCCAGGAAGAACCAAAACAGCAAAAGTTTGGAAATGAAGTTATCTTTCATGAGAATAAATACAATATCCCATCAGCTGCACCTTTACTGCACACTCCCTTAAAGCCGATGCACCTACAATAGCAGAAGTATTGAGAAATGGGTTTATCATCCTGTCTAACAACAATAGTAGCAGCAGTAACAGTTAAATGGAAAGCAAATACTTCAAATAGTTTACCTGTTAGACACATCTACACATGAATTTGCATATACTCCTGTGCGAAAGGCAGAGACAGACAAGGAGACTAACTGACATACAAAAGGCTGGGGATATACAGGTATTTAACATACATCCATATACACACACTCTAACTTCTGGAAGCAGAGGCAGGAAGGACCTAATCTGACTTTTTAAAAAAGGTATGTTCTGCAACACACAGGAATATTTGCTTCTTACCTGCTTGACCTGCAGACCATGGCTCCATATCCTTTCCAAGAGATCACACAGACTGGCTATCAGGGTATTCTCTTCCACACCTGTGATATTCACCTCACCATGACCTAGCTCCACCGCTTCTCGACCCATTTTTTCAACCAGCATCCTCTTGGTCTCAAAAAGGACGGGAGGAAAGAGTGTTATTTTTTATACAGAAATATCCGAGACCATTCATGCTTTTTAAACAACAAACAAGAAAGCACACAATAGTAACTACTTGTAGAACTGTGTTTATGCATACACCAGATATAGGGGCTGGCACACAGGCACATTAGCCTGGAGAGAGAGTAATCCAAAAAACATGGACTAGCAGGCAACTCTGACAAGCCAAAGGCCTAAGCAGCAAGGCCCTGAATCAAAGGCCTTGGGTGTCCTCCCATAAGCCAAGCTGCAGACACAGAATTCATGCTCTCTTTCATGTTAGTTAAAAAATCTTTCACCAACCAATCTCCCAGTTACAATATACTCATCATACATCTACCCAGAAGGAAAAATGATGAAAGGAGCACTTTTCGTTTCTCACTGTTCATGACCCTTCTTCATCTTTGATGCTATCTACAGCAAATACAAGAGGATTAACATGCCCCTAGGCACTTATGCACAGACTTAGCTGGGACACTACCAGTATTTTAATGTTGAGACCCCAAGTTGCTTCTTCCTGCCCTTTTCCTCCCTGGTGCTTTCAGCTCTTTGTTAGTGGGAAGCTCGCTATAGACACTAGAACTACATTCCTACAATGAAAGTGTAAAGTTTATCTCCACAATTTTCATTGATATTAACTGAAGTACATTTGTATGTATAGAGTTACCCAAACAAATTGAAGTGAAATCTAGAAGTGAATGTAAATACGTGGCTTTACAAAACAGTTTTATACAATCACTATATTTTCCCCACTGACTTCTGACAAGAAAATGAAAATGTGTCTATTCAAGAACAGTCTCTTTAGTATATCAGTATAGTATAAATAGCGACACTTAATGCAGACAAATAGATGCTCAAGTATATGGTCAAATATACTGGTCTGCTTGATAAAATTCCTGCTCCTTGCAGATTTTTAAATACACATCTCTTCACTAATTTTTTACTACCATGCAAATAAATAGGATGTATGGATAAAGCAGAAATGAAAGCAGACAATATTCAACTATATTAGTCACAAAATAGGTCAACGAGGCTAGATATGAGGTGAAAGAGCGGTTTTCTGCGTATTACCTTATTTCGGCATTCCTTCAATAAACCTTCTACAAACTTGCAATTTGTTTGTGCAATTACTGAAGGAGAGAGGTTAGACAGTTTGGGCTGTCGAATAGTGCTACCCAGATTCCTGGCTTCTTGAATATATTTCTGTATGGGAGGAGAAAAGTCACAAATACAGATAAAAGCAAGTGAAAAATCTTTGTACATGGCTGAATTACAAAACAGCTTTCCAGCCCTCCCTTGTGGATCATGAGAAATGAATCACATCATCTTCCAAAAGAGCTCCCCTCCCCCCCCCCCCTTTTTTTTTTTTTTTTTTTAAATCCAAAACAATATTGGCCCAAGGTACTTTCACTGGAATTCAAATCCTTTTATATTGTTTGATTAGCATTAAAGCACAAGGTTGCTGAACATAAACACAACAGAAACTGCCAAGGATATTTAGATGCATAGAGATTTAATTACTCCCTCCATTGCTGATAATATTCTTGCTATTTTTTCTTATAAAATGAAAGCTTGTAATAATTACCCAAACCAAAATTATTGAAACAGCTGACTCTGATCTGCATGTGAACTGCAAAAAAAACTTTGCCTGGACCTTGTCAAAATCCAAGACCCGTGCTATGTCCTGCATTTCTGAAAGTCTGCTGTTTCTTACAATTTTTACAGGCTCTCAAGAAGCAGCTGCAAAATGCTACTATAGGAGCTCTTAGCTGCAGACCATCTGCATTTTAGAGCAAGTGATTTCCTGATCTTGCAACATTTTGGGGAGCTCCTGCTTCTTCCATCAAAAAATTGCCATGGTTTCTATCTCTGAGACAAGAACTTAAAAAAAACGTTTTGAGAAACGCAAGTCCCAATAGATTGGCTAAGGCACAGCTAGCTGTGAACAAGAGATAAAGGGAAAGGCCCGTACAGGCTCCGAAAAAAATACTCGGTACATACTCCAGATTAGTAGGTTACTTCCCTAGCCGATACTGAAATAATCATCAATTGAGAAGTTTGATAAATGCAATCCTGTTCACAATCAGAATATGATTTTTGCAAGGAGGGGAAAAATCATACTTTCTCCATCAGTTTGGCACTAAATAGCTATTATGTTATTTATGCTATTAACATTTATGCTATGCATCTTTATCCAGAACTAGGACTATAGTCATATTGTGCATTTGACATACCAGGTAATGTTCTGACATAGATTTTACAGATGGCCTGAAAGGCCAATCATTCTGGTCCCAGGCTAAATATAATTGCAACTGAAGCTCTGGCATGGAAAAGTCCAGGTGCTGGCAGGACAAGTTGGTAGCAAAAAGCCAGACAGATCAGGTTAAGTGAAAGCGGTAAGCACGTATGAAGTAATAAAAGCAAGCATGCAAAACAGAAAAGGAAAAGAGTGAAGACATGATACAGTGCAGAACTCCCAAACATTCAACATAAAAATTCATAAGTAATGAAGCTGAAAACAAACAAACAAAAAAACAACAACAACAAAAAAAAACCATCAAACACCACACACCCAAAGAAGACGGGAACTCTGCCCTTCATTGGGCACACACAGTTTGCAATTTAAAAGCTGTCAAGCCTTAATGCCACAGATTTTTGTCAACTATCCCAAACTTTCATATTGTCTAAAACTTGCAACACCACATTTTGTGACCACTGCCTCCTGCTTCAACTGATTCCCCCTGTTTGTCGGCCCATCCGAAGGGCTCCCTCCCAATTCTTTCAGGCTTAATAGGAAAGTTTCTGGTCCAGCTAGAGAGAAGGGACAATTACACAAACAACATTACAGAACAAAACTCCAAATGCCAGCTGAGGTTTACTTGACAGTTGACACCCTCACCTGTGCATATAATTGCAATTTTTATTCTTAAGAAGTTATTTGCCTGGTGTGACACAATAACTCAATTAGTGAGCAGTCAGTTAAAAACAGACTAGAAAAATGTCTGCATTTGCAGTTACTTAACTGAAATCCTAGAGTTTATGGACACCAAGCATCAAAATTGTTGAAAGTAGCAATTAGGTTATGAATGAACTGCTGTTCCTGTCTGCTTCTAAGTTAAAAGTACTTTTGAGTTATCGGAGCACAAGGAGCATGTCAAATCCAGAAACTACTTGAAGGTCTTTAAATCAGGCAGACTTTGTTCAAATACGTGGTTAAGTGACACACATAATACTTCAGTGCAATCTGCACAAACCAGGAAGAAAATTCTGGAAAAAATACGTATACTGAAGTGCAGTTTAATTCATCATTACCAAAAAGAATAAATTATAAAATCAGAGATAATGTTTTCACAATGAAGTATCTTATTTAGAAAAAGGCTAAAAGATGTTAAGATTAAGCTTCTCCCTCCCTCCTTTTTAATACTTGATTTTTATTAAAAAAAAAAAAAAAAAAAGAAAGACATTTTTGGGATGAGACTTTTGTCCTGAGCTCATATAAAATTGACATAACTTCTAGAATTAGGGAACTAAGTCATTTTGGTCAATGAAGGACTAGGAACTTCATTTGTATCAAGTTCAAACAAGTACAGGGCAGAGGTGAACTGCCATTAATTGCCTGGGTTTTCCATAAAGGTTAGAGAGCCTTATTTATGCAATAAAAATAAGATTGCTGAAGTTGAACAGTTTTCACCTCTCTCTGGTCATTGTCAAGACGCAGATGCTCTGTATGTTGCTTCTGTCTGTCCTTCCGCCTCCACTGTGCAGGAGCATTTCTCTTTGTCCACCTGTGAAAAGAATGTCATTTAGCAGGGATCAAGCATTAGGTGAAAAGCAGTGGCAATGCGGGAAAGTATAAAGTGTCTATCTTACTGTTTATTCAACTTGCCACGTCAAGCACACTAGACAGCATTGCTGCAAACACACACACATACACAAAATACCTTGGTAGAGGCAGCTAACCTTAGACACCAAAGAATCCCACATAAAATAAGGTCACAACCATGTAGCTTGTACTGTTCCCTCCCTTTTATGACATCACAATACAATTTGCAACTTTTTCCTCTTTTTTCAAATGTTTTTTTTAAGATGCCACTAAAACATTTGTCAACTCCTAATTAAGCTCAATAGGATGTGCTTTTAAACCAACTATCCTTAAAAGTAACCTCAAATATAACTTCACAAACAATAGAGCTTCCTTAAGCAAATTTGCTTCTACAAGCAGAGATATTGAAACCATCTTTACATTTTCTCAGTTAAAAAAAGTAGATTTGCTTTCTAGTATCTCAGTTTTAGCATTATTTTACAGATCTTACCAACATCCCACACAAGATCTCCTAGCTTACTCACTTGTTGCTTGCTGGTCCAGTGGAAAGGACATCAGACTGAAGCTTGGGAAAAAATCCAAGTTCATATTTTCCTTGTCCAATTTTCATGTCCAGCAAATGGGGGTGGACTGCAGTGTGGTCAATTTTTGCTAGCCTCAATTCAATAGCTTTCTCTGAAATAAGACAATTAAATTCCTTGAATGTATTTCTTAAAATAAAAGTCAACTGTAGTCAAACACCCTCAACTAAAAGCAGATTTCCAGTTTATGAGAAGGAATTTTCTTATTAACCTCAACAGGGACACTTTCATCAGAACACGTTATACATCAAAACACTGCCACCAAAAGGAGAAAAACATTCACCTCCTTAAATTTAAACTGTATTTTCTACACTAAGCATGCAGAAAAATAGAGTTTAATTATCCTTTACATGAATTTCATCTCAGATTGCTATACAAGATTTCCCCAATCATGAGATTTAGTTCCCTACTTAAGCATTACACCTCATCTTCAATACATTTTTGATGTGCTAAAGAATTAGTTAACCTAACGCATACAACAAACAGAACAAACAAGTATAGGTTTTTTTTTTTTTTTTCTTACACGTCAAAGAAAATGGCTTATTATCCTTACCAGCCTCATCAATGGTTGTGCATTTCTGATACATAGACGTGCGTAGAGTCGGTGTCCTAACATTTAGTAGCCTAATTTTATCCACTCTAGAATCAAATACTCTCAAAATTGGGTCTTTTTCATCTTCATCATGGCACATAATCTTGTTGTCAATAAAAGATGCAAACATTTGGGTCTCCAGGAATCTTGAGAGGAAAGGTAAGTATGGTTCAGGCTGGTCCGACAAGAAAGATGCCTAGTAGACAAGAGATAAAAGTATGTTCGGGAGTCTGCAGAGATACGTCCAAAACTCAACAATTTTTTTAGTCAAGCATATATTGAAGTGCTTTGGAGTCATTCAAAGCCTAGTTTCACTGCACACACTAATTCTCTCTCTGAAACAGCCTATGAGAACCCCTTAGTTTGAATTACTACAGCACAATAACTCTGAAGTTGCAATATCAGAATTCTCTTGATTTTAATAACCATTTTCAGAGAATTCCAGCAAACAGCAAAAACAATATTGCATATGTGGATACTTGTGGGGTTTACAACTTAAGTTTGTTGAAATCTTTCCATACAATTTCAAGGCAACCTGATTAGCTTTTTAGCATATCGTGCTGCAACACAGTCCACAGACACATGAACTATTCTTCTGTTGCTTTATCTCCAGTAATCTTACTCCAGTAAAAAACATATAAATAAAATTTGAAGAATTGGATCTTGTGTTTCCCTAAGGGACAAGAATGTTTGCTACACACATACAGAAATACTTTGTGGGATCAAAGCTTTAGTTTCTAAGACAACTAGGTCATCTTATTTCAACTTACTTTATCAAAGTTTTGCATCTGCTCCCTGTTGGTAAACCAAGATTCCTTGTCCTGGCTGGGCTGAATGACAAATACTTCATAATCTGCAAACATCTGTATGAAACGGTTGGCAAAAACTTCACGAATCTGAATATTCAGCTGGTAAATCTTGAACTCTTCTTCATCACACTGAATTTTAAGATCTTTTTTGCTACTGGTCTCTTCTCGCACCTCCAGCTAAATGGGTAAGGAAGCATTGTTGCACAGTTGAGTATGCAAGATCTAATCTGCCATTAAGCTGCTATTCCTCGAATCAATATTTTAAACATCCACCCATCCCTCCAGCATATTTTACAATTTCAAGCACTGCAATAAGAACAGCAATATCAAAGAAACTAGAAAAAAAACTTGCATAAAGCTAAAATTTCAGTAAGTCATATCCTACTTTAGTACTGGTTGCACTAGATACTCTTAAGAAAAAACCCACAACCATACAAACAACCACATATATCCCATACTTAATTTACTTTATTTTACCCTTTAGTCATCTGCATAAGAATCTCGGCTTTCTACCATATCTAGGTAATAGGTAGGGATGCATTTCTTGGTGTAACAAAAAAAACAGATTTAGTATTGTTAATATTTAACACATACCAGTTCCCAAATTGAGAGATGCACAGTCAAAAGTAGTTACATGTCTACCAGCCAATTTCCTGAACTCAAGTCCTTAGCAGCATAACACACAATTTGTTACTACATAGTTCAGTAATCTTTAACAAGGGAAAAAGCATTTTCAGATATGCAGACCAAGATTTAAAACTAAACAAAAAAACACAGACAAAAAAGCCCCACAGCAATACAAGATTCAGAGATTCAGATATTCAATCATCATCAATTTTGACTAGAACTGGGTGCCTAAAAAGAGGAATAGAAAAAAAAAAAAAAAAAAAAAAA
>VZSV01000001.1:2412518-2439675 GCA_013398735.1 Nothocercus julius | reverse complement strand
GGTGGAAAAAAACCCTTGGCCTTGGCAGACAGCCAGACATTTCCCTAGGCTCTGTGATGCAAGAAAAACAAAACCACCACCACAACAACAAAATCACACAGACAAAAGTCCACAAAGCTTTTCCCTAGTGCAGAGAAACCCATCTTCGGACCATGACCTCAGGCAACTTGCTACTGCAGTTCCAGAGAGGATGAGCAGAATTTCTTAGCTTACCTTTTCTAGACTCACGCCTGTTCTTTTCACAAGGGCCTGGAGTCTTGCAATGGTCTCATTTTCCTTTAGCAGCTCACAGGAATTCAAAGGTGATGCCGCTATGTTCCCATTTCTTTTATCGGAAACTATGTCACATGCTCTAAGGCTCTTCATCTTGGAGGCACTCTCGCTACAGTGAAGGTTTCCCTCGGGTGGGATTCCAAAAGCCATCAGTATTTCCGATATTTCCTGAATGAACTCAAGTTTATTTGGAAACTGGGGCAAGTCTTCTGGCAACTCGATGAAATGGTTGTCTACATCCACAAAGCACAAGTTCGCCTGGGATTAAATTTAGAA
The DNA here is from genome assembly GCA_013398735.1 of Nothocercus julius. Lineage (NCBI taxonomy): Eukaryota > Metazoa > Chordata > Aves > Tinamiformes > Tinamidae > Nothocercus > Nothocercus julius. Next base: position 2,439,126 of record VZSV01000001.1, on the reverse strand, counting down.
TGAGATACCATTAGAACAAAGCACAAATATGTTTTATCTGTGTTTGGGCTTTTTTTCTTCTCCTCTTTTGTTTTCTGCATTGCAAAATCTCTACAGAGTACTTTCATGATATTAAACACACCACAACAAGAATCCCATTAACACATGAATTATGTTTGGGAAATTAAGTGCGCAGGGGAGAAAAACATAATTTTTTGTAGAAACAGCAAGTTCTTCTTCACTAAAGAATTAAGGTAATTGTCACACTGCTGTTTAGCTTGTCCTTCTCTAAAATCCTTTCACCCACATCAGGCATTTCTTCCAAAAGAGCCACCAGGTTACTCTAGCAGACACTCTTGAACTTGGGTTCCACTACAGCTTTGCAGCAACAACACAGACCGAGGCACAAGAGCTAACAGATGTCCAGTTATTTCTCATGGTTTCTCAGCAAGTCCAGAAGGAAGAAAGGGCTCTCAATATTCAGTGAGAAAGAAGGAATATGAACAGGTTTGCTCACATTGCATGAACGATGGGCAACCCTGGAAATCTGAGTGAAATGCACAAGCAGTAAGAGGACAAATAGCTTTGGCCAGATTTTATTGTGAGACTAAATCACAGGCAGAGTAGGATAAGCTGCACCTGGTGAGACCCTTTCACTAAAGTAAACTGCTGCAGGAAAAAAAAAAAAAAAAAAAAAAAAAAAAAAGTCCTCCCCAAAATACTTTTGACACTCAGCCCTCTCAGCGTTTCCACAGAATTAGGAGGTCAGTTCTCCCTAAACATGTATCTGTTGTGCTCCATTGTTTGAACTTCAACATTAAAAGAAAAAGATGCAGTATCGACACGGCAAGTGTTGCATGCACCCAGCAACCTAGCAAGGCAGCTTGAGCAGCAGGCTAGGGCTGCAGCTGCCCGCCATCGCTTCTCATCCAAATAAGTGCTGGGCACACCAGGGTAGCCTGTAAAATCAGGAGAGCTCTGGTCTTTGGGACAAACACATGAATGCAGGACCTTCCCAAGACTCTGCTACAGGCATGAGTTAACCATCAAAGAAGGGAGCCAGCAAATGTTATTCCAGACACCAACACAAAGCCTCAGAGCCAGGCACGATGCCTACCAATCCATGCTAAGCAGAAAACAAAAACTTTTTAACTGGCAATGAGCTCTCTGGGAAATAGCAGGACAGACACATAAAGAAACTCTTCCAGGAAGTGAACTTTTTTTTTTTTTTTTTTAAAATAAAAAAAATTTAAAAAAAAAAAAAAAAAAAGGTCATTCAATTTCTTTCTCTAGAACACTCGAATACTTTTTCACTTGGTGCTCAGGTATTGCTTTTCTCACTATGAGAAAACCTCCAACCACTACATCTCAAAAATCAATTGCAGATTGTTAACAGAGACACAAAGCATCTCACACAATGGAACAATCTTCCTGGGACACTATGCTAAGGAACAACCCTGTCATATGCCAAGTTTAAACACTTAAACACTTGTCTTTCTCCTGTGGAAGCTTACATAATTCCAAATAACAGTGTTTAAAGGTGCAAGTCTTACAGACTTCAGACATGTGGATGCAAGCCAGTTAGTGTTCCTATATCAGATACTAAAGCCTGATCCTCTGAGGTCAACAACAAAACTTGCAGCTGGTTCAATGGGCTCCAGACTATATCCATCACCTCCAAAGGCAGAGAATAACTGTATTTCTTTAGTTTGAGGGCCCAAACCCCATCCACATTCAGCAATGCCTGAATGAGGCCCACATCCTTCCTTTCCAGCTCAGCTTACAATACAGAGGAAATGATTTGGGTTCTACCCAAAAGATATCTAGGTAGAAAGAGCTTATTCACTGAACAATGAGTAAGCTCCCCACCCCACTAACATCCTACAGAGAAAACACTTTCTAATTTAAGCATTAGTCCATAGCTACATTGTACACAGACGGCTGCCTGCAACAGTGCAGAGCTGTCAGGTCCAACACCACGATTGGCACTGGCCGAGCTCTGTCAGCCCAGGTGCTCTGGCTACAGGTTGCCTACAGGCTTTGAGTTCCCCTCCTAGGCAATCTGCTTGAAACATGATTCTGACTTATTTTTCCTGCTCAAACAGTGCTGAAAGACTCAAAGCCATTTAACCACAGCATTCTTACCATACTTATCAGTTGTGCTTTATGTCCCATCTTGCAAATAACCATGCACTTAATGCATATATGGGTGCATATGTGTTTATTTTTTTATTTATTTTAAGCACATACAAGGTCACAAGGCTTATGGAAGAAGTGTTTACAGTGGTCCTAGATTCTACGGAAAGTTCTTGTGCCATTCCTGCAAGCACATGGTGACCTTCTGCATGTTAGCACTACTGTTTCAAGCCAAGCCAGAATCTGCAATAGCTACAGCTAAGAACTGTTTTCCATCAGAAACATGAATTTAACTACCCAAGCTGTTGTTTAACATTGAAGTGGAGGAAAACTTAAAACTGAAGTCAATAAATCTGCCATATTATCAAGGTTTGCCACACAAACAGATAGTGTGAATACACATACAAAAGCAGTCATTATAATTATCATTATCATTATCCTGATCCAGCTGATCTAGATGTGTTGACATCTAGAGAAAAAAGATTTTTCAAAAGATTTTTCTTCTCTTCTAACACTCACAAAAATTAAAGATAACACTTATTATGTTATTAGAACGGATTAAAATGGACTAACATCTTTTAAATGGTTAAAATAAGAATACTGAGAATTCATGTCTTTATTATATTAGCAGAGAAATGAATTTAGTGCAAAAAAAATCCATATTTTATGTTTTCTCAAGGAAAAGCCAATATCCTTGGAATCATTTAATTAAAAACAAGCTTTTAAACAAGATACTATTTTTGTTTGATTTAAGTAGTGCTGGAAGACTCAATTTCACTCAAATTAAGATTAATTTTCACCATTCTCTTTAATAGCAACAGTAGCAAGTAGCATAGTGCACATATGCAAATCTGGGAGCACGAAATGGCCCAGATTAACTTGCCTATTTAGATTATATTCCAATGCTATTGCAAAAGTTTCTTATAAGGGGATTCAAAGAAACATCAAAAAAAAGTGTCACCTTCGCATTTGCTGTGTTTGTGATCTGGAATAGAGCTAGTTTAACCACTTTTTGATCATCCTTACCGATAAACTAGCCACACTTCTGCCAGCAACATCTGAAACAGCTACACGCTCTTCCCTTTCCCTTTGATTTCTGCAGAATCTTATTCGAGTGTCACTTCTACTTACCCTCTTTCTCCTCCGAGTTCCTCAGTGGCCTCACATGCCGCTATTAGTGAAACCACAATGACAGCCACACATACAAGAAGAGCCCTCAGCAAAAGAGAAATGTGTAAGAGCATGAGTTTAACTAGAAGTGCGCTGCATCACTGATACGTACAAGAAGCTCAAACCTACAGTAAGTCTTGAGCTTCTTTTCCAAATTTATCAGGCCATAAGCAAACCCTTGGTGAACGTCAATGAATTTGCCATCAGGCACTCTTCCCTGAGGCACTCAGGGGTTAGTCTAAACTTGAATTTTACTTTAACATTGCCAATTTGCTGAAGACTTTAATCTACATCTGCCAAAATGTGAAGTTCAAGGATACAGCTGGAGTTCCGGGGGGGGGAGGGGGGAAGAAAAGAAAATCACAATTCCCATGATAAAGCATTCCTTTAAGCTCTGGCTGAGACATCCTTGGTGTGCTAGGTGGACACATGTTCTTCCACAGCACCTTTCAATTGAGAAGTGATAATGATATTTTCTGTTCAAGCTCACTTTTCTGCTGCCTTGTCCAAATTAGATACTATTTTGGTCTCAGATGTCCCACCTATCCCTGTAAGTGTATTAGCAAAAGAAAGATACAGTTTAGGTAATTTCAAGACAAAGATAAAAAACTCAGATTTTTTTTTTTTTTTCTGTAAAACTCTGAATAAATTTGAAAGAGCAGTTCTTTATATATGCTTTGCAATAAGGGAGGAAAATCCTGATACTTACTGTATCAAGCACCTAGATGCAGGACTTCGATATTAGCTCTTCACGTAAGCTGGAAAATTGCATACGGTCTCAAATACATACCAAATTTTGGCAATAACCATCATTATGTATTAATATTCCTTTTGATACTGATAATAAATCTGCCTCTAAGTACAAATAATAGAATACACGTTTTGCTGCTGCATGATGGCACATTTTACGTATTTTCCTTGACAGTTTCTACATCAGGAATTAAGTATAGAGTTTATATTTGACTCTTTAAGGTTATCTGAGGGTCTACTGATAGCAAAGGTAGATTTGAAATAATAAAGAATCCATCCCTTCACCTTCCAATTCAATCTATTTTTAGATGTTAACAACTACCTTTATTTAAACTTCCAGAGTAAGCCTATAAAGTTCTTTAAAGGCATTTACCTTTTACATAGTTGAGGCATCTACTCAAAAATTAAAAGTGCTAGGGGGAAGCTTTACAGTCATTTTAAAATGAGAAAGTTCTCTTTAAAGAAGGACTACAATCTTTAAAAAATGTATTATAATAATGAAAACATCTATGGCAAATTAATATTGTGTATACTCCATCATCTGCCCTCTATGCAAAACTAAAAAACAAACAAAAAAAACAAGCACCAGTGAATTTGTTAGCCTTGTCACAGCACCTAAAATTTCATAGTTCAGTCAACCAAAGCAACAGACTGTTTTGATGGCAAGAGGATACATTAATTTGTTATTAATGATGCCAGTGTATAAAGAAAGAGGATAAAAAAGAAGAGACTAATAAAGGCTTTAGCAGAATAACAACAACAAGAACAACAACAACAACTTGAAGAGAATTTTCCCTTTGAAATTGCCAGGACAAATAAATGAAAACTATCAGCATATCAGCATGTGGCTTTAAGTAAAAAGAGCAATGTTGGCATGGTGACCAGACTGGAGGTTTACAAAATTATCTTTAGTTTCATAGAGCTTTTTAAAGTAGTTTTGTATGCCAAGCTAAGTTGCAGCACTGCTTGATACTGAAAAAAAAAAATATATATCTTTATTCCCCCCTCTCCTCCAACATGTTTCTGCTTCTCTGGTAATATAAATGACACTAGAAGAAAACAGACGACCAGATGAAGCAACAGAGATCCCAGCACTAACAGGATGCTGTAATCAGCAGCATATCCCCGTTACTTGCCCGTTTGCCCCTCTGGGAAGCTCCATCTACTACAAACACAGATCACTACCTGTGGCAGCATGACATAACTGTTCTTCTTTCCCCGATCATCGCAACCAGCTCTTAAATTTTCTCCTGACAGGTCCATGAAAGAATATTTTGGATGTGAGAAGGGATAAAATACCTCTATATAGCCTTAGTGTAGCCCCAGCCCCATGGTATGAGTTGCAGAGCCCTTAGGGACCATCTGCTCAGATTACACAGTATCTGGCGTTAACAGGGCCATGCTCCAGGGGAGGACTTCCTGAGCACTACCACACTTAATATGAGCTTACCCAAGCAGATGCTGACATTTTGCTGCTGGCTGAAGTATTCATTTCAGAAGAAAACCGTAGGCATATGCCTGGCTGGCTCCAGGTAAACCCACCCCATCTCAGGAACACAGTGCAGAGAAACCCTGCCTACTGCTGTGCAGCCAGGGAGCAGCCAAGCAGAGCATTGCACTGAAGCCAGCAAGTCTTGATCACTCACCCCACACAGAAGCAGCTGTGTGGCTTTTTGGCCCAAGCTGGTAAGTCCACACCGTACTTTGCTGTATTTCCTAGCATGACTGGGCTAAATAAATTGTAACTCTGTGGTAACTCAACCAGTCTCTTTTGAAGCACAAAACTTTCATTTCTGTAACCTGCAAGAATACCTAGAAAAATCATTTAAGTTTAACCTTATCAAATTTACAATTTTCAGAACAGGATTTTATTTATCAATTTCATCAGATTTTCTCCAGCATCTCCAATCAACAAAACTTTCTCAAATGACAACCAACAAGAATTTCACAACGGCTGTTAGAGGTATCGTTAATCCTTCAGCTCATTTTTCACTTTCCCCAAAGTCACGTACACCATCAAGCTCCTCTCACCTCTTGAGGCAGCTCCAGCTTGGACCTGTCATCCAGCCCATTGGAGTGCAATCCCATCAGGTAAGGGACAGGAGCATCTAGAAAATGAAGGAGGGAGGCTGGAAGGATAGGAACATAGACATGCTGCCACTGAAATGGAAACATTAGTGCTGTAATGGTCTCTGCCACAGTCATCAGTCTCTGGTAATCTGAAAAAGAGTAAGAAAAATATTTGTTTCACAAACATATTTAAGTGAATCTAAGCTAAAGAAATAAGAGAGGTTGCCTTAAAACAAAAACCACAAAACCCAGAGCTAGCTGAGCAGCATCTTTAATGAAAGCCCAGACTTGTGCACTGAAACAATGAAGAGCTGAACACAAAGTAGGTCATTCTACAAGTCATATGGAAATGAGCAAATTAATTCTTGGCATCCATTAAGTCACTCTCTGCTACTTATACAAGGGTTATACAGGAACACCATTTTGAGTATGGAAGCAGTATTGTAGTGGGCTAAGAAATAAATCGGAAATGCGTTATATTCTCCCTTCTTCTATCTTTCTGTGTAAGCCTTGGAAGAGACCCAAGGCATCTGGTATCTCTGAAACATTTTTTAAATAAGAGTTTAGACCTCTATAAAGAATGCTGCATAGGAGGCAACCCAGGACTGGGACTGAAATAACTGTTTAAAAAAAAAAAAAAAAAAAAAAAAAAAAAGAGAATTCAGCTTTATGCTTTGCATTGTATGACTAAAGTTGCAGTCTCAGTTTTCCTCAAAAGTTAAAATGTGAAAACAACTTACCTCCTTGGAGCACTAATTGCACCTGTACAAGACGCATACCAACAGGTTTGCCCTCCTCTCCCCCTACTTCTTTTATTAATTCAGCAGCTGGTGTCTACAGCTGGGTCAAAACCTCCACCTCCTCTTTTATACTACAGAATCTCTAATGATTTGTGATAATATTTTATATATATATATATATGTATATATATACACACACACACGTATATGCCCATCATATAGGATGCAACACCATAAGCACTCAGGAGTATGTGGTCTAAATCAAACAACTGCTAAATTATTCAAATGGTTTTCTTGCAGTCAGGCTGGAAGGACTATAAAGGATGCCCACAAAGCTAAACCAATTCCTACCTTGAGTCATGCTATAAAACACATTTCAAGCTGTAAATATAAGATGCATTTCTCATGATATTGCAGAAGTATTTAATTCTAATCAAAAACAGAAGGAAGAAAGGGAAAAGGAAAAAAAAAGGAAATATTACAGAGAAAAGTTAAGCTCAGTTATGGACTATTTCAGAGTTACAGCTTTAATTCTCTCCTTGCCATCCTCAAACTTTAGGTGGCAGAAAGGAAAAGCCAAGAAATTATGTTCCTAGCATTTCATGACACATTTTGTTTGAAACGAAAAGCTGTAGTCTTTGCGGTCTGCACGAACAAGAACTCAGCACAATTTTTGCTAGCTTAAGTCACAACTTCGCAATCTAGGTTTTTGAATTTTCCTTTCGGATCAGTGTGTGTCAGTGAAAAATGGTGCTTCACAGAGTTATTTGTCACTGCCCCACACCACAGCTACTGTTGTGGTGATCCTTCAATCAAAAGGATTTGGGGCAGCTTAAACAATTTAATGTCTTTGCTAGCAACTCTCTTGAAATGAAGTCAGGGAACAACTCAGTAACCACCACGAGCAAACTGGAGTAGACAACCATCAGCGAGGGTGGGCCAGGAGGTGGCAGTCACTTTCAGCAGCCAAGTTATTGGCGAAGTGCACATCTACACCCCTCTTCTGCATGGACCCACAGATCTGCCTACAGTTACTCATTGGCTTGCAGCTTTAATCACAGTGTGACTGCAAGGAAGTGATGAATTAATTACAAGCTTTGGAAAGAAGAATCTTATTCCATACTCTATCTTCCTCTGCTTTAAAAGGAACTTCAAAAGTAGCCATAGATGCACAAACATTTCAGCTGGTTCATATTCAGCTTGTTTATCTGAAAGAACAAGTCTCAGAATAGAAACAGTGATTTCCTACTACACAAAAAACCCTGTCTAATCCTGCTGGCTAATTTAAATACAAATCCTCTCTCTATATATATCATTATGCTAACTTTAGTATTAGCCTTTCAAATTAATTACTAAGCAACAGCAATAACTCAGATTTCTCTCCACTTAGCAGTTACCTCCTGCAACTGAGTTATCTGAAAATGCAGCGCTTTGATCCCAGACAGCTACACGGCTTGAGTTATTCCAAACTCTTTGGGCTGCACTGTCACAGCCTTCCCGTAACAGTAACTACATTCTGCAGCTTAAGGCAGCTTATGAGCTATTGGCAAAAGGACAAAAGCTAGAAGTCTTTAAGCATGAATCAAAATAACTGAAATTTTTCCTATGTTGTAACTATCCAGAGACGGTGTGGGGTTTTGCCTTAGAGGGGGGAAAGAGGAGGGAAGGAAAAAAAAAAAAAAAAAAAAGGAAGCAGCACATTTCTAGTACCAAAGCACTACAAGGGATTTAAAAATGAAGAGAAGGAAGAAGCATTTCTGCAGTAGTGTTGCTCCTATTTTGAAACTGGGCTATGCTTAGCTATGGAAAGTTTTCTGGCACAAATGAAACCTTGGTACTTTGCCTTGTATTGGACAAGAGCACCAAGAGCAGAAGCTCACCTATTACTAGCATGCTATTTGCATGAAAATTACTTAACTCCTTAATGTGCAAGAAGTAAAATCTGCTACTTTTTATACATGGCCACATACTTTAAGACATGGCCAATTCGTTCTTTTACCTGCTGTGTGCAGTTATATTGGTCCTTACTGTGCATATGAGAAGCAATTTTCATCAGTATTTGTCTCTATCTAGTGTATCTGGACATTTCCATTGATCTGTAAAAAGCAAGCAAGTCCAGAGAAGACACAGAAGTGAGGGATGTTCGTCTAGGAGGAGAGGAGCAGGGGAGAAGGCAGCATGTGTAAGCTCTACAGAAAGACCAAGATCCACCACTCCCCACCTCTACTTTCGCATGACACTGCAGAGAAGTCTGTCAGAGCCAACATTTTATTTTTCATTTCATTGTTGTTAGCTGCTTGGAAACATCTGCTCCAAGCAGACTGCACAGCTGTCGCAGCTCTGAGTATGCTTTCCCAAAGAGCTCTTTCTGCTCTACAGAGAGCTATGGAATACATTTCACAGATACACCAGCCATGGTATTTCTAGGAATGCCACCTAGAATTGCCTTGTGAGGGCCCAACTCCAGCCCTCCCTCACTTGGTACCACTGCAGGTATTTCTGTCCAAATTCCTTGGCCCTGGCTCAGCACTAGCAAATTGCATAAAAAGTAGTTGCTAAGAAACATCCTTGAAAAAAATTTTTTTTTAAAAAAGGTCAGAAATTACCTTCCTTAGAAGGTATATATTTAAGAGAGTAAAAGTTCAAAAAGACATAGCTACTGCTGCTAGGAATGCATAAAGTGCCACAATTAGAGCTTGCTGAAACTAAAGGCCCGAAGACAGGAAAAAAAATATTTTTTTCTATTGAAAAAAAAAAAATTTTTCATGTAGAAACTACTTTTGAAAACTTATTGACTGACACTAGACTCTCCTGTCAGGTGTACAGCAGCCCAACTCGGTCAACATTTGGTGCAAGACAAGGGGAATAGCAGAAACAAACTGTCAGAAAGATCCAAGCCTACAGGCCTTATGTCGCATTAATTCCTTCCCTTTGATTTCCAGATGTCCAGAAATAAACGTGTTCATGACCTATTTAAGCTACTTTCCAGGAGTATGAGCAGTGGCTAATTTAAGAAGTGCCAAGGAAAAGGTAGAACTTTTTAATGCAGTGTGGAAACAGAACTTAGTAACTATTCCCCAGGTGAAAAGAGTACATATAATGTGGTGGCCTGAGAGCAGATCAAGGGACCTCATTTCAACAGGCAGGCGCTGCTTTTCCCATACTGCTTCCAACAGGCTAGGCAAAGGCTTTCTCAGCCTTTGGTGGTGTAGAGAAATCCACATAAACAAACTCTCTAAACCCCAACCACACATTGCCTCACCTGTTTCTGGAAAAAAAACACAGAAAAATAAGTTTGTTTCCTAGGCAAGTATTTTTAGTTATTTCAAGGACTAGTAAACAAGGCAATTTGTTTCTTAAATCCAAAATTGTAATCATTGCAGAGGTGCTTTTTTTTTTTAAAAAAATTTTTGTATTTGAATAGCTACAGTTTTTCTCCAGTAGTTAAAAATTGTGTTTATACAGTGCAAAGACATAATGCCTTATTGCTATACTGCGAGCACAATATTGCTATCACCTTGACCATACAAAATCCATCTTTGACTTCAGTCTGTGCACTTATCTCAACAAGCAAACACATCTGTATTTCAGATACAGATGCGTGAATACTGCTAACTGTAGATTTTACTTTATAAATACTTCTCATTTGTATTCTGCATATTTTCAATAACTCAATAGAAGAAAATATTGAAAACTAACAAATGGAAATAACACTATGGGCTATCTTAGAATTAATCTTTGAGGTCTTCTAGGTTTGTTTGCCACTATTATACAATATAGTGATCAAATTGCAGATAATCTGTCTACTTTAATCCACACCATTATGGATGGGTGGGTTTGCACTAATATTAACCAATTGGACAGAGAAAAAAAATCTTCTGGCATAACTCTGCATCCTCTGGCTGTGCTAGATTAACAGAATATAGAACAAGAAATCAAGGGGTCCCAAGAGCCACAGAATGACTAAGGTTGGAAGTGATCTTTGGAAATCATCTAGATGAAGCCGCCATGCACAAGCAGGGTCACCTAGAGCAAACTGCACAGGATCACATCCAGGCAGGTTTCAAGTACCTCCAGATGAGGAGATATTCCCAAATCAACACAGCAAACAGATAACTACCATTACCATATAGACTGAAAAAGAGATGCTAACTCACCTTAATTGCTGCCCAATCTCTTTAAAAAGCATTTAGTTACTTGATTTCAGCAATACCTGTTTAAGACCTTAACAGAGACTTGGAATTTAAATTCATTCAAACTAAGCCTTTGCACATGTTTCTTTTGAAGTAAAAACTTTAGTACAACAAATGAAAGATTATATTTGCCCCATTATTTATCCTTTCAAACCATCTATAAGCAGCTATATATCTCTTCAAAGTATACATGTTGTTCAGCAAAGATAGAGGAAGAACTGAGCTAAGCAGCTGGAGAGAAAAAAAAGAGAAAGCATGATGCTCTGTCCAAAAGTATAACTTTTTCGAGAGAATAATAAAGAGGACAGGTTTTCTTTTTCTCTTCTGAGTTCATGAATATGTGTCTATATGAAAGCATAGAACTTTAAATTTAGGTGCCTAAAAACAGAAGCCAAAACAAGGATCTCTAGGCTGCCACTGAAATTTTCTTAACATTAAAATCTGCAGCCAGATCCATCTGACTGTATTAATACACCAATGTCATTTAAAAATAAATACTCTGTTGTAAAGCATCATTCAAGAAATGAGAGAAATATATCCCCTTGTACCATTACAACTACAAGACAAAAAAACAGAAAGCAAGTACTCACGCTGCGAATAAAGTAGTATCTGAAATTCCAAGAGGGCACAGGTAAAGAGCTGAACCACATTTTCTACTCCAAGCAATTCAAAAACTTCTTTAACGGGAAAATCAAACAGCGGAAGTTCATTGGTGCTCGGCCTCTGGCAGATAATCGGTCCATAAACACCTGAAAATTTTAATGATCTTCCTGCTGGAGGAAGAGGAACCTCATACAGAATATTATAGATGTAGCTTTCTAAAGGTAGAGGCGGTGGCTGAGGTGAAGTCACGGCTTGGTGAAGTTGTTCTAGTACTTTCTTACAAGCTTTCATGAAAGACATGGGCGCAATCAGACAGATGCACTTCGAGACATACAGTGTGTCTCTGCTGATGTCATACGAGTTAAAGCGCTGTAGCTTTGAAACAGAAGTGCCATTGCAGTCTCCTGTGCTGCTGCAGCTATCTCTGTCATTTGGGGGTGGAGTATGAAAAATGTCATACTCGGCATTGTGCATATGATACAATGTCTGCATTGCACTGCAGATTTGCTTGCTAGTGACTTCCTCAAAAAACGTGAGGGAAAATCCAAATGTCCGTGAGCCATCTTCACGAGTAATAATGAAAGAGTGGAACTGAGGTTCTCTGGAATCTGCTTGTGTCTTGAAAGCGAGCCCTTTTGGCATACACAGCTACAAGAGAGGGGGTGAGGGGAGAATACTATTAGTTAAAATACTTTTCTCTCCTCCTGCCTCCAGAAACATTGGTTGAAATAGGATATAGAATCCACAGACCGCCATCACATTTCACTTCAAAATTCTATTGAGCACTACATTATTGCACAGCACAATATTACCAGAGTTAAAAGCTAAAGGAACACACCGATAGTGCTGTACCTGGTTTCTGCTGAAACATACTGAGTACTTTGAACTGGAAGTAAGTTCTACTGGAACTTATGAGCTACCAATCTCAATAGCAACAAAACAACAAAATTCAAACCTGCCTAAAGAAAAATATTTTCACCACCAAGACTAGAAACATGACAAAAAATGTCCCATATTCGGTCTGAATTAAGAAATCACATTGCATTCCAATTAGCAGGCAGAATCGGTGTGAAAATAAAATTCATTAATCACAGACCAATTTATTTCTCCAGCAGATTTCTAGGCTGTAATAAAAGAAGACATAAAAGAACAAAAGATCCTCAGCCTAAAGGTCCTCAGTTTTAACTTAAATTTCTTCTTCTTTAAAAAAAAGCACTATCCCAAATAAATGAAAAGATCTTTTCAACTTGCATAATTTAGAATAATTCACTAATGCACAGTCTATACTGGGCTTTGCACTGCAGCCTTTTGTCATGAAAAGTACAGACGGACACCTTTACCTGTTAAGGCAGATCTGTGCCTTAAGAACAAGAGCCACAGTGCTAGCAATACTGACCATTCCTACGGCATCCTGGTCGAAGGGGTTCCATTCAACATTCTCAGGATAGCGAGCAAGAACTTTGGACTTAAATGTGCGTCTTAAAGGCGTCTGTTCAAAATTTTCCCCTGTAGGTAAAAGAAAAATATAAAGGTAAATATTTCATTCTCTTTCTAAACACATTCAAACAAAGCCCAAAAGCAAGACATCAGTAGGTAGGCGTGAGGAAAAACGAATTAAGTGCGCACAATTCCTTCAAGAGAAACAGAAAATGCAGGAGAGTTAGTTAAGCAGTAATCAAACTGCAGATACTAGCAAGGATTAGTATCGTAATTTTTCTGTGTTATTACATATCCGTGCTTTCCTGAGGTGCAACTATATTGAGTTTGCAGTTATTACAGTAATTCTCCAAGCAACACCTTATATATTCCAGATTCTTATCAAATGATAGCTAAAGCTTAAGTTTCAGAGGAATCTCCATTTGTTACTGAAGAAAAGGACAAACGGACAAAACGCAAAGACAATGCAAGTTTAAAGTAGACATACAGGTGGCATTTAATTTCTTCTTTGAGATTTAGAAAAGAAGCGGGTATCCACCATACATTACAAAAGTTAGCTGCAAAGAGAGAGTCTAGAAGGTTAAAAGGTTAAGAAACATGTAAATGCCCAGGAAGACAGGGTACCAAAAGAACCAGAAAAACTGTGCTTTTTTCCCCCAACACCTTTTCCTTTACCTTCTGTTGCACTTGAAATGAAACAGCCGGCACCATCTTGGGTTTTAGAGGCCTGTATATACTGGCATAAAGCTATATAACAAATAAAAACAACACTGCATTATAAATTTCATACTGTTGACTGTAATTATGTAGCTAGCACAAACAAGTAAACAACATAAGTATTTTATATAGCATTAGCATATATTAGTCTGCTCTCCTAATATGTTTTCTATACATGTTGATGGTTATTTTACTGCATGAACTACAAAAATTTCACAGCAAACATTTCAGATAAAAATTCTTGAAGGAGAAGACCTACGTGTGTGAAAGAAGCTCACTGCTCCTGTATGCATAACCACAATACCATTTCAGCAATAGTAATTAGCTACCTGGTAAATGATGAAGGTTTTAGAAGTTACAGAACTACGAAATACTCCCTAAGAGCAGACGATGAATAAATCCCAGAGACAAGATCATTCCAGGACCTATAGAATTATATTCAAGTAGTATAGTCATAGATTTTCACTGAAGAGCAGATCTTGTCCATATGCTTGAAAGGCAGGTTCAACCTCAATTAATCTCTCAGAATTCCTCAAAAACAATGGTCACCCACAGCAATCGCACAGAACTTTCTGCAGGACCTCCTCTGAATGTGCAGAGTTGATTAAAAATAATAAAAAAGAACTGCCTATCTTAAAATAATCTTTGCTATCTTACTAGAATAGAATTAACAAAATGAGCATGCAGCTGTTGACAGCTGCACTAACAATCAGGCAGAATTGCATGAAATCACAGGCTTTAAATAAATCAAACTATTTCAACACCACCTGCAAAGAGGAAAACATACACTTCAAGTCCTCACTTATCTTGCACATAGCAATTACACAGCAATAGAAGTTGATTTCAGAATTGGTTGGGTTTGTTCCATACTTTTACAGTAATGTTTCAAATTCAGTTTCTAAAACAGCTTAGCATCCTTATTCTGTACAAGATTGCCTTGTACAAAGTAGTCATATGTAGAGATAGCTATAACACCAGCTACAGACAGTAAAGAACCCAACAAAAGTAGTAAACTAGAGGAAACAAAAATGTGTTCCCACTGAATTCTTTAAAAAAAAAAAGTTGCAACAGTTGAGGTTATGTAACTGTGAATTTTGTTTAAAGACCATGCCTTAAATATTGCATCCAACAGAGAACTTTGCCTTGGTCAGGACGTAGGACAGGTCTTGCAATATATAAAATATTCACAACTATTTTGTTTAGGTCCTGTTTTAAAGCACTGAAATTAAAAGGACTGATTTTTTTTTTGTTGCTGCTGCTTTCAGGAAAATTTGCAAAAAATTTAAAAATTTATTGAGGGGAATGTTCAGGCAAAATAAATAGAGCACTACTTCACTGAAATATAATGATTCTTGGAAAGATCAAAGTCAATAACAGAAAAAACTTGGCAATAACAGCACTTACGCAAAGGTAAATATATAAATAAATTTTCAAAAGATGACAATAGGCACTCAAAGAAGCTTCCAATCTCCCAAAAAGGAGAGAGGAAAAAAAAACAAAAACGCCACTTTTCTTCTTACTGACACAAGCACACGCTCATTAGAGAATCCTCTGCAGAACAGGCTTTAAAAATAAGTCAGGAGATTTAACACACCTACTATTTTCTATATTTAGATCTGTGCAAATGATTTAACGTCAGCTTTTAGATAATTGAGGAAGGAAGTTCTCTCTTGGACTTGGAAACCACCCACCATAACCACTGGGTCCACATATATGTATATATCCAATAATATATGTATGCACATATGTAATTATATATGCAGGTATCTAATAAGAGTTTGCAGGGTGTGGAACTACAAGGCACTGACAGACTTCCAGGTCTAGCATTAGCTGCAACACCTTAAATGACTCCAGTCCACGAGTCTGTAATTTGGGCTTCCTAATGGCAAATGCCCTGGAACAGTCGATGCGTGCAGACCTCTGCGCTAACAACTGCACCTCATTTCAATGCAGTGACACTTCAGTGAGTTGCTTAACACTGAAGGTTAAGTCATGGCACGAGGCAGATTTGCAGAGCATGCTGGCGCTTCTCTGTCTCACTGGACCTCAATAAACAAGATACTACATGGAGTTTCAAAGTTGTGGGATGTAATACTGCTTTGGAAATGTCTGCATGAAACTATCCATACCAGTGAATACCAATTTATAGAGTGGATACTGATTTTTAAACTTTACAGAAAGTAGAGGAAAGCAAAACATACTACAGTAATCTAAAACCCACTAACCAAACTGAAAATCCTACTTTCAGCTCTTTCCTGATTTACCCAGAGAAAAGTCTGATGAACTGCCTTCCATATTCTTCTTGAGGAAAAGATAGTCTTCTTGACATGCTAATATAAAAAAAAGTTTGAGTTCTACAACTTACATATTCAATTACTTATGACCTATATCCCACTAATACATTAGATTTTTTTTTTTTTAAAACAAGTTTTACCTGAAAAGTGGATTTACAGTAGAAAAGTAGAAAAGATGTTGTTTTGACATATCAAAAAAGACAAGCCCCTTTTAAAAGAAGGGCTGGATATTCAGAGTTAAAATTACCACTATTGACACTGCACCCACCTCTCCCTCCATTCCCTTCTCTTTTCAGTTTATGCCATTTTCAGACTTATATTTACCACCTCAAACACAGCAGACCGATCTTTGGCAGGAGTCACTATTATTACCTGCATTTAACCATAGTAATTGAGAACATATTCCTGACAAATAGTCTTGTGATGTCATGAAATATACTACACCAATGCTGAAACTCTTAGCATGTACACAGTAAATCCAAGCTATGTCTGCCAATTTTATATATCCATGCAGGTAGCTTATAGTAACAAAAGAGAAACAAAATAAAACCCACAATCACACACTGACCATCCATGCAACACTGATTTTTAAAGAACTGTTAATACTGCCACCTTCATTTGTTCACCGAGTCTGCTGATCTGCTCAGTATAATTACTAGACAAAAGACATCCAGAAAGCCTATTGATTCTGATTAAGTGGTTCATTGCTTTCATGCTGCCAAGCAGCTTCTTTCTTTAAATTCCTGTGATACAGTCCGTTATTCACCCAGTTCATTCATTCTTGAGGTCAATATATTGCATACATATTTTTGAATGAAAAATGGTTCTGAAAATAGCAAGTAACCAAAATATTAAGTCTAAATTTTCCACAGACACAGGCTTACAAGCATCTCTTAAGGATGCAGAGGCTGTATATGCAATTCCTGCTGCCACTAAAATGAATAATGTCTTATGACTTAATAAAGTAAATAAGGAACAGCTCAGACAAAACAGTCATAGCACTGTAACGAAACAGACAAATAAGAACTTTGTACCGGCAACACAAATTGAGCCACACACTCAGCTTTCCTGTGCCACACAGTATTCTACAGAAACTGCATTTTGGATCCATAGTCCCCTACGCAAACCTACAGAGTCCCTTTACCTCTGCACTTTCCATACCATGGCTCAGGGCAGGATAGGAGCTTGAGAATGGTCTGACCACAGGAACCCAGGAGCAGGGTGTCTCCAAGTGTGGGTTGCAAGTCAGAAGTCAGGCAGTAGAAGGGTTTGAACAAAGCAGGTACAACGAACATCATCCAGAGAACAGCGCAGTCACCTCATCCTGCATCTATACTACACTTTGACAGACTGAACAGCAAACCAGATCGGGGGAGGGATCTGCTGAAAAATTTATATATTGACAGATGGAAGGTCTTTTCCAACCATAATGATTCTATGGCTATAAATTTATGTAGATATATACAGATAGACTGATGCATTTTTCTTCCTATTTCGCAGGATTTCTTTCCCAAATGGATCAGCTCTCCCATCTGGTTCAGAATGCTCCCTATATAGAAGTTTCCATCAAAACAGCACAGGAGTAGGAACAGAAAGACAGGATTTCTTGAACTCACATTACCAAAGAAATTCACAGAAATACTGTCTAGGAAGCAAGTGCTGTAAGTGGTGTCACGCACGAAGAGAGGTGACCCCAAAAAGAGGCAGTGCCCGTAAAGTGTTAAATGTCACTGCCTCAACAGAGCACAAGTATTCCAAATAACTGCAATAATCCATTTTCCAGGTATAACACCAGAAAGTCTGAACTATTTCCAAAGGTACAAAAATGGCAGCTATCTGCAACTCTAAGACAAAGTCTAATCCAACACCAGCTAATGTCAGAAACTGTAGTGGTAGCCCCATTCAGTCAGCAATCATGTTCACCATATGCACAGTAAGGATACAGATATTAAGTAATTTTCTCAAAAGAATGCATTCCTTACACATTATATTTACTAAACATGAAATTGTCCAGGTTTTAAATCCATGGTCCAAGTGAAAAATAGATACCTGACAAAGCAAATAGTGCACATGGTTCCAGAATCCACACCATAGAACGAATGAAAAAGTGACTTGGAAGTGACAGCAAACCATGGGGGTGTGGTGTGACTAGGGGGAAGAGATGATATATTCTGAAAGAAGTAAAGCCTTTGATTAGCAAAACTGGCAGAACACCAATAACTGGCCTGATTAAATTTTGAAAGGAAATACAGGTGCTAAAGATATACACGGGAAGGCAGTCATGCCAAGGATCAATGCCTTGAAATCAAAGCCGAAATAGTTCTGTTAAAAATAAGGTATCTGCTTGCCAGTAGAAGCAGTCAAGTGTTCTATTTCTGAAAGTCCTAAGAGGAAAACCAGGATAACCAAAGTAGTAATTCAATTACACAACTTTAACTGTACAAAATATCAGATGAAATGGTACCTTTTTGATCTGTTACAGCCCTTAAAAATCAGGACCAAAAAACTAACCCAGGTAAGCACTAGGCTGTCATTTTAGTGAACTGCATTTTAATGGATACAGCTATAATTATTATACAAAACTGAACTTGGGTTTGCACGTCCAGTAAGTGAATACTGGTCACATCCAGAAGCCAGGTAGCTCAAGTGCCCCTGTAATATTAACAACAATTATGAAATAGTGCCAGTTTTATGATAAAAACAGTCAAGTACTACAACAGCCTAGTCCCACAAAACAAGGGCTTCTATCTCTGACTGTGCTGGATTTGAACATATTGTTTCATATACAGAATTATTTCAAGTCAGATGTCTCAATCACTAATCAGTCCTTTACATACAAACAAAAGGCTCAGTAACATACACACAACTTGATGAGAGGTACTTTGCTAAAGATGACTTCAAAAAAAAAATCCCAATAATTTTGTAACAACTTACAAGTACTTATGTTTATTAAAATACATGTTTTCAAAAGATGATCATTACAAGAACAGTTTAACTCATTTAAACTGCCAAAGGAACTTGCATGTCCCATGCTAAGAAACAAATTTACAAGTCAGCCAACTGCCAACAAGTGAAAACAGCTCCTGCTTACATTGGCTGCAAAAATCTATGTTAGGCACATTAATTAACCAGAGTTTTCAGGAACCTGTGATCTAATACTAAAGACAAGTCCTTTCAATACATAGCCAGACAGTTCTTAATATACTAGTAATTCACCAAAATTCATTTCTAAAGAAAATAATTTCCTTTGCTTCTTTAAGATATGTTAGACTGCACATAACAGGAAAAGGAAAAAAAGAAAAAAAACCTCTACTATTTAGGAAATGAGCATTCAAAGTCTGGCAGAGATGAAGGTAAGAAACTCACTAAACAAGAATTCTTGGAACAAAAACCCTGATTCAAGGAAAGCTGCAGCTGCCAGAACCATAAGCAAACAGACACTTCATGAATAGACAAATGCCTTCAAATTATGACTTGTTTCCTTCCTTCCAATTCCTCCTGCTGAAGCAGAAGTGCACGTAGCTCTCATTAGAAAGGATTCTCTTCCCCAGCCAATATCTTCCCCAGGTATACACAAAAAGGGAATTCTTCCCTTTTATTCTGTAGTACATTAACACTCTATCTTGCGCTTCAATTCGCACCCCACTGCCCCTTTTGGCAAGACCATCAGGCCTAGCACAAGCTGAACTGGTGGTAGGACAAGGCTGCCTGTTGTTAGAACAGGGACATTTTTAAAAGTAAGTTCCTGTTCTATTTTCCCTGACAATGGAATCCCAAATCAATCCCACGCAAACACACACAAGCTAAATCTAATTAATTCATTGTAAAGGTTCTGTTTTTTTCCTGCTACACTTTTCTTTTCATCTCTAGCAACTGCAACATGAAGAACCTCACTGTCAACTGAAATAAAGAGTATGAGTTAAATTGTGAAACTGGACATTCAATCTAAATTCTAACGGATAGGAGCAATACCTTCACCACCAATTGCTTCAGTGGAGCAACTTCTTATAAACTCTCTCTGGCAAATGAAATTTATAAATGGACATTATTAGATTTCTTAAATATAAGGTTTCAGTTGTCACTTCATTGATAAGGAAATATACTGCCAAACACACTTGAGTAATTTCAGATGCTGTAGCAATGAATTTAAAGTACCACAGACCAACAGCTCAGAAAATACATCTGCATTCTCCAGTTGTAAGCTCATGCAACCCAAGGCTTTTGTTTTTATTCTTCTGCTGCAGTTTTAAGGAACAGTGGAAGAGGTGGGGCAGGAAAGAGGAAGAAGAAACTGTCAAGAATCTCAAGCAGCTGACAAAGCAAAAAAACAAAAACATCAAAACCCTCAGTTTTTGTTTTTTAAAACATCCTAAAGCCATATACTCTTTTTCACTACTTTGCATGGAACACAGCATAGCAGATGGTCACAATATATGTAAATCAGCACTCCCTATAAAATTTTTTTCAATGAAGCATTTAAAAAAAATGATTTTTTAGAACAGTATTCTTCTGTTTAAGCCACAGAAAAGAGATTTATAACAAGATATTTAGGTCTGTTACTAGTTAAACAGAAGTAGCATTCACAGCAGGCACATTCTCAGTCACAGTGGTGTGGGAAAGCATCTGTATCACAGAACAAATCTGAAATATGTGCGAAGTAGGACACTAAGCAAAGAAGTGCCTATCTTCCAAACAGAAGACAATTCTTCTACGCGCACTAGAAATATAAAATGAAAGTGGAGAAGAACATATTTTAAGTATACTTTATACAGGAACTTGCCATTCTCATACACAAGACCGCCAGGCCCAGTGATCCCCCTCAGAAGGGTAACAGCAGCACAGGTGGTGGCATGCAGCCCTCCAGAACCTGCAAATCCCCCTGTGCACTGAAGCATCAGACACAACTAAAGGTCTCCACTTTTTACATTCCCATCACCCTCCAGCCCCAGCTGAGAGAACTGATGGAAGCATGTGAAAACACAAGGAGAAAATGCTGTTACCTAAGCATCTGGACAGTCCCGCAACCAAGCACTTACGCTTCTAGAGAGAGTACCACTAAGATTTTACACACAAGAGGAAATCTCTATTTTAAAATATAGAAATGAAGGCTTCCAAGTAGATTTTAAACATTGTTCAAACAACCTACAAAAGTCAGCAAAATAGAGCAAATTTAGGTGTGCCACTGTATCAGCACAGAAGTGCTGTCCAGTATGCTTCACTTCATTATTTTACCTTTTGCAGAAAGACAGAGGACTGTTTTGCAGCAACCTGCCCTAATAAAGACCCAAACCAAAATGCCCTGTAAGAAAGTCACCGAATCACCAGAAGGGGCAATTTTTAGTATACTAATTCAAATTTGCTGACAGTTTGATCTAAGGAGATGGCAAACTCAAGTCTATCTTAGGTCTGACAGATACCCTTCTTTATGAGTCCTAAATAAAACAAGCCACAAGTCTGAGACACTCCCTTATTATTGTGTAGCACCACTTCGCGTAGCACCAGCTTTCAGTCTACAGCACCAAAATGATGAGTTAAATCCCTTACCTGGTTGGGCTGGAGAAAAATAAAACATTGGGGTTGTAAAGGTCTGGATATCCTAAGTTGTCAAGACAAGAGTTGGCCCTGTTTATAAGGGATCACCTGTAAAACAGTAGCCCTTCTAAAGGCCATTAACATGTGCAAGGGCAGACTTCTGTGCGTCTTCCACAGGAGTGGTGAATGCTGAGACCCATCATACAACACATAAAACAAACTCAAAGCATTAAAGTATTGGTAGAGAACAAGAAAATTATCTGGAGCACAAAACCCCTTACAGGTCAGGTCAGTGTTCTGCAGACCATTGACATGAAATTCAGTGTCTAGTGAACTTTTTGAATATAGCCCTCAAAGAAGCTGTGGTTCACAGCACCTATGCCAATGTAGTCAGTGGCTGCACAATGACCACAGGAAGGAGAGAGAATGGGAGTCCATGACAACCTATAATTCAGTTGGCTTGGTTTGCTATAAATCCTCAGCCAGTTTCATTCTCAGAAGCGAGCAAGATACTAATGAGCTGAAATTTTAATCAGTCCTCAGTGAAATTTCAGAATAAGGAATTTCACATTTCAGTCTCTGAGACTACACACATAAATGACCCAGGAAAGGAGACACTAAAGCTAGAGCCATGACAGACCTTGTTAACTTAAGGTATTTTTTTCCTTTCTCCCGCATAATTCTGATGACAGCTCAGTAGGACAATACCGGACTGGAGGAGAAAAATCACGAGACAATAGCTGCTGATGAGAGAGTCAGCTAAAAATAGCAAGCAAGGGAGGAACAAGTGATGTATACAAATAATAGAACAGCTCACAAAATTTTCTTTCCAGAGGACAGAAGCAATACGCTTACCAGTGCACTGCAGCAAGCTCAGGATCCCTACCCATATCACTCTGTAGAGTGCACCTGTAAGCACAGGCAGCGGAAACTACCTTCACAAGAAGGCTTTTCTAAAATCATCCAAAATAGCAATGAACAAGGCTCTATGAAACTAACCTTCCCCCACTCCATCCACCCAATTGAACATTAAACTGTTGCTACATCTGAAAATGTAGAGCTTGTATAAAACTGCTGTGTTACCTAACTGCAGAGTACATAGCCATGAAATGCTATCAAGTTTCTCAAGATGCTTGAGTATCAGTTTGTAAATGACTCAGTACAGAGGTACATACTGATTATGGTTGATCATACCAGTCACAGGCAGTAAATACAAAAAGCAAAACAAAGAAAGGTAACACTATTACAGCAAAATTTGAAGCCAGAAGTTCCTTGCCTATCAAAACATAAGAAAAATAGCATTTTCCTAGATAGACTGAAAAACTAGCTATTAGTAAAAGTACTCCAAGTAAATTCATCAGTTTGTGTTGGAATGCTTGACAATTTCTCTGTGCAGTATTTTTTTTTTTGCCTCACAAGGTTAATATTCCATTTCACTTAAAATTCACAAGTCTTTTGGATTTGTGTTTGTAGTCAAGAAGTTGAGAGGATTACTACTGCACACCATACACTGATAAGTGATTGCTTCTGACATTGTCACTTCCCATGCATTATTTTTGCTGCATGAGCAGAGCCTGCAGGTTAGAGGGAATTCAAAGGATAAATACAAAAAGTCATCAAGAACACTCAAGTAGGACAGTACTAATCCAAAAATCAGATAACAAAACATTTGTATTTTGCAACTGCAGAATCAATAGTTTGAAGTTTTAGACAAATATGGTTTTATTATTGGCAAATGGCATCATTTTCCATAAAATCCATTTAAGGTTTTCTTTCCATAGTTTTTCTTGCAAAAGAAACTGCAAAGAAAAAAAACACTACCTATGTTTGTACAGTTTGCTTAAATTCTTATAGCTTTTTAAAAAGGGCTTTGAAAGCTAGAATTTTGATTTTAATTCTTTAGAAATCATTTAGGCATCTTAAATCCATTGTTTAACCACGAACAAAAGCCGTAATTTCTCCCTTCCCCAAAAAGCCTTTCCAAATAAACACTACATGTAACTGAATAGCGGAGGGGGAAGGAATGAAGAGTTCTGGTGGGGAGGAGCACAGAGCCCACGGTTAAATCCAAAATACAGACACAATAATCACAAGATCGTCACTATAAAAGCCTCACCTAATAACTGCACTTTGAATACAGTTTAGTGAAGCACAGCTGCTTCTCCCTTACATCAGCCCTCTCGTTCTTTATTCTACATATCAGCTACCCTAGCACGTCTGCCTCAGTCCTCAAAGAGACAAAGGATCTTTCTGGCACTCAAACATGGCAAACAACTCGGACTTCTTGGGGAAAGATGGAGGGGGTAGGGAGAGCGGAATAAACTATTAACCAGATTAAAACGTTTCACATGTGCCAGTACGAGCCCAGCCAAGAGCTGTTGCTGTCTAATGCCCATCCACAGTGACCTATGAGAAAGAAGTGCACGGTCTCAGGCTCGGTGCTACCAGAGAGGACTCCCACATAGGGTCAACACCTTGGGGTTGCAAAGTGCTGCTGCTGGAGGGGAGGTTTGTCACAAGTCCCCCAAGAAAATAGCACACCCTTAGTGAACTGCAGGAAGTTTCCACTAATACTACCCAAAATAAGGACAACGCTACCTTCAGGAAGAATCTGAATATCAGTTGTCATTTTATATGTGAAATCAACAAAAATAGAGACATTTCATTACAAGCTGAGAAATGAGTTGAGAGTACACTTCTGTTTTACTTGTCAGGAGAAACAGTCATTCTAATGTTGGTTTGTCAAATTAACTAGAGCTCCACCCCTAAAAAAGGTTAATTAAGGTGATTTTTAATGTGAAATGTGGGGGGGGAAGCTCTATTTAACTTTTTTAAACACGTCCCCTCCCCAAGTCATGCCTAGGGATTAGCTAACTGAATATTTTTCAATAGAAGATGAATGTCTTGAGACTTTTTTTAGTCATCTTCCTTTAAAAATTCATACATCAGTCCTAATAAAGTTTCTAGTAGGAGAACATATAGATGCTTTACTCTATCAGGCCCATTATTCTTACAGTAGCTACAAAACACAGAGACACTTTCTCAACACCATTTAAAACAAAATGCAAATAGAAGTAGGGAAGACTAAGAGTAATTAAAATCATGTCTCATCACATACTGGAGTGAATAGATATTTAATATGGATTCTGAAAAGGCACAAGAAGGGCGTATACAGGAAGGGCATTTCCTGGATACACGGGCTTCACCTAACACTCATTTCCACCTTCCTTAAGCTTTTGATCAGAGGGACAACTCAAAGCACCATATTATGAACTTTGCCAAAAGGAACAAGAGTCCATCTATTGAATTAATTAAATCTTTGGACCAAACCTTGAAACACCAATTCAGATTAAAGGCATTAAGAAAGGCGGGTGACAGATGGATCGCTGGCCTTGGTCTTCCAGAATGAGATTACATTTTAACAGTCCTATTATTAAACCATCTATCATTTCTTCATAGATTATAAGCATCTCCATTTTTGACTACTTATTCTTTCTGTGCTGCTTCCTGAAACACCTACCAACTTTATAATACAGCATTCAAGACTATGGACATCTAGTGCATGTGTAACAGACAATATTTAATTAGAAGATGGTTCCCAAGCATTTGGGTCTGGAGTCTCCCATTATATACCAGCAACTCCTAGACTATATTTACACATACATGTACTGAAATGTCAAGTTCATCCTTTGTTTGCCACTACATAATAAACAAATAACATTAACAAGTGAATGCCAAAGACTATCGGAAGAACAAAATCAAATTTTTAGTGAAAAAGAAGGTAGAATAAAGACTCCAATAGTTCCAAATAGTGAATATACTATTTTCACCATTATTCAGATCACATTTAACCAATTCGGCTCATAAGGGATTCTAGCCAAGAGATGAGGCACCACTTCTTCCTCATCACCTTCTCAGGGCAGTCACACAAGCCACATTAAGAAAACCTCTCATAATGCTGCAGCAGTATGGTAAACTATATAATACACAGAAGCATTTTGGGACCCTATGTACTTCATTTCCTCTGTGAAGGAAAAACTTCTGTAACAGATTATTGCAAAACATCTATAGAAATTTCTACCATCTTTTCTGGCACATTTTCACCACCGATAGAAATGCACCTCAGCTCCTCTCTTGTCCAGCAAAACAGGTATCACCAGATGAAGTTCAACAATTCCAAAATGGGAATGGTTTATTTTTTTTTTTAAACTATAAACTAGAAAAAAAAATCTAACTGGTTTAATAGGACATCCAGTGAGATTACAATCATCAAAATAATGATTCCCCAGGTAGCCAGGATACGCAAATTTGGGGATTTTATAAATGTGTGTGTATATATATTTACATACTTATATTTTTATATACCATATTATAGTATAATTTATAAACATATTTTATTATTATATACTATATATAAAATAACAGAGAACATAACATCTGTAATCTATGCTAACCACAAAACCCTAAATACAGTATTTTTCACAAAAATAAACATGATTTAAAAACATATTCTGTGCACTAACTGTGCACTTGTTGCTAGCCAGCTTCTTCAGGAAAAAAGTGTTAGGGCTGTGCTATTTAGTAAGCTTCCCATATACACGGAAAAAACACTAATCAGAGATCTCTGATTAAAAAGTAACGTAACTA
This sequence comes from Nothocercus julius, assembly GCA_013398735.1. Classification (NCBI taxonomy): domain Eukaryota; kingdom Metazoa; phylum Chordata; class Aves; order Tinamiformes; family Tinamidae; genus Nothocercus; species Nothocercus julius. Next base: position 2,412,858 of record VZSV01000001.1, on the reverse strand, counting down.
GACTGAGCACCAGCTCATAATCCTGTGCTTCTTTTACAGGTGTGCAGAGAAGGCTGCATTTACCCTCTTACGGTTGAGCATCTGAGAGGCAGTGCCTCCAGCTCTGGTAGCGTCCCAGGGGAGCTGGCAGCAAGGGGCAGGCTGTGGTGACAGTGACATCCTGCAAGTCTGGGCTCTGGTGCGGGGAGCCCCAGGGACACCCCTGGCGCACCCCCAGCACCACACGCGCTGCTGAAGGGCCAGTGTCTCTCCCCTACAATGGGCACTTATGCAGCAATTTGTTCCAACAGTGCAAGGATTCAGAATGTATTTTTCAACACAAAAATAAGGAGGGAAAGGG
>VZSV01000001.1:2396665-2409685 GCA_013398735.1 Nothocercus julius | reverse complement strand
GGAGGCGGGTGGCTCTGGCCGTTATGCCGGGCGGTGCGGGGCCGACGGGGGCGGGCCTGGAAGAGGCGTTAGAGACATCTGGGCCGAAGCTTCGCCGCGGGTTGTGCCCCGTTCTGGGGAGCCGCCAGGGCCCGGAGCCGCTATGGGAACCAGCTGTAGATACCGCCTGGGGCGGGGCCTTTACTGTTTGTGTCAGCAGTGCAACTTCTAACGGCCGCGGTGAAATGGCCCCTCCAGCGGGGAAACAAACCCTGGGGAAGGAGGAGTGACTTTGCCTTAAACGAAGTCCCGTGCCAAGGAGCTAACAACATGTCCCCTCCTCGGCACTGCGTGGTTCCGTCTTTCCCCTGGCCAGAGAGGACTAGGCTCAAATTAGTTCGGTTAGTGGATCCTCTTCCTTTCCTCCCCGCTTCCCTATGCATAGCTTTCCCATCAGACTTCTTCCCTGAGAGGGAAGAGAAAGAGAAATAGGAAGAGAAGTTAAAAAATTCTCAGTCTTTCAAGATTATTATCGTTGACTGCCCAAGCAGTTACAGTTGCGTCTATAATAATGAACTGAGTTCTGAAAATACCTGAAACTTCACATATCTGAAGCTACACTGCAGACTTGAGTTCCACTTCCTTGCGGAGAGCAAGAGTTCTCCATCAGTCCACAGCGCAGTAACTACATACGCCGAACAGTTTCCCCAGGGAATTGAGAGCTTTTCCTTCCCTAGAAACAGAAAAGCTGCAGGAGTTGCTGGTGTTATTATTTTTCACCTCATTAAGACTAGGGGCTGCAGAATGTGTTATCAATAAATGGAAACCTTACATAAGCTTGCATGACAATAGTTTAGCTCAATTTTAAGTGACTACTGAACTTTAGTGTGGAAAATTAATAGCAATACTAGAGTGAAAGTCTCAGGTTAACGCTGCAGTAAACATATTTACATTATATGGAGCCTACCTGGTGACTTGTGGCAGGCAGCAGGTAGAACTCACTGGTCCCATCTCCTCAAGCGATAGCCATGACATTTCAAACACCACCAGAATGCTGCCACTCTGATATGCTCTCTAGCCCTTTCCTACAGGTTTTGCTTCTCCCTCTGCTTCTTTCAGAGTGGATGAAGGGCAAACAGTTTAGCAGGTGGTAAGTTTTGAGCAAGGCTGAACCACAGTTTAACCATCATAAACAAAAGTCATAGCCTGAGGGACTTAAAAGAACTTGCCAGAAAGTCCCATGTGTAGATTGGGAAGCAGAATAAATTCTTTCTTGTCAAATAGTGAAAATGGGGAAATAAAACTTTCTTTAGCTTGCACTTCTACTACTACAACCATAACCGTATATTTAGCAGATCTTACAAATAAAGTTAGGTGGGACAGCAAGAAAGTAGAAAGTGATTAAAATTATTGAACAGCAATATCTAACAGGAGACATACCTTGCTGCGCAATACAGTAGGGGAACAGTTTCAAGAAAGGAGATTATTTAATGTACTATCAAAATATTCACATAAAAACTAGGTAAAATTCTAATCTGTTGAATGGATATAATTCATAATAATCATATTACATCTATTTCCTTGGTACATCCCAAGGGAGCCTATATTAGCTTACCCTCAATATTTATGAGTGTTTTCATTATTGCACTGGTCCATATGTATTTTTTTCAAAAGATTACCTAATTCCTAATTTTTCCCTTGCTACATTCCTTGCTAAAGTTGTAGGACATTTTAAAGACTTCCTTGCATTTTATAATACAATGAATACAAAATTACTGTAATTAAATCCTATATATATTTGGGGGACAGGGGATGCTATCTTTCATCTTTGTATTTATGATCGACCTTCCAGGGAATATATTGCTCTTGAGGTGAAGACACACACAGATGATAGTAGCGTGCTTCGGTGTCAATGTGCTCTGCAGACAACCTAGCTTCAGGAGTCGCAGAAGTTTATGGAAGCAAGAGTGTCAGGTATTTTCCAGTGTCAATCTCTCTCTTTTAACACTTCCTATACTCTTTAGTGCTGCATCCTTTCAGAATATTATATCTTGCCCATTTGTGGCTGGAGGATTTGATCATAGTTCTACTCCGTGGCAATGGAATTTATGTCAAGCTGCCCAGTATGCACCTTTCTCACTAGCACTACTGCAGTCTGTTCTTTGGAGGCAACATTAAGCTCGGCAGCAGTTGCCTTACTCCATACTACGTTCACACTTGCACTTTCAGCTACACAGTACAACATAACTGAAATACAATCAAGCTAGAACAATTAATACTTCTTTTATACCAGCACTACATCACATAACAGAATTTAATATCAATTTAATGCCTATTTATAAGTTACAATATCTGCTCAAATTCATCATAAAAATCAAAACCCTATGCACACCAATGGCACTGTATTCAGCAAAGGCAAGTATGTCAGCTCACCCTTCCTGAGTGTTTTAGACATGAATTCCCTAGTCTACACTATAATTATGTTTAGGGAACCAAGTTAATACACTGCCTCTGGAAGCAAATACATTCCCATGTAATTCATATCTGCCAAACCTAACAGCAAAGGAGAAGGAATTTATAACAACATCTTTTACTGACTAAAAAGCAAATGCAAATTTTTGAGGAAAGCAACTGACTACAATAATGAGTGCAATTTACTCTGAGCTTTGTGGGAAAGGAGGCTGTAAATAAATCTACAGGTACTTCACACTCAATCCAGCAGATAGGTTAAAACCTAAGCATCCTGCAAAGGTTGGATAACTATGTTTGAATAGACCATTTTCTTCCCAGTTTGGGACAGAAGGGATTTATATTCCAGTTCCAGCATCAGTCGTTACTCACGGAATTATGTCCATCTGTAGTGACCAAACTCACATACACCAAGTGACATTCCCTGCCCCAAGTCACCAATAACATATCTGCAACTCTAGAATTCAAACTGAGTTAGAAGTTGCAGTAACCTTTCAATAAAATATCACCAAATCATCATGGGAATGTATTTGAAGAATCAAAAATTCTTCAGGCCTGAAATGCAAGTATCCAAAGTCACAGGTAAATACCATGCCATCTAATTAGACATATATCAATCAAGTATGTGTGGAAAAAATGTTAATAGTGATGAAAGAAGACAGTAGGATGCTGACACAGAGAATTTACTTTAACAGAGTAAAGCCAGCAAGATTATAGAAAAACTGCAGTCTTATCTCAAACAACTGCCTAGCTTTCCGTATGTTGTAGTCTGAAAAAGTTTTGTTCCCATGCTCTTTATAAAATGTTTTGTAGGATCAGGAAAGAGATAAGGGATGAAGTGGCTAATATTTTTTCTAAGAAATGCTGTTACAGTAGCAGCTGGATTTTTCTGTCCTTGATCAGTTACCCCGCTGAGTTCATTCTGTTGTTTCTTCAGTTTAATCCAGCATAAATAAATTTTATGGTGTGATGCAGGCAGCATACTTCAATTTTAATACAAAGCACAGCAGAGTATTTCATCCATGTTGCATTCTGGCTACTCACTACAATAAAACTAGTTTATCTGCTATCAGAGAAACTACCCATGATAAATATTCCCTGGAAAAGTATAATTAAAATAAAATCTCTAAGACATAGGCTTCCCGCCCCCCCCCCCCCAAAAAAAAAAAAAAAATCACACCTTTGACTTTGTATACTAGCATAGTTTCTGTCAGATACTTTAGGCAGAAGGCAGAAGTGTCTTTAAACAAAACAAACAACTTATATTAACTTTTTCACAAACTTTCAACACAATTTGACAGCATTCTGTAGAATGCAAAAAAAATCATAAACTGGATTCCATCACTAATGTAGCATTACAGGAATCTGAACTAAGTTATAGCATTAACTTTAGCATGCAAGTCTTTCATCAGGATTTCATGGAAAACACACACATAATTTGAGGAGATAAAGCAAACTAGATGCAATTGTTTTCCATTACAAAGTATAAAAGCCTTTCAAAGTCACTGTTGTAGATGCTAAAGAGGTACTTTTCAGACAGAGGAGGAAGCTGTGCTTACCTAGGTGTTCTGGAATAGCAGAAATACAAATAGAATGAATCTCATCTAAAAATGCAATCATCAGATCATTAGCTTAAGTTACCATGTATGAAGAACTCATTCCTTGTAAACAGATTAATCAAAAATTTTAGCCTAGGGGAAAGATCAGGATACTTCACTCAAAACATACCAAATTTCAAGTTTTATATAGTAGTTTTATTATCAAATGGTAAGAGACACTTAGTAATGATGCTATGCAGTTGTCACTGACAATTTTTTAGAAGATGAACAGGTCACCTAACACCTCAAAGTTCTTTGCAATTAAGAAAAATTTACATATTCTCAATTTCTCTTTTTGCTTCATGGTAGACATTATTTTCCTGTCTGAAAGTTATGGCTCTCCCTTCGATCTTGTCAGATTCCCATGGAGGAAAGGATGGGCTAATACAATATTCCCCAGCAGAGCTCTACTCTATCTTTTTGCCTTTTGCACAAGGCCTTTCTTATTCTTCAGGAATAAGGAAGTTCTTGTAAGTAGTTCTCATGTGGTAAGAAACTCCCTAAGGCAGTTGGCAGCCAAATATAAAAGACAGAAGAGATGGGTTTAAGAAGTTACACCCACAAAACCCCTGAGATTTTGCAAAAGAAAAGAGTTTGTGACATCAAAAGCCCCTGTGCTGGGAAGCTAACCTGAGCAACTGAAACAGAACTTTTATTGCCCCGCAGCATAACCTGATCCCATCCACACAGTGAAATGCAACTGAAGGAAAGTCTGAAGCAATAGCATGATTTATAGGAAATCAAAACTTAATTCAGTTCCTTCTTTAGTGCCAAAGTTGCACCAAAATATCAATTTTATAGAGTATAGAAGGAATTTTATAACAGCACCTGTTATTGACTAAAAAAAAAAAACAACAAAAAAAAGAGAACCTTTGAGAAAAGGTCTACAATGAGTGCAATTTATTCCATAGAAAAGTAGGCCATAAATATATCTTCAGCTACTTCTCATTCAATAATCCAGTGAATATGCAGCTTTCCACAGCTAAATTAATACCCTAGTTTAATATGGAGTAAATTTCACAGGTAAATAAGATCTGAGATTAGCATTACAGCAATATGATAACCATTCAGTTCTAAATGCCAATAAGGTACAGGTTTAGAGTCAATTCTAAATAAGAAACCAATTCGCAAAACTAAGTGATCTTACAATACACTTGTAAACAGAAGTAAGTTACATGAATTCCTTAATCTACCAACATAAAAATACCATTTATTGGGTAGGCCAGATTTAAATAAAAGACAAAAATAGCATATCAATAATATTTACTATATATTTACATGTAATACTGTGATAAAATGAAGTCGATCAACATTATGTTACAAGAAGAAAAAAACTCTAAGGTACAAGTACCTTTCACATTATCACATTTATGGAACTGTTCTCTTATACCCAAAGTGATCCATCATATGATGAGTTAACACAAGCACATAGTCCAGTAAACCCTTGAGCTCGAGCACATGCTCATGTGCTAACTGCCATTTTCAAAGATACTCCGGGGCACAGAAACTTAAAGCACATCAGCAGGATTGCTTTCAGTAGGATAAACTTAAAATGTGCACCCAAGTTCTTTGCTCATCAGGACCTAATTTTAAGGGATGCCAGTGACAACACAGACTGCGACAGTTATCATCATACAGCGGGAGGGGGTATCATATACCCTTATTTAGTAAATATATATATTTATATTTTTCATTTAAGAGTGAATCATAGCCATCTGTCCATCACCAGTTACTGACTTACCAGAAAAAGGGAATTATCTTTTAAAGTTTATATACACTGACATACTAGATTTTTGTTACGTGATTCATTGAACAGTATATGGAATCAGTTCTTTAACAAGAACTGTACCAACCTGTGTACCAGATATGTCTTCTAGCCAATCAAGCTGCAATGGAAGATTTTATACAACTTATACATCGTTTGAGAAATTGTAGTAATACACTGCCGAAAGTTACACATGTTTAAATCAGTTGAGAAATGAAATTTGTGTTTTAATAGTAATAACTGGCTTAAATCGGCAGAAAAAAAATCTATGCAAGTGTAATATTGGAAAATTAATCAACATTAAAATTCATCAGCCAGACAAGATCAAGTTTTAGCCTGCTCTCTCCCTTCCTATATCCTCTCCCAGAATAAAAATTTACAGAGGACAAGGAGAAATAATCCAACACTCCTTTGATTTTTTTAATCCAGTTAATAAAGCAGATATTGGTTCAAGTACTTAAAACCACATAACACTAAAATAGAAAGAGTAAACAACCAGGAAGGCAAGAGTGTTACTGAAGTTAAAGTACTGCTCAGAGAAAGATCTTTCTTTCTCAATGAGCTTTGTTATAATATGATGCTATTTTTCTGGTACTACAAAAGGCAAAACAAGATGAATTTTTGATGAGAGATGTACTCAGACCAGATCACATGCAAGTCTGCAGAGACATGTAGTGTTACAAAACTGGACTGAATAACTGAGGTGTTTTTTTTTTTTTTTTTTTTTTTTTAAAGGAAACAGTACCTGCAGTTCATGTCTGCATTACCATTTTTGCTCTGCTCAAAATTAGAGCAAAGTGTGTCTTCCCTTCCCTCATCCTGTACCTCCTAACAAAGTAAAACAGTGATGGTTTGGCTGCAAAACTGTATAGTACATTTCTGAACATAGTTTCTTCTTTTAGGTCACGTGTTCATTTAAAGACATTCTTATCCAGTACAAGCCTCCCCTTTAATTGCTGAAGATCTAATAGAAAAGCAAACATACAAATATCAGAAGTGCTGATCCTGAGATGAAACATGGGAAATTCTGATCCAGTCTGATCCTTATTCAAACTTCTGTTTCAGTTTCTTCTGGAAGACAGCTGGTAGGATGGAAAGGATGGCTAAAATCATGAGGACAAACACAGAGTTCCAGGAAACAGCTTCCCCTGCTGTTGTAAGTTGGTACAATGTTGTCCCTGCCTTAATTGCTACAAAAGATGGTGGTGCCACACCTGAAGGAGAAACCAGAAGGATAGGATGGTGAAGAAAACAAAACAGCTTGATAGGGAAAACATCATAAAAGGAATGGGGGAAAAAAAAAAGAAACCAACTAAATTAGTCACCTAACTTTAGAGTTTCAGACTTTGGTACCTTCTACATTTAAGAAGGCCATAAATACAAGTTAGAAGACAAGAACCCCTTCTTGTGGTAAGAAGAACTGTTTTTATGCTATGCGTATACTGCTTTAAACTCAAGCACAGAACACCAGAAAAAAAAATCCCTGTTATCTAGACAGTGTACATTTCAAGTCATCTCTCTACAAAATAATCTTATTCAATTCATGGAAAAAAAATAAAAAAAAGACAGTTTTCTAATCAGGTTAAGAAGTATCTTAAAAAGATACTAAAATATTTAGCACTACAGTAATCAAATTACAAATTAACTCCCAGAAAGGTGTGATGAACATGAAGAGGAAAGAGGAGAAACAGTGCTTTGAACAAAGGCACATACATCCTCATACAATTAAACTGAACTGCAAGGAATGGATTGCATTAATACAAAGTTTCATGGAAATATAGCAACTGTGAACTGGAAGAAAGGAAATTATTAATGTGTCACAAGAAGGTGTGACACACCTTAAAAGAGACTTTTCCTTAAAAAGTTAGCCACATGTCATCATAATACCCCAAGACTGAAACCTTTCAATCCTGTTAGTTCCACATGTGAAGTATGAAATATTGCATTTCTGTAATCTTTCAGTTATCCAGTAGATGGTGATCTCTGCTGAACAATCCATGAAAAGAAAAGCAACAATATCCCCTCTGGCTGCACCAAAATTTGAATTCATTGATGAGGATTCTTACCTAGGAAAGTGCCAATGAAAAATACTTTCAATGGTACATTTATTACAGGAGATGTTATATTGATGAACCAATTTGGAAGAAAAGGTGTTATTCTCAGAAATATTATATAGTTAATGAGGTGTTCTCTGTGTCTTTCAACCTGTCAGGGAAGAGGGAAAAAAAACCCCACAAAATTATTTCATTACTAGAAGCTAGTAGGTTTTTTGTGTATCTTCTGTTGCAAACATAAAATTAAAAAATATCAGTTAAGTGACTGACTCAATCAAGAACCAAAGAATCATCTGCTAAATAGGACTAAACTTAGTCTGGAAATACTAGTCTGTGGTAGTGTATGCTGACAGTGCATCCGATTCATTTAATTTATACAAGTAATTCTGCACAGCAGGTCTAATCCTAACTATATTTTTCCCCGCCCCATAGGGGAGAAAAAAAAAAAAAACAAACAAAAATCAGCTTTCATTAGTTCTGATGCTCACAGACCTGTTTAAATTGAAACTGGACAGATTTATTGCCATAGTTACAGAGGTTTACTTGCCATTAGTTACACAAGGGGGGATTAAAAATATACACATATCAGTTGCAAACTCTTCCTATATGGAAAGGGTTTCCCAACACAAAATCATTTAAAATTTTAATGCAATTGCTTTGTCTGAAGTTGCTTACAGGTAATATTTGTTCTCCATCTCTAGCTCAGCTTGACCAATTCATTTTATGTCCAAATTATTCTCATTCACACTACAAAATACTATAAATCCAAATATTCCCCCCATGTTTAAGAACAGGAAGAGTAATTATAGAGAAAGGAGACAAAATCTTCATTCTCTAATTATATTTATGGGTATGACACCCTCCAATTTTCCATCTCAGTTCGCTATTACATTTTCTATCATAAATTTGATTATTTGAGTATCTACCTGGTCTGACCATTTTACTGCCTTTTCTGTTAAATATCTGTATACAACAGGCCGTCCCACTAGGTATGAAAGCATATAGCAGAACGAAGCTCCAAGTCCTGAGCACTGCAAGAGAATGAAAAAAATAAGCTCTTACTAATACTAGTATTATATCCCTGTAGTTAGACTAGCCAGATGCAACCTGCTTCTATTTTCTAAAAATACTGTCAATATGAAACCATTACTTTATTCCTATGCATTTAGATCAGTCTTGATGTTCAAAATAGACAATGTTAACTACTTAAAATATAGAAATATTTAATTGATAAGATCCTGAATAGTGAAAACTTTGCAAATAAAGGCAGAATGGCATTCAAATATTCATCATCTTGGTCCAACATACTGACTCAGTTATCTAGTTCTTTAGCACTAAGGCTTGCTATGACTGCATCTTTTCCACAGGACACTTTTGGAAATTTGTCAGTAACATACATTCCATATCTTAATTGAAACTTCTTGACTATTTAAGCAATTTAAGAACTGATGCATCTTGTAGTGCAATAATAAAACTGTAGCACTTGCAGAATGTTCTGAAATTACAATCAGGTTCTGGTGGATGCTATACAAATCTATAGTGAAGACAACTATCTGGCTAATTAGTACCCAGCTGCCTCCGTTAGTAAGAAAACCTAGAAAAACATTTTAGTAGTTTGGATCATAAACTAATGCTATGGTGGATTTCAGGGGTAATACCGTTCTCATAATAGAGCTGGACTGGAACTCATTCATTTCTCAAAATATTTACACTTGACTATTTCACTTTATCTCTGATCACTGCAGACAAAAAGCTGTTTGGATGCTTGGTTGTATTCCATATAGACAAAAATACGCGCCCTCTCAAACTGTTTTCCATACTTACCAGGCAAACAAGAAATAAGGCCAGTGGGAAGGGATAAAGGAACCCTGAGAGGATACTGAGAAATATAGACCCAGGGATAGCAAATGTTTGCAAGCTGGATATATTTTAGTTAAGGGAAAAAAATATAAAAATATATATTAAAAAACAAAGCTACTCAACTTTATAAACAATCCTGCTATATATTAAAAAATGAGAGGAAAAAAAAGAAACAAACAAAAAACCCACAAAAGTACATACCTGTGTGACTCAAAAGATACTTCAAAAGATCTTTGCAGAATACCACATGAAACCCAAACACCACGGTGCTTCAAACAAGAGTAAAATATGAGTATGGTGATTCAAAAGAGAGAGAAAAAAAAAAGGGCTAAATATTCCAGTGACGGATACAAAAATAAATCACCAAATAGAAGCTGTACTACGTATTTCCCTTTGTGCTACAACTAACACTGGAGACTTACTGTGACATTACAGAGAATCTATAGTTCTGCGTTTATACTGCAGACTAACCACATACAGATTTCAGTCATTTTTTCTGAATGATCCAGACATCTCCCTTCAGAATACATGATCACAGTGAGATGGACAAGTGACATGTCAAGGAAATTACTACTTCCTTATTAATGCTTCTGATTTTTAAGACTGCTATTTCAGTAAAAGCCCTCCCAGAAATCAGTTGAAAGCATTTCCAGAAAATTAGTTAAAAAAAACAAGGATGTAAAGTTACAAATCATTTCTATAATCAGCACTAAATTTACTCTGTTTATAAACAGATATGGTACAACCACTAGATAACTATCTTGCATGATCCCTATTTTCAGTCAAAATGTTTTTGTTGGATCACTGATGGTAAGAGACTCCTGCTCATTCTTAGACCTAGCCTACAGTACCAGGCTGCTAAAACATGGCCAGGTAAACCCTTGACAAAGATTAGGGCATTATTGTTTTACACAGTAGGCTTCTGCGTAATGCTTACGTACATTTTTCAGAGAAGCAGAAATCCTGCAACACACAAGAACACACTGCTGAGCTTAAGATTTGCTCAGTATAGCTGTTGACTACAGTGCAAGTTCAATTCCTGAATGGAAATCTTGTAATGCAAAGAAATTCAAGAACATTACTGAGAACATTCTGAACTAAACCAACTGAAATATCAAGCAGTCAGATTGTCTTTCTTTACATCAAGACTGGTACAGCTTTTTCTAAGGAAGTGTCCAGGTTTTTAGATAATTATAACATGCCTGTGTACAGATCACAGCCCTCCCATAACACCAAGAGATTGTTGCATCAGCAGTTGTAGTAGCTTATTAAAAAAAAAAAAATCAATCATGTTCTATTTTTGTTTATATAGAAACATTAACATTTAGTTTTCTTCATTTATAATCTATTATTTGTGAACTCCTGTCAAAAAGAACGAGCCATAATTACTAACTGTAGCACATTTGGCACTATTTTTTCAGTGAGTTACAGAAAGTCTCCTGCATTAAACTGAAGCAAACCTTCCATAAATCTCTTCAACCTTTCAAAAGTTATTAACCTTTAGTCAAGCGTTCCAGTGGAGAGTGTGCTTAATGATTCATATATTCAGCACTCAGAGGAAGAGGGGAGAGAAAAAAAAAAAAAAAAAAGTTAACACAGAACACAGGCAGCCATTGTCTCCCCTCAGGCAAAAAGTATCTCAGAAATTCAACTCCCTCCCCAAAAAAAAAAAAAAAAAAAAAAAAAAAAAAAAAAAAAAAAAAAAAAAAAAAGTTATATGAAGAATGCTTAAAATGCTTTCCTTAATGAGTGCCATAAAAATTTCTGTAAACAATTCTCATATTGGGCACTTTTGAATATCCAGGAACAGAGAAGCAGTAGTTTCAATATTCTTTTAGAATTAACCTTAACTTCTACCTAGCAATTCAAGTTTTAAGGCTAAAAGTTAGCATAATGCTAAAGTAAGACAAAGTCTACCATAAAAGTTTAAAATACCTTTTCAGGATATAAACAGCCAATACAAAGTCACAAGAAAAACCTTCAGTAGTATTTATTACCGCACATGCATCTAATTCAAATTCTTTCTACTGTAGTCCAAGTAGTATACTGTGATACAGAAGAAATATTCGTAACCTCAGGGTTCTGAGAATATCTATATCTTATGAACATAACTAGGTAGCTAGTCTCCCTTGTATTTGATCAAGAACTTAAAGTGGCCTTCTATTTTTTGTTTAGCTCTTCCAGAGAAATGTAACTAGATCAAAGAAAGTTTTTCACCTCAGAAAAAGGATACAAAACATATGTGGCAAAATAAGCCACTAACACTTGAACATAAAAGGTGTCCTTATATTTGGACAGGACTTTTCCCAAGGCTTTTGCGTCATCCATGTCTCTAGGAATCTTTATACATTCTCTTTCTTCTCTGGGAAAGAAAGAAATAAAATCAGGAACAAGTAAAAGGCAAACAAACAGTACAGTAAAATTACCTGCTGAATATATACACAGTAGAACACTCAATGACCAAACTATAATCTCAGCAAGCAAACCACATTATTGTTGCTATGATAACATTCTTAGATAAACTCTTTCATTATCTGCAGGTTTTTTGATAATAAAATTAATTATTTTACATGTTTGCAAGACATCTTTACTTGCTACTCATTATCTGCTTTATTTCTAAGACTTCTCACCAAAATGAAATTGAGCAAAATAATTACTCAAATCTAAGTTTGGCAGCTATGCAGTGGTCAATATTTCTGTGAAAAAAGCAAGTATGACTGTCTCAATGATACAGTCATAGCATTTAAAGTGCAGGAACAGAGACTAAGCTTTTTTGCCTAGCAAATCAAGAAAGTTCTGAGACTGAAATTCCACATGACACCTTTCCTGGTGCAACTCCAAGCTGCACAGTTCAGCAGTCCCTCCACCTTTATATTAGACCTAGCGATTGGACTGTCATGAACTTAACTTGCTGAGCAAGTTAGCCAGACAAACAAGGCGGGGTGGGGGGGGTGGGGAAGAGGTCAGACAACAAAACTTTCATTTTGTCAAATGAAACCTACCTTCCTGACACATCAGCCCTAGATGCAACAAATGGGAGAAAAACAGAACATGAAGCTTAGGCATAAAGGAAGAAGGATGGCCCCTTTTGTACCAGACTGCAGTTACTTCTCTCAACTGAGGAAGGCTTAGAACCAACACTGCCAGTTACCATTTCTGAAGTGCCAAGTGTTAACTTTTTAAAACATCATCTCTCAGCTATGTAATAGTAACAGTAGTTAAAACAAAACTTCAGAGTTTAAATGGATTCTACAAGTTAGTGTGCATTTCTATATAAAGCTCTGGCTGTAGACTG
>VZSV01000001.1:2383807-2394978 GCA_013398735.1 Nothocercus julius | reverse complement strand
GGCGCCCTCGGCCGCCGCTTGGCAAGGCCCGCGCTCCGCCGCCCTCCGCTGCGCCATGGCCCCGGGGCCGCCGGATGAGGCCGTGCCCAGGCCTCGCCGGCACCGAGAGCCGCGGAGGAGGCGGCACCGGCCGCTCCTCCTCACCCCACCGCGGCCGCTACCGCCCCCGCCGGGCCGCGCATGCGCCACAGCAGCATGGCAGGAGCGGCACCGGCGTGCTGCGTTTACGCGCCGTCATATACGGTAGCACGTGTTCTCCCCGCCGCTTTACGGCCCCAAAAATGGCGGCGGTGAGCGAGCGTAAATACGGTAAAGCGTAGGGTAAATACGTTTGAGGCAAACGCCGAGCGCACCCACCCAAGGGCTCCTCAGCGCGTCGGGCGGCAGGGCCGGCTCTGAGCAGCCGGGACGGGGCTGCTGGAGAGCACGGTGCCCGCGGCGGGGACGGCCAGTCCAGCGCCGCATCTCTGCCAGCGTCCTCCTGCGCCCGTCGCTCCGCAAGGTTTACGCAGTAACAAGGAGTGCGCTAAATATGCGCAAATACGGCTGCGCCGGCGCCGTGGCGCCCCTTGGGCGGGGACCTCGGGCGCGCGGCAGCCCCGCGGCCGTTGGGTCGTTGGGGCCGTTGGGCCGCGCGCCGTGGGCAGGCAGGGCGAGGCGGTGCGGCCTGGCTCCCGAGTGCCCAGGGGTTTCATTTCTTCGGGTCTTCTGTCAGTGGAAAGTCTGACACTCGCCTGGAAAACAAGAGGTCGTGTCCCAGTGCTCACGGTCTGCCTGACCTTGCAGTGACTGAGCACCTCGAGGCACCTCTGCCCCAGCGTGAACCTCTGGCACTGAGGTGCCTCGTCACCTCCCAACTCTCCCCGCCAGCCAGAAGCGTCAGCCACTCTTGCGTTTTCCAGAGAAAAGGCCGTGAAACCGGCCACAGGCTGCACAGGCTGTCAGGCAGGCTGCTGGCTGGGTGAGCCCATGCGTCATCCCGTTCTCCAGCTGAGCCCCTCGCAAAGCCCCACTTGTCCCTCGGTGTCTTTGGGCAGAGGGGTCTCAGACAGGGTCTGCCCTGCCACCCGACCTCAGGCTCATTTGTCCCAAGACTCTGGCTGCAACTAACTCCATGTCTAAGCATAACCTTGAGCTTGCTTGTACAGGAAACAGCAGGTAAATCATTCTATAGCAGCAGCATCTTACAGGTAACTGTTTCCTGAGATCACAGATGTTTGCAGGGCAGTAAAGGAGATTTGGGTTAGCACACAACATCACTCTTACTGAGTTTGCTTTGTTGTTCAAAAACACTTGTATAGGAAGCTATTTATTTTCAGTTCTAAATAGTGCAGTATACCATTAAATAGGCAAGTGCAACCCCTGCCAAATTCAGTGGGGGAAAATAATCCAAACTACAGATTGTGATTCTATTCCGGAGTACTATGATCAAATTCCATATAAAGCTTTAATTTACTTGGAACTTGGTAGATGCCTAGAATCTGATTACTTCAAACAATTTCATTAAATTGTGTAATTCACTCTTTTGATATTTTTATTTCATATTTGCAAAATTGCCCTACGGAGCCAGTCAGACAGACCTGGGGACGTTATTCCGAGCATTGTTCCCAGGTGACAGAATGAGCACCAACAGGAAAACTTTTTGTTTTTGACCTGCTCAAAAGAAAAAAATGCATTGACAATTACTAGGGTAAGCATAGCTAAGTGGTCAGCTATATGAAGTCACTTCCTTCTGTGGGTGGTTGGATGGAACATTTTATTTTTATCATATTGAAAGAGCTGTCTTCCCACAGCACACAAAACTTCTATTTGCTTCTTTTTTAAATCACGCCTAGACTGACTGATGGAGCACATGTCCCATGGCTGAGTCACTGACACTGTCAATGCTGTTCTAGGGTGAGTCATGAAGAGTATCAGGAGGAGAGATGGGGAAAGACTGAGGGATCCTGCTCATGAGAGAGTCTTGATGACTAGTATCAAAACCAGGTGAATTAATAGCTAAATCATAGGTATCATTTTCTCAGGAGGAAAAGTACAGATTTAGAATTATGCCCCGTATTATTGTCTTATTTCTGACCACTGAGAAGAAAAATGTTTTTATTTATCATTTTTATAGTATGTAGATGTGGCAAGAAATCACTGTTTGGATCAAGAGTTCAAACTTTAGAAAAAAGCAGATGGTTTTGCTGGACAGAATGGGGAGCTGCTTTGCTGACAGCTCAAAGAGGTGGTAGGTTGCAGAAAGAAGCTGAGAAAACAGTGAGTAGAGAGCTCACATCATCATCTTAGATTATTCCAAGGAAAGTGGTGGAAGATCCCACTCCGATATGGACAACACAGTCCATATAGCATAGTGCCTGCTGCTGTTCGCGTGCTCCATGTGAGCCTTCCCACAGCCTGAGCGCTATTCCAGTTTAAACACATCAAGATGGCACAACAGGTCACAGCATTCTTTATGCTTCTGAAAGAGGACTCTGCACAGGTGCTTTCCTCCTGGTGTATCCTCTTTGGTCTTGTTAAGATTGTGGCAGACAGGGTCTGAAGGTTACGAGCAGTCAGCATCTTATCTATCTGAATGGCTCTGAGTCACGTTCTGGTTTGGCACAGCAGAGTGAGGGTGCCAACTTGTCTGCCAGCATGGCTAAATTTAGCAGCTGTGTGACTGGAACAGAAGTAGTTTGGAAGTAAGGAGGTAAAAGGAAGGTCCAAGGAAGGTAAAAATCAAACAAGCATCCTAATGAAAGAGTACACTGCCTGTACCAGCTCCAAAGGGAATGTAGCCACAGGCCCTGTTCTTAGAACACAGGCATGGAAGGAGGCTGGCAAAGAAGCTGCCCCAGTCAGACAGCTACAGGAGGTCTACAGTAAAGCAGTGCATACATGCAATACCCAGAGGTCTGCTGGAGTGAGATTACCTTTTCAAAAGGTTTGAACAAGTTTATACCAGCACATCCATTTGAGGTCAAAGGAAGAATTTGTATTCTGTGGCAGCTGTATTTTTATTCTGCATGTGCTAAGAAAGGATTTATAGTCCTATGAAACCTATATCTGGGGCATAAGTCTTAACTAGTAGAGTTATATCATTGTAATTCCCCAACTTATAGAGAGATGTTTTTTTGTATTGGAAGATCTTTCCACAGCATAATTTATATCACTTGGAAAGGAATTCAGATAAGACAATAAAATCATGTATATTACTATATTGATATAACTAGTAAGCTAATCCTAGGTTCATACAGCTTTACTGTTTTTTTTTTTTTTGTTTTAAAATAAAAAAAAAACTAATTTAAAGACACTATCATTATGGTATTTGAACATCTTTCCAAGGAACTAACATTGATGTAATTAAAGCACATCTAAATTAATTTAGCGATATGGGTACAATGCTCACATATAAGCCAACTTTAACAGAGTTAACAAGAGTATACTTCTCCCGGTTTTCTTAACTATGTTTTTACTGGCATACAATTAAAAATGCTTGGAATATTGTGTAAACTAAGCAATATATGTTAAAAAAAACTGACATTTATGTGATTCTGATAACTTTGCCCTTTGTAAATAACGGGGTTTCTGTGTTCTGATGATCTCATTCCACCTACTTTTGGTAGTTATGGTAAAGAGCTTTACGATCTAGATAGCGAGTAAACAGGAAGAAAAGTTAGGATGAAATGTACTGATAAAAATGAATAGAAAAGTGACACCAACTGAAATAAATAGAAATAAGCACATATTTGTAGCTGGACAGCTTTGGTTATATGAATAAAGGATTAGAACTATCTTGGAGTCTGATAGGTAAATGAAAGCTTTTATTCATAGAAATCTGTGTGCAAGGGCAAGAGCTGAAAGAATTAAAACAGCAAGTGAGAGCAAAACATTTTGAATATTAAAATCCTGAGTCTGAGCTCAGGAATCAGACATTCAGATCTGTTTCTTTCCTGGAAAGTTTTTGTTTGTTTGTTTGTTTTTTTAAAGGAAGTTATGCTTGTTAATTTTCTATTACTGCTTAGTGAACTAGAAACACAGTAAAATACTTACGCCAGATAAATAAATAATAATAAAGGCCAGATTCCCAGCTCTGATACAGCTCTTTAGTTCCTCTTTGATAGTTCATAGATCACATATATATATACACTACATTTTTGCTACTGCATTCTCCAGTGGTGTATGAGAAATGAGGAAAGCAGCTTTTCCGGTTAGCCTGCTCATACCTTATATTCAAAAGCAAGAAGGCAAGAATTAAGGGCTATTTTGTCCTGCTGCAAGTTGTAGAGAGAGGCCTACTCTGTAATTAACTTACACCATCCCAACTAGGCCTCGTGGAAGCCCCTACAGATCTTACAAATGCAAGACAACTCTCAGAGGCCTTACCTCAGACCGTTTTTTTTTTTTTTTTTTAAGACTCAGGAAGTTCTCCCTCTAGGAAGATAAAGTTCATATTAAAAATACCAAGAAGAGAAGGGCAGTGTAAGAAATCTGAAGTGTTCTCCTGACAGAAAAAAAAAAAAGAAAAAAAAAACTGACTATTGGTAACAGAAAGAGAGATGAACAGCTCCACCTCACGCTGCCAATTGCTTCATCCCAACTTTTGGTTCAGCCATCAGCATTTGAGTTTCTGGGAACACTCAGGCAGAGAATATGTTAGAGCTCAGCCAATTTCAGCTCTTTCAGGTATGTTGCAATAAAAGCAAAATCCAAAGCAAGAAAATCTTCCTAGTACCTTATTCTTCCTCAGTGTTTCCTTCAGAACTCACAGCAGGCACCTCTGAAGCACCGCAGAGGCCATGCCTAACAGCCTGGGAAGCAACATGAACAACAAAGTGCAAATCAGGCAGGTAACTGGGATAGGGCACAGGAAGAGAGCGCGTATGCAGAGATGCAAGAAAGAGAGTACTTGCTTCACTGAAAAACAGCTGCTCAAGACTTCAGGTATGCAGCACTTGCCTGCAGTTGAGGTATGCATGATCTCGTGGCATTTATTTCTTTGCCTGTGACAGCTATCACATTTGTAAATTCCAGGGTAGAGACTGTATGTGCCAATATCCTGGGATACACCCACTAGTCCATCATTCATATTTAACACTAGGTTAGGATTAAACGTGATGATCAAATTTCTATCCTGTGTGGCAGCTGAGTTTATAATTGTTCCAAAATAATGTACCTGAAAATTCATGTATTTCCTCCTGTGGAGGAGAAACATGTTCCTTCAAGGATGCCTTCTCATCTACAACTGTAAAATAGGTGAACATACCTGTCCACAGGTCAGAAGTTCCCAGATCCCAGTTATTCCATACTGATAAAAAACATTATATTTAATTTGATCAAAGATCTGTTACAACTTCTCTTTAATTGCATACTTTTCAGACTGTTTTTACAGTTTCTGCCTTTACAGATGTGGTAATTGGAGTTTCAGCTAAGTTGAACTGAGGCTTTGTTTTTATATATATATACATACACTCACGCACACAGTGATTATATGCTGTGGGGTTGGTCTTTAAATTCTTATTCATATACTCTATCACAGGCACATAAATTTAAGTGGGAGGAAGAGAGCCAGAACTTTTTATGCCTGTTTAGACAGCCTGTGTCTCTGGCCCATTTCATCCATTTCCCCTCCACCCCTCATCATTTACAGACACCTTTTGTGAGCCCTGTGGTTGTTCCCACTGTAACCACATAGCATTGTTCAGGTATATGGGGCCATAACACTGCCTTATCTGGGAGTGTTGCTTGGGCTTCACATGAAAATAACTCCCAGAGCTCATCTGGAGAGCCATTTTCATGCCAGCTCCCAGAACTGAGAACATACTGGGGTATGTTGCTTTCAGTGTCCATCTAACGTGCCGGAGTGATTGCAGGAATTAATGCCCCAGAGTGCAATAAGGTGTTTTTAAGCTGCTTTTCCTACTAGTCCACATAGGCCCAAATGGAACCACCCATCTGGAATTCACTAGGACACAAGCAATCTTTTTGCCCCCCCCCCTTTTTTTTTTAATTAGGCCAGACACTAGATCATTGCAATTTTCCACTCGCATTACATTTTTGCCTTTTCCTTTCTCAGTGTAACTAGGCTAAGAGGTTATGCTGTCACACAGAAAGGTTCTTTTATTCTGATTTGTCCTGAACAGAGGTCTTGGCTATATTCTCTAAAGCTGTAAAAAGAAGCTAAAGGGGAAAATATGTTTATCAGAATAAAAATTTACAACTAGTAAGATACAAACCATAAAGCAAGCATTGAAAAACAAAAAGGAGGACTTGTTGTGATCTTAACAGAAACCAGTTCAGCCTCCTCATTTATTGTATAGCTCTCTTGGAACATGGTCCTTACACAATGAGCCACCAGCCCTGAACCAGGTTACCAGTGGAAAGGCTCTGTCAGTCTGCTCATGTTACTAAAGTCATGTGGTCAATTATCAGTGATTATCTACTGCTGTGCTCTGACTACTGTTTTAATACTTCTTTTCTGTTACATGTTAAACACATTAGGCTTGGAAAAGGATGAGCAAGTCAGCAGTACATATAGCACACAGGCACATAATTTTGAACATTCACAACAGAACAAAAAAGCATAAATTACTTCATTCTACAAGAATTAGTCTGCATGTCTTCTCACTAACTATCTGAGTAGCAGAGTGACTTTAAGAAATGGGACCTGTACTATAGATACCACTCCTGGCAAGGGAGAAATCACAGAGAGAGCTTTTCAGAAATGTTGAGTGTCTGACTTCAACTTCTCTGAAATCCAGGCTCAGAATGTCCTAGTGTAGCCCAGCATAAGACACTCTGTTCCTACGGTTTTATGTTCTAGAAATACTTTTCTGTTATCTCCATACATTGGTAAACAATGTTATGCCACAGAAAGGAACACAGATAAGGTCCAGTGGCAGAAGCAGCATGCTCTGCCTGTGACGCAGGACTTTGCATGGCCTTCTCAGACAGGGCTATGAAGGACTGGGGCACTAGGCTACTCATCCTTGTTCCAGCCCTCAAAATCAACATTTTGAAGTTTTACTCTCTTCATGTTGCCACTGAAACTACTCTGAATCTACCAGCAAACCCCAAATTGCATCACACTGGATGATCAAAGACAGACACTGCTCATGCTCTGAGATTGTTTTCATTGCTGAAGAGGATCATAGGAGACGCATCAGCCTGGAAAGTGTGTACACACATGGGATAGAGGGAAATGTAGTTCATCATACAGTCATATAAATATGGAGACTCCTTCTCCTGCTAACTGTGGACCACAAAATGGATAGCGTGCTCAAGTTGCCCCTAAGCTAGAGGTGGCACCCTTGCCAAGGGGAAAAAAACAGTCTGCCAAAACCACCCCCTGAGGTGAAATATGGCCGAAAAATCATAAAGTCAGGTAGTTGAAAGTTTATTTCTGCAGGGTTTTCAAGCTTGTGAGAAAAACTTCAATAAAGATTATATATATTAAAAAACGCATTTATCCCCAGTTAAATGCCCATTACTTTTCAGAATTAGTAATTATCAAATTTAAATAGCCTGATCAGCAGTTACTCACAGTAGTCATTGAACCACTGGTTGGTGGTTGCCTGTCAGAAGCTGGTAGAATGGTTGTTCTTTTGCTCTATTTGCAGCTATTCCTTGGTGTTCTCAGGAGCTCCAGAAGATCTGGAGAGGTCAGAATTTCTACCTTGACTGAAGATTCTTCTGTACCAAAGAGAAAAAAAATCAGATGTGAAAACCAGAAGAGAAGAACTGGGGGGGTCGGGGGAAGAGGGAAGAGAGAGAGGTAGACATGTGATTTGGGAAGAAAATGATTAGGATGAAAATTTTAACAGGGAAAAAAAGATGGAAAAGTGTGTTCTGGTACAGTACAAGTGTGAAACAGATCGAAGAAGAAGGACAAGAAAAATAGATATTACTTCTTCCAGAAAACCAAAGCCTCCATTGGAAAAGTTAAATATTTCCCAAGCTAATATTTCCATAAGGTCCCTGAAACCATCAGCTCAAGTGCATGCATTTAGGAGGGAGGTTAGTAGAATGTGTTTTTTTTTTTTTGTTTTTCTCCTGTTCCAATGTCTTTCACTAATGCATGGTCTAACCAGAATATATGTGAAAAACAAGTCAAACTTCCATTTGTTTTGCTTTTTCTGTGAGATAGAATAAATCTGTAGTGAGAGTACACAGTACTTCTCCTAATGTGGCCTTTAAGGTCTAAGCTTTTCCAGGAACTAATCAATCTTAACAAGAGGGACAAAAACTAATGCATAATGAACAAATCTTTCATCCTCACAGTTTGCAACCTCACAAATAGTTCCTTTTTAAGAAATATATTCAGGTCATCTTTAAACCAGAATTCTGCAACAGAAAATAATTAAAATTTAGGACAACATCAAAGGGGTCAGAATGTGTTTAACTGAAACATTTTAGAAAATCTGCCAGCATTATGAGGAATGAATTGCTATACATGTATTCCTATGAGAAATTACTAAATTAATTGAAAGAGCTATAATATGACTGATAGAACTATGGTAATAGCAAGCATCACTGAGTCACTTCTTAATCAGGATTACAGATTGAATGGGGATGGGCTGGTAAGTACCTAAGGCAGGAAACCTCCTTATTCTAATCTTGAGCACTACACATCCAGTCCTAGACAAGTTTCCTGTTGAATAGCTTGGCTGAATGCAGAAAGACAGATCTACAAGTGCCTGATGAGGACAGTCACACACTTTCTGCTACACATGGTACTAGCTCCTTTTTGCCTGTGAACAAGCTAAAGGATCAGCCTTTTTGGCCCACTTCCCCCAGTAAAACAGATTAAAAGCAGTGACTGCAGAAAAGAAATGTCAGATGCTTGTATAAGACTTTCTATTAATTAATATTATATAATAGCTTCTGAATAAAAAAGATAGAAAAAAAACACAGAAACATCGAAACGAGCCATTTAGTACCCAGCATTTTCTTCTTGGGAGACACTATTCCCCAGCTTGCTACCAGACTTCGCTCTGTTAAAAGTCAGAATTAACTAAAAAAACTAAAAAAAAGACTAAAAAGAAAGAAATGTACTATTTTTAAATTATTTCTTATATTAAAAGATATGTAACATCTTGCTAGGTACTTATTTATACCTTGGTTGGAGATTTTTTTTTCGCCCTTTCTGTGACTGCATGAACTGTTTAAGCTGAAGTATTCACCAACTGCTCTGCCCAGAGAGCTAACCTTAAGCTAACCTTCTCTATTTTGTCATGCTAATGTGATACATAGGCAGCATCTGACAGGCCCATGTACATTCAATCTTGATAACATTTGTGTTTAGGATGCCAAAGCTCACTAATTCCCTGTACTTTGACGGTGGCTGTCATCTGTTAGACTACTCCACTCCAACTGCTAGTATGTGTATTTTCTTTGGTACTTATTATTTCATCTCCCTCCTTAACAATAAACTACCCATGGCAAACAATCCATGAACAAAGTGTTTGTATTTGCAATAAATTTCTTGCTGTCTTCATAGATGTTTCTTCTGGAGCTGGTGCCCAGTCCACACAAAGTGTCTTCTCTGACAAAATCTCTGAATACTCAGACTCTGTACAATTACTTCCACAATCTCCTGCATTAGTATCTTTTGTCCTCGTCACTTTTGCATAGACATGGCAACAGCTTTGATAAGCTTTTGCAACCCCAGCATCTCTGCTAATGAAGGTTAGCACCCTGTTGTGCATCTTGTCTTTGTTTCTGTTTCACATCTGTTTATCTGACAAGGAATTACATATAGCATACATACATATACAATTACATACATCGTACGTGCTTTGTCCTTGGATGTATTTTTTTTTGAGAGAGAAGACGAATTCTGTTTCGTAAGCTGTTGATCAGCTTAGAGTCTAAGCAAGTTCTCCCCAGTTGGAGACATTATTGCTTTGCTCTTCTCCAAGAATGATCACTGAAAAGATTTGAGTCTGTTATGAGTGCTATGGCACAAAAGCATGGAAGAAAAATATTGTAGCATTTGTGTCAATAATGACTCTAAAATATCTCGCCTTTACTTAACTTTTAGCAATATACAGAACTGGAATGTGACTGCAGACCTCAGCAGTTTATTGAAGAATACGACACTGTCTTAAAGTGATGCTAGACTACCACTTGCATCTGCTAAAGCCAGTTGTCATGTATACTTTTTTTCTGAGCTTATTTTAGAAGCCAGACATTCATTCACTGTTCAGTTTTAGAAATGATACTTGCAGTAAAAAAAAAAGTAAACTGCAGAAGTTTTTAGCATTACACAAATAAAGCTGGTAATAAAAGAAACAAAACTTCATTTTTCAGTTCAATCATCTTGGAGAAATTATATGTGACAGAAATTCCATTCAACTGTTTCATATGTTTCATTCAACTGTTTCAAAGAACACTATAGATAAACCTGACTAATGCAAGTTTTGTCGGTTGAGATGGCATCATAACCCAACTTTAGGCCCTTCTTGGGACTGAGCCCAACTGCAAGACAAGGGCTTTCAGAAGCAGGCTGGTAACAGCCAGAAGACTTGCTGAGTACTTCATTCTTCATTGCATTATCTAACTGTCTAACAATCCTCTTACAAATATATCACTGAATACCATCCTCCAAATAATTTGTTAATGATTTTGAATAACAGCAATTTAACAAATAGCCATGCACATAACTTGCTTACATAAACAGTTTTATCTATTTAAGAGTAGCTAGCCATGAAACCAAAATCAGTTCAGTACCTAGATGCTTGGACTAGGAAGTCTGCAGAGGAACATTTTTAGCAGTCCCCTTCTAGCTTCCTAGCCAACTCAGCCCCTCTGGAAGCCGTTTCTAGTTCCTACTGATTTTGCACCTAACACATGACATCTCCATGACCTTCACTAGCTGCTTTTGCCCTATGTCTCTAATAAAGCAGCAGGGCAAAGTGTCAGGCTCTCCCAAGCACCACAGAGCTATGCACACCTACCTCGAAGGAGACCTCGGAAGAGACCCCCCGAGTGGCCTCCAGGTGTCCCGGTGCCATCACCTCACACTTGCTCGGGACGCTCCGTCAGCACCTCCGTGACACATAGACTATTTTAAGGCAAAACGCACTGTTTTACCTCACCACTCCATGACCGATCCACCAAACACGCCTCATGGCCTCACTCACGGCACCACTGCCAGACCGCCACCCGCAGAGCTACACACACACACG
>VZSV01000001.1:2346722-2379959 GCA_013398735.1 Nothocercus julius | reverse complement strand
TGGATCATGCGTTTTTTTTTTTTTTTTTTTTTTTCCAAAGCTGGTCCAACACCAGATATCCCCTTGGGGGCAGTAAGGAACCAAAGGAGCTTTGTCTTCATTAGGAAGAAGTTATTTTCTTGATTCATGTTATCCCGCACAAGGTAAAATCCTATCAGAGACTGGGCAACTTGTCACTTTCTCATGACTTAGCAAATAGTTACTGCCTGTGCTTAGCTGGCTTTTGCTAAGAGCACATTCCTTTTCCTCTGTGAATAGACAAACTAATAGGTTGCAGAACTTGCAGACAATATTTTGATGAAATGAACATCAGATATTTGCAAGATCTGGTAGGCAATTACATAGTTTTGTAGACCTTAAACTTGATTTTTACATATAAAATTTAGCTGCACAAGAGGTGGTAGGAACTGGCTTGCAAAAACCTGAGGTCAGAATGACTTCCACACCTGCTGAGTTCCTAAAACAGAACTGAAATGCTGATTCAGCATGGCCTTCCAGTTCCTGACCTTATCTTTCTATAAGAAAACAAAACTGTTTTATCTTAACTATAGTAGTTGTGTTTGCCTAGTACTGTTATGGGATAGATAAAGTACTCCATACAGACTTTTTAAAACTGGGCTGGAAGAGATACACTGAACTAGTATTTTTCATTTCTTAAAAAATAAACTGTAGTTTCTAGTTAAATATGTAGTACTTTGAAATTTTTGTATAAATGACCTAGGGTTCAAGTATTTAGTAAATACCTCAGGACTTCTCTGGTTTACTCTTTTGGTAACATGTGGAGAGATACTGATAGGAGTGTTTATTATAGTATGTTAGTTCCTTAACATGTAAGAACAACACATGAAGGTCTTTCCATCTGAGTTGAAGAGCCTTGTTTTTATCATTTATCAGCATAAAGGCTTTATATAAAATATTAATTCTGATATGAAAGATGAATGTAATTGACTTTAGTGGATATCATTAGTGGGAAAGGTGCTTTTGAGTGTCATAATTAGTTAACTGTTGGTAGTTATGTATGCCATACTTTGGTCTTTTAATATTTCCTTCAAACTTTAGAATGTGTGGCTGGCATGACAATTGTGTCATAATAAAATTATGTTTTAACATATAGCTAAGAAACCAGCTCTGCTAGGAAAAAGTGCAATGAAATATGCTCGAAGATTGTATGTTCTAGAAAACTGATTGATATTGGCAGTCAGTGGTGCAAGGTTTGTGGTCTGATAGAATACATTCCTCGGCTAGTAAGGCTGCATAGCGAAGATTGCTCCTGGGAAAAGTCCCTGGATTCTTTGGCTCTTAGACAACAGAAAGTCATACCAGTGACACTGCATGTTGGAGCATTTGTAAGGAGGAAAGACTTTAGATTTCTTTTTATTATTATTAAATGTGGAGTTATGTGTCAGGAAAGACGCTCTAGGGGATAAAAAAAAAAAAGTTCTGCTTCAGTCAGTTATTATTGTAGTTCTCTTTTTATATATCTACATATATAAAGTATGTGTTGTAAAGGGTATCTGATAAAAGGAAAATAAGATACAAAGTTTTCCTGATGCCAAAACTTTAAAATCATAGATATTGTTTCTATTCTCTGTGCACTTTATACTATGTAATGGAAGCTGTTGTGTGGTCCTGGCTTTAATTCTTGCTTGCTGGAGCCATGAACACTGTAGAGTGGTATTTGCCAGTAGCTTTCACTTAGGTGGCATCAGCATGTGTGACCATTCTGAACACTGGGACACCTGGGTGATAGCAGAACCCTCTACATGCTGTCATTAGTCACTTAATCTTCACTTACAGCTCACCTTGTTTTAAATCACATATTGTGGTTGATGATGTGCTCTTAAAACAAAAGCCGATTTTTGTATAGAATAAGTACCTAAAACAGAACTTTCTTTTTAAGCGATGGTGTCAGTGAACACCGGGATGATGTCCCGAGAGGCCAACGTTTTTGGAAGGTGACAATTCTAAAGATGAAAATGACTAAAATTGATCTGTACTTGATAATTTTTATGCCATGGTTCTAGACTCTGCACGTATGTAGTGATTCTCATGTTAAGAGTTGAGGTATGTCTGAGTACCAGCAAAACCTTGGCTTATCTGTTAACTTTCAGTTTGATTCCTCAAAGAGAGGAAGTAACCAATTTTTGTAGGGTTTAATTTGACTGTACAGTACATACATACCTTTCTAAATTGTAGTAGTAGTAGTCCTTATTCCTCTACAAATTTCAGATTTTTGGGAATATAGATTCCATGAAGTGGTATGAGAAATGTTACTGAAAAGAATTTGGGAATCCTTTATTTCAGAAAGAATACATAGTCATATGTAGCTGTCTGAATTTAGTTACGAACTGAATGGATTAAGAGGTGTCATATTTGAAAAGTACAAGTTATCTTATACATCATCTTGGATTAAAATCATACCTAGTCTGAATCTTGACTAAACCGCTTCAAAGCTGATAGGGTGGCTCACCTCCCTCATCAGTTTGGTGGCTGATATTCAAGATGTAAATATGGCTGCTACTTCTAAGATTCTAAAAAAGCAGGATGATGGTATAGATTATGTGGTGCTATCCTTTTAAATTCATGATAGCTCATAAAATTGTGGGGAAATGTATTAACTCCGCATACTAATATAATCAACATTTCAGGGAGCTTCTGCAGCTTGCTACAATTGTAGTCTCAGGCCATTTTTTTTAGTGAAGGAAAGATTATTCTTTGATACTGGTAGTATTAAACATCAATTTCTTTCCACATTACTGTCTAATTTTGGATTGTTTTTGTCTTTAAAGCACTTTTTTTGTGTATTAGGCTTATTCCTATATTCCCTTTAGTTTTTCAGTAGTGGATAAGCAATTGCTATGTGTTTCATTGAAATGGCTCTGTTATAGCAGCATTAATTTTAGGGATAATTGTGGGTCATCATACAGAAAAAGGGAAATAATCTTTCATTTTGAAAATTCTAGGATTAAATAACATTATAATCTTTTTCAATTCCAAACATGAAGTACATTGAAAATCATTTTCAATGTTAAAGTGGTTGGACAGATTATCACATTAATGTGTAAAGACATAATTTAGTGGTTTTTAAGTTCTTTCTATGTAGACTGTAATATGACATTGCTCTAGGTGAGTTAAAGGTTATTGAAACTTAAATTTTGCTTCAGCAAATTCATAATAACACGTTTAAGCACAGGAGCACTTTCATTGATATTAATGTTAGACACATAATGGGAGTACCACGCTGAATTTGGGTCTAATGTCATTTGGTACGTGCTCTAGGATAAGTATGTTACCCAAGCAGAGAAGAACTGAACAGTGCTACAGTTGTGATTCATACAATTTTATTCAAAGGTTATTTATTCTGCCATTTCCTTGACAGTTGAAAATAATCACTTTCATTTGGGGATCTATCTCCTTCCCAGAGCATTGGGTTTATCAGTGAGATGTAGGTCAAAAAGGTGCATGCTCATACTGCGGTATCAGTTACCCCCAGTTCATCGGTGCCTACCCTACAAATAAACATTTCAGTTGCAGCAGGTGCTAGTGTTGCTTTTGTAGTTTTTTGTAGTCTGTGGTTTTTCAGTGTGAACGATGAATATGCAAAACACCATTTTAGCATCTTTGGGAGAGGTTTAAAAGTAAAGTTCACTCATTTAAAATCAGTTTTGGATTAGAAGAGGTTGATCGGGAGACAAGCTATATTAGATGGATTTCATTACAAATATACAGAGGAATTACAAGTCCTGTGTGGTCTCTCTTACATACAGGTACATCACAATGTTTAGGAAGTCCTTCTTGGTGGAAGGACTTGGTGGAGAGAAACACCTGATAGTGCAGGAGCTCGCTGGCCCTTCTCTATCTTAGGAGGGATGCTGACATGGTCTGATACCGACAAAAGAGTTCTTAGTCTCCCTAAAAGAAGGGAATGATAACTTCTACTGGTCTTTTTCTCCTGGTATTAATTTGGCTTGCTCTGCAATAACTGAGACATTTTATTTTTGGCTAGATATTGTTATTTTAATGGTTTTCAAAATACTAATTTCTTCCATTCAGTTAGGAAGCAATGAACTCAATAAGTAGGCAAGATACATTTTCCTAGGAAGCTTACACCTATGAAATTCACTTTGATTCACACGCTGCAAAGATCATATGAAACCATATTGATAAGTTATTGAAGGCAGAAATGTATCTTGGCAATTTGAATCCTGAAGTAATCCTGGAGTAATTTAAAATAGAAGAGATCCCTGGTGAGTGTCTGATCCAGGAACCTGGATAAGGGACCTTATCCAGTTGAGTTTTGGATATCTCAGAGGATGAATTTATCTCAGCCTTTCTGGGTAGTTTGTTCCAGTGCTTGACCAGTGTTATTGAAAAGATTTTTTTTTTTCCGTTTGTAAAATCTGCATTTTCCGTGCTGTGACTTGTGTCTGTTGCCTCTTGACATTGAAGAAGATGGCATTACTTTCTAAAATGTAAAAAATGTAAAAAAGTATAGACTTCTTTAAGAATTAGTGTTAATTTAGTCACTTGATTACTTTGGTGCTTATGAGAGTAAAGGATGCTGTAATAATGTTAATTTTCTACTACTGAAAATAAAATGGAACATTTAGTGTATCGGTCACTCTTCTCAGTATTGTAAGGAAAACAGTTCTATACTTAAGTGAACTCTTGGAAATCCTTGCAAACTTGTCACTGTCCCTCCGTGCTCTTGGTTTGCCATTAGTAATCCCAGCAGTTACTTTAGTAATACGTTTATGGTCGTCTGAAGCCATTTTTGTCAGAAAGATGAGCTATGGTTTAGATATGCTTGGTTAAGACTGAGCTTAGTTTTTAAACATAGTTGCTATCTGGTGCTTAATTTAATATATAATGAATTCACATAATGTTTAAGGTCACTGTGTAAAATTGCAATGCTTGGAGTTTTGTGGCTATTTAGATATTTTTCTTTCAATAATTTGCTCTGAATGAGGAACTTGCTTAGTGACTGTAAAAGACTGAACACTGAAGCCTGTTCAGTGAATTCTTCACCTCTAAATCTTAAGCATTAGGACTTCACCACAACCACCATGCTGTCTTTGCTGTACGATGGGCGCAAGATTTTGATGTCTTTTGTTAGAGAAGAGCTATAACATCATTTGAATTGCTGGAATTACATGGGTTGTGCTACATCATTATACAAATACTGTAAGAATTACAGGAGGATTCTAAAACTAAAATTTGACAAACTGACTAAATTTTTTTTTTTTTTTTTCTTCTCTGCAGGCTCATAAGTCAGTGAACTTTGTTTCAACTCTGCTTCAGATCACTATGTCCGAGCAACTGGATTTACCAGTGAGACAGGCAGGCAAGTGTTCAAATCTTTTTTCATTGTGTACACTTTAATTATGCATGCACTCAAATACTTATGCCGATGCAATTTAAAGAATACTTATGGTAGTAATCCCTAACAGTTAAAAGCTAGAAACTGTCAGAATTATGATCTTTGTCATAAACTACATCCAGGACCATGCATTGAATGAGGGTGGTATTAAAAAAAAATGTGGAGCTAACTTGCGAGTGGTGGCTCCTCTTTATCTCTAGTGAGTAAGGTCTTTGGGAAAACAGATTATTTTATCATGACTTCATGCTTGACCCTGGGAGGTAATTTAACCTCGTGTTAGCAATTTCAATGCTTTCAAATACTAGAAGCAGTTCTGCAGAAGCTTTCAAATATTAGAAGTAGGTTCTGTCATGTGCAACCCTGTTCATTTGCACATGAGTCATCAGGAAAGCTGGATGCTGAATGCTGGCAATTCCTACCAGTTACCTTAAGACTGCTGTTGATAGAGATTTCTAATACAACACTTTGATTTCTGGCAGTTCAGGTAATGAGGTCTTAGTTGCCTTCTTGAATTTTCCATCTAGTAAACTATTCTAGTTTGTAACATGAGCCTAGCTTACATTTTTATCTTATTGCTTTCAGGTAGCATTTAGAAGTGTGAAGAGTCTACTACATTTTTTAAAAAGGAGATTTTAAAAAAAGCTGTGAACATTTACTCTCACTGTAAGCCAATTAAAAGATGAAGCAGTCTGTAAAGAGTGGAGCTAACTGGTATAACTCATAGTTTACAAACAGTGCATGTTTTGCAAAGCAGCTAGTGCCTTGATAAATTCCACTGAGGACTAACTTTTAGTCTGCATTGGTTAAATGTTGTCATGACACATATCTGTTGAGTGTTTCTTATTTTGCAGGGTAGTGAATAATTGTGGCTATGCTTTAGCCTGAAATTTTGAATGACTCATGTTTTTAAAAAAAAAAAAAAAAAAAATCTACTTGAGGTTTCTGATTCTTTTGATCTTTTTACCTTTAGTTTTAAGTTAAAAATAATTAACCTCTGATCTGTATTTCTGGAACTTGGGTCATCATATACATTCTTCTGTAGCTCAGATCATTTTGAGGAAGGAGGGTGGTTTCCAGTTCCAGAAAATGGGAAAGGAGAAAAGGAAACATTCTTGACAAGAAATTCATTTTGTAAGCAGCTATACACAGACACTTGATTGAGCATGTTAACTGCTGGAAAGGTTGGTTTCTGTGTGATTTCCACATGAACAGAACTGTAGGGAATGGTGTCTGAATATTTGTGGTGGTAGAATAACTGCATGCAAAATTTGGGAAGAGAATTCAGTTTATGGATTGGTATACGGAATTAGATTAATAGCAGATTTCCTATAAATTTATTTGTAATTCGAGTTTTCCTTTTGCATTTTGTAAATCCTTTTTGAGTGCTGTAATCTATATTCTGCCACATAAGCAGCTGGGCTTGGTTGACGAATGGCAAAAGGAGGCATTTCTGCCAGCAAATTGATTGCTACAAAGAGCTATGGTCTATAATCTTTGTGTAGAGCAGCTCTGTTTCTCTGATGTGCCCTTCTGTATCCCAAATATAACCTTTTTTTTTGTTGTTGTTGTTGTTTTTTTTGCTTTCACAATAAAAGGAGTGTTTTACAAAGTTGCTAGGTTTGTTTTAATGAAAATAATTATTAACAGGTCTTCACATGTGTGGTGGCAAGTTCCACAAGCTTTTATCTATAACATAGATGAAAGCAAAATGTGTAGTATTTTCAAACTAAAATACATCTTTACAGAACTGATAGTGTAGATGTCATAATAAATGGAAAAAAAAGTAATATTTCAATTATTAGGTTAATTTGTTTTTTAAAGTATTTTGATTCTCCTTGTTAGAATTGACCAGTGCAGTTGCTTGTTTCAATACATTTGTTTTTAAAATAAATTCATCTGCAGAATGAATGATTATTTTGCACTTTGAATGGCTATGATTGATTTGATGCTTTTTTATGACAGGGGTTATCTACTTGAAAAATATGATAACTCAGTATTGGCCTGACCGGGAAACTGCACCAGGAGAGATTCCACCTTACTCCATCCCAGAAGAAGACAGACACTGTATTCGTGAAAATATTGTAGAAGCCATTATTCACTCTCCTGAGTTGATTAGGTACACGCTTTTAACCTGTTTCCAAATTCATTGTGGTTCCTTACCTTTTTTGTAACTAACATTACTTACATTTGAAGTATTATTGTTGTATGCTGTTTTATGACAATATGTATTGAAAGCATGGAAATAATGTAGATGGAAAAAGTTTTCAGACTGTGCAGCATATAAAAATCTACTAATACAACATCCTTTAGAAGAAAAATGGACTTCCTTTCACTTCCTTTTTATGACGTTCCTCTAATGGAGAATAATACACAAAATGCCGAAGCTCAGGTGGGAGGTTTAACTTGAAATATGTCTAAATTCAGGCAGAATTAGCTGTTTCATCACCACAAAAAGGTTGCTAAAATAACAGGAGTTAATTTAACCATTGTGCATTTGATTTCCAGAGTACAGCTTACTACTTGCATTCACCATATTATCAAGCATGATTACCCTAGTCGTTGGACTGCAGTTGTGGAGAAAATTGGTTTTTATCTTCAGTCTGACAACAGTGCTTGTTGGCTTGGAATTCTTCTCTGTCT
Source organism: Nothocercus julius (assembly GCA_013398735.1). Lineage (NCBI taxonomy): Eukaryota > Metazoa > Chordata > Aves > Tinamiformes > Tinamidae > Nothocercus > Nothocercus julius. The sequence goes on along the minus strand of VZSV01000001.1, from coordinate 2,371,939 downwards.
TTATCAACTTGTGAAAAACTATGAGTAAGTTCTTTTACCAGTTAAAACAGAATGAATACTGTTGTGTATTTCTTGTATTCTGTATGTACATTCTAGTAGTGTAAAATTGTATGTTGGAGTTTGCAAAGGTGATGGAAGTTCAGTCTTAGTACTTACTGTTGACTATTTGCTACACAGGCAGATATTAAATATATTGCTTCCAAGGAAGTTTAGAAAAAGGCTCTCAGTAAAGGTTTTAGAACAGAAGTGTGCCTTTAAAGCCCTAATTTAGTAATTGCTTTATATGTATTGAAGTGGTGTATTAATGTAAGTGAATAGCCATAAGAAAGTCTGTTCAAAACCCTGATGTTTACAAAAAAAAAAAAAAAAAGTTCTTTTTGAGCTAAACTTAGTCTCTTAAAGACTCTAAATTTAGATTCATTCATACTCCATACTGGGGTCTGGGAGTTGTGCTAGTGCAGCTGGAGGGAGTCTATCAAAAATGCATTTGTGGAAAAACAAAACATGAAGCAATGCTCCCACAAGAGCCAAGAATGCTAAAGTGTTAATTACTTAAATAAAAAGAAGAGTTGTACATTCCTAGTGGTACTTACTTTGTTCTTGTTGGCATCACAGGTACAGGCTAGATCCTAGTCTCCTGTGCTGCTCTAGGATCTAGAGTCATTAAGGACTTTCCTCTTGTAAGTTAAGATCTGGGGAGAATATTGCAAAATGTGGCTTCATTTCCTTTTTGAAACTTTGGAGTCTTCTAAGACATGGAGCCCTGTTTTCAGCACAGGCAAACTGGGGAATTGTCACTAGTACAGAAGACTCGGGGGCCCCATTTCAGAGGGTGCTTTTAAAGAGAAGGCCATCCTGTATTCCCCTCAGATCCTCAAAGCCGTCATTTTCTGTCAAATTGTAGGATTTGGGCAAATGAAAGAGCAGGATGTGGGAACGACGTCTCAGCTTCCTTTGTTCAGTTTCTGGAAATATTTTGGTGAATTGCATTCTGATAAATGCCTTTTTGGAATTTTATCAATTAGTCCAATATCTGTCATTCCTAACTACAGATGTAGTGCTTCTGCTTGCAGTTTTTAGTGCTTTGCATTTCACCATAGTAATGGTGTGGCAGAATATGGTGTGCAGTATTCAGTCAGCAAGAGTGCATTACCAGCAGAAGACCAGTGCAGATTTAATAGCGCAGTAATGGGAGCTGAGCACTTTTTTAACTTGCTTTTTGAGGGGAATGTTGCCTGGCTACAGCTCCGTGTCCAAGTTCTATGACAAGATGCTAGTAGGGTTTTTGAAATCTTATTTTCTTATGAACTGTAGTACTAATTTTAGTCTTGTCTAAAGATACAAGAAACCAGAGGAGCGGAGTCCTTTGATAGCTGCGATGCAACATTTTCTACCAGTGCTGAAGGAAAGTTTCATTCAGCTCTTGAGTGATCCATCTGATCAGTCTGTCCTCATCCAGAAACAGATCTTTAAAATATTTTATGCACTTGTCCAGGTAAAAATAAGTCTTACATATTCTTCATTAATAACTTTGAAGCACTTTGAATTTGAAGCACTACTGTTTTTCCTTAAAGTAGTAAATAGTAGAAATATTATGTGTTATTAAGTTACATCTGAGTCATTTTCCACTGCTACTCAACTGGTATGAATAGCAGGGTTTCGGTATGATTAATTGTGCTGTGAAATCAATACTATACTTTTCCCTAGTCAAGCATTAGACAGAAGTTATGCATGCCACCCTCGGAGCCTGAGTGTTTGCTAGAAAACAAAATCAATTTTCTGATGCCAGATTTTAGAGGCCAGCCTCCACAGAATTGCCCAAGTAAATGTGGGAATTTGGGAGGAAACTGTTGATGTGCTGGTGATTCGGAAATTAGAGTTATGTCCATTTTAAGCACTCTTAACATCGCAGAATTGGAGGGTTGGAGTAAAGCTCTCTAGCACTACCAAGAATAGGTTGCATATGTTCTTCAAACTGTTTTTTCAATCCTTTGCTAGCCTTTCATGTTAGCTAATTATACAGAAATATTTGAAAGAGCTAAAATTAAAACTGAAATAAACATTTTCAAATTGCTTTCCACAATTTAATTTGCATTTTTCACCTATTTTTAAAAATAAGTATACATTACCTTTGGAGCTGATAAATCAGCAAAACCTGGCTGAATGGATAGAAATCCTGAAGACTGTTGTGGATAGAGATGTACCAGCTGTAAGTGGCTTTTGGATATTTATCTCTTTATGCCTAAGTATTTTTAATTTCTTAAGAATTTTGAAAGTTTAACTTTTTTTTCTGAATTCTGTTTTTTCTATGGGTACAAAGAAAGAAGTAATTTAAATATGGTTATTTAAGCAGACAATTTTCTGAAATATGTAACTTGAATGGTAGTTCTGGTTTTGAATTATATTATGATTTGTTTTGGCTTCCTGATTAAAGAATTGAACGTTTATGCTACATGTATCATGAGATTTGTAGTTTTGTGGTACTTTATGCTCCTGTTAAACCAGGAATGGCATATGCAGTTGGCACTGTAAAAGAAAAGCCAAATATGATATCTAGTTGCTCAAAAATATATATAATTTGAACTCCTCATTAATGGTAGGTAAATAAATGCTTTTTTTCTACAGGAAACCCTTCAAGTTGATGAAGATGATAGACCTGAATTGCCTTGGTGGAAATGCAAGAAGTGGGCTTTGCATATCTTGGCTAGACTTTTTGAGAGGTAATTTCTCTTTCATTACTTAAAGTTGGTAACATATTGCTGCACACTTGAATTTGCATACTTGCTTTCTAATTCTAGATATGGAAGTCCTGGTAATGTTTCCAAGGAGTACAATGAGTTTGCTGAAGTGTTCCTGAAGGCATTTGCAGTTGGTATTCAGCAAGTAAGAAACTCTGAATGTGTGGGATGTTGGGATAAATGTAGCGTTAGTAATGATTTATTCTTTCCTTATTTTCTGGAAGAAAAAAATCTTGCTCTTTTTTGTTAGTGGAATAAGCATTGATGTCTATGGTGGAGGGGGCGGGGAAGTGAAGAAATTAGAGAAACTTTTTCTTTGAACCCTGGGACAATCCACTGAAAATAGCCTGTGCAGCATGGATAATCTGTAAATAGAGTACATGCTGGGGCACAAATGAGTTTTTAGATGAGAGGTATCTTTTTGTCTTTTTTATTCTCCCTCTGAAAGAGATAGATATAATATTCACAGTTTGGGTTGATTCTCTTAGCTAAATGTGTTAAGGGGTAGTTCAGATGATACAGGGGTTATTTTTGACTGTAAGTCAGTGACTGTAGCTACTAAGCTTCATAGATTTCTGTAAAGGCCTCCTCCAAGAGGGAGGGGTTATGATACAAGCACTTGTATATAGATATAGGTCACTTATCACCCTTACATATGTCTAGGGACACTTGTATAGCAGTTGAATTGTACACAAGGTATCTCCTGGAATAGGGCTGTTTATAACCTGGACTATTAATGTACTGCCAAATCACCTTTGCTTTATCTTTGCTCAAGTAACTTCAGGATACAGTCAACCCTAGTTCATGTCAGCAACCTCCAGGAAAAGGGCAGAAATGGATTGGTGGTGCAGTAATTATCACCTTACCTTTCTTCAGAGAGCACGTGTTATGAGTCAGTAACTGGAATATTTTGAACGAGCAAGAAAATTCCTATGAAAATCTGGAAAATCTTAGATCTAATTTGCTGTTCCTGGCTGTACTGCTGGCTCCTCTTCTCTTGAAACAAGTTTGTTCATAAAACTTTAGTTTTGTAAAATTTTTATACTTTCATTGATTCTTAAATTTGCTTATTAGGAGGCGATTAGGCTGTAAATGTAAATAGACATTTCAGTTATGAAAAGGAGCTGAATCTTTAAGGAAAAGTCCTTATTTTAGTTATGAGAAAAATAGTTCTTAGTTCAGTTTCTTAAAATAATTTTTCATTCCTAAAGAAATTATAATAACTGACAGGACTGAACATTTAAAAGAGGGGGAAAAACAAAAAATAGGGAAAACTTCTCCCAAATATGTATGCATTCTGAAGGTCATCCACATTATTGAAAGGAGCACAAAATTTGTAACACAGTGTTATGAAACATCTCAACATTTTGCTCATACAAATGGAGTCTTTGTCCTCCTCCTGAGATGTCAGTAATGTTGGTTATGTTGTTCTTTTCAGATAATACCAACAGAGTATGTGGAAAAATAAGTTTTCAAAAATATAAACAGTACAGCTTTTTTTCCTCCTGAAATTTTCTATGAAGTCAAATTTGTTCTTTGTTATTGTATCTAGGAAACACTAGGAATTCAAGTCTTTAAAGGAAATTTCTGCCAAGTGTTGTGTTAGAGTCCTTAAAGCTTCCTCCTATATGATAATGTAAGCTGTAAAGGGCAATTCACTGGCTTGCGTTGGATTGCAAGGAAGCCTCCTTGCATATTGATGCCAAACTTTTCCAGTGAGATGGAATTTAAATACTAATAACATTTCCGTGAATTATGTTTTTATCTGTGGAGAAACACGATCTTTCATCGTTTTAAATCCCTGTAATTAGCTTTGAATTCTGCCTCAGCAGAAAAGCTTGTGCTAGAAAGCAAAGAGGAGAGAGACTGGTTTGACCTTATTTGTATACAGCACGGTGTCGCCTCTGTAATGCCACGCATAGGCATGAATTGTTAGAGTGCCTGAGCCTAGAGTATTTTACCAATTCAGTATTTAGGCATGTATACCTGCCTTCAAAGAGCTGCAAGATAAAATAATAGATGTAAGGGAGAAAGGCACCTTAAGCAATGGTAGGGATGAATTAGCATTAGAGTTTTCTCTAATTAGAGGATTGTATTCTTGAAGGATGCCTATCCAGCAGGAAGGCACAACTGCTTACAGGAGCTCAGAAGTGCCTTATAAAATGACCAGTGACATTTAGATGATAGGGTAAATCAGCATGCATTTAGTCTAATATGTAAACATCTTTTTAGTAGAATTTTGAAGGGCTCTTATGTTGGATTATGAGGGAGGGTGGGATTTTTCATGTTAAAAGGGCCTGTGTTCTATTCTAAGCTATTGATTAAATCTGTTTATTCCAGGTGTTGCTAAAGGTGTTGTATCAGTACAAGGAGAAGCAGTACATGGCTCCTAGAGTTCTGCAGCAAACACTGAATTACATCAATCAAGGAGTGTCACATGCTGTCACCTGGAAGAATCTGAAACCTCATATTCAAGTAAACCATTTTAATACTTAGATGACTCAGTAGTACATTAGTCAGTCTAATGTACAGTATCTCTGGGTTTTTGAGTTTCTTTTATAAATAACTGGTGGAAAGAGTTTAAACCTGTTTGAAGAGTCTTACATACATTAGGAAGACTGGCTAATTACACTGGATCAAGCAAAGATTTTTTTGCAAGCGTTTTCGCGGACACAGTTGTTTCTAGATGCTTATTTCTGTGCTCTAAGAAATCAATTTTGTCATTGATTTCTGTTTTTAGTGGACTTGTGGTAAAAGACTTTTCCTAGCTCTGGAACATGTTAACAAGAGAGGCTGTGGAGTCTCCTTCTCTGAAGATCTTCAAAACCCGCTCGGACACAGTCCTGTGCCACATGCTCTAGGAGACTGGATATAGGGGGTTAGACTAGATGATCTCTAGAGGTCCCTTCCAACCTTAAGCATTCTATGATTAGCCAATATACAGTTTAGTTGGAGTGGTGATCTTGAAATTTGAAGAGAATTTCAATGTACATTTAAAGCATCAAAGTAGGGTTGCTGTTTGAACAGAGAGATTGAAAAGTACTTGAAGATGCAGTTTTATTTAAAATTTTAAAACTTGCAAGTTTTATGATTTGATGTCAGTCTTCTGTGTTTTATTATTATGGATTATATAATGTAACAGAGCAACACAGCAAATTTGGAGATTGTAACTATTGAATTATGCCACTAAATCATCTTTATCTGCTGTTATCCAACACAGACCTAATAGCTTCTGTGGTATTGTGGTTCTGCTTTTTACTGGGTTTTCCATCTGTAAGGCAATACCGAAGATGATTTCAGTGTGTTACTGTTTTGTATTAAAACTGATAGAAGGCACAAAAATCTGGTTTGTGTTAGAGGACAAAATAGAGAGAAGAACTGATTATCTTTTAACTTTTTTCTGTTGCAGGGAATTATCCAAGATGTTATTTTTCCGTTGATGTGCTATACAGATGCTGATGAAGAGCTTTGGCAAGAAGATCCATATGAGTATATTCGCATGAAATTTGGTGAGAATTTAAATGTATTCTTCATTTTATAGTGCACCTTAACAAAACCTGCATTTCTGAAGTTTTTGTGAAAGCAGAGATAGCTTAGACCTTTTTAAAAAAAAAAAAAAAATTATTGTAGTTAACTTCCAGTATCCTGATGTAAATAACATCTTATGTCTCAACAACAGTTGCTTCTGCTTTTGAAAAAGTAGCTAACTTTGACAACTATGAAGGTTTCATTAAATAAATCCAACCTTACTGTGTTAAGGAATTTTAAACATGGCATAAGTCAGAACAGATTTACCATCATGGTAAATAAAGCACCATCATGGTAAATAAAATATTATGAAATAAGCCTGATATTCCAGGCTTTCGTTGTCCTTTTTTTCATGCTTGTTGAAAAGTAACTTTGTTCTTGGCATTTGCTATAAGACTGTGCAGTCTATTCAGGCTGAAGAAGAAAGAGGAGACAGACTTTCTGAACAGAAGTCCTCCTTCATTTTGGACTTTTAAGGGACTAAAACAAGGAACCTTGATGATTTTTGGAGGGGAGGGTTGCCCTCAGGTCAAGATCAGATCTATAAAACAGTACAGATATTATACAGTATATATAAATAATTTGCAGAAAAATAAGAAAGCAAGTATTCTTTACTCGATCAGTTGCATGCAAATAATGTATTTCACTATATCAGTCTCTGTTTCTGTATCTAGAAAAGACTTATCCTGATTAGGAGGCCTTGCAATTTGAAAATAGACATGCTGCCAGTGATTATGGAAAAGATGAAACAGCTCTATTTAAGAAAACTCCAAAACTATGTAACAGTTTTTTGGTCTTGATATTTGTAATAGGTTATTGCTTTTTTGTTTTACATTAGACTGTTAGGTGACTTAAGCATCATGAGTATTATTAAAGGACAAAAATTTCTGTTACATTTAATAGATGTGTTTGAAGACTTCATTTCTCCAACAACTGCTGCTCAGACATTATTGTTTACATCATGTAGTAAAAGGAAAGAGGTAAGCTATTCAAGGATCTCATTTTATATCGAACACCTATCTGACCCCAATTTAGTTGATACTCTGTATCTTTTTTTTCTGAAAGAGCAATTGATTAAATTTTTGCTCTGTATGTCAAGTTGTGCTACACTAAAATTTATAGTTTGGTTCATATTTATTTGTCAGTGGTTTATGTGAGTTTGAATTTGTATTTACCAACTTCCATCCCAGTATATGAGCAATGTTGTGTGTTATAGTAGGGTTATAAATTGTTGGCCAAGTTCTGGACTTGGAAGAAATTTTTTATACAATTTGGACACTTGAGAGCACTCACAGTAATACATGAGGCAATTAGTTGAAATTCTTTGGCTAACACTGACCTTGCATATAATTTAGGTCTTGCAGAAGACAATGGGGTTTTGTTATCAGATCCTTACAGAGCCAAATGCTGACCCTCGTAAGAAGGATGGTGCTTTACATATGATTGGTTCTTTGGCTGAAATTCTCCTAAAAGTGAGTGGAATCAACCTGGTAGTTCTTTTGGTTTTCTGTGCTTTTCTTTCCTTCTTTCACATTTTTTTTTTTTTTTCTTCCTAATGTTTTAGAAGAAATGAGAATAGCTCTTTGAGTTTACAACTTTTGGAAGAGACAGCACAGGTTCTTTCTTAGCTGTTGAACTTAAATGTTTCATTTTTGATTGGTTGTCAGCTTAATTGCATACATTTTATCAGATCCTGTTTGAGTTCAGGTGACTTGGGTGAAGCACTTCAGTTCTGTGCTGTTTTTAGTAAGAACCGCTGCAGTTTCCTATCCTACTTAACAACTACTTTTTTTAGTGAAAATAAAAGATCCATTGAAAAGCTTGTGTTTTAGTGAGACCTTTTCTGTGTATAGGAGAAATAAAATAAAATTAGCAAACATGTTGAATTAAAACAGCAGGGAATGAGATGAAAGGCATGGATTTGTATTGTTTGGACCATGACTCGGAAGTTTCCCTGAACAATTTTGGTATTAGGAGTAACATGCTGCTAAGCAAAAGTCCAAAAATTGAGGAAGAAATGTGTGTGTGTATGTTTGTATTTCTTGAAAATAAAGCTAGTTCCAAACATGTTCAAGTTTATTAACGTGGAAGTTTAGATTACTTACAGGTTTTTAGTAAGGAGGTTAGAAGTGTGTAAGGGTTTTGTTATGCTGTTCATACATTGATATATGCCATTATTTATTGGAGTAGAAGAGCTTTTGTGTGTAAAATTACTAACTGATGTGTTTGCATTAATATTCTGACAGAAAAAGATATACAAAGATCAGATGGAATATATGTTGCAGAATCATGTGTTCCCTCTCTTCAGCAGTGAACTGGGTTACATGAGAGCACGGGTAAGAAAAAGATGTACTGTTAAGATACTGTCTCTTCCAACTGAAGAGGTTAGGGATGTTTTCTTAATCATTTTTTCCTCCAAGAAATGCTTTTATTTGCACCTTTTCTATAATGTTGTGCTTTATTTCAGTGATTACTATCAGTCTTTACATACAGCATGCTTTTAAATATCAATTGTTCAGCTTTAAAATGGCTGCAGAACTGTGTGCATAGTTTTCCATCTGTGTCTAGTGGTATGGTCTGTTTGTGTTCTGCATTTAGACTGTACTGCTCACACAAAACCTGTGGCCAAAGATTAACTTGAGATCATAGTACTGGTCTAGTGATGTCTGAAAGACAACCTTCCCACTGGCCAGCCTCCAAACTCTCAAATATCTTCAGCAGTTAAAAGCTTTCCAGTGTCTTTATTTAACCATATTTGTAGTTCAAATTAAATTAATTGTTTAGGCTATTGCTTTTGTGTATATAAATAGTTGTCATCTGGTTTGTAGCTTACATAACTCTGTAATTAATCAGTGTCTTTTTTCAGGCTTGCTGGGTCCTTCATTATTTTTGTGAAGTCAAATTTAAGAGTGACCAGAATCTTCAGACAGCCTTAGAGCTCACAAGACGATGTCTGATAGATGATAGGGAAATGCCTGTGAAAGTGGAAGCTGCCATAGCACTTCAAGTTCTGATCAGTAATCAAGAGAAAGGTATCCCTCTTTTCACAAAGTTACAGGAAGTTTACTGTACTTTTTTCATTGTTTTAATGGAGTAGGCATTAATATTACTAAGCTCCAGGAAGTTTATTGTATGGTTCCCTGATGTTAATTCACTCCTTGTTGTTGTAACTTCTGATTGCTTGTTTGTAATTTTCCATCTGGCTGTTGTTTTTATGAACAACATAATCATGTTTATAAGGTCAGATGAATGAAATTAATTTGTGGTTTCATGATACACTCATGTGGCTACTGATTCTATATTCAGGAGTTGTAAAACTAGATTTATTGTATCTCGTGCAACATATATTTATTCATGTTCAAATTTATTTTAAAAAGTTAGTTGTTTTGGCAAGCTTTACATTGCTTAGCATTCCTGAATCTGGCATAAATGCCACAAAGCAAGAGTAAATTCCATGTCAAATGCTTTGGCTAAGTTGACAAAAAATGCTTACATTATCTTATGCTGATACTGTGATATTGTAGTATTGATGTCAGTTCATACGTTAATTTCTGCTTGTTTTACAGCTAAAGAATATATTACTCCATTCATTAGACCTGTAATGCAAGCTTTACTTCATATTATAAGGGAGACTGAAAATGATGATCTTACTAATGTGATTCAGAAAATGATCTGTGAATATAGTGAAGAAGTTACCCCAATTGCTGTAGAAATGACACAGCATTTGGTAAGACTTTCTGGTGACTGGGAAAGATGCTTAATATGTTGGAGATTGGTGTTTAAAATGAATATAGTTGGCAGTCAATACTAGTTATTGTTAAACCAGCCATTAATTCATCAATTAAAATACATTAATATTAGAGACTTTCTTCTACATTTTGGTAGTTTGTTTTTTTGCTGAAAAGTGCCTTCATAACTTGAACGAAAGTGAAGTTTCTAAGAAGGATAGCAATGTCCAAGAAATCCTTATTCTTATTTTATCTTGATAGTAAAGAATTTCAGTAGCACATTTTAGATAACCTTTATGATTTGACCTAGCCTATTTTTCTGGTTTTAAAACATGAAATAACAGATTTTTAATAAATTTAGTATGAAAATAATGTGATCCTGAATGTAGTGCAAAAATAAGTTTGAAAACGCAATGTAATCTGAAGCTTATTTGCAAAAAAATCAGAGTTTGAATATCCATACTTAGGAAGTTGGACCAACAGCTTTAGAAAGCAGAGAGGTCAGCTTTGTACTTTGTACAAAGGTACTTTAGTACCTTGTACTTAGTACAAGGTACTAAAAGACCAGTACCTTGAAGTTAAAACCAAGTTATTTTGTATGTACTCCTTGGGAATGCCTGCAGAGTAGTGTAGTTCAGCTATCAATTAAACCTTGTGTCAAAAAGGTGTACTTTTAGAAACTTTTTTCATGGAAAGTCATGTCATTGATAGTTGCAAATCTTATTCCGATATGTTCTTATATGCATAAATAGTACCTGTGCAAATGATTTAATTTTAAAATTTTACCAGTTCAAAATCGAACTCTGGAATAAGGACAGTGAACTCCTAATTCATACGCATTTTCTTAGCAGAGATCCTCATTAAATGGATTGTGTAGAATATCAGACTTGTGCAATCCTTCATCTTCAAGTACATCCTCACTGAATGACATATTCATGGGTTGTTTTTCTGCGACACCTAGGCAATGACATTTAACCAGGTGATACAGACTGGACCAGATGAAGAGGGCAGTGATGACAAAGCAGTGACAGCAATGGGAATCTTGAATACTATTGATACACTTCTCAGTGTAGTTGAAGATCACAAGGAAGTGAGTAAAAATTACTTTAAAGGCAATGTTCGTTGGCTAAGACACTGAAGTCTTTTGAAGTTACTGTGTACGTGACTATCTGGAAGTCTCTTTTCCGTCAAAAACCTCTGAAAACAGGGAAGTATTTATGATGCTACAAAGATGTAACACTGAATTACATTTCTCACAAAAACAACATAAATGTTGCCCCAGTATTTCCTGTAAAAATCCAGGTTCTTATCGAACAGGTGGAAGCTGTCTTTTCATCAACTTCTCTAGTAAATGGAATTGTCAGCTCAAATGAAAAAAATCTAATCTAATAGTGCCTGCCCCTGAAATAAAAGAGAAAACTTCAGTTTTGAGTATTAACTCTGACTCTGGTTTGTTTCTCTAACAGTATTGGTGTCTGCAAAAATAACTGTTGTGATTATGCTAAGAGACAGTTTTGTTTACCTGCCTAATCTGTATTGCTAAACTTTCTAATATGATGCAAACTATATTAGTTTTATTGTACTGAGCAGACTAATTTTTAGCCAGAATATAGGTTTCCAAAGGATGCTGTGGCTGATAAAAATGCTTCTTGACAAAGTCAGCTACGTATTTTTTGTTTTTGATAAATACATTACAGTTTTTCAGTGACTAAATGATTTTCTCAGAGCTCTGTGGGCCTGACTAAGGAATAGTGGGAATTGTTTGCCCAGGGTCAGACCTGAGTGCTGCAATGCAACAGACCAGGGACTGGTTTGGCTTACTGACTCACTTGCTAAAGCTGCTTAGCAAATCAAATGTCTGCTTATTTTTGTTGTCAAATTCTATATCTAAATGGAAGGCTTTTGCAATAATGTACTTACCCTGATGAACTTGACTGGGAAAAGTTGATCAATAAATAGCTAAATTTAAATACATCCTGTCCAACTCCTGTTCTGCACAGCTAAGACAAGAAGTCAACCCTTGTTTGTCTGGGTGCCTGGTGAACGCCTTACCGGTCAGGTTGCTGCCTGCTAGCTGTTCCACAGATGAATAAGTGTTCATTAGGAAGTGTGTCTGAAACTGTAGAGGAGCACTTAAAATGTTTGTGTGGTATGTGAACAACCAGTCTAAATTAGGTTTTGGGAGTTTAGAAATCTCCGATATCTGGAATAATAAAATAGTTCCTGTAGCTTTCATTGCTTACGTGGCTGGCATAGCACACTCACTCACTGTATTTTAATGGGGCTGAAGCATTGTATGAGGTTAGTGTTGGACTTTTTGAAGTATACCCCTAAATGAGTTTTTTTCTAATACTCAAAGTATTCCCAAAACACCTCACGTTAGAAACTATTTTACAGATGATTAAGAGCTGCTTTTATGCATGTAGTGCTTTAAAATATGACAATTTCGATATTATTTTGGAATATTCTCTGAAGAGAAACTGCTTTGAGTAATTTTATTTAAAATGTTTTTAATTCCAATTCCAGAGTATTGAAAACAGACATAAATCTCATTTTTCAGATTACCCAGCAGCTGGAAGGGATCTGTTTGCAAGTGATTGGAACAGTTTTGCAGCAGCATGTATTAGGTATGTGTACTTAAGTTTAGTTGAATTATTTAAGTTATGTGATTGACATTAAATTTAATGTCATTCTGTTTATGTTTTAGAGTTCTATGAAGAGATCTTTTCCTTGGCTCATAGCCTGACCTGTCAACAAGTTTCTGCACAAATGTGGCAGCTTCTTCCTCTTGTTTTTGAAGTCTTTCAGCAGGATGGCTTTGATTATTTTACTGGTAAGGAATACTAATAAATATAGTTCATATACAGTAAATGGTTTCATATATTTGATTTCAATCATAAAATGAATTACATCTTTTTGAAACATTTTTATATTCAAATGAAGGTGCATTTGTACTTCATTCTGCTGTTTAACACCTAGCCTCATAAAATGTGAAAATAGTATGTAACTTTATTTTCTTTTTAACACAGATATGATGCCTCTCTTGCATAACTATGTCACTGTTGATACAGATACACTTCTGTCAGACACAAAATATCTTGAAATGATTTACAGTATGTGCAAGAAGGTAGGTAGACTCCTTTGTTTACCTGAAGATGCTTACTCAAGAATTTAGACAGACAGACAAAGTAGTCTCTAAAGTTATATGTTGTTTGACTGGGTATTCCATAAGAGCAGGCTGTAAAACTGGAGAGACTTGATGTTTTCTATTAAAACGTAACTCTGTTTAGTATCTTCTGTGATTCCATAAGTTAAAAAGTTATTATAGAGGAATGAAAAGAGCTTAAAACAATTTCTAGAAGTATGCTTTTGCTAAAAGGGGGAAATCATGTGGAAGATGTGTATGCATATTGCAAAAGGTAGCTACTTTATCTGATATTTGTAGCCTTGCAAAAGCTAGGATACCACACACCATATATCTATGCTAAAGGTTTTTAATCTGTTTTCTACATCAAATGTGTAGGGGTGGTAAGTAGAGACACAGGAATTAAGAGTTATTTTCCTAGGCTCAGATCAGTATCTAAAGCATGAGGCAGAATGAATTATTCTGTGACTTTTGGCAGTGTTTCTGTATTTAACTTAGCTTCTCAGTTCCTTTATATTATAGGTAGCTTGCTTTTTGCAGTTGATGCATTCTGGAGAACTGTCCTCTATGTTAGCCCTATGTAAGGATATAAATACTTCTCTGTAAGGTGGTGTTAATATTTTACAATTTTACAATCCCTAATAATAATAAGCAGAGATTTCATTTTTTCCACTTGAGTATATCATGTGTTGTGCCAATACTAAAACTTTATGGTGATTGCCAGCCTTTATTTGAAAAGAAGTTCCTATCAGGTTGATTAGACCCATTCCAAATACTGAAATTTATTATTAAATGAACAAAAAAGAATAACATGTTAGCAGTTAATGTTCTAATATTACCTGACCAAAATGAATCTTTGACCCAGAAATTATGGGGCGCTGTGTGGTTTTTCCATTGGATTCCACAGATATTGCAAGTTCAGCTTTTACAGGATTTAGTGCTTGAATGTTTAAGATTTTTCATTCTATGTATAAAAAGGAAGTCTTTCAAAATGGCAGCTAATGCTTAAACAGTTACTAGTGTAAACTTTTGAGTCCATTCTCTTGTTTAATACTTGCACGGATAGATGAATTGCAACCAGATTGAGCAGTGTTTCAATCTCAAGTTGTGCCACTGAGCTATTGCTGTAGATTTGGCTTCTTCACTGATGGCTGTTTATGGTAGTATTGTAATAGAGGGCCTAAATTTGCATCAGTTTTTAAAAGCCACGCAGCATATAGAAAATGCTTCTTACAGGGGTAATAGCAATAGTATTTGTTATTTTTCAGGTCCTTACAGGAGTTGCTGGAGAAGATGCAGAATGCCATGCAGCAAAACTTTTAGAAGTAATTATTCTTCAGTGTAAAGGACGTGGTATTGATCAGGTTAGTAACAGCTTTGATTACTGTAATGTATCATTAAAAAGATCATGCTCTGAAATATGAGTTGATTTGTTAACGTCTTATGTGTTAAACTTGAAAAGTTCAGTTAAGTTTTTGCAGTTTAACAATCCTGTCTTCTACTTCAGTATTGCAAGTACCTCAATGAAGTCATAGAGCTGAAGAAATGATTATTGCACACTTTGTCTTCAGAATTTAAATTTTGTAAAACATAGTGTATTTTCATGAATCTGGACAAGTAACCTCTTAGAGGCATATTTATTCTAAAATTTGATTAATTTTATTCTGAACGCATTCTAGTTCCATCATGAAAATGACGGGATTTGTCAAGTTAATTTTGATTTTAATTTGAAAGTTAAGTTTTTAGAATCCCAATTAAATGATCCCAATTAAATGATTGTATGTATTTTTTAATACATGTGGATATGATCCCTGCAAATTCTTATTTTTGATTTATATGAAGCAAAAACTTCTATTGCAGATTTATTTATTTATTTTACACTATGGCCTAACTGAAGGGGTTATGTCTTTGAAATTGGTGTGTGTGGGGAGGGGGGAAGTTGTTTGTTTTCCTAGAAAGGCTTATATTAATGCTATCTCTTTTGGGTAGTGGATACTTAATTTTGTGAAATTTATAGCTTACAGATTTTTCTGTACTTACATTGTGTTTTTAAGCATGGAATTACAGTATTTTCAGGATTTTTTCACAGGCTTTTCATCTGCAATCTTTCAGTTGAAGTGAAATACTGAACTACAGAACCAATGACTGATTTTTTGTGTACTGAAGTTGTAATGGTTCTCATTCTTCCAGTGCATACCCTTATTTGTGGAAGCTGCTTTAGAGAGGTTGACCAGAGAAGTGAAAACAAGTGAACTACGAACAATGTGCCTCCAGGTTGCCATAGCTGCTTTATATTACAATCCTCATCTACTGTTAAATACCTTGGAAAATCTTCGTTTCCCCAATAATGTAGAGCCTGTCACTAATCACTTCATAACACAGTGGCTTAATGATGTAGACTGCTTCTTGGGGTAAGTGTTTCTAATTTTGAAGATTATCCTCTGTTCTATACTGCTATATTATCTGCTTCTAGATCATAACAAAACTTGTAACCATTTTGTTTTGCAGTCTTCACGACAGAAAAATGTGTGTGCTTGGCTTGTGTGCTCTTATTGATCTGGAGCAAATACCGCAGGTTTTAAATCAAGTTGCTGGACAGATCCTGCCAGCTTTTATTCTTTTATTTAATGGATTGAAAAGAGCATACGCTTGTCATGCAGAGCATGAAAATGACAGTGATGATGATGATGAAGCTGAAGAAGATGAGGATACAGGTACAAAGTTTGAAATATGTTTTATTATCTGGAAATAATTATTTCATGCAACTATTCAATTCCCTAACTGGGAACTGAATGCCCTAAGGATGCCCTAACTGGGCATCCTTTTAATGTCTTTCACAAGTCTATTTGACTTCTTTCTGATCTCTTGTAAAAGCTAGTTTTCTAGGCTGAATTTCCTTGAAGCCCTGTGGAGCTAGCTTTTGTGCGTGGATGTTGTCCTTTGTGAAAGGAATTATTGTTGGGGCATGGAGCATTTGAATGATGACTAAGGGTCATTAGAGAAAGTTTCTGAGAATTCTTCTGCTCCACTGCAGAGTTTCAACTATATTTTGCAAAGTACCTTGTGAACTGTTACACATTATCTGTGGTTTGAAATTGACAGTTCTTCTAACTTTTTTTCCGGACTAATTCAGCCTCAACCTCATCAAACTTTTACAGAGTTTCTTCTTCATAACAATCCTTTCACAAGTTTTCACATTTTTTCCCAGCTTAATATGAAGCTCAGAATATGTACCACTTCTTCTGTACTTTGGTATTTCAGGTCTTGTTTTGAGCAGAAATGATGCTTTGCTTAAGTTTGTATCAAGGGATATTCCAAATTATTTGATTATATGTCTTTTCCTATTCACATTTCTGTGACAACAAAATCTGTTTCCACTTAGTGTTGCTATAGGTACCACTAAAGGAGACCATAACACTTCTCCCAGTGCAGAGAGCTTCTCCCTTTCTAGTCTAATGTTGCTGTTTGTTTTGAATTATCAGGCAGCTTCCTAAAAAGTTGTTACTATTCTTGTGATAAACTTCTTTTTTTGTGATATTTAACCCAGAGGAACTGGGGAGTGATGAAGATGATATTGATGAAGATGGTCAAGAATATCTAGAGATTCTGGCAAAACAGGCTGGTGAAGATGGAGATGATGAAGACTGGGAAGAAGACGATGCTGAAGAGACTGCTTTGGAAGGTTATTCAACAATTATTGATGATGAAGACAACCCTGTAGATGAATATCAAATATTTAAAACAATTTTTCAGAGTAAGTAATTCTATTTCCTGTCCAAAAAGCTTTATTTTGACTTAATTTTAGTGTTCTGGAAAATCAGCTATAGCAATAGTATTGTAAACTAGGGGGGCTCATTGAAAACTTCCAACCAGGCTTTCGGGTTATTTTGGTTAAAGATCTTATCTAAATAAGCCCTTTCTTTGGAAAGGGGAGAAGAACACCATGTTTTTAGAGCAGGGGCAGAGACTGGAGTGGATTTCTGGCAGTAAGAGGTGCTAGAGGTTGTATTAATGTTTTTAAATTTCTTAAATTATATAACAGTGATGGTGTTGATCAGAATATTACTCTGATTAGAATGGCAGTGATTTAACAAGTTTTGACTTAGGGAATGTTTAATGAACGCTTTCCTTCTTGCAGCAATTCAGAATCGTAACCCTGTGTGGTACCAGACTTTGACACAGGGTCTTAATGAAGAACAAAGAAAACAACTGCAGGACATAGCAACTCTGGCAGATCAGAGGCGGGCAGCACATGGTATTTTTCCCTATTTATCCTGTTAATTGCTTTTTGCTCTTTAAATGCAATTTATGTGCTGTCATTTGATTCAAGTCTAATGTTTTCATCAAAGCAGGGTTGTTTTACATTTGAATCTCTGTAATTGTCAGGTAATGCAAAGGCTCAAGGCACAAATCACATGCCGTGTGAGAGGTTTAAGGAATGGTAGGCATATCTTAATGAAGTGACCCAGTAAGTAGAGAATTTGTCAAAATTGTGTGGATTTGAAAACAATTGATTTGACGACCTGAGGGTAGATGGACTATGTGTGGTATCATACAAACATGTTAAGTGGCAGATAAATTATTTCCTGATGTAACCTAGGGCACCTGTAATTCTATGGATGGGAAAATACCAGTATGTAGTATCCATCTATAAAGCCATATCATTAAGTCTATAAAACATTTGAGGTTATCATTCTTCAGTACAGATACTATAGATTAAGGATTTTTAATGCAGAAAAGGGGCAGATAATTTTTCATTTCTTTCCATTAGCTTTCACAGGTGTTTGAGGCTAAGCATATATGTGTGCAAGTGTTTATACATATTTAGCATTGTCTCTGAAGTCTGGCAATTTAAAGGCTAAATTGTTGAGTCAGTCCTATGTCCAGGCTCATATCCTGCCTCATATCCTTACTGCACAGTTAATAGAAGATATTTCAAAGGAGAAGTTTAGAAACTTTTCAGTAAAAAGACTGGTATTACAATTTTATAAGTATTTAATGTCAGAACATCCTAAACTATCTTACAAAGATTTTAAAAGTCCAGTGGTCCACTTCTAATGAATATGAAGTCCAGTCTCACTGTGATCCCTGTCAAGCCCAAGATCCCTGACTGCATTTTCTGAAAATGAACTTTTTTTTTTTAAGCTGCTTACTCATAGAGCAAGTTAAGTTCAGATTATGGAGGTTAATTTAAGCAACTAGATCCTTACAGGAAATTCTTGGTATTATTGGAGCATATTGCTACTCCATTTAATCCACACGAACACATTCTGTTAAAAGGATGTAGAATGTAATTATCTCCCGTTACCCTTGGTAATAAGGATTTCCAAAAGCTAAGAGACATTTGTGAACTGTAGGTGCAGGGAGTGGACAAAGGTCATGTTCCCCAGGTTCTCCTTCATTTCCCCTCTGTGGCAACCTTTTTCTATCCTGTTTCCAAAGAAACAGACAGAATGGAGACCTGTATCTCCAGAAAGAGAGAGGTCACAAATCTCTCTCAATATCAAGTCTCACCATAGGACTTGAACATGTACTTGCTGAGGAAAGACTAAGTGAACTGGGCCTGTTTGGCCTGGAGAAGAGAAGATGGAGATGGGATCTTATCAATACAAATCAGGTACAAATACCTGAGGGGAGAATGTAAAGAGGATGCGCCTAAACCTTTCTCTGTGGTGGCCAGTGATAGGATAAGGGGTAATGGGTACAAATTGAAACACAAGGAAGTTCTATCTCCATCTGAGGAAGAACCTCTTGACAGTGAGGGTGACAGAGCCCTGGAACAGGCTGCCCAGGGAGGTTGTGGAGTCTCCTTCTCTGGAGATCTTCCAGACCTACTGAGACACAGTCCTGAGCCACATGCTGTAGGTGACCCTGCTTGAGCAGGGGAGTTGGACTAGAGGATCTCCAGAGGTCCCTTCCAACCTCAACTACTCTGTGATATGTCAAAGTAGAAAAGTCTCAAATGGACTACTATTTTTCAGAGAGGAAGGATCCTTTTGGAAAGGAAAAGCTAAAATGTGTCACTGTGTTGAGCTGGGAACAATGTAACCCATCTGCTATATGTTCTAGACTGTAATAAAGGTGGATGGAACTACACATCTCCATCTGTTCTTTTATCAATCTGCTTTTGAGTTGTCCATGTATAACAGCTTTAGTTACTACTGCTGCTTATGTAATTGAATCCATAAAAGAATGCTGAAAATCTAACTAATAACTATATTGCTTTTTGTACATTTGTTCTTTTATTGACTGAAAAGTCTACCAATGTCAATCAGAAAGCACTGTATATCTACTAATAATTTTAGATATCTAATGTTTGTTTAGTTTCTTTTTTGAAAATGTGAAAACTACATATTCCTGAAACTTGAAGTGTAATTTTTTTTTCTTGTTAAATATATTTTCACATAAACATAATTGTAATGATACTGAGAAACTTCTCAAATTCATTCTGTATGTTAGTGGGACCTGCTGGGCTCCCACCCGCTTCGTGGGTCCGGGTTGCTTTCTTGGGTTTTACACTGGGTTAAACATCTCTGAGAAGGCTGAAATACTATGTGGTCACGAAGCTTTTAATCTTTTGTTTGTTTGTTTTTAGAATCCAAAATGATTGAAAAGCATGGAGGATACAAATTCAATGCTCCAGTTGTGCCAACTTCATTTAATTTTGGAGGCCCTGCCCCAGGAATGAATTGAATTATCACTTTTCCTGCTACTGTGTGATTGTAGTGAAGAGCTTGTGTTCCTCCCAATAGTGGTTCCAGAACTGGTTCATGTTATCTACAGCTCACTCTAAACTAATTGATAAATAGATTGGACAAAAACCCCAGAAGTGGGACCTGATCATGCAACCTAATACTGGAAAGCAAACCAGAGGTTTTTTTTGAAGATAGGAAGAATCTGAATTTAAAGCTTCAAATGACACACTATGGAAATCTGAAATCAAGAGGGGATGTCATGAAGGCAGCTTTTCTTTTTCTGAGGAAAAAAATAGGCATGGGCTGCAGGACTATTTAAAATGTCTCATTTACAGTACAAACTAGAAGGCAGACTTAATTTTTACACCTGTGGCATATGAGTATTTGCCCAATTTATTTCCCTTTTCTCCCTTCCTATTGGGTGTCAATTCTTTTAATGTAAATAAGATAAGGTAATCAGATAGCCTTACTTAATATTCATCATTTCCATTTATCCAGATTGTTCATATGTAGAATATTGGACACTTAATGTAGCACTACATAACTGAGAAATCTGTAAATGAATTAGCACTTTCATATTGAAACAAGCCTGCTAGCCTATGTACAAAAATAGCAAAATGTTTGCTGTTTATTAAAAAAAAAAAAGGGATGTATTGGGGAAAATTTCAAGTTATTAATTTAAAATGAACTAGCAGTTTTGTACCTGGTGACTTTGTGGTGCAGTCACCTCTGGTTGTGACTTGAATTCGGTTATGTAAAAAGGGGTTAGTGATATCTCATTGCTGCTTTAAAAAAAAAAAAAAAAAAAGAAAAGAAATAGCAACACCCTCTGTCTCCTTTGTTTTTCTTAAAGATCTCATTGTGCAAGTGGAAATTTGGATACGAACATTCATTGTAAGCACTGAGAGGGTTTTACCTTCTCTGAAGCGTGTAAATTAGATATTAAATTCTACTCTTAAAAGAGTTTTGAAATATTATAAGTTTTGATTGAAGTATGTAGATGAAACATCTATATATGCAATCTACTTAAAAAAAAAAAAAAAAAAAAAAAAAGAAGAAGAAAGAAAAAAAGGAAAGCCCTTAATTTGGCTAACCTAACCCAGGCTTGATCTATGAATGCAGGGGTTTTTTCCCAACTTCACAGAACAATATTTTTTGTTGTTTTGTTTTTGTTTACCCTGGCACCTTGTTCTGTAGGTGCACTACTCTTGCATTTCATTCCCCTTCTTTTTGAACTCCCAGCATTAGTGTGTGCTATTGTCTGCCTGATCCAGACAGTGTATTTGAAGTTTTGCCAATTTTTCGTATTTAAAACCACCATTTTCTTCCTTCAAAATTGCTATAGTAACTAGTATTTTAGCTAGAGAGGCAAAATACAGTTCCCTCTGGGACCACTATCAGAACCACTGTATGAAGAAGCCAGCAGGGAGATGCTGTGAATGGGTTGGCGTAAGTGCCCCCTTTTTCTTTTCTGAAAATATAAATCCATAGGTTTTTGATCTTGCCTTGAGATCATTGGTGTCAGGTCTTTTAAATCAAATGTTTTTTTTTTTTTTCTTTTGGCTGTTTTTATATAAAAATGTCACCTGCTGTTACAATTGATATTAAACAAGCTACCTTAATTTAATGTAAGCCTCCAAAATTTAAATACAGGTTAAAAATAAACTGAGTTTATATCTGTAAAAAATGAAATGCACATATATATATTATGATACTCAAATGCAGTCTTCAGAAAATTGGTTTGTGTGGTGTGTTTTTTTGCATCAGCAGAGTAGCAGGAATGTGTGGTTTGGGGTTTCCTTGATGAGTTGTCCAGCACAATTCCCAGGCTTCCATTTGTTACACAGTTCCTAGTGCTTCTCTAGGCAAATATAACATGTTTTTCCAGTTGCTCCTGTCTGGACTGCCTTTCTTAGGCAAATACATCTCCCCGTGCACAGTCTGAGTGTGACAGACTGAGCCAGGGCTGTAACTGCCATGCTGTCCTACCTGAATACCAAAGGGATACTTGAACACAAATAGTGGACTTAAAAGGATGGATAGTGCACCTGATGTGAAGAAGTGTTAAAAACTAGCCTTGAATCTGGATATCCATTATAATAGTGGTATGAGAACCACAGTAGTACTTTTGAATCATTAGCTGACTGGCCACGTACATACAGCAGAACACTTTTTCAGTGTGTAACTCATGAGCATGTAAATGTGTGTTCTGGCCTAAAGATAATCTCTAGACAAGGTTTTATTTTTGTAGGAGGTGACATAGATCCAGCATGCATTTTTCTTGTGCATTCGCTGACCTTGGAAAGCACCCACTTTTACATAAATCATTTCTGATCATCTGCTTGTTGCGTAACTGCTTATCTTGTTATGCATCCCAAAAAATTAAGATAACTTTTTAAGACAGAACTTTTGCCTCATGGTAAAAGATATGACAGAGCAGCAGCGAGAAGGCTGTATATACTAAACAGATGGGGGGGGGAAGAAAATAATTTAGTGCCATGGTCATTCTGAAACAGTTATATTTTTCAAGTCACTAGGCAAGGAAAAAAATTTATCTTGGTGTGAGAGGAATAGAGTCTTATTTCAAGGGTGCTTTTATGTGTTGCTAGACTGGTTAACAAGGAGCATCTTTTTTAAGAATGGAACTAGAACTTTGCTTTCCTTTGCTCCAAGAGATGTATTTACATAAATTGCAAAACAATTTTGCATTGTTGTTGGTGGTAATAGTGCATTTTGTGATGCAATATATCAGTTTCAGTGATGCACTTATGTCAAACAGAACTGATCTTCCTCCTGGAACTTGCATTTATCCAATTCCATTTTTCAAGGATAATGCACCTCTAAAGGAAGACTTGGGAAATTTAAAGCCTCTTTTTTTTTTTTTTTTTCTATTATGGAAGATCTCCTTGGATTAATAAACATCTAAAGCAAATCTTTATCTTCACTTATTTCAGTGTGTTTTTTGAATGTAGCTGTAGTCTTACAGTGTGTGGGATTCCTGTTCTACTTGACTCCTAAGATTTGTATTTTCAAGTATTGCAAGGAGACATTTTTGGGCACAACCAGAGCTCTCTTAATTGCTAATAACAAGTGTTAAATACAAAAGTCTAATGCTATGACTTTTTAAATGTTGTTTAATTTTTTTCCCCTAGACAAATACTTTGAAAGATCTTAATAGGATAGTACTTATTAAAATATTAATTTGGTATAATACAGCAAAGCTGCGTTCAAATCTACTGTAACTAACCTGGAATTACTCCTGCAAGATTCAAGATGCCTGCAATGGATTAATTACAGAATATCTGACTATAAACATGTAGTGCTTTTTTTTTTTTTTTTTTTTTTTTTTTTTTTTTGGTAGCTGTCCAGTGTAATTGATCTCTTGCTACCTGGTAATAAGTTTTACAGATTAAGTTGTATTATTTTAAAAAAAAAAAAATCTGCTCCCTTCTGTGACCATCAGGTATGGAGAGGTAGAAACATTACTGATCCTCTCAGTATCTTTATTATTGCATGCTTCTGTCATGTTCCCTCTCAGTCCTGTGTTACACATGTTTTCTCTGTTGCTAATCATTTCCACTTCCTGTGCCTGAATGTCCCCTTTAACTCCCCTGAGATACTGCTCAGAAATGGTGAACTGCTTATACTTGGGGCCCTCCATGACATGATGGAGGGTATAAACACCCTGATAAATGACTCCCCCCTTCTGCTGGAGTCTCAGCACCTGGATTGATGCTCAGGGACGAACCCAGTCATTCTGTGGGGAATCTGCAGAACAAGGTCTCCAAGGTGCCAGCTCCGTAGCAGATGCGTAAGAATCACATAAGGAATGACTGACACTATATCTAGCTCAGTATTAGTTGTAGGCCCATTTGTCTATGTACAGATTTTGATTTAACAGCTTTTGTTCAGATATGCTGGTGGAAAAGGTCTTCCCACTCTCACATGACTTGATTCTTTTCTTTGGTATATGACCACTAGCATGTTCTGACTGGATGAATTTCTGAAATATTTGTGCAGCAGTGAACTTTTTTTTTAATAAAAGTAATCACAGAGACAACTTTAGTTCTGCATTTGTTCAATCTAGAGAAAAGAAAAAGGAACAACTATTGAAGAAAAAAAATGAGGTTGAGCTTGAGGCTCTGTGTGCTGTGCTGCTATGGACTGTAAGAAAAAGAGACTTAAGTTCCTTGAGCCTCATTTTTCCTTTCCCTGATTCTAGTGGTACCTTCCAAGGATGCTTGACCACACATTAAAAAGGTTCATTTGTCTGCTATTGTGTAGACCAGTTGTAAAGTATTCTGCAATCAAGAAGTGGTATTTAATTACTGAGGCACGGGCTTGCATAGCCTTTGCTTTTTACAGCCACACATTCGTAAAGGCTGACACAAGAAATGGAAAAAGCAGCTCAAAATGGGAAACTGAGCAGAGAGGTGATGGATACAAGGTGCAATCCCTCCTGAAGGACCAGGGTGCCAATGCACCCCACGACAACAGTCCTGGTACTCCCTTGATTAAAGGGATGGCTCTAACTTGCATTTTGTGTGAAAATTTGCTTATTAAGAAAACACAAAGCTACAGAAGGAAAATGGCTCCTAGTAATTGTTCCTGTGCTTAAGGGCTGCTCAGGACTGATCTGTTTTTTTCTGCCCTTGCCAGGAGTTCAAAGTGGTCTTCTAAGGTTTCCAGCAAAAAATCCAAAACGTCCAAAAACCTGTCCTGTTCAAACAGCTCGTCCGTAGCATATTACTATATCAGTGTTGGCAGCTCACATTAATTTTACTTAACCACAAAGAGATTTTTTTATTTTTTTGGAGAACCATCCATTGAAAACCCCTAATATTCTTTAGTTGGTCCAAATCAGGTGAGGACAAACATATGCTCAAGCGCTGCTTTAAAAAGGGAGCCCTTATCTGCACAGGGCCAGCTGAAGCGGTGGCGGCAGATAGGGCGCCGGAGGCACCCGAAGCCAGAGGCGGCCTCTGCCTCAGCCTCGCGCCCCTCGCGGGGCGCCCGTGCTGGTCCCCCGCAACGTGGGAACCTACTCGCGGAGAAGGAGCCCCGCAAGGAAGCCCCGCGCCGCTCCCCTTCCCTCGCCGCCGCTGCGGCCCCAGAGCCCGCGGCGGCCCCAGCGCGGCCGCCATCGCCACCGCCGGCTGCCTCCCCGGAGGAGGAAATGGCGCCCCGCTCCCTCGCTGACGCATGAGCGCCTCACCCCCGCGGTACAAAATGGCGGCCTCAGCGGCCCCGAACCCAGCATAGCCGGCGCGCCGGGCGGGACCCCGGGCGCTTGGCCAATGGGCACCAGAGCAGGGCCTGGAGATGGCCAATGGCGGACCGCGGTGGTGACGCGCGGCGCAGCGCGGCCAATGGGCGCGCGGCG
>VZSV01000001.1:2297367-2339768 GCA_013398735.1 Nothocercus julius | reverse complement strand
TCCATAGGACTTATACCTTAGGAACATTTTACTGATGGATAGTGTCAGGATGCAGTATGTGTGCATTACTGTCCTCATGAAAGTCTTCCCAAATATCATCAAGTTACTGCCTTTGAAAGTTGGAAAGTTGCACATTGTAGACAAGCTATGAAGATCTGCAAGAGTTCACCAAGGGAAGCCTCAGGTTCTTGCTCCAGTGAGTACCTTGTGACCATGGCTCTACTTGTCTTTTCTTCAGGACAGCACTTGACATCAACCAAAATACACGTGCATCAGTCCCACTGAACAGCCATGTAGGCCTCAGACCAGGCTTCATATATTTTCCTAGAAGAACTGCTTTCAAAAGCTTTTTGACTTATGAGGTGCAATATTAGAAGAGGGTTAAGGAAATCTTTATTTCACAGTTTCTCACTGACTAAACTCCTGGCAGACAGGTTTAAAGGGAAAACTTAGTGATGCAAATGCACAGAAATAAAAGCTGTGAGGTGGATTAGGAAGGAAGCTGGTGAGATTTGGGTTGGACGAAGCTGAAGAGAGAGAACTGTATAAACCAGTTAGCAGAAAAGGGGAGGAGAAATTGAAGATTATGATTTAAGAGAGAAGACCAAGATTGATCAAAGAGACAGGATTTATAAAAGCAAAGTGAATGAAGAAAAATATAATAGGCTGCTGGATTTGCAGAACAATGGTAGATCATGTACCAACAGCTTGGTTGCCACTACTCAGAAAGTATGCAGTATCAAAATGGTAAATAATCATAGGCTTATAGAAGAGCTTAAGTCAGAAAGGACCTAGGGAGATCCCTGAGTGTGACCCCAGCTCGGGGCAGATCTAGTGAGACCAGGTTGCACAGAGCTTTGTCCAGCTGACTCCTGGACACCTACAGGGATGGAGGTGCCATAAACTTTCTGGGTAATCTGTTCCAGTGTTTGGCCACCTTCAAAGGAAAAAAAAAAAATAGATGGTGCTGTAGAAGTGATATTTGTAAAACATTTTCTCTGTGCTAGCTTGATCCAGTTTTGAACAACATAGGTCTTGGATCTGCATCATCTTCCTGTTTGCTCAGAGCACTGTCTACTTCAGCCTCTCCTGTCCAGTGAGGAGGACAGAGAGGGGCTGAAAGCTGCGGCTCCCACTTTGGCTGGGCACCCTTTCCGTGCGCGCGGCGCTTGTGGTGTCGCAGGGGAGCGGCCGAGGGTTGGGGCTTTGCATCTGAGAGGCTACCAGAGCTGCTTTGCTGTGGCCTCTGCTGGAGGAGCACAGTTCTGGATGGGTCCAATCTCTTTCCTCCTCTCGCCCCTGAGATAGGTGTGTTGTTTTATATTGGTATCATGAAAAAGTCTGGTTACTTTGTGCATCACTGTTTTAAGGAAACATCACGGACTGTCTTAAGAGAAAGAGGAAGGATGGAATTATATTTGGGAGGGGGGACATTCTGGAAATTTATGTACTATAATATAATAGGACTGGCTGAAGAGAGGAACTGGTACTTGGAGAAGAAGTGGTTTGGGGGATAAGAAGCGAGTGGAAGGAAGGAGGGTTGGGAGGAACATAGATTGCACGGGATGATGTCAGGAAGGAAGGAAGGAGTCAGGATTGGGAGAAGACAGCAAAGCAGTCTCTGCCTGTTGAGAGGACATGCTCCCGCAGAGCCCAGGGTAAGCAAAGTGATGGACACAGTAGGCAGTGAGCTACTGGTCTGCCACACTACAGCAAGAAAGCTAAATTGAAACGAATACTTTTGCTCCTTTGCTCCTCAGGTGCCTTTTTTTTTTTTTTTTTTTTTTTTTTTTTTTAAACTCCCCGAAATAGCCATTGACCCAGTCTGTTCTGCTTTTGAGTATTTGGGGACTTTGGTATTTTCTAGGAGTTGATTATCTCCCTCTACTCTCCAAAGTGGAGAGAAGAGGCATGAACTCTGGAGGAGAGCCATTTTTCTCTTCTAAAGGCATATAGCATATTAAAGATGTACACTTTTTCAAAGATACTTTGCCTAAGAGAGGGAATGGTCTGAAACAGAGCTGAAGGCATTTGATTCCCATTCCCTACTAGAATTGGTTCAAAACTTCAATTCCATTCAAAACCTATATAGCATTCCTTTTCCATTATATGGAATGGTGTACTAGGAAGTTCTCGTCCAGAGTCACTAATCAGATGACAGAATGAGGAGCTGAACTTAACAGCTCTTATGTCTTAGTACTATTCCTTGTCCCTCAGGCTATAGTGTCTGAAAGAAGGGAGCTATTTCTCATCTTCGGATGTAAAGAAATGTCTCGCACTTGTTCTGTATTTTCCCTGCTTTCCACTTTTAACAGCATCTTCTCTTTGATGCTCAAAGTTGTTCAAGGTTCAGGTTCTTTTTTTGAAACCTGTATTCTATCTCCTTAATGTACCAGTTAGGTATTATGTAAAATTTTAATCTTTGAAGATTAAATCTTTTTTAATCTTACTCAGTTGTGTATTGATCACTAATGATAGTTTTTGTTTGTTTGTTTTTCTTGCACAATGTTCAAAGTAATACATGAAAAGAATAGCTTTTATAAAGGAAACTTAAAACCTTCTTACAGCTATTCCTTCCACTTTCTTTATCAAACTGTATGTATCCCATTAACCTGCCAGTTAATCAAGTTGTCATTCCTATACATGCCAAGATGACTTAGAGTCCAGGTCTACTTTCAAAAGTAATGTTGATACTTGGTATAACATCACAATAAAAGTTAGTCAAGCTTGTAAGTTAGTGGTATGTTTACCTTGTGCACCACACTGAGGTTTAGAGTTATTTGAGATAAGGAAAATAATACAGCTGCAGCAGCTCAGTGTGGCCTGACTTGCTCTACTGAGACTGAGAGACTGCTGTAGCTGCCCACCAGTCTTGGAAATGAAATCTGCTCTGAAGTCACTTGGACGTAGTCTGTAAATATTATTTGGACATAATTTTCAATTTGGCAGTGCTGAATTGATGTACTGAGCTTTTCAAATGCTGCAGGCATTCTGGAGTGTGTAAATGTGTTTTGATTACTCTTTAGTTTTGACTTAATGAACATGA
Organism: Nothocercus julius; assembly: GCA_013398735.1. Classification (NCBI taxonomy): domain Eukaryota; kingdom Metazoa; phylum Chordata; class Aves; order Tinamiformes; family Tinamidae; genus Nothocercus; species Nothocercus julius. The sequence continues at coordinate 2,336,722 of VZSV01000001.1, read as the reverse complement.
GTTTCTGAGTGGTTCGTGAGACCGTTAATGAACTGCTCATCCAAAGGCACTTTTCCAGATACTCAAGGCTAAAGATAGTTTACTTATTCAGAAATTTAATCTCAATAGTTTAGAATTCCTAGATTGTTCCTCTCAGCCCTGGATTACAAAACAGCAGATCATAGCACCATATTAAGATTAAAGTCTGGATTATTTATCTGTAGCCTTTTTTTTTTTTGTGAGATTATCTAAACTATTTCCTACTGTTTAAAAAAAAAAATAAGGGGATTGGGGGAAAAGGTTGTTTTTAATGCTGCATAGCCTAATCACAGTTCCATGTGGCTTGTTTTTTTTTCCCTCAGAAATGCTTTACTATGAGAGATTAAGAAGTCTACTGAATCTGAAAGGTTGTTGCTGGTTGTTTTATTACTGGATTAAGAGGTTAAAAAGGAAATATAAAACATTGCATTCTGTTAACTCAGATGTTGGCTTTTATCACAGATATAAAAAAATGAGTCACTGAGTTCTGCAAGCCCTTTAGTTAAAATCATATACAGAAATGTGTGGATATAAAGTAAGAAAAAAGCCACATGGAACTGTGATTAGGCTATGAAGTCAAGTGGGCCAAGTTGTAACTTTCATTCACCATTCACTTTCTTGGTTTTAGCACATTTTATCATGAAGTACATTATTATTTTCTAACTGGTGCCTTTGCTTTTATTGAACCCTTCCTGGGTTCCTATTTGACTGAATTCTAAATGGGGCTGATGCACTTACAATGCGGCAACTGCTGCCTGAAGTTCTTAAGAGCGTAGTCAATTGAGACATGTCAAATAACTTTTTTTTTGCTTTGAACTACTTTCCAGATAAATCAGTCGCTCATTGCATCACCTTTATGAATAAGGTAACATAAAATATCTGTAATAGTTACATAGAAATATAATTAAACTTGGATTCTCTAACTAGTTCTAGTTCTGTATTTGAATTGCTTGTTTATGTTTTGTGAATACTTTCTAGGTAGACGATGTTATTAGCTCAGATAAATCGAGACTCTCAGGGAATGACTGAATTTTCTGGAGGAGGAATGGAGGCCCAGCATGTGACACTCTGCTTAACAGAAGCTGTAGCTGTGCAAGGTGAAAATTCAGGTTAAAATATCTCTGCATCATTTTGTATCTTCTGTTTGAAATTCAGCTAAATCTCTCAAACTGCATGTATTGTATTCTATATGAAGAATCTAGCACAAGTCAGCACGTTATTCTCAGTTACCTGAGATTAAGTTCATTAATTTTGAAACTAAATAATCTTTTAATTAAAGTAATAGAGCACAAATGTGCCAAAATAGGAACTATAAAATCTGACTTTATGTCAGTGCAGCTTTACTGTTTTACGCTTTCAATTTATATCTAAGTAACTTCACTTTATATCTAAGTAACTTCAATTTATATCTAAGTATGTATTAAACTAGTTGAACTTTCACATAAACTGGCAATTTAGGATTTGTTTAAATTTTTTATGTTTTCTGACACTTCATATGTGATTTTAAATGATAAAATATTTGTCATAATTCTGTATTTCCTTCTAAATATTTCTGTATTTATTAATGAAATGCACAAACAAAATCACTGATAAAAGTATATATCAAGGTTTCACTTTTCAGGCTCATGACCTAATTAATATTTGTCCTAAAACCTCAATTTTGTAGTTATTTAATGGCATTCTCAGTGTTTTGCTTAAGGAAAATAACATTTTAGATGTCATGTTTATAATCTTTAACAAGCGACACTAGTGTGTTTTTCGAAAGCCTGAAAGCAAGTAAGCACTGTTTCTAAAATCATTATGTCTTAAGGAGATGTCATAATTTTTTGAGTTGCTTAAATTGTGATTTTTATGGTTAGATGCTGGTAATAGTGTGTATGAACTTTTTTCTTACTAGATGGTGACAATTTGGAAAACATGGAAGGTGTGAGTTTGCAAGCAGTTACCCTTGCTGATGGCTCCACTGCTTACATACAGCACAATTCTAAAGGTATGTAAATAGCCTAAGGTTGATTTGTCTAAACACTGTATTCCCCTCTTTTAACCACCTCTTTGGACTGTAAACCCCTAAAGGCAGGAAAAATCTGTTTCTCATGTTTGAACAATGCTTAAGAATCTCCAATTCCTGCTGGGGTATTGAATTAACACTATAAAATGAATATTTATTCCTGCTTCCAATAGGAGAGAGGTCAAATAGAGAACATAAGTCTATCCAAATGACACGGCCTTTGCATTTCAAAACAAACATTCTGCATGTGGGATAGGACACAGTTTGTTTTTTTTTAATTGAGGTATATTTACTTCAACCATCAGAGCTTTCACCATTTCTTTTTGAATCCAGAATTTTTAAACTTTTGCTATATAGACATACTGTGCTTCCTCTTCCCTAAACTTTATTTCTCTATGATATTTTACTGACATTTTAAACCAGGAGTTTTGACCTATGTGTTTAAAGTGCGATGTGTCATACAGAGTATTTTTAAGGAATCTAATGATGTATTTCAGATGGTAAATTAATGGATGGCCAGGTGATTCAACTAGAAGATGGTTCTGCTGCCTATGTTCAACATGTACCCATGCCCAAAAGTAGTAAGTGTAATCACAGAATCATAGAATCATTAAGTTTGGAAGGGACCTCTAGAGATCATCTAGTCCAACCCCCCAGCACACTCAGGGTCACCTAGAGCGTGTGGCACAGGACTGCGTCCAAGCGTGTTTGGAAGATCTCCAGAGGAGGAGACTCCACAACCTCTCTTGGCAACCTGTTTTAGTGCTCTGTCACCCCCACTGTAATAATACAAGAAGTATACTTTTAAGTACTGTATTATTGATAAACATTTATATTATCTAATAACCAGTAATAGTTTGGTTTCTTATTTTAATGCAGATAATCTTGAACAGATTTAAGTATTTAGTATTCAATCTTTCTAACTAGTGGCTTTTTCAAACTGTTTTTGAAGTATTGCAATTCTTTCCTCTGAACAGGAGACAGTCTACGCCTGGAAGATGGACAAGCAGTTCAGTTGGAAGATGGAACTACAGCATTTATTCATCACACTTCTAAAGGTAAATATTTTTGAAGTGTGTTTTGTTACTAGAGTTCAAGAGAAACTCCGCAATAGAAAATATGATACTGTATTTAGACTATGACATCTTTTAAGATGATTCCCATTGTAGATTACCTGTTACTTTTACATAGTGACATCTGGGAATTATTAAAATGAGACTGGTTCAGCTCTTCTTTTGGGCCTTATATAGCAGTTATGAACAGAAAAAAAGACAGCATACTTTATTAATTTTTTCATCCAGAATCTAATTAAAGTAAGTAGATATGCTGATAATAGAAATGTAAACCCTTGTATGGATTTCAGTAATGACTGCATGTGAAGATGACAAGAAAAAGCAGGTAAGAAAAACAAATTTCTCTTGAACTGAAGGAGACAGAAATTCAGTTAAATTTTAAAGATCTTTTTATTGATGATTTTGCCATTAAGTGGTAATGCAGAAAACATCACAGATAACAGTCCAAAATGCAAATGTATTTATTTTAAATGAAAATTTAGATTTCTGCAGCAGCTGATGACACTAGTCTTGGAAATAGGCCCACTTTTCTTTGAAAAGTGGCAAGTAAATATTTTAAGTTTGTTTAAATCAGTATGATGAGAATTATATTCTACAAATGGCAATGCAAAGAGGAGTAAGTATAATGATTTTTTAAGAATTTCTTCCTTAAAAGTCATCTCATATTTTATGTGTTTATTTTGCATATGTTGATGTCACTTGCAGGATTCTGTTCTTAAAACGATTAAAATATGAACTATAGATTTTAATGCATATGTTATATTCTTTATATTTTAGTGTGAGTGAATAACATATTGAAAATATATTTGTTTATGTGGTTTCCTTTGTAAGTAAGCAGACCAGTATGTTTTGTAAGTAACTAATGTAAAATAGTTTTTGCACATTTATAAGTGTACAGAAGTAAAAGCTATGGGAAGAGCTGTTTTGAAAAAAGTAGTCTATGCTAATGATATCGATCTTTTAAGTAGTTATACTTCTCAGACACCCTTTGAAGACATGCAGACACCACTTTTCCTTTTCTTTTGTAACATTATGTAATATTATTTCTCAGACAGTTATGACCAGAGTGCATTGCAAGCAGTCCAGCTGGAGGATGGTACCACCGCCTACATACACCATACAGTGCAGATGCCACAGTCAGATACCATTTTAGCTATTCAGGCCGACGGCACAGTGGCAGGTCTTCACACAGGGGATGCTGCCATCGATCCAGATACCATCAGTGCTTTGGAGCAATATGCAGCCAAGGTATCCTGAAAGACCTTTTATCTATCCGTAAGATTTTAATGTAGCAGCATGAGAAGAGTTGGCAGCAAGAGTCAGCAATAAAATTAGAATTAAGAGAGTATTCAGAGCTCTTAAAAAGAGAGGCCTCTGAGTTGTTTTGACAGTACCTCATTGTCATAAGCAGCTCCAGTGTGTAGTGTTGCATAAAAGGAGCAAGGAATTGAACACCAGAAGAAGAGGAGTTGGATTAACTTGGCAAGTGATTTAGAAAAGTAAATTACTTTCTCTAAAAATACCATTGCAAAGCTTTTCCCCCCCCCTTCATTGAGAAGACTGGGGCCTGTTGTATTTGGCAAGGACAACATATGATGCGGTGTAATTTAAATGATTAATAAGATATTCAGTTTGGAAAAAAACTCCTTTGATGCATGCTTTTAATAATAAAAATGTAGTGTGAAGCTCAAAATTCATGTAGTCCACTGATGAACTTCAACAGTTACAATGCTCTTCTCATATTAAAGTTTATGCTTTAAGGACAACTGTAAATCATAACATAACTATAATAATAAACAGTGCAGTTTTCATGGCTTTTTAGTTTTCCAGTGTCCCCGCTCCTGGATAATTATAAAGCTCTCGAAAAGAGCAGAATTAGTCTTCTGCTGTCACTCAAAACTGTCAAATTTTGGTAGAAAGCCAGTTAGGGAAAGTAAATAGTTGAAACTGTTTTTTTCCGCTCTGCTTCTATTTGCTATAAATGAGGAGATCCTAAGAGAGCCAGTCAGATTTGTTACTTATGCCTGTGGTAAGATTTCAAAAAAAAAAAAAAAAAATTCAAGATTTAAAAAAACGAAAAGGTGATTCAAGCATTACTGATCTGTAGTGGCAAACTTTTACTAATTCCCCATCTGTTCTTTCATTTTGGTTTAAAGAAATCATAACTTTTTTTTTAGTAGAAGGAGCTATATTAATTTAAGAATAAGGTTTTCTTTTGAGAAGCAGACATATTTTGCATTTTGACACAACATATTTGTATTTTTGTCCTTTTTTTTGCATCATGTGTTTCTGATTTCCATAGTGTGAATTTATATCCTGAAGTGTATTTATGTATATCTAGGAAAAAAATGTGTGTTTTCTTTAAGCTTTCATTTAAGAGATTTACCTTGAAAAGTACTTTTTTAACTCATCAAGAAAAGACAGTAGAAATGAGCTTCCTAATACTGCATCTGCATTATGTGAAAAAGCAAATAATACCTCAGTTATCACAACCCTTTTTAATAAGGAAAACGGGGCTTTATGTTTGTACTCTCTGTCCCTGTTCACGTTGAGGTACTGCATGCTATTCCTAATGACTAATGTAGGCAAACTGAAAAAGGTACAGAAAGGCGCAACAGTAATGAGCAAACATATGAAATATGTGAGGTAAGGATATAATAAAATTTTGTAAAATTTTATGTTGCACAGAGAAGGGTAGTGACTTCTCATTTTATTTACCAATATAAGGACTGGGAAACATCAGATGAAACTAGCAGGTGACAGGCAAGAAGCATTCTTCTTTTCAAACAGCACAAAATTAAGCCATGGCACTGCTTTTTGTAGGATACTGTGGATGCTAGTATGAATTTAAAGAGTTATGAGACAAATTCATAGAAAAAAATGCCTCCAGAGCTGTTCAGTACGAACATGTGACTTCTAGTTTAGGAAGTTCCTAAGTCACAAATTGCTTGAAGGTCAGGACAATATTTCTGAACAGGTATCACTGCATGCTTGGCCTGTTCTTACACTTTCTGTAGCATCTGCTAGTGGCTGCTGACAAAAAGAAGATGGTTTGCTAGAGGGACTTATAGCAGTTCTCATATTGTTTTTAGAAGACACACTAAATCTTTCTTCAGAATCTAAGACAGTGTTTTAAAAGGAGCTCTAAATTTCTCAGATAACAACTGACACTGGCAGAGATCTTTCTTTGGGGCAGAATTCCCCCAAGACTACAGACAGGTTTAAGATCATATTTGTCTTACTTTCTTCATTAGTTTTGTAAATTTTCAAAACTTAAAAAAAATAAACAGTTGGAAGAAAATAAGGCATATTTGGAGGACAGTGATTCTTCTCTGTTCTCCTTCTTTATAAAGCAAGTAGAAATAGTAAAGATAAGTAGACAGCACAAGATCAGTGTAGGTACTCTGTGAGTGCATACTGAGGGCCAAGAAGGCTACGCCCCTTCCTTCTGCCTTAGACATAGACATTGAAAAGCAGATAGAGTCCTCTTAATTTGGGACTAAGGCAATGCAATCTTCCTCCCAAAGTAACCAGAGGAAAAAACGAGATTACTGCTCCCAGCTGAACCAGTCAGAGGATATATAATGAAATTGTGAAAATGTTGCACCACATACTTCCCTTCCATAAGCTGTTTTCCTTCAATATCCGAGCTGCTGAAAAAGTACAGCTCCTGGGATATGTGTGTGTATGTGTATGTATATTTGTATGGGCGTTGCATGCACATGCAGTTTGGATCATTTGTTTGCATACACACACATGCAGTTTGGATAATGAGTTTCCAGGGGCATTCATGAACTTCTCATTTCATATCATCAGTTCCTTTCTAGGCCAAGAGGAAGTTCAGAATCCAGTCATTCAAGTCTCCCTTGAATCTGCAGAATTTCTCACCTTCCAGCTTCAGAAATCCTTCAGAAGGTCCCCAAATAGCTATTACTTCATAAGCAGAAATAACTGCTTATGGACTGTCTTTTTCAGTCTGCCTGATATAATGTTTAGTTTTTCTTTGCTCTTCAGAGTTGTAGCTCAAAGTTGCCAAAAGAACATAGCTTAAATCATATAATTTAGAAAGATGATGCAGTCTGAAAATCTCCTAGTGGACAATCTCATCCTTGATCTCTAAGGGACACTTTGGTAGTTGATGCCTTGAGCAAGACCCTTTACATAGCCATCAACCTTCTTAGAAGGCTGCTGTGACCTCCTTACTGAACAGGCACAGGCGTACCAGCTGAGCTAGCATTCTTGCCAAAATATCTGAAAGGGGAAGAAAATAATTTGGACTAGATTTACTTGCAGCAATCTCAGCTTTAAGTGTAATGAATGTGTAGTGTATTGTAAAAACCTGTGTTCAACCCAGAGGCAGTTAAGGGATGGCAAGATCATGTAAGGTATACTCTAAATTATTTTTTTCTACAGTGAATAAAAAGCCATTGCTCTTTGAGTTGATGTACTTGAGAGCTTTTTATATTTTTATAAAATATATATATTTTTTTATAAGCTCCTTGGAAATCAGAGGTATTTTTGTCTTCATATAGAATACTGCTTTAAAAAATAAGCCTTTGGAGCAATGTATGACTCCCTAGCTGTTGTAATTTTACTATCTTGAATTGAGATGTAATATATTTTACAGGTATTGTGATTCCAAAGAAGTTGTGCTATTTTAAACAAATAAATTCTGCTCAGGAAAGATATATCCCTTTACTAAAAACGATTTTTTTTTTCTGTCTGAACTAAGTATTATTAATTTATTATAACACTTTTCCCAGTCTATTGATTTAATGCATTTAGTCCTTGCAATTGTTTTGTTTGTGTTTTAAGACAACTTGAGATGGTTATCTTTATAACTATTGCATAATGCAGCTGATGAAAGTGGTGACTTGTAAGTTAATGTACTATAGAATAACCGTGTTTCAAGAGGGAGCTAGAGAGCTGTGGAATAGTAAGCCCTTAGGAACTGCCTTTAACCCTCTGCTTTTCAGATAAATAAATATGGCCTATAATTGTTTTTCCCCATATCAACTTCATTTTTCAGGTGTCTATTGATGGAAATGACAGTGTAAGTGGCACAGGAATGATAGGTGAAAGTGAACAAGATAAAAAAATGCAGGTATGTAGCACAATACAAAATGATTAATTCAAATTTATCTATTTCTTCTGTTCTCTGTGCCCTGCAACCTGCACAGGGGGAATTCTGTTAAGCTATGAACTAGAATCTACTGCTACCCTTCAGGAATTTTTCACCTCAGACCTATGCACCTAGGTTGTATTTTTCACTTTGTGGAAGATTCATTCACAGGATTTTAAAAAAGATATCCAAATACTTTTTTTTTAATGTTCTTTTTCTCTTGAAAGGTAAGTAAGAAGTTATGTTGAATTTCCAAGATTTTTAGGCCGACTCTTTCACCTGTATGTTTCATCAATGGAGCTTACGTAATTCAGCAGTTCTTTTCCAAAGGGTGAACCAACTTTCTATAGTCCTTAAACCGTAAGTAACACTGGATCAAAAATGATGAAAAATAGTAAGACACTTTTAAATAAAATGGTTGTAACTAATATCGAGTTACACATTGATTTCAACCTCAGCCCAGCACAAATTAAAGTAAATATGGACGTAGCTTAATCTTTTGCATATATGCCAACCCGTATGCCATATGGAAATGTGCCAGTCTTAAGCAGCATTGTATTTCAAACGGAAAATGATCTAATATTTCAAAAGATATTGAGGCTTAATCTCAAATTCTTACCCCATAAGGTGACTTCAGTTGGCCAATCAAAATTTAAGTGTCCCAAAACTATCAGTAATTTTCAAAAATCTTAACCATGATTTTATCTTAATGCAAGTAGATATCTACTTTTAGCTCCTTTTGAGATAATATGTTATTTGAGATAATATAATCTTATGTTTAGGTATAAGCGTGTACTATAAAATTTGTAAGCCCTCAGTAACACAAGAACAGAACAGATGTCAGCCAACAGAGTAATCATTCAAACCTCTTGCATATGGTCAGCTTTCACACTAAAGAAAAAACAGAAAAGCTCTTTGTGAATCTTAGTGTGATATGTGTATGTGAGGACAGAAGAATATGTGTGACCAAATGGATATGATATGCTGCTTTCTTTCAAGCCTGCCGTACCCATCTGTTCATAATAAGAGCAGAGTCATATAATTAACGTTTATATGTATACTGCATAGTATAAAAGTCTTGTTTGAGATCTTTGTATCCTTTGTTGTTCATCTGCAGTGTTAACTCTCTGAACTAAGTTAGGATGTATTTGTGATTTCTTTTACAATTATTTTTTGTTTAATCCATTTAAAAATATTTCGAAGGACACAATTCCTCTCGAGAAGTTTCACATTATAACAGCTTTATTTGCTGTGTTCTTTGATTTTAGTATCTAACATCGGAATTTTTTTATTTCTTTAGACAACATTATCTTCTAAAAATAATAATAGTACATCTGTCCTTGTTGAATGGTAACACTAACTGAATTCTTAGTAATGCTCAACTCACATGAACTAATGTATTACAAACATACTGAATATGTCTGCAGATAGTTGCTTGAACAAATGCTCAGGATTCCCAAATGATTTTTTTTGTGAGTGTTCTACTTGTTTTTAGATTATTTCGTTTCCTCTTTGTAGCCATCAATATTGGTAAAGTATTTCAGGTTATTTCCTTACAGATATTAGAAATAACATTTATTATGGAAATGTTTTAATTTTCTTTTAAACCTTAGAATACTTCAACCTTATAGCTGATCCCATCTACATAAATATTTTTATATATGGAAATAACAAAGAGATACAAATGGATTTACTGACAGGTACAGTGCAGGTGTTTAAGCAAGAGTGTACTACCAGTCGTGCATCTTCTTCATGTATCTTTTAAGTATTAAAGTGACTTCTCTGATTAATGGTGAATGATATTATGGGTTAAATAGTAATATTACTAATGGATTTCATGGGTTATATTTTTCCCTGTGGTTCAGGAGAAAGTTGTACATTTGAGTGGACTTCCTTCTTCAGCTTTGCATCTTTAGTCTTTCCATCTTAGAGTTTTCTGATCAGTTATATTGTTCTTTTGATTTTTATGTTTTTTTTTTTTTTTTTTAAACATAGATTGTCTTGCAAGGACACGGAACAAGAGTGACTGCAAAAGCTCAGCAGAGTGGAGAGAAAGCTTTTCGCTGCGAATATGATGGCTGTGGAAAACTGTATACAACAGCCCACCATCTTAAGGTAACAATATGTAAAATGAGCATTGGTGCTGTGGAGGCACACTTTTTATTTGGTAGGAGGGTTTTTGTTTGTTTGTTTTATGAAGTTGTGGTTAAAAAGTTACTGAAGTGAACCAAGAGCCAGTCATAATGCTGATGTTTTGTAAGCACTTATTGGGCTGATCTTCCAGCAATTGATTGTCTCAGATGTTCAGATTTTGCTTAGTGTTCTGAGAAGAGGCTATTTTTGAAAACTAATCATCAAATAGACTGCATTCACTGACCAAGCAAAATACTCTTTGTCTATCAGTGTCATATAAAACACATGCGCCGTGACTTAAATGATGAGGAAAAAATGTTGACTCTCTATGTTACTCATTTGGCTGTCAGAGCAGGACAGAGGTAGATACGTGACCATTTTCTTCTGCTCATGTATTGACAGCATGTGAGAGATCTGTTGTTGAAATAACTGCCGACAGCATTACCACAGAAATTCAGAAATTTGCTCTTCACTTTTTGTTCACTGTAACTTGCATCTTTCTAAGATCCAGCAAAAATTACAACTTTTTTTGAAAGTTTTTATCATCAGAACACAAAGTTTAGTTCTTCAAACTAATTCAAGATTCAAAGTGAAAAGCTGGAACATCTCTTTAAAGCTGCCAACTTCAGATTCTCTTCTAAGTCAGTAAAGGAATTACCAGAACAATAAAGGTATAGAGCAGTCCACATAACACTTTAGGCAGAACTAATCATTTGCCAATGATTAAACTCCTTGCTGTGGCTCTTTGCCTCTGACAAGACAGTCTGCAGTCAGTAACTGATGCTGTATGGATTGTACATTAAAATGGTGTGCTTCCTGGAAAGCACACCTGTGCATTCTTTCATGCAGTGCAAGAGCATCACTGGAGGGCTCACTGGAGTCAAAAATTAGTGGCATATGTGCATGCTGTCTTTAATGTTGCTTGGTGGCTACTCTGCATGTTTTGTTCTTTTTTTGTAAAACTGACTTGAAAGCATTAGATTAGACCTTGAAAAGTGTCGTTTTTAGTTTTAGGGAAAATGCTGTTATCCTGTTCCATTAATTTTTATCACCAATTTAAAAAGAAAATGCTTTTTGAGCATGAATCTTAGGAAAAGAAACAGAATATATTGTCTTTGAGAATGAGGTTTCTGTGTTGGCGGAATTGGATAAAACATTTCACTGAGCCAGAGTATTGGATGTCTTGGTAGGTGCACGAAAGGTCACACACAGGAGATCGACCGTATCAGTGTGAACATCCAGGTTGTGGTAAAGCTTTTGCAACAGGTAATGTTTTGTACACTAGTTACTCCTATCTGTTAGTGTTTTTCTTTATAAAAGATAAGTTTTTATTATAGCCTTTTTTTAACTGCTAAGTAAACAACCTGTTCTTGAATGAGATTGATTTATGAGAACTGAAAAAAAAAAAAAAAAAAAAAGACCAACATTCCAGCTAATGCAGCATATAGAAAAGACAGAGGATTTCCCTGTTAGTTACTGGAAGAAAAACAAGGTTGAAACACTTTTTCTCTTTACTTTTCACCTGATATGCTACCATGAGTTTAAAGAAACAGGTACTTTTCTAACATGAAACTAATAAGTTAAATAAGGTGATAATAAGAAACTTGTTTGTGGTAAGTATCTGCTCTTCTGGTCCAAAGTTGAAAAGATTATTGATGGGAAATTGAGTGTTCTTTATCAAAACTGTATCAACAAGTGACTTTTTCATGAAGTACACTCTATAGTCAATACAAACTATTCCACTCATGCATAATGTCAGCCTTTCATCTGATCATGTAAAAGGCAATTATGAGTAATAAAACATGGAAGGTGGTGAAAGAGAAAAAGTTGTTTCAAATTTATTCTTTTGCCTTTTATGCAAATTAGTATGATGCTTAGAAGTGAAAGGCTATAGGATTTTTTTAATCCTTAGAAAGCAGAAAAACATGTTTATAAAAGAAGTCCATATGATTACATATATTTAATGCTGCTTCTTTGAGCACATCAACAAAAGAAATGCTGATGAGAAATGTCAAAAGCGAAGCAAACACACTTAAAGGATTATGAATCTATTTAGTTGCATGGTGTTTGTAAAGAGATTCAGAACTACATAATGAAATAGTCTCTCCCTTTGCAACAGAATAGTGTATGACTATAATCACCTTTCTGGTATTAGTATCATATGTTTGAGCCGAACTATTGTGCCACTTTACATCATCAGTCAAGTGCGTTCTGTTGACCAAGTACATTTTAAGTACTGAATATTTCTGGGTTAAATAGCTGGGTTAGATCATGAAACTGGGTGTTTGTTAAAACTTTGTTTTAAATGTAAGAACCAATGTGCATCTTTTTAGGCAACCTTCATGTTTTTAGTAACTAAACAAAACAAGGATTTCAGCTGCTGTAGAGGTGTTTTGAGAAATTAAAGCAGGTGCTATCTTATAGAAATATATAATCACTTATGGGCCCAAGATTCAAATTCGTTTTCTTAAATGGATGTTTTGGGGTTCTTTGGTCATGATCTTTTCAGGAAAGTAGAGAAGGAAAGATTTTGGTAAAATAGTCTCTGTAAAATAATTTACAAAGGTCTTAGCCTGTTGAGACTAGTGATATTTTTGATGATGATGAATTCCTGAACGTAATTTTAAAAGGAAGGACTGTTCATGACTACCTGGTGGCACATATTAACAACATCATTGCATATATATTGTTCAGAAAAATTAGAATAGAGTCAGAGCCTTGGAAGTAGTAGAGCTTTTACCGTTGAGTAATTCATGGTATTGATTGCTCTCTGAGCTAATAATTAAATAATTAAAAATTAAAAAATTATTTTGATGATAGTAGTGGTAAGAGACCAAAAAAAAAGGTGCGTGTAAAAGCACAGATTCCTCAAAAGACTGAATAAATATTTGTCTGCATGTTATAATCATTACAATGTATCCCTTTGAGGGAAAGACAAAGCATTATGGAAGTGTGCTTTCTTCAGAAATAAATGAAGAAATACTTCCTAAACTTTGTTCTGTGCTCAGTGTGGTGCAATAAAAAGCATGAGAGGAGTAGAAGAGAAAATTCTACTCATCAGGCAGTTTCCCGACTGGAATGGCCAGCATAGCTTTTGATCATGGTGGTTTCTGAATATCTTAATTTAGTATGTGTACTATTGTAACATCCTCTCTGATCTTTAGGGTATGGGCTAAAAAGTCATGTCCGAACACACACTGGTGAAAAGCCTTATCGGTGTACAGAAGAAAACTGCACCAAATCATTCAAGACTTCAGGAGACTTACAGAAACACATCCGAACCCACACAGGTACTATTATCATCTACGTTTTGTTGTTGTTGTTGTTTGGTTATAATTAGGTGGATATTTTTTCTCTTTGATCATTTTATAACTTTATACTTACAAAATCAGTCTATGTATATTCTCTTTCTGAAGCCCAGTGAGCTCAACATGTCAGCATGGTAAGCATTTACTGTAAATGCAGCATGCAGCATTTCTCAGAAAAGTGCTTAAGCATTCAGTGTACAAACACACTAACTTTGAGCAATATGTGTAACCCTTGCATTGTCACTGAGTCACTTGAGGCCTTTATAGTTTCTTTGTACATAGAAGGTATTGATTTTGCAAATTTAACAGAACAAGTACCTTTACTTCAGTAATGCATCTCACCTTCTAGAAATTCCATACATTTTGGTGTTTTCAGATAACTTGCATGCTAGTTTTATGAAGGCTGACAGTTCTCATATTGTTATTATCCTTATTTCTCTCATATTCTGACAGCAGAAGAATGAATAAAAACGTAATGTAAAAGCAGCTGCATAAATGTACAGAATGTATATCCAAATGTATAGAAAATAAAATTTTATGTTTTGTCTAATTAAATTCACTTCAAACCCAAAACAGAAATGAATTCTGGATAGCATATCCTACACTCCACAAAACTCTACTGATGTGTACACGCGTGTGCAAACACGCTTGTCTCCTTTGCTCATGAGATCTGAAAACACACACACAGAAACTTAGTAATAGGAAGAATAGCCTCTTACACCTATTAACTTGTGTGATCCCATTAATTATATTAACTCACCTTCTAGAACACCTGCAAGTTTCTGCATTTGTATCTCTGACTTTTAGACATTAAAAAGAGAAAAAGAATGAAAGAAATAGTCTTTTCTCAGATTTGGAAGGACAATGCCCACAGAAGAAAAAGAATCCAAAAAGCTGTTCATTACATTTAAAACGACTTTGCTTTCCTGTACTTCCATATTTAAAGACAGTCTGTTGCCATCAGTGCCCTGTTGATGTCAAATGCACATTAGGATGAGGACATAAAAGTATCGTGTATTTTTTCCTTCCAGAACTGTTTGAAGTTGTTGTCATCAAGTCCAACCTCAAACTGAAACATTTCTGTAGTATAAAGAAAAGACTGGTTATCTGCAGATAGATTTTTTTTTTCTTTATGATCACAGTTTTCATGGAAATTTAATATATGTTACTCCAGCTGTTGAGATGTGACTTAAGCCAGCTTTAGTTACCACTCACCCCTTCAAACAATATTAGTAAAACATGGACTCCTGGCAATCTGTGGATCAGAGTTCAGGGATTTCTTCAAGTTACAGATTTAAGAACAGTTGCAGCAAACCAAAGAATAAGAGAGAAATTGCACCAAGTCCTTTCTCTGGTGGAGGGAGCAGCATACACTTGCAGGCTTTGAGGTTCCAACAGCCCAGCCGAGGGAGACAAAAAGGTCTGGGCTGTCTCCACTCTCTGCCTTGGCCTTGGAGCCTTTTCATTCCTTTATCGTGTAGAGCAGTGTTAGCAATCTAGGTTTTCTGCTCTTTTGATCCCAGAGTGATTTTCCTTTTATTTTTACTAGCAGTCCAGTCTCACTTTCTGCTGTGATTAAATGCTTGCATCAGGTTTTTCCAGACATATCTCTACCCTATCTTCTGATACATCCTAGTGGCAGAAAAGCCATTTCAGCACGGGAAGTCGTGCTGGTGGCAGAGTCCATCTTCAGAGGTTGGTGCTGCAGTCCAGCCAGGGTAGACCTTGAAAGTGCTTTGACTTGCTTTGCATTTCTACTACCACGAATTGCAGTCCTCTGGAAACAGGTCACTCTCCTGAGAAGTGCATTAGAAAGAGGAGGCGAGCTGCCCAGACCTGCCGGGCGACATTCCTGCAGGCCTTGCGTAGGAATGACCCAAGCCCAGTGGGGAAGGGCTGCCCTTGTGCAGGGTGGACTGCAGAACCTGGCTCCTCTCTGGTGTAATCTGAGGTTCTGTGTTGAGGCAGGGATTAAGGGAGCCATGGAAACACAACACTGAGGCATGTGCACCTAAACATGCACACCGCCTTGGCAGGAAACTGCAAACCTTCCCTAAGAGCTGCCTTAGGGAGTGAATTACAGTTTCCTCTGCCAAGGAGCTAACTACTTTGGAGTTTCGTGGTATTAACGTCTCTATCAGGACTCTTCTATTTCTGTGTTTTAAATACTTAATGTTTTGCGTGTAGCAATGATCTGCCCTCTCTGCTCTCAAGATTCTTGCGTTTGGTACAGTACAGTGAGTAGGTGGAGCTCAGCTCTGCAAAGGGTGAAGCTGCGATGGGACAGCAGGTCAGGCAGGGCTTCTGCCCTAGCCCCCTGCGCTTGCGCTGGGTGGGTGATCCTGGGTGGTTTGGTAGAGCTGGCGGGTACAGTAGGCAGGGATCAGCCTTACCATTCATAGTGAAATGCAGTGGGGGAATGATAAAAGCTATCATGTTTATATTACACAACTGGATTTCTTTTTAAAAAAAAAAAGTGTTTGTAATTGATTTGGTCTTGGGGTTTGAAATTTGAGTTTTGGGCTGTGTCTCTTTAAATTGGTTTTGCTTCTGTAGGTTAAGTGTTTTCTACTGAATTTTCCTGATCTGCCTGTAGCTTGGTTATATGCTAAATCATGAATGGATTCTTTCCATGTTATGAAGTACAATTGATAAATGACCATTTGTATAATATGTATATGAATTTGGGGGGAGTTAAGTGCATATTAGAATATGAACTGTGTGGAAGATATTCTAAGCAACTGAGTCTGTTTTATACATCATAAAATACTAATTAAATGCATGATGATTTTAGCTTACAGTCTTACGATTTCCATAAACTTTGCCAGATTTGGTTAAAAAAAAGTAGAGCAATCTCCAGGGGTATGTTCCACTCTGATCTCTTCTGAGGGAGACTCTCAAAGAGAGAAGTACATAGCTTCCTTTAGGTTCCTGCATTCAGTCTAAGTGTAAGTAATAATTTTTGTGTTCTTTTGTAACTTTTGCATATGTACTTTTTCTTTTTTCTTTTTTTTTTTTTTTTCTTTTTCCAGGTGAAAGACCCTTTAAGTGTCCATTTGAAGGATGTGGCAGGTCATTTACAACATCTAATATTAGAAAGGTTCACATCAGGACACATACAGGCGAAAGACCTTATTACTGTACAGAGCCAGGATGTGGGAGAGCTTTTGCCAGTGCAACTAATTATAAGAATCATGTGAGGATACATACAGGTACATGAGTTATGTTTTGTAGTGTTTGGAAGGGCAGTGTGCTGTGTCACGCTCCCTTTGTTGCACTGTAAGTGGGCTATAGACAGTTGTATGTATCCTGTCGCAGTGCTTTTTGGGCCTCATCTTTCTTCCACTGACTGTAGTTACGCAGTTAGTTTCTGCACCTTATCTCCCAAGGCAGAATGACGCTGGTTTCAACCCAAAGGTCTTTAAATGCAATGCAAAACCTTGTCTTCGGTTGACATTGAGCTAAATCTAAATCCTTAATATGGTTTGGGGGCTTGCCTATGTTGTGAGTTGTAAAGTACAAGCCTGAGCTGGAATTTGGCTTGCCTTTGTGAGTCACTCTTTCATTACAGTTTTATTTTCCTTTCTGCTGAAGTGGGGGGTCCAAACCTTATGTTCCTGGACTAGACGTGAAAACAATTACCCGGTTTGACTGGCAAGGAGAGTCATCTGTGCAAATAGAAAGTTATAAAATATAAAAGTTAGATAGCCATCATCTTTATAGCCTTACATACTTTATGGAAGCACGTACAAGTTAATGGAGATAAGTTTTATATGTCCATTTTATAATACATTTATAATGTAATTTTTGCATTTATTTCATTATTTCAAGTGCAAAGTTTTTATCTTATGTATATTATATACTGTATTTTTATTATATGATAGTTGTTTAAATATATGCTTCCTGTAGATTTCTTTCGAGGATAAAGTCTCAAAAGTAAGTGAAATGCTGCTTGTGTAGATGATAATTGAGAAAAAATGCAGGGCTTCTGAGAACAGAAGGGACAAAGTTCGCAATACTGTGGCAAACTGATGTTAAGGTTGACGTCCCAGGAGGCCAGAATACTATGACATTCAGGGAAGCAGTTTGCATCTGCCTTCATCTTTAGTGTCAATTTCTAAAGATTCTGTAAATTGCAGCTTTCAGATTAGTGTTCTGTCTTCATATGAAGGACATTTTTAGGTGGACTGACAGGGAGAGAAGAAGGCCCAATTTTTATTGGCAGTTGTTTTTAAAAAGAGACACCAAGATGCTCCTCTGGTACTTGGTGAGCTCCGCTATTGCCACTGAAGTTGGAGTCTGCTTGGTAATCAAGGCGTGTCACTAAATTCCTACCAATTTGTTGACAGTTTTTTATGCGCATCCTAGATAAAGTTGGTTTTATGCCTTTTGTTTTTTCCTAGGGGAGAAGCCCTACGTCTGTACAGTTCCTGGTTGTGATAAACGTTTTACAGAGTATTCCAGTTTATACAAGCACCATGTTGTACATACTCATTCCAAACCATATAACTGTAATCACTGTGGAAAAACCTACAAGCAGATTTCCACACTTGCTATGCACAAGCGAACTGCACACAATGACACAGAACCCATTGAAGAAGAACCAGAGGCCTTTTTTGAGCCACCTCCAGGTTAGAGTTTGTAGGTTTTGAATCTCTTGTTATAACAGTAAAAATGAGTTGGTTAATATTTTAGTGTTCATCATAACCACAGAAATGAAAAGCACAGATAAAAATCTAGAGTACCTAGTAAAGTTATTTAATTTCTTCATGGGATTTTTTAGTATGATAGGTGACCTGCAAACTGAAACTGAGTGAGTAACTGAGCAGTTCATCTACTCAGTTTATAGCAGGCTGAGGATACAACAGAAATTCAAATTGCAATCCCAGCAAACCTGCTGTAAACAGATTGGCTATAAACATGAATGTGGGAGGGAATCTGCAAGAGTCTAGTATGCTTATATTTGCAACATACCGGATTTTTCTGAGTGGATTTTCTAAGAATATGTGTAACACCATATTTGGTGACAGGCTGATACTAAGCTATTTTGCTATAAAGTTGATAGCTTCTATAGACTGTTGTAGAGTCAATTAAGAAGATATGCTCATGTGTTGTAGTGTTCTTTAGAAAATATTTGTCATGGTATCAATGTAACTTGCAAAAATCTGTTATTTTAGATCTGGTTCAGGATAGGAAAAATATATGTAAACTGTATTGTTCCAAAAAGTGGTTTTACTACATGTATTTGGGAACTGCACTACGTGCCTTTTAAGCAAAAAAAGGCTATATTCTGATACCACCTTTTAAGATAATGTTAAGATTTACATTTGCTGAGGTTAAACATTTATTAAGATAGCAAATGTACTTAAATCTTCACACAAAGGCATCACTGTATTCTTCTGTATGTTTGTTAATGAATAACTTTTAATAAGCTGCCAGTTGGGCTTGCAAGAAACCTCTAGAATGGAGAAGTTAACATTTAATGAATTCGTCAAAAAAGTTTGCTAACATTTTGATATTTGGTTCTAAAGCAAATACTCTTTTTTTAATAGGTAATTTTTATATGTATTAGAACTCACTGCTAAACAACTACCCCTGGTTTCAAAAAAAGTCATTTGGGACTTTCTGACTTGATTTTGGTATCTTTCCTTCCTTTATTTTCCTCTTTTTCTCCTGTAGTGTTTAAGACCTTCAAACCCGACTGCCACTTAACCCATGTCATTTAGCTTTCCTGCCAGTATTTAGAGTATGCAAATTACATTCTTGCCTTTGTTGTATCAAACAGGTCAAGGTGAAGATGTTCTCAAAGGCTCCCAGATAACCTATGTAACAGGTGTCGAGGGAGAAGATGTCATTTCTGCACAAGTTGCTACGGTCACTCAGTCAGGGTTAGGTCAACAAGTCGCTCTCATTTCCCAGGATGGAACTCAGCATGTAAGTACCTACCGTGCTGAGGAACTGGCAGCAGTGTGCCCAGAGCTGGCGCTGCTCCACGTGGTTCTTAACATCGTTTAGGATCCTTGATAAATACCTGCTTAGGTTTCTTATGGTTTTGGAGCTGGGTAAGAGTAGGTTAGGATTGGGTTTCCTCTGGATACCTAAATTAAACATATATTGTGACATCTGAAACTGTATTAATACAAAGCTAGATGGGTTTTTTTTTGCTGTCCATGTTTGTGAGTGCTGCAAACTCTGCAAGTCCATTTTGCTCACGCTATAGGCTGTTATGACAATTCCTCACTATAGTTTATTTCAGAGATTTCCAAGAATTTCCTAAATAATTAATATCTGATTGTTACCTTCTTTGACATCTATCTGCACACATTTTTGATAAATAAAATATTTTAGCCCACCTGCCTGTCTTAAAAGTTGTTTGTTAGTGTGCAGTCCTTTACCACTTCTAACATAGGCATGAGAGGATCACGACAAGGAATGCTTTGATGATTCCTATGGATAATTTTTTTTAAGGTGTTACTATGCAGTTCCATTAAGAGGGATTTCAACACAAAGCCATAATTGTTTACTGTCCTGTTTAATTCCGGTATATGGGGAAAATTATATTTCAAGTAAGAAAGTAGTTGAATTGCAAAGAGCATATGAAAAGTGTCTTCTATATCAGAATCAGAGGCAGGCTAATCAGAATCAGAAATATTAAAGGAGGGCTGTTATATTACAGGCCCTAAACACTGCAGCAATGCTAAGTAACCATTTTTTTCCACTCTAAAATGAAAGCCTGCAGAAGTCTTAACATGAACTTTATACATTTATTTAAATTGCTTTTCAGTTTGACTTTAGTTCTGTAAACTGTAATCTATTGACTATAAATCACATAAATCATATCAAATCACCTTTCATATCTGACAGCCTAGTGCATCTTACATTGGAGACATAAAAAAAAAAAGTATGATTATTTTTAATTAAATTTTCATTCCTGTTTCAACTTCTCAACCAATAGAGACCTTTTTAAGATTTCCATTAAGATGAAAGTATGTCAGGTGGTACTACTGTGGTTGGCTCTATCCACTGTGTAAGATGTACCCAGAGATAACCTTTCATGTAGTTATTTGGGATATGATCTGATGAACATGGAATCATAGACTCTGTTGACAAGTATGCCTCGTTTTCTTATTACTGATCCAAAATTTTTTGTTTGTTTGTTTTCCGTAAATGGGTTTATGTGTCGGAATGACCATGGAATATTACCTCCCCATCAGTAAGATAAATGTGGTGAGCGCTGTTTGTCCAAGAAAGAAAGAGTAGAACAAAGAGGGGCAGTGACTCTCAGGAAATACATGTCTTTCAGGAAGTAGAATAATAGTTTTTAGAACCTCTGGCCAATGTGAGAACACTACTAACAATATTTTTTTTTCAGCTATAATAAATACATTGCCTTTTCATGATGGATTGTTATACATTTTATTTCAAATAGAGAAACTGCACTACCAACTAACAGGACTTCATTTTATCAATACTCTAACACTTTAAATGTGTGATAACCTTTCTCAGATATTATTTAGAAACATTTACAGATTCTGGTTTTTGTTTTTTTGTTTGTTGTCATGTTGCTGAAAGCTAAACTCGGGTATCACTCAAGCAGCAATTAAACGTTTTTTAATTCA
Organism: Nothocercus julius; assembly: GCA_013398735.1. Classification (NCBI taxonomy): domain Eukaryota; kingdom Metazoa; phylum Chordata; class Aves; order Tinamiformes; family Tinamidae; genus Nothocercus; species Nothocercus julius. Next base: position 2,315,441 of record VZSV01000001.1, on the reverse strand, counting down.
GCAATGATTTTGTGTTTCAGGTCAACATATCTCAGGCTGATATGCAGGCCATTGGCAATACAATCACCATGGTAACACAAGATGGCACCACTATCACAGTCCCTGCCCATGATGCCGTCATCTCTTCTGCAGGAACACATTCGGTAGCAATGGTTACTGCAGAAGGCACTGAAGGACAGCAGGTAAAATATTCTCCTGTGTATGTGTATAATATTTCATTGTAAGATGAAATAAAATAGACACATAAGCAATTACAGGATTACCATTCACCTATATATATGTATACATATATATATAAAACTACGGCAGTTTCCCTTATCCAGCCATAACATTTTCCTCATAATAATATGATGTGTTCTTCTCCACTGCTGAGAAGAATATGACCGTATTTCAGAATGTCTTAGAAACATTAAGAATAATTTATTAGGTACCAGTCAAATAATCCATTTAGGTATAGGCAAAATAGGATATGGAGATGCTAAGTATTTTTACCTAAGTCATACAACAAATGTGTGGCAGAACTAAAAACACAGTCCCATATGAATTCTAGCTCTTCATCACTTAACATTTTGGGACTGTCATTTCTTTGGCCAGGAGGAAACATTTGTGTATTTTTCTTGAATTTTTGCTTTTCATATACAGTAGTTTAACTTTTTACTAGAAATATAGTCATACATTTTTTAAACCCTTTTTCATTCCAATATTATAAAAATAAGCCATATGAAAATTCAAATATTTATTAATCAGCATGCTCTGTGTACATACATAATCACAGGTTTACAGGCACAGTTAGAGAATTTCTGTGAACTTCTGATGATGTTTGTGTTTTGAAACCTAATAGATAATGTTAAAAAACAAAGTAATGTTAACTTGCTTTAAAAATTATATATTTTGCATGAATAAAATTATTCTCATAAATAGTGGTAGCCTTGAAGTGAACCTGAACTTTGAACTATGTATGAAGTCGGTAATGGTAACAGCTGTATGACCCAGTTAATTCTCTCTTTGGTCTTGAAGGTTGCTATTGTGGCTCAAGACTTAGCAGCATTTCATAGTGCCTCATCAGAAATGGGACATCAGCAACACGGGCACCATTTAGTGACGACAGAAACCAGACCTGTTACATTGTTGGCTACATCCAATGGAACGCAGATTGCAGTACAGGTAAGTCTTTTGGAATGTTTCTTACTTCTAGAGGTGGAAGCTCCTAGTCATGTGATAAAATGAATCCAATAAATTTATCTTCCCTGATGAAACAGTTACACAAAAAAATCATCTTACATTTTAAATACTATGTAGGGTCAGGAAGAGGAATAATAAGCATCTTATTTTCCAAATTACCTAGTAAAAATTCAAAAGGAAAAAAAAGAAAGGGGGCAGAGAGTGAAATTTGAGGCCAAGTGAATCTTTCATGAAGAATGGCATATATATATTCAGTGACATGATTCTTCAGAGTCACAAATCTTCTGTGGAAAAGCACTTTAACTCATCCTTCAGCACTACATACTAAGTTAATGAAGAATACCAAACTCTCAAAGGTAAATTGCTATGAATTTAGCACTATACATAAAACAACTCACCTAGTAAACTGAATCTATACTATTTGAAGCCTGAAGTCATAGTGAAAAATTGAAATGTATGCAGCTATGCAAAAAGATTAAAAATAAAAAATCTCTGGAAAATCACCTTTTGTTTATCTTTGTAACCAAGACAGTGCAAACAGCAGTTTCTATAAATGGTATCTCACATTGTCTAAACACTGCATCAAAAGAGTAATTTCTGGGTATAAATTAAACCACAGGAAGTTCCATCTCCAGGCGAGGAAGAACTTCTTTACTGTGAGGGAGACAGAGCACTGGAACAGGCTGCCCAGAGAGGTTGTGGAGTCTTCTTCTCTGGAGATCTTCAAAACGCACCTGGATGCTACGCTGTGCCACGTGCTCTGGGTGTCCCTGCTTGAGCAGGGGGTTGGACTAGATGATCTCTAGAGATCCCTTCCAACCTCAACTATTCTGTGATTCTGTGAAAAGATAAGTTTAATTTGAATTGGGCTAGTTTTGAGAAAGCTAGAAACCAAGCATAAATTAAAGTTCTGTCTAGAAAGGAACTCAAAACTAAAACAGGTATTTTTGTGAATAGTATTTTTAGAGGGAATAAAGTCACTTTTGACTGGAAGCTTGAGGGAAACATCTAGGGTAAATGCTTGACACTATGCTACTTTACTCAAGAAACACATAATTTAAGTATGTTTACTTTTGTTAAAAATTATATTGGTAGGTAAGTAGAAGCTTTTGCAAATTTTGTATCTGGAAGATACAGTATTTTAATAAATCATGTATTTAAAGTGAATTAAATTCCTTTCTGAAGAAAATGCATTTTTTGAGGTATTGAAACTCAGTATATTCTGCTATCAGAGGGTATCTTTATTTGCGTACTGATTAGATAGACATTATCTAATATTACTCAAAAGAGGTTTGACAATAGTGATCGCACTTGTGTTATAATATTGATTGGCACTTAGGTCTTTGTTTTCTTTTTTTTTTTTTTTAATAAATTTATATCCTTTATTTTATGCAATCTTTTGGATTTATTTATTTTCAAATGCATTTGTTTCAGCTTGGAGAACAGCAGTCTTTGGAAGAAGCCATCAGAATAGCTTCCAGAATACAGCAGGGAGAAACACCAGGAATTGATGATTAACTTCTAACACTGCTACCAGAACAATAGATTAAAAGGTATTTTATTTTCAATCAACAAAGGTCCATGCCAGCAGCAATCCATAAAAACTTTGAAGTTCCCCGCTCATTGATACCGTGTACACATTTTATGCAAGAGCGAAGAACATTTTGTAACTTTTGTGTACATAACCCTTGGAATGGACTGACATCATCTACTTCCAACCGTTGTATATTCAGGAATATGGAATTAGGATTACATAGTAAATTTTCTTGTTACCCTTTCATCAGATTTCAGACTGGTCTACAAGCAAGTGAAAAGTGAAATAGAAGTATTGGAAATAATTTTTAATGTCACGTACAAATAATGAAGGCATTGCTGAAGATTTCAAATTTAGAATGCTATAACAAAAATGATCATTTCAGGAACCCTTACAAGTAATAAAGAAGACAAACCCTTTTAAATTGCTTTCCAGAAATGGAAGAGTCTTGGATTTCAAGCCTTCTGTACATCTTTGTATTTTGATTTGTTTCGTACAAATTTGAATACTCTTTAGATTATCCACCCCATCTCATTCATTGTAAATACAGACTGTTAATGCTGGAAGTGCTAATTATATTATCTTTAAATTGGATTATGTACAAAAGAGAAACTTTGGTTGTTCAATATTAAAGGAAGTAAATCTAATGATTTCGTTTCTTTACATATTTTACTTCAACTGTTACCCTCAAATTATGATGCAATAAATATAACAATATTATGTTGTCTAGCTAGGATAATATTGTCATGTGACGCACTGTTTTACTTTTTAATGAGAATTAAGTTTTTGTTTACAGCCTTGTATAAACTTTTCCAAAGTTTATTTATCTTAAGCTTAACTTTTTGGCATATGAATTTTGATCATAATCCATTATAGTGTATTAACTGTTTAGTATTAATGGTTATTAATTTTAAGCATTCTAAAACACTACAAGAATGATTAACATAGTAATTAGTCAACTAATTTTGACAAAAAGGTAAACTATCTGTTATTAAAAGGAGGTTTTTTTTTTTCAAACAGGTGTTTGCAGGATAAGTACAAACACTAATAGTGTAATTTTTATCAGTTACAAGTGCCTGCAGCTACAAATCACTATCTAGGATATGCTGATAATCAGTGCTTTTGAAAATCAGGACCTAAGTTATTAGAAATTAGAGATTAATAATGGTGATATAAGTAGAGCATTCTTTGTCTATCATTCTGTAAAGAAAAAAAGAAACAAAATATAGGTATGTCTAGTACATACAGTAAAAGGTACCTTTTAATCTTTTTAATACCAAAAAATGTCTTTACTCTTGTCTTGTTAGTAGGCTCATCAAGCAAGTTAAAATTTTGGGCTTCATGTAAGATTCACTCATTGTTTTAGATGAGTGTCAAGAGCACAAGTCTGGCAGCTTCTGAAAGTGAAGCCTCATCTTTTACCATGTCAAGAGAAGAATTAAAAATCTTCTGGATGAAGTGCTTATCAAGTAAGCATTTTATAAGTAATGTGAGGTACCCATTTTACCATAAAAAACAAAGAGTTCATAGCTATGTACGTAGAGGTATTTTACCTCTAAAAGGCCAGCATTGAATAATATGTGGCTGGTTTAGTGTAACTAACTATATCAAAGCTGGTTATAGCCTTTTAGGTTTTTCATTCAAGTAGCCAACGGAAAAAGGCAGTGAAAGTTGACAGTACAGTGTGATAGATATGGATAAAACAAAGACTGTTCTCTGGATCCACTACAGAGTGGAAGTGTCTGCAGCTTAAGTATAGGACTGAGGCTGCTTACTTATTTAGGTGTTAATTTTCTTCAAGTGTCTTAGGAAATACCCGACATCCCACGCAGATAAATATACTATGCAAGAAGGATTAATTACCCGTCAAACAGATTAGTTTCTTAGCTCATTTTAAAAATTAAAGATGTAACATTTGGCATGAACTCTCAAACAGTTCTTTTCCTTAAATTTCATTGCTAACTATTTTTAGAAACGATGACTGGAAATGATTTAGCAAAGAAGTAGCTTCAGTCCTTTTTCTTGTTTCACAAGAGTTTTTTCTGAGCACTGTACAGTGTGAATATTCCTTCAATATTCGTATTTCAATTGGTTTGCTGCAAGGCATTGAAATGTCTCTGTTAGGAAAAGCTAACTTAAGTGATTTCTCTGACTTGTATCTTTTAAAACTCCTAAGTCACAGGTTTTGCTTCCGTATTGATAGCTACCTCTATAAAGGAAAAGAAGTACTAAATAAAAGACCAACTTAGACTGCTCTGTGCAGAGGTGCTTACATGTATTTTAGCTGTGAGGTTTGTATACATAATAGACAATATTATTTTCATAGCTGAGAAAACAGTGTGATTTTTCTTTTTCCTCCCTGCTTCCATCCTGACAGGAACGGAAAGAACTTTTTCTGGTAAGAAAATACTGGTTGTTGGTATGAGGAGGTTCTGCGGTGAAGGTTATACAGAATTAAATGTTAGATAAGAAGACTGACAAAATGTATTTCAGAAGGAGAAAACAAAGAACATGCCAGAAAGGATCGAGTGTTTGGCAGTAGAAAACTTTTGCCTTTCCCCATAGATTCTGCTCCTTTTTATTTGAAGCTCTGTCTCAAAGTGAGTATTTTGGCACAGTAGAGAAAGCAATTCATTTGTGAAAGATGAATCCTATAATGTAAAATAACTTATTGTATCACTCCCTCTTAGAAATTAGCTCCCACACTTAAGAGTATTCTCCACTCACAATTTTTGTTTTCCTTTCAAATTCCAGGCCTGTATCAACTCCTCCCTTAAAGGAGTAAAAATAAAACATCTCTAGACTCAACTTCTCCTTTCTAAAAACAACTTTTCCCTTTTAAATGGTCTTACAGGTTTTTACCACCTCCAGGCTTTGCTTTTACAGTAGCTCAGTGCCTGTCTTGATAGTAAAAAGCGGGAGGTAATTGTTCTGGTGCTCCTGGCTGATGACCTATTGTGCCAGACAGGGGGCACATAACAAAAGGGCAGTTTTTACCTTAAAGAGCTAATGCCAAAGCACACATGAATAGGCTGAAGCTGAGAGACTGTGTTTTTATTAGAGAAAATCCTGAGGACCCAGAACAAAGTTTTCAAAAGCCATAATCCCTGTTGGCATAATTAATCTCAGCCACAAATCAGCTGACTGATACTGGAGATATTCAGGCACAGTGTGGGAGAAAAGGCATGTGGTGTCTGCTTAGCATAGAACCGAGGGAGAGAGCTAACAGTCCAGATAAAATGTCTCAGCTTGGAAGGCAGTTCTTCCTAAACTTTTAGTTCCTAACCCTCGATCATACAGCAGGGAAAATTTTGTTTTACTGGATGGGGTTTGTGTGTGTGTGTGTGTGTGTGTGTGTGTGTGTGTGTGTAATGCTCATGTTGTATGGTATTCCTGAGAAGTCATTCCGTATGCTGTGCAGAAGCTGTTTAATCAATATTTAACCACCAGGAAAAGCCAGTAGTGAGGGAAGGGTCTGAGGAAAAGTGCTTCTGAATCTGGCATCTACAGCTGCTGAGCTCAGGCTGTGCACCTTAGGTTGACTATATGTCCTTCATGCCGAGAAGCTTACGTACCCTGTAACACAACCTTTCCAATTCTGTTGCTCTCGCCTGGTCACTGAATTGTCACTCCACGTACGGAAGAACTGAGCATTCTTTAAAATTCTGCAGCTATTAGATATAATACAAAATACAAATACAAACTTGAGTTTTATTGGTAGGTAGATGGGACCAAATTGATTTTCTTAATCAATAAGGAGTAAAGAAAATGAAAGTGAAGGGTAACTTGTATCTTGTTCAGCTATTACTCTTCAGTTGTTTGAAACTTGAAAAATATATTTATTAAGCCTGTATCATTTTTATATTTAAAAATACAAAAGTTAATATGTGCAATTTTTTTTCAGATGCATATTTTAAAATCCAGTTGGCTGATAATACTCAGGTATTCTTGTTCTTGCAAATCATTGTGTATTTCAATATCAGCTTCTCAAAAAAAAAAAAAAAAATCCAGTGATAAAAACTTTCTGAAGTTTGGACCAATGTGACAAGAGACCAAAAAATCAAGAGACAGTCTCTTACCAAAATTCTTGCCTGTCACAAATAAATAGTAAATTGCACTGTACCTAAAGAATATAAATGAGCTTTTTTTTTTCTTTTCTTGCTGTGTTTTGCATGTACTTAAAAAGGTAGTTCAGGTGTTGCCAACAGTTGTGAGATGTTTTGATATTAGTTGTGATTCTGCTAGTTCCCTGTCCAAAGGAGAATCTGACAGTACAATTAGCCCATCACAGTAGTACCCGGCTGGCACCTACCTAACTCCATCAGGAATGTGACACTGGTCTTTTTCAATTGAGGGTTATAATCAAAGAAAACTTCAATTATCCCAGTAAACACAAAAGCTTATATCAACAAGCAAACATTCTGCTTTACCTCCTCTGTGTATTTTTCTCTTCTGGAAATGCGATGACCTTAATCATTTCTGCTGCTCCCAGAGAAATGGTAAAACATTCATGCTTTCAGGGCACAAATGATGTATTTTTTGTTTTGTTTTTTGTTTGCTTGTTTTTTTTCCTAAAAGAAAGAAGCATCTTGTGTGTTACTTTCAAAGCTCCAGCATGTTACCCTCTGCTTTGTTTAAATTCCTCAACAGCCTTTCCGTGGAGGCTTTACAAACTGATAAGCTTCTTTCATTGCCTGCGGTATTACTTGTTTTTCTGGAGAGTTTTTGACTCTACATCAAAATTACTGCTTCATTTTGGGTGTTCTGTAGTATTTGGCTGAGAGGATTCTGACTGAGCAGGCATCTAAGGGAGAACCACAATGTTCCACAGTTATGTCTCCAATGGGTTTCTTTGTTTTGTTTTGTTTTTGCTTAGGTGTAAAGCAAATTTAGATTTTACTCTAATTACTTCGAAAAATCAGCAAGTACAGGAATGTTTTGTGAGGCGGACAGCATTTGCTGTTATTTGCCTTAAGAGACAGATTTTTGAATGTACGTAAGTTTCTGAGGATTTAAATGGGAAGAAGGTGGCAGGGCTTCTTGAAACCCTTGCAAGGCTCATAACTGCATCTCTAAAAAGGCTTGCAAAATGTCTTATTTTGAAACTAAGAGATGGTTAAAAGGAATACTAGTACATCTGAAAAAGGTAGAATACCCTTTTATGGTTTTGCATATACCTGGAGGGAGAAAAAGGTTAATGATATCAATAAATTAGTAGTATTATGTCAGTATTATGTGCATTGGACATTTTGAGGGTTTTAATTTTGGATATTAATTCTTGACTTTCCAACATTTTAACCTCACTTGAGCAAAAGAATGGAGTATTCTAATTGCACCTGTTGTTTTCAGCCATGACAATCATTCTCTCTTTAACCTTGATGATGCTTTGACAGAAATTTCTGATATGAATGTGACTTTCACTTTCTGTTTGTTTTTGTTTGTAAGTAGAGATTTCAAGTTTTTAGAGGCAGAAATAAAGGCAGAAATGTCTTTAAAAATTGTTAGCATGTCTGCTATCATAGTCATGGAAGAGATATTTAAGAATTGTATGTTATAAGCTTTGCATGTATTCATTAGTTTACAAATAGGTGGAATGGAGATTGTTCTAATTTCTAAATACTGAAACTTTTTGAATTACCTCTATTCCAAGTAGGCTATGTTCAGTGCAAGATATACTAAAAAGGAAGAGAACTACAACATATTGCTGGTCATAGAAATGGATTTGTGTTTGTCTCATTTGTCTCAGACCACAGGTTGCAACTGTACATTAATGTTATGAATATGCTTATCGGAACATCATTAGACAGGTCATTTTTTACTTCAGCAGGGTCTACAGAAGAACAGGCTCCTGATCTACAGGCAGCTGTAGGGAAATATTCTACACAAATATTGAGTAGTTTGGCTGCAAGACCACCTGCGTTACTACCAGCTTTTCTCCTGGAACTAAATGACCTTCAGATTTCTATCAGTTTTCACAGTTCAACAGATAATGAGACTATCCTCAGGCAGCTGTTGAAAGAAACTCGCGAGCAAATCAGCAGAGGAACCAGGACTGGAAACGAGTTCATTTACATTCATAATCAAGGTAAAATCTTTACAGTTGCAATTCTGACAAGAGGAAGTAGACTTGGGATCTACCGTCCAAATGAATTTGACCTCTAAAAAAAAAAAAATCATACTAATTTTCATCTGATTCTACCACTATCATCCATTAAGGTTTGGACAGTGTCAAGAAGGCTTATACATGCAAGACAAAAGATAATACTCCATTGCTTTTCTCTGAAGGCTTGTGCTGGGGAGCAACCATGTTCTTAGTGCCAGTCTCTGGTCATTTATGGACTTAACTGGTTGTAGTGTCACAGGCTTAAATAGCACTGTAGCAGATGTTTCTGAACAGGTAGTTGGATACTCCCAGCAGCTTTGGTGCTTGAGAGCATGAACTAACTTCTGTTTCCTGAAGCTTCATCCTTCAAGTATCCTTTTGGAAGCACTTTAGAACTTTTACTTGGTAAGCCAGTCTGTCATTCGTCATAAGAGACTTCAGGGCATTGTGTAACTCTGAGATACAGAGACTGACCTTTTAAAGGAAGCAATATTGCTTTTCAAGGACTATCTTCTGTTGTTGTTTTATGGAGACATTGGGAATGTGTCCTTCCTTCTCTTTTCTTTTGCTTTTTAATTCCATTTATGTTTCCTGCAATTTCAACCAGTTTCCAGTTTATGTTGGCTGCTGTAGAATGGATTTTTGGCACAATTATTTTAATTTGATCCAAATGATTTGGGGGTCTTGCAGCTGAACTTGTAAGTGCAGGAAATCCTGAAAAGATGGCACTGTTCCCACTTCTGTGGCAGTTTCCTCTGACAACTAGACAAATTGGCCTTTGTTTCATTTCTTTCCCATTCATCATTATTTGGGTTCCCCTGCTGCCCACAAAAGAGAGAACAACTGTTTCCCCTTGCACTTGAAAACTCCTAGTTAAAAGTGGCTTTTTGACAGTGAGTGTGTGCCCCAGATAAATATTCCTATTAGAAAAAGCTTCAACGCACAACATTGCATATACCGTTTTAAAGTATGCAAGTATTTAAAAAAAAAAAAAAAATGCAACTACATTATGAAAACCTTTCAACCACCTGAATTTCTAAAATACCAGTCAGGAATTGCCTGGACATAAAAGTCTGTGCATCAGGGCTTTAGGTTGAAAGATTTACAGTGGATCAAAGGTGCAATTTAATCAGAAAACTCAGGATTATTTTGGCTATGTGAATATGACACAGTGGGAACTGCACAGTGCTTCCCCACTTTGTTCTTCCATCTCCACTGTCAGTGTGTCTAAGTACTCTGCAGTACTTTTTAGTTAAGCAGTGTAGGAGAATCCTACTGGTAGCCATACTTTCTGTCATGGTGGACAGAATAGCAGAGCTACCATACTTGTTCTTGGGGACACTCATCTTCTGTTCAATACAGCAGTTAATAATCCCTTCAAACTAGAGCAAAAGAAGAACTGATGGAAGTGCCAAATGGCAAATATATAGAGAGATGATGAATAAGGTCTTTATAACATAACCACACATTTTATCATATTTACATATTTATTGAGTCCTTCCTCTTATTTTTTCGGTCTCACTTTGGAAATAAACTTCCTTTTTAAACTGTTGCGTTTCTGCTCTTTCTTTCTTTCCCCATTCCTTCTTTATGGTCTCCTCGTGTATCCCTTTTTCTGCTTTCTCATCCTTGTATATTTCTATCTCTGCAGAAATTTTGAATTGTTTCATTTGGTTTTGTTCCACTTAAACTGTTAAAATGATCAGTGATTCAATAGTTTATGGCTATGCAGCAGGGGTTCTGAATTTCACTTGCCACTTACCTTCCTTGCATGGCTCTATCGGAGACTCTAGAAAACAATGCAGCACCAGTTCCATCTACAGTGACCTTGGGAAGGAAACACTGCAGCTTTGACATGTCTTAAAAAAACAAAACAAAACAACAAAAAAATGTTTATTGAAAGCTTAACCTGTTTATTTTTAAGAAAATAAAACCATCATACATGACTCAGGCAAGCCACAGCTAGTGATTAGGATGCTTAAGTCCTTTATTAGGAATTTTTTGCACTTCCCTCTGTTGGCTATTAAGTGAGAAACAGATGGAGGTTACGTTTTGGAATAGCCTTTTCTTACATCATCTGTCCTGAAACTGGAATGCTTCAGCCACTATTTGTTACATGGTGCATTTCATTTTTTTTTAAATTACTATTTTGAACATGACATTATTGAGATTCTGAATTACTGAAAGCCAGACGTTTTTTAAAATGCTTGGCCTGACGTAGTCATATCTCTCCAAATGCTATCCCGTCCCATTTTCATAGCTTGTATTGGCTCCCTGCCTGCTTTCAGCTTTCAGAACTTACACTTTTCAGGAGGTTTTCATAATCTCGGGCTTGGTGTTCCTGTGGCGTGCCATTGCTTGTCCAGAAAACAAAAACCCTCTTGGGCTTTCAGGCCACCAGAAGCGCAAGAAATGCACAGACAGATGGTATTTGAGCAGAAATACCCCTACGTGTGCCGTTCGGGGAGAGCAGCCCCCCGGCTGCCTGCAGCGGTTGGTGACGGTTGTGCCGCCCCAGCGCGGCCCGCGATGCTCCCCGGGCAGCCGCCGGCGCTGCGCAGGACGGTCCACAGCCGGGGCGCGCGCCCACGGAAGCGCAGGTAAGGCGAACTTTGCCCGTCCTGCGCGGGATATCCATGTCCCCGTGGCGTTTCTTGCGTCTTGGGAATGCAGACCGGGGAGCAGCAGCTGTGTGGCACACAGCGGCATGGAGAAACCCCATCCGGACAATTGGGGTGTAGGCCTCAGTGCAAATCTGTATGAAAATCATTAGCTGTTGCATGTACAGGTGTCTTGTTTCCGCTGGCCGCAGAAGAAGAGCTCTTGAGACCTGTTGTTGCCTACGGTCATTCAGCATCCGGAAACAGTGAATATTCCTGACCTGAAAAAGTGGGAGTATGAGGAAAAAAGTGCCTGAGATCTGATACTTCTTCTTCAAGGAACCAGGGACCAGTGGCCCATCTGCAGGAAAACAGGGAGCAACGGAAACATGGTTAAGTACAAACGTTATTCATTTATTTATTTGACTGGGTCTTACCTGCTTTAAATTGTTATACTACAAACTTTTAGAGTTGGGGTCAGTCCATGCTTTTCTTGGTGGGGCTTTTCCATTTGCAGCATAATTTCTGTTATGTCCCAGTATGATTTGGGCGTGACCCTGCCCAGGGTCCTGACTTAACTGTGGCTCTGAGTTAATTTTAAGGAAAGACAGTTCAAACCCTGAACAGAGAGGCAGAGCTGGGAGCGGAGCCTGAGAACCTCTCCGGGGAGAGAGGCTGATTCATGGTGTCCGCTGTAACTCATGGTTGCTGTAACTTTCTCGTTGGAGCAAGTTCTTAGGGAAGTGACTTCACCACCTGAGATGCTGTTTGGGGAGTGTTTCTGAGTGAGGTTTATGAACCAAGTCATTTGGAATGTGTTTAAATATGAATTTGTTATTTTAACGGGGGGAAAAAATGTAGCTTTAGATAGTCTGAGAGGATTTACTGTCTCATTTTGCGGGGCACACGTGAAATTGGGGATCTCGAGCAGCGTCATGCCTGAGGAGCAAATAAAGTCGCTGTACATCGGACTCCCGCGGAACTGCAGCGCCCTGTGACTCAGGAGCCTCCTCCCAGGTCCAGCCCTGCTCTCCAAGAGCCGAAAACTTGTTTTTATTTCCACAGTTTCATGGCTTACGTTGGGCCGGGCGTAAGATGGCGCCGCGCCCCATCGTGGCCGTTACCGCCCCCTCCTCCCCCCGGGAAGTTAAAGGCCATCTCGCTTCCGGGGCAGAGAGACACACACACACAACATGGAGGCGGGCGGCACAGAGAGCGGCTGCCGCGCCCCGCGGCGGGACGTAACATGGCGGCGGCGACGCCCCGGCCGCTCCGCGGCCCAGCCCCCTGACCAATGGCGGCCGCGCGGCCCTCGCCCGGCCCTTGTAAGGCGCGGCCGCCGCCCGCAGCGCGTTCGCGCCAAAGCGACCCGTGACGTGGAGGCGCGTGGCCCCACCCCCGTCCGCCGTGTTTTCAAACCCAGTGGGCGGGTGTGATTGGCTGGCGTGTGTGCCACGTGACTAACGGTCGCGGGAAAGCCGCGGAGCTCGAACAGCGCGAGGCGAGCGGAGTCGAGTCCGGGGACAGTGCCCGTGTCCAGAAGCTGCCGCCGGAGCCGCAGCGAGGCGCGCAGGTCGTCGCGGGCGCGGGGTAGAGCGGCCGGGCGGCCGCCATGAGCTTCTTGAGCTTGCAGCAAGCGGCGGCGCCGCCGCGGCGGGTCTCGGCGCGACGGGCGGCCGCCCCGATCCGTCAGAAGCTGCTGTTCCTGAGCGGCCACAGCGACTGCGAGGAGGAGGAGGACGAGGAGGAGGAGGAAGGCGGCAGCAGCGGCAACAGCACGGGGGAGGACTCTGCCTTCCAGGAGGCAGACTCGCCGCTCTCGGCGGCCCGCACTCCGGCACGGGGCGACCCGCCCCTGCTGGAGGAGGAGGAGGAGATGGAGCCGGCAGCAGCGCCGCTGCCGGACGAGGGGGACTCGTGGGAGGAGGAAGGCTTCGGCTCGTCGCCGGTGAAGTCGCCCGGCGCCTACTTCATGGCCGGCTCGCCCTCGCCGCCGCCCCCTCTCAAGGGCCGCCGCTACTGCGGGCGCTCCCCGCCGCACCTGGCGGCCAGCGGCTACCGGGTGCGCAGCGAGGAGCCCGGCTCGCCGCTGCCCGACTACCCGGGCACGCCGCCACACAAGACATTTCGCAAGCTGCGCCTCTTCGACACGCCGCACACGCCCAAGGTGAGGCGCCTGCCGCGGGGAGCGGAGCGGAGCTGGGCGCAGAGCCCCTAGGGGACGTGCGGGGCCGCCAGCGGCGGCATTTTAAACGCGGACGTTGCGGGGCGCAGTGGCTGGGGCCGTTGCGTTGTGTAACGGCCGGCGGGGGGCCGTTAAAGGGCCGTGGAGGCGGCGCCGCCCTCGCGGAGGAGCGGCGAACCCGGCAGTTCAAACGGTCGCGGCAGCGAAGGCGGCGCCGGCCGTCGGCATCGGAAACACCCCCTCCCACCGCCACCTGGCTTTTTTTCCCTTTTTTTTTTTTAAAAAAAAAAAAAAACACTTTTATTCTTTTTTTTTATTATTGTTATTATTTATTTATTTATTTTTCTCCCCTTCACGGGGGAAATGGCGTATGAGATTGAGCTCAGTATTCGTCTAGGAGCTTATCGTATGCCTAGCGTTAGAAAACTTACTCCGTGTTTTTGGAAATGCGTTAAAATATTCAAAAGAGCATGAACGTATAACATTAAACTCCTTATGAAACGGCCACATCCAAACCCCACAAAAAGGAGAAGAAAAAAAAGTATTTGAGTGTCCTTAAATGAGGGTATTTTTGTGCTAATAGCTAGAGTTAACTCAAAGTCATATTTGCTTCTCCATACCTGTCTGTGAATTGCTCTGCCTTGTACTGAAGTACGCTGCCAAAGTAGTTCAAAACAAGTCCACTGTGCTTTTCCACATCAAGTGTAAAACTGGCTACCTGAGTAGTGGGCGCTGTTAAGTGGATGTTAAAAGGTAGCTTGCTCCTGCAAAGATAACAGATTTTGGAAAGTACTTCCAGCTCTTGACTTCAGACTTGCATAAAATGCTCTATAGTGAGTTTAAATCTAGTGGTAATTAGGCTTGCTTTGCTTCATTACTCTTTGTATAACCCTTTAGAAATAATCCAGGGATAATCCCCAGGGATAATCTTCTAGGGGTCTGTAGACTACAGGTTGAAAACAATAGAATTTAGGCATAAGGAAGTTAACCTTTATTTGTTAACTGACTATCTTCATCTGTCTGCCTCAAATGAGGTTTTACTGATAGCCTAGGCCTGGATGGGGGAGAGGGAAGGGGGAGGGAATGACTTTATAGTGTGGATCAGTCACTTTAGAGATGTTATTCTCATGTGTTGTAACACTAAAAACAATGTCCGTCCACTGTGCAGTACTGCAGAACTCTTGAATTGGGTGCCCAGTTTCCTTATCTTGGAGACCTGGCACGTGTCTTTTTTTTTTTTTTTTAATAAAGGGATCCAATGAAAAATAGTGCCACATTAAGACTCCATACCCCTAGATAAAAATAAAGATGGAAATTTTTAATTTCATCTAGTCCAGGTATGCATAGTACAGTTGAGATTCCCAAGCATGAGCTCTCTCTTTCCCATGGTGTTTTAGGTTTTAGATATGTTAAGGTATTACTAAGATGAGCTGTGATATTCCTGCTTTTTGATCCAGTAGGTCAGTGGGCAGCATGCTCACCAGAATATGGGAGACTTGAGTATAAACCAGATTTGGAGAGATTTGATTATGTACATAGAAAATGCCTTGTCTGACATTATTACCCAAAATATGCACTGTCCTGTGGTGTTTCAGAGACTGACAGCACTGAATAGTGGTGTCAATTCTTGGTCAGTTCTTTTCAGGCCTGTTAAGAGGAGCTTGTGCATCAATTTATTTTATTTTTTTAAAAAACTTGTCACCTAAATCATTAAAACTATATTTTGTGTCTGGTCTTATTTCCACTTGTGCAAATCAGTGTCAGTAGTACAAAATGGTTCATGAAATTAATTTTAGGAAGTTTAGGTGATGGCAATGGCTTGAATAAAGATAGGAAAACAGTGCCTTTGAGTGTTGTATGTGTTTTTTAATATGGTTTTAACGTGTAATATTCACTTTGATAGTTTCTGTATGGATGTAAAGCCTAATAGTTTCTGTGAAATATCTTGATGGATATGCATTCTTTAATCAATTCATGGTAATTTTGCATAAACAATATTGTAATAATGGCTTTCTGAGAAATGTACTTAAGTATGATCCCCTTGCATCTAAAACAACCCTAAGTCTAAAAAAATCTTTGTTTTTTGTTTTGTTTGTTTTTGTTTTAATTAGAGTTTGCTTTCTAAAGCCCAAGGAATGGGCTCCAGCTCAGTTAAACTTCGAGGTGGCTCTCTATTTATGAACGTTGGGAAATCTGAGAGGCAAGATCCTGATATTAGACAAACACCTCATGTGAACATTAATCCCTTCACTCCTGATTCCATGTTCCTTCACAACTCTGAAGGGCAAGTTCGTCGACGGAAGAGGACTCACTGGAATGAGTGAGTAACTTGAATATCTTCCTTTATTTAAGCTTGTACTTAGAATTTTAGCAGCAAGAATTCTGGAAGTAATTGCTTTGCAAAAGTATTTCTTGTTGCAAAACATAACTGAATTCTCTGCTCCGCTTTTTGTGTGTGTGTGTGGGGGGGGGGCTTATGTATGGTGTGAGTAAACTTGTCAGGTAAACAGCCTTTTCAGACACAGACAATGTATTATGACCATAGATTTTCATGAGAAGGGAAGGACGATGAGAAAATACTGCCTTAAAACATAGGAAAAAAAAAAATGGCATAGATGTTAGTACAGTACCTTAATTTTGTGACTTTGTCTTTGCAAATGCCTGGCTTTCAGTTAGAACAAACAAGCAGAAAATGAAAAATAGATTGGGGGGAAATCAAACAGCTGCCAAAACTATACTGAATTTGTGGAAGTAACTAGTGTAAATTTCAGCTCTTGTGGAGAGGATATGGAAGCAAGTGATGGAGAGCTTGAAGATGAGACTATCAGACCTGCTAAGGTAATTAATATTTAGAATTTAGTTTTAAGCTTGGGAGTTTGTGTATCTGCAGATTTAAATCTTCCTTTTTTTTTTTTAATTTTGCAGAGAATCACAATAACAGAAAGTAATATGAAGTCACGGTATGCAACTGAATTCCATGAGTTGGAGAAGATTGGATCTGGTGAATTTGGTTCTGTGTTTAAATGCGTCAAAAGGCTTGATGGCTGTATTTACGCTATAAAGCGGTCCAAGAAACCCTTAGCGGGCTCAGTGGATGAGTGAGTATTTCCTGCAACCAGAAGTTAAAAGCCAGCCCTCTTATGCTTTTTTCTTCCAGGTTCATTCATATCTAAGTCTACAGAATACATTAAAAATAAATATGAATCAGTTTAGTAAGTGTAAAATCCTGTGTTATTCTATGACACTTTTGTGTGTACTGTGCAAAGAAACTGTGGAGGAAAGGCTATTTGATTCTAACACAGATTTATCCTGGTATTATGTATAAAACTGATCAGATTCTCCTCTCTACATTCCTAAAAATACATTCTTTGGCAGTATTGAAAGGAGATGCTACATGAATAAACCCTGCTGTGATGATCTTTGGAGATATTTAAAATGAAGACAAAATTCTAAACAAAGTCTTCATCCTTGTTGAAGTTGGTTTGGGATTTTTTGGCTTTTGTGAATGAGCCTGAGATTCCTGACTTCCTTCCCTTCAGTGTTTTATTAGAATAATTGCAATTATATTACAAAACTCAGGATGTCTGTGTTGCTACACACCAGACTTGACGGCACAACCTAAGAAGTTGAATTTAGCTATATTCATGGACCAGAAGTGTACTCATGCTCCTGGTTTATGATCATCATTAGTTTTTCCTAAAATGTGTCAGCGATGCTTTTCAAAGTCTGCTGCTGACAGTGCTTGTAAAGCATGTAATGGAAGTGGCAGCTCTATCAGGAATCATCTGTAGCAAAACTGAATCTTCATGATTTTCAATGGCTTTAAATAAATGACTTTAAAATATCTGTGTTTATATCTAAACAATTAAGGTGCCACAAAACCTAATATGAAAACTTTATAATAAGTTAAGCTTGCAAAAGGATATGATACTCCAAATTTTTACATCAAGGTGAAATTGAACTAAAATTATTTCATAATATTCCTGCATATTCTTGTCTTTGTGTATGTGACTGTAATAGGCAAAATGCTTTACGAGAGGTCTATGCACATGCAGTTCTGGGACAACATTCTCATGTTGTGAGATACTACTCTGCATGGGCAGAAGATGATCATATGCTTATACAGAATGAGTATTGTAATGGTAAGTAAAGCTTAATTCACTCAACTCTGCACTTGCTTCCAAAATCTAGTTTTTGAAGATATATAGTTATCTCTGCACATTTCTAGCACTAACTAGGAATCAACTGCCCTGCAGGTAGCTCCTACTATCATTGTCTCAAATATATCTGTATGTTCCTTTCTGTTGGAAAAGGCATTTTGGATATTTAAAGCAATACTTGTTAAGTTGTAAACCAAGTTTTAAGTGTTTTTAAAGTACTGGAAATACAATAAGGCATTTTTGAGCAGCAAGACTGAGCAATCTGTCATCAGTCAGCAAGGGAAACTCTTAGCAAGGAAAATATTACAAT
>VZSV01000001.1:2254244-2284576 GCA_013398735.1 Nothocercus julius | reverse complement strand
CTGGGAGCGCCAGCGGGAGCCTCGCGGGTGGCTGGTGGGGGCAGCTCGGCACCTGCGGCCGCCTCGAGGCGGCCGGGGCGCTCGCCGGGTCTCCTCGGTGAGCAGGAGCGCCCTGGTGACCGCCGGCGACCCGCGCGGAGCCGCGTGTGCCAAGTGCCTGCAACGCCCCGGTTGCTGCAAGAAGCCCGGCTCTTCTGCTTTTCTTCACCCCGGGTGAGGAAAACGCGGGCCGCCACCGCGTGCCAGGCTTGGCTGCGAGCTCAGGCTGAACGTGAGCACGAGCGCCAGGCCTGCCGTGCCCTTCGTGGCCTGTAGCGTCACCAGAGCGAGTCCTTGTGCTGCAGGAGCAGCTTGCACAGGTCGCGGAGAAGTGTGCTCTTTAAAGGAATTACAGTGTTTTCCTGTTTTGCCGCTGCGCTTCGCTTGGGCTGCCCTGGTTTGTGCGCCCAGGCCAGAGGTGTGCACGCACAGCGTGGCGCCGTGAAAGAAGCGCTCTCAGTGGTGCAGGCTTGGGGCTGAATTACATGGCTGTAGTCTGGACCGTGGTGGGATTGTACAGCCTGCTCTCATGGCTGGGTTGTTGTTTCTCAGCTGAACTAGCTGAGTTAGAGCAATGATTGTATTTGCCACCGAAGCACACGTGGTGCCTGCCTTCTGTTCTGCTGTCTTTGCAGGTGCTTTTGCTTAGAAAAGATAAAAAAAGAAAAGGGGAGAGGAAATTAAACATGTCCTCTTATTACTGCTGCATATCCTCCTGCCCGGTTTTGATGTTTCATGCTGTCCTTGTGAGAGAGATAGAGAGAAGGGGAAAAAATAGTGGGTCCTAATGCCGATCTCCCTGCTGTGTAAATGCTCCCGAGGGAAGTGTCAAGTGGAGGATCTCAGAATGGAGAAGCATGTCTGAAATAAGACTGCTCCCATGGCCACCAAGAATTAGTTTTCAGGAAATGCAGGAGGGGGGAGTGAGTCTTCTCTTAAGGATTTTTACAGCAAATGGTAAATATCAAAATTGTTACAATTACAGTTACAGCAAATGTCAGTGTCAAGCTGATAAAGTGGGCTGTTAAGGCAGTAGCTCCACTGGACACAGCAGAAGGGGTATGCAGAATAGCAAAAAAGAAGATCCCAGCAAGGTGATTTATAGCTACGTTGCATTTTCCATCCCTGTTACCACAAGTGAGATGTAGTGCCCTTGGAAGCTGGTGGTGAGGAGATCAATGAATGTTGGTGGTGATGGGTGAATTAGTAGAGATCTGTGGCATTAGAAATAAATGCTTAATAACTCTGTGAAACTTATGCTACCTGAAAGTATATTAGAAATCTGCTTTTTGATTATCAGCATGAAAATATTGTAACTGTCACCTCAGCACCCTAAAAAATAGTAAGAAAACTTGGTCATTTCTAGTTTCTCTACCTAGAGAGTCATCTTTGGTCTTCCTGTGAAAATGAATCACTTTAATGAAATGGTACTAAAATGCTACGAGAAAAAAACAATGTGTGTTATGCAGCTGAGACTCCATTGTGAAGGGTTAAAACTATGCATTATTTTTAATATACTTCAAGCAAAATGGTGAAGCCAAGTATCTTTATGCTCCTTAGTCTGGAGATAGAACAAAGACTCAGAGGAAAACCTGGGACTTGCTTGAAATAATAAGGATTTCATGAGATATCCTTTATCCGTTTGTATCCTTTGTATATGATCTGACTTACTAAGAGAAAAGGTAATAAGATCAGTCCTCTGTGTAATTTTGAATATTATATTTTCTTCCGGTGTGCACTGTTTTTTTTTTTTTTTTTTTTTCTAATTGGTAATCTCTAGAAGTTTTAATTTTGTTAATGTTTAATGTTACAATGATTGCAGATACTTTTTTTTTTTTTTTTTTTTTTTACCAGCAAATGTTTATCAGCAAAAACATTTGTGTTTTGTTGTGCATCTAAACTCGTATCTTTATATGTGAACACAATTATTATTTTGCCCACTTGTTTCAGGAGCACTTTCAAACAGCAATATAGTGAGCTTGAAGTTTTGATTTTTGTGGATGCAGTTAGAGCTGCTGTCCTGGTTCTAGTGCAGACTATGTTTCAGCTGACTGCTTACAGCAGTGTGCAAGCTACATGCAAATACTTGTGTTCCTCTATTTCACTTAGATTCACCTTTCTTGCAATCTGCAGTTTTAAATTTGATTATTTCAAAAGCTTCTCCAATGTGTCAACATTCAGCCTGCTTTTTAGCCAGATCTCGAAACACTTACAGTAGTTATAAATGTCAATACACTTAGCAGCCTTGTAGTATGTTTGTATGACGGGATCTTGGAAATAATACATACCAAATAATTTTTACAGTCTTTCTGGAAGCTGTTCCTGGCATTGCTTTGTGATTTGTCTCTGTTTTGGCACTGAGACTGTTTGGCCGTTCTTGTGTTTTGTTTGCTACTACTGGGCTAGGTTTTCAAAGTCTCGCATTCCTGATTCATAGCTGCAGATTGTGGATGGTTACTACTTTGTGAGTACTTCATTTGAGCAAGAAAATGTGGGTGACCAAAATTACTAGTCAAGTGTAGAAAATGTAAACTAGTCTTTAATTGTAGGCTTATTTATTGTCTTGTCTTTATTCGGCCTTTTTGCTAAGTGGGAAGTTGGTAGTTGTTGGGAGGAGGAAGAATAGTGTTAATCAGGACCAAGAGGGACTGTCCAAGAGAGAGGAAGACCTTGAACAATGCTGTAAAGAACTGGAAAGGTTGAGAATCTGTGACGAATGGGCAGGACCCCTAAGACAATTGACTTTGTACAACATTGAAGGATGGTAGGAAATTAGTCATTGTGACTCATTATGAGAGAGTTGTACTGGTAAGTTATTAACTGGAATCAAGTGTATTTGTAGTATTGTAGCAGGAATCCTGGTGATAAGCTGCTATGCAAATGCACCTCGGAAGGATGCCACACATGCAGAAGGGTTTGCAAAGGAAGGGAGCTTGTAGACTGAGGCAGGGGCGTTAGGAAAGGATGAGGCCAAGTTACTGAGCTTGAGCTTCAGTAGGTCAGTAGCTTATTTAACTGTTGTTTTTGAGGTTTTGTCAACTGATTTCAAAGAACAAGTTGAAGAAAGGCCCATTATATCTGTGGTATTTACTGGGAGCTCTTCCTAAGTGCCAGAAGCTGTACAAGAGAAAGGCATTTCCAGTGACAGTTCAGCAGATGCAGACTGGTACCGTCTGTTGTGGGGGTCCAAAGGAAACTTTTTGGTGGTGAGGGGAAGAGGGAGGTGAGGCTGTTGAGAATGATGACAAATGATCATGCAGTGTCCTAGAAAAGGGGGAGCAAATGAAGGAACTAAGTGGTGGAGTGATGGCAGCAGAGGTGAGGAGAGTGGCCCTAGCTTCATGTCTAGCCTCATGAGCCAGCAGAGCTTGGGCATGAATTGTTCTCTGCAGGGCCAGAAAAGAGGGTGCCGCAGAAAATCAGGTGTTAACCACGAATAAAGTATCTGAGTAAAGTATCTGCTACGTGGATGGATAAGAGGCGGTCTCTAGGAGGTGTTACGAAGCAAGAAATATAATACTTAGACATATCCTGGTTGGAAACACCCCACGCTTGTGTCGATAGGCCTACAAGGTGGTGGTGCCCACACTGATGAAAGAAGGCAAAAGGGAGACATTGTGAGTAGGCTTCTCTGGCTGACTAGCTGCTGACATGGATGTCGTGGAGAGATGGGCCAAGAATGTCTTGGAATGGACTAGCACAGAGCCTCTGAATGGAGCTGTCAGCTTCTATAATACCAGCATTTTAAAATCTTTAAAAGAGGTAGGAGGGAGGAGACCCAGCCCCCCCTGAAAGATGGAATGGAAAAAGAAATAAGTACTGAAGAAATTCTCAATAGCTACTCTACGTTTAATCTCTTCCGCTAAGGGTCATGCTATAATTTGGGCCAAATTTTTGTCAGTGAGCAATAAATAGTCTAGCAGACTTTTCTCTGCCTTTTAGAAGCGAACATCAGTTTTATGGACAAGGTTAAATGGAACTAATCAGATGGTAACACCTCAGCATGTGTGTACAAGTTTTGGAAAATAGCATCTTGGAATGATTAGAGCTTAGAAGGCAGCAGCTGTGCAGAAGCAGAGTTTTGCTGGCCTTCGATAACTCTGGGTGGAGCAGCATGAGAATGGGAATGAGGAAAGTACATTCAAAGTCTGTAACAAGGGGCCATGGTGCTTTCTGACCTTCTGGTGTTCAGCTTGCTTGTTTCAGCTGATTGCCTACAGCTGAATGGCAAAATGCTGATAAACCAGTATTTCTTGGGGACCGTTAGGGATCTTTGTTACAAAACTTTTCATTGAAAATGGAAAAAATAATGCCAGTAATGCACTGTTTTTGTGGACCTTTTGCAGGCCTCACTGTGTAGGCTCATAGACTACATTTTGGGAACCATTGGTCTATCCATTTGCTTGCAGCACAGAGAGACAAGTTTCTGGCTTAGGGCAGGAGCTGGCTCTGGTGTGAAGGTAGATGGTTGAACGTCGCATCCAGAGCATAATAAGTGCTGAAAGAAAAAGCTGCCTAGCAACCCTGTGGGCATGGGGAGAATAATCCTTACGGGGGGAGAATTTCCTCATGATTGACAGGGCTTCTGCAAGACAAGGCACTTTTCTGTACCCCAGTTAAACCAGTTTTCAACTGTTAGTCTTTTTAAAAGATGATAATTAAAGTAACTTTTATGATGATTTAAAAAATGAAATGAGAATTCAGTGCAGATGTTTTCAAGCTTAACCTGCAGCTGAAGAATTCAGATGGAGCTTGGCTGCATTAAAGACTGGCAAGTATTGGCAAGCGTTGAAGAATTTCCTGAGTTATGAAAAGAGCGCCGGGCATAGGAGAGAGAGCAGATAAGGTGGATTTTAGAAAATGATTGCAAGTGGAATTCTTTCATGGTAATTAGTTGGTTGGTGCTGAAACCACATGCATAGGGTTCTCACAGCAAGAAATCTAAGGAGGAGAGAAGAGAATTAGCTAAAAAGTACACAGCGAGGAAGTGTTTCATTGAGAATTTAAGTAATTTTGGTAATGATTGGTTTATGTATATATATATAGTATATAATCAGTAATCAGTTACTTTTTAAAATATTTTTACCAGCAACAGCTTGATTGTAAAACTCAGTTCACCTCTATCAAGAATGTGTCCACCTTCCATAAATAACAACATTAAACTGAAATAGAGGGGAAAACATAATACAAGTTTCCCCCCACATATAAATCACGTAGACTCAAATGCTTTTTGTTTTGTTTTGTTAAGAATAACGATACATTGTAGGGGACTAGACCCTTGATGGAGTGAAGTGTGAAATGTGAAAACTTACTGATAAAATTATATTCCTTTGGGAAATGCAGCTTTTTTTGGTAGTATTTCTGATGCTCTTGTGTTTCTGTTCTTAAATTTTTGCACGTGGCTAGATTTAATCGCTTAATTTTGGCATGCAAGTAACAAAACAGATATTTCTCATGGAAATGTGGGCTTTTCTAAAAGAAAATGCAACTTTGGAAGTGTGTGTAGAGGAGTGGTCCCCTGAACTTATATTTGGGATGTCTTTGGAGATTTTTGTGCTAATCAGTGCTTAGACTTGTGTGTCTCCTAGCATCTCTAAGGAAAGTAAATTTGTACAGAGATTGTTTTCTTTGGAAAAAAAACAGTTTTTAAGTGTGTGGTATATGTCTGTTTTTCTAGGCTCTAGAGATATTAATCTTCCAGTTGTTTTGCAGCTTCTACTTCTCTACTGCTTTCTCTCTGCCTCATCTGGATTGTTTTTTTTTTTTTTTTTTTTTTAATTCTGCATCACACAGTGAAAAAATGCAATATACCAAATGTTACATTTAAAGCTGCCCTCACCATTTTTTTAATGTAAAACTATGTGAGAAGCAACATGTATTTCTAACAATGTAGCCTATTTTACTTCTGCATATATATGTATTTTTTCCTTACTCTTGTCTTTGCTTCTTCATTACATTTGGTAATGGACCCTATTCTTGAACATGTGGGGTTCATTCCTTAACCCAGTTCCTGTGCTGGTGCCTAGTCTGTAGCAAGTTAAAGACCTGTTTGGGAGGAGGTCGCAGGACTAACCCAATGCACAGGAATGTGTGAAAAGCAAACAGAGGGGTGCTCTGTCTTAGAAATGTGCTAGTGGCCCAGAAATAGCTGTTCTTCAGGTTCTGTGTTGCTGTCATTGGTGTGAGTTTGTGTGTGCAAAACAAGGCCTATGTTGAAAAACTTAAGATGCATTGACGACCAGTCAGTTTTCAGTAACTTTGCACTTCCTTAAAACTAATCAAGCATGTAGCCTCTTCTTGAAGGTCGTTTCTCAAGAAAGACTTGAGGGTGGTTGACATTAAACTCCTGATATAATTCATGCAAATACCTTTTTTAAAGAAAAACTTTTAAGAAGCACATCTAAACTCTTCCCCTTTTTGTGATACTGCCTTTCCTCTACCAACTGAAACACAGCGTGAATGTTGAAAAGTAATCAAAAAGCAAGCATTTAATTTGAGTGGTCATTTCTTTGTAAACTAAAGGAACATATTGAACTGTTTCTTTCATGACTTGTTTTCATTAGTTAATGAATATTTATAGTTTCAAAGACTAGAGGTTGCTAGTCATTTTCCCCCCAAGTGTCTAATTACTTTGGTGGTTTTGCATATTTCAGGTTGTCAAATGCATTAGTATATGCATAAAAAGGGTAACTTCTATAGGTATGTTTGCACGATATATAACAAAGAACCTGTTATAATTACATATTTTGCCTTCCAACAAAAATACCCAAGGCAAAGCTCATGCTGACAAGAAGATTTCACTTTCTGTGCATAGTCTTAGGAATTGCAGCTCTGCTGTGAAGGGAATACAGTGGAATTAAGGTCTACAGTGGTATCACTGATTTCTGTTCTGTTCTTAGGTCCTCTCTCACAATTTGTGCACAGTGTTGAATGTTCCCCATGACCCTGTGGCCTTGGAAGAGCACTTCAGGGATGATGATGAAGGACCAGTTTCCAATCAGGGTTATATGCCTTATTTAAATAAATTCATCTTGGAAAAGGTAAGTTTTGAATTCTTATGTTCTGTTTTCTCCTGATCTGTTTTGTATGAGTATCTTAACTCAGGGTCTTACCTTTACAATAGACTTTTACTTGCAGGAAGCATACCTATCCAAAGAAAAACTGATGGTAAATGTGTCTGCATTGGGCAGGACAAATACTCAGAGGAGTCTGTGCTTTAAAATGGAAGGTTGCACACTTTTTTTTTTGTTTTTTTTTTTTTTCCCTCTTCTCTCTCTCTGGTTTCTGCTTCCTGTTATATCTCTATTTTCTCTAAACTCTGCTCATGCAAAACTGTGTTCATATTACTAAACAACCTCAGTTTAAGTGTATTCTAAAGTGTCTCAGAGCTATAATAGGCCCTGCTTTATGCTGTGGCTTTGATAGAGTGGTGTCATAGTCTGCTTTGCAACCAGGAAGGGCAGAAATGTCTTTAATGTGGGTTCACAAAGTATG
The DNA here is from genome assembly GCA_013398735.1 of Nothocercus julius. Taxonomy (NCBI): domain Eukaryota; kingdom Metazoa; phylum Chordata; class Aves; order Tinamiformes; family Tinamidae; genus Nothocercus; species Nothocercus julius. Next base: position 2,277,043 of record VZSV01000001.1, on the reverse strand, counting down.
TTAATTAACAGATCCCCTTAAATAGTTACAGCAGGTGATATCAGGGTGTGTTAACAAGTTTGGTGTTCCAGGTTCTTTCCTATAGAGTCTGAGCACTGTTCAGTTGTCTGTGTTTTTTGTGCTGTGTGTTGTTTTGGGGAGCTCTGGGAAGCTCCCCCTTCCCCTTCCCACCTTGATCTAAGCAGAGGAGGTCACTGGACCAGAGCTCTTTTCTGGGAGCTCTCTGTTTGAGATTTAGGCTGAATTTCCTTAAAGTAAAAAAACAGCTTTTTGCTTTTCTGTCTGACAGCCTCTCTTAGAACACTGTTGGAGGCAGTAAAAAATAGCTGATGTTATGATGAAAATATATCAATTTGGTACCACTGATTTCTCTTACACTAGGGGACTAACACCGTAAAGTTTGATACGTTGATACTATGGCTGCAGAGATGCATATATGCTTTCTTTTATAATGTTAAAAAGTCTTGAACTGATTATATCTGAAAAGTTCTATCTGACAATTTCAGATTAGACTTTTTAACCCAATTTGCTAATTGTTCTGTTTCTTCAAGTTTTTAGTCTAAATTTAATATTTAATATTGGTGAGAAATGCAATACTTACCTGGTACGGAGCCTTGTAGCCTGGAACAGGAAAAGCCTCATATCTCTGGCTCAGACAAGCGAGCCTGGGAGGTTACTCTCTGCCCATCTGTGCTCTTACCAGTCATCAACCTTTGCCTTCATAGCATTTGCTTCCTTTCATACCCTGTTTTCTGTGTGAGAGCTGATGGCTACACATAAAGATACCCACTTGCTGCCTTGGCTGTTTGCTGTTGTCCTTGCTTTGTCACTGTGAAGGCTACCATTTCAACTGCACTTAGTGTTGAGCCCCTATTTGAGGGCTATTTGAGCTCCTGTAAGATTCTACTGAGATGAAACTTCATGGACAAAGAAAGAGCCTTTTTTTATTTTGACTGAAGGATTACAGTTGCAGAGTCTGAGTCACAGGGGTTTTTTTTAATGTCATTTGTGGGCAGTAGCAAGCCATTAAGTCAAAGGAGAAAAAAGAAAAGGATGGAAATGGAAGTTTGTTTCAAATATAAGCATGTTTCCTTGTTTAGGATGTTTATAGGGTGACTAGGGAAAAAGTTAGGGAAGTGAGGAACAGTTCTACTAATAAATCAACACTTTAAATCAAGAATGAAAGACCTGGTTAGATAAACAAGTTAACTTGACATGAACAAAGGTGTGAATTTACTGTTCTTGGCTACTCTGTCTTGTTCTTGCTCTGTTCTTGGTTACTTTCTTATCCTGTGGTAGAAACAAAGGATAGGCTACCGTTTTCATCAGTGGAAATAGTACAATTGCAGGTATTTTTTTCAGCTGTTTTATTCATACTGTTCTGTGATAGTTGGCTTAAGATAATACTAATGGTATGGATATCCATATGGATGTTCCAAACATGTTAAGGAACAGAATTAAATTGCCTGTAACTTCATGTTATTTAATCCCAATTAAATGTTTTCAATCAATTTGATATGTTCTAGTAGTAGTTAGTCAAATTCTGTAGACACAAGGCTGTCTTTGTGGACTTTAAAAATCTTGATTGTGTCATGCTTTTCAGAGATGATGTATTTTCCTATGTCTGAAATAAAATCTATTCTTTTTCTGTAAGTGCCCTTTTCAGAAGGGAACTGTCGCTTGCCAATATTACATCTTCGTAATTTGTTTTACTTTGTTTCATAACTATTCTAACATGTTCCATTTTATAATGTATATTGTTCAGTGCCAACTGAAAATGTTTCCATTATACTCATGCTCATGGTGGTATTTTGCTACATATCTTAGGAGGGAAAACACATCAGTGGGGGCAAGCAAAGAGCATCATTCTAAAGCTTAGGTTATTTCGTCTTACAGACCACTTATTGAATACCAATGCTCAATATATTTTTGGAATTGATCCCATCATTAGTACTTAACCCAAATATTTTCTATATTTATTTATATTTTTACTTGATTAAGCTACCAGTACTGGTATATTATACTTTGCATAGCAGTGTAAATTTAAGATCTGTAAGTTTTATGGATTTTATTGTGTTTTTCTTGTGATACTTGGAAAGGGAAGGCAGGTGTCCTTTAAGTATGGTGTTTCTATCTCTGTGACTTTAAGTTGTTTCCGGGTTGGAGGACTCAGGTCGTCTGCTTGTTTCATAATTTGGATAGATACACAAGTAAGTGATAGTCGCTCTACAGTTAATAGTGTGGGGTACTGTAGAAATTTTCAAATGAAAGAGACACATATAGTGGAGACCCAGTGAAGTACAATTGAAAAAGCACGTACTAATGCTGAGTAAAAAATTTCTGTACAAGGATTCATTTGTTAATCAAGCAATTGAATTGTTGGCTATTCATGCTGGTTGCAAGCGGGATGAGTGTTCTGCTCAAATAAAACTGAAATACTGGTTTCTCAATAGAGTTTCTTAAACATAGTATTTTAGTTTCAAATAAAGATGATTTATTGTAGGGTTCGTAGTAGAGTCTCATGGTAATCAGTTATTTTTTAGAATCTTTCCAAATTGGAATTCCAGGATTGTTTCTGGCCTAATCTGAGTGTATAAATACATGTTTTGTTCATGTCGTGAAAAGACAACTTGTATTTGCGTTTATGATTGTTTGTTCTTTTGCCATCAGGTCCTCCTATCTAAAAACCTTTACAGCTTCTTAGTTAAGTTAGAGGTACCTTTATGAATAGTTTCAAGTGTAACTTGAAAATCTATCCAATTATCTTCAGTTTATAAAATGATGATTAGAAATAATCCCTCATAAATGTGGAGAGGTTTTTATTTAGAGTGATTAAAACATGGCCCTTAAATTGGAGCATTGACCACCAAGCAAGTCAAAGCAGCACAGCCAGGACTTAGGTACTATGGAGTTAGCTCTGAAATGATTTGGTTTTAGTTTTTATTTGTTTCTTTGTTTCTTTGTTTTATTTTCAGTTGTAGGATTTTCTTCTTCCTTCCCCTCAGACCCCCTCAAATATTCCTGAAGAAATGATACACCAGAAAAAGTTGGCATCACTACATGAAATTGTTGAGGAAAGTTGTCTTCTTCAATAAAGAAAACTATTCAGTTCCATACACCCCAGAACAATGCTGGAATTATATCCTTTATTTAGCAGCCAGCTTAATCATTTATGCAAAACAAAAACAAAACAGGGGTGAATCATAGTTATTTTGGAGAGCTGAGCTTGTGCGCTAATCTGTTTATTTATCCTGAATAATTTCTAAATAGTCCCGCTGTTACTGTGTTACTGGTGCCACATTGACCTTTTTTTTTTAAGAATCAAATCTGAGTTCTGATCAGAGGACCTGCTTATGTAAGCTGGGACGCTGGTGGAACTTTGTCATCTGCAGCAAAGTGATGCTCACATGCTCACACCTGCTGCTCGGCTGCTGCCACCCGTGGCAGCTGCAGCACCCCACAGGTGACGTGGGTCACCTCTGCATGGTCCTGCTTTGCCGTGTGACAACAACCATCTTCTTGTCGCGGGGACCAGAGCAGCCCGTTGCCTTGCACTGGTGTGGGGTCCTTGTGCGAGGTGTTTCACCACCCCTCTACCTGTGCGTCACTGACAGCTACCTCACTTCAAAATATGAGCTGGAAGTTGAATCCCCTGCTGTATTTGTGGTGCTTAGTGCACTTGCCAGCTGGTGGCTCTAGGAAAGGAGCTACTGTGCCTGGATATTCCTTCGGAGCAGCACAACCGCGAGGCTTTTCCAAGGCTGAGGTGTTCATTGCCTGGGCTGCTGTGACTGCTTTAGAAAAGGGCTAGGTGGGGAGGGCAGTCAGGGAAAAGCAAGGGAAATGCAGCCCTGGGATGAGGCAGTGGCAAGCAAGAGGACACAGAAGGAAAGCCTGATTCTGGTCCTGCTTCCAAAGAGTATTTTTGTAGTTTGCTTGATCAGCGTTTCATTTAACCTCATGTTTCACATGCAAATAACCTGGACGCAGCGCTTGTGGCTGTAGAAGCTGGAGCTCCTGCAGCTTCCACCTGCTTCCAAGGGCAGCTTTCAGCTGTGGCCTGCTTCTTGCAGTGTCACTTGCCCTGGTGTCTCATAGCATGCCAGGTCTATCGTTTTCTTCCATGGTCTCACTTTTAGTCCTTGGAACTGTATTTAAGGTATTTGCTGGCATGCAGTTGGTTTCCTGTTTCCCTTGGCCTTTTTTTTCTCTACCCACATCAGTTCATCCACTTCCTTAGTTAAGCTTTAAAAAAGTTAGCCACTGTGGCTCAACCTCTGCTATTTTTGACCGCTTACCAGACTGGGTAGGAAATCATACAGTTCGCTGATCTGTCCTTCACACATGTAAAATGTGGTTTGGTCTCTCATAGGAAAATCTGATCTGAACATTATTGGTATCATTATCAGAAGAGGTGCAAGAACCTGTTTCTTAGACGTGCTTTCTGCAACTGCAAGAGACTTCCATTGCAATGCAAAGCATTCAGGCTGGCGAAGACATAGCATGGCAGAGCTGCAGGGAGATGCATAGGTTTAATCTCTAACATAAGCGAGGGTTTAAAACAAAATAGAGGAAATGAGGACTTTGCCATATGTAAATAATTCAGAGGTGTGTATGCACAAATATTAGATATGATAAAGGATAACAAAAACAAATGGTTTTAAAATCTGTTAAGGTAAAGATTTGCAAGTCTGTGAAGAATGAAATTTCAAGTGGATTAACTGTTCAAGAAAAAAAGTTATAACTTTTTCTTGCAATAAGTACATTAGAATAATGTAAAGTAGAAAAATAAAATAAAGGTCTTTCCTGATTACTGCTCCAATATTACTTTTGGTATAGCATCTGTAGCTTTTGTTTGAATATATTAAATTTGGAAACCACTTTATCTCTATAACTCAGTATCAGAAGGTGAGTTGTAATTAAGAAAGTTAAGGTGGTGATTTGGAAGTGAAGGCTGTTTTGCTTGAATGAATGCTGAATGCGGTATAGTCTGTTTCACTTGAAGTCAAGGTGTGATTAACTGAACCAGAAATTGGAGGTTAGATGCAGATTTTGGTGGAAGAAATTTTTCAGTTTACTCCTTTTAGGAAGTCAGACAAAACTGCTACAATGCTCTTTTTGGGGCATAAGTTTTCTTAAAAACTAGAATTTCCTCAGTGCTTTTTGTATGAGTTTGTCTGCTATTATGTGTCTGTCTGTGCATTTTTATATATATATTTTCAATTTCTTCTTTTTTAGGTTCAAGGAAACTTTGACAAAGTTGAATTTAATAGGATGTGCTGGACACTCTGTGCTAAAAAGAACCTCCCTAAGAGTCTTCTGTTGATTAGTGATGAAGATGCATTTAAGGTGTGGGTTATCTTTAACTTTTTGTCCGAGGACAAATACCCTCTAATCATTGTACCTGAGGAGGTAAGAAGCAAAAACTTCTGCTGTTTAACACCAGTTTATTGCATGTTGCATTTGAACTATGTTAGTGTTTGCTGTTATCTAGCGATAAGTAATTTTTGACTATAAAAGTCCTACTCCACTCTTATGGTAATGTAAGGCCTCATACAAAAGGCACAAAAGGTTATGTGTTTGTTTTGTTTCGTTTTGTTTTTTACTTCCAGGCTGTAAATGACGAAAACCCCAAAGGACACTAGCTATCCATGTCATTTAAGCAGCCTGGACTAAATGGAACATGCTACTTAGCTCCTAGTAGTAACTAGCTAATTTTGCATTTTGTGGGAACTGACTGGTGACTCAGCTTCAAACACAAGCTGTTGAGGTTGTCACTTCACTAATGAAGAGTGCCCGTGTGTGATCTCTGAGTCACTGCCCTTGCTTATATGTTGGTACATGTGCTTTGCACAGCTGGCACATGAGTGTGATTCTGGGGGAAAAAGATTCTTCTTTCTGCTCTGTGTTACCATGATTTGCAAGATGAGTGTTCAGTCTCATGTCACCCTCCTGCTGAAAAGAAGTACAAACTTCTCTTATGACGTCTGTTTCTGAACAAAAGCAAACAGTATCTGAACTCCTCCTGCTTGAAACAGTCAAAGGAATAACAGTAGTTAGCAAAACACCGGAGAGATCTCTTTGTACTTTTAAGTGCATGAACAAGTATGGGCAAAGTTTGAATAGGAATTTTAACCCGAGAATTTTAACGTCTTCAAAATTTAGTGCATTTTCTGTGGTGAGGGAAGATAGGAAAGATCGGATCTGCAGGCAGGAGTAATCTCATGCAAAACTCTACACAGAAATCCCAGGACTCAGCAGTTCATCACCAAAGTCCTGATTAATATGTTTTTGCAAACTGTTAGGATTCAGAGATCAAAACAGTCCGATTTATGTGCCAGAGCAGCGTAACTGTGCGGCTCTAAGTTGTTGTGCCAAACTGTAAAGCAGAGAGAGTTTCCCCTAGAAAAATGAGGAGCTCAGCTCTGCCTTATCACTTACAGAGTGAAATAAACCTGTTCTAAAGTAAGATTTCAGGTTTTACCCAGACTGGTGATGACAGGGCCCTACCTGGCATGCTTCTTATTTCCATGAAAATTATGGGACAGTTTTCATACATTCTTTCCTGTTTTTTGGGGTTTTTTTTTGGGGTGTGTGTGTTTGTTTTCCCTGTAAGTTTTGGGAGATGGGGACAACATTTTTGAAACTTAAAGACAGCTCCTTTCTTAATAGTGTCAGATTTAGTCTTGGCAGGAGGTCAGAACCATGAAATTTAGAGCCTGGGCCTCAAATTCACTCTCCAGGTGTGTCCTCCATAGGGCTGCCTAGCTTTTTGGAATGGGGGGTGTTTCACATCTCAGTGTCTGTTGGCATGGTTAAAAGCTTCAGAGCTGCCAACTATGTGTGCTGGTGCTGCTTGCTTGCTCTCCCTCTCCCAGAGGACCTCCCGTGCTCCTGCTGCCTGGTGTAGGTGTTGCAGGGTAGTTGCAGGGTGTCTCTTGTTGGGGGGCTGCGGCATCTGGTCGAGCCCGAAAGAGCTTTTCCGGATTTCAGAGTTGGGGTCATTCTTTTCTTCCCGTCCTTGAGGATCAGGGTTAACCTGTGTTGCTCTTTGACTTGAATTACTTGAAGTCTCTTTGAATAAGCCTGTGTTTGTATCTTCTTGATTGCAGCAGGATTTAAGTTGTGCAATACAGTTTAAAGAAAGCTTATATGGCCTGACAAAGAAAGGCTGCTCTGTTCTTATCATGTACAATGCCTGCATTCACTCTGTAACCTCTTGCCTTGCCTCAGACCACACAGGTAAGGTAATTGGTCAGCGAAGGAATGCTGTCTTTTGAATGCACTGCTTTCTGTTTTGCACCAGGCCTCCTGGGTTTTCTGTGTTTCTGAAAAAAATCCACATTTACCACATTTATCCTTTTACCCAGAATTCCAAAAGTAGCAATGCAAAGTCTTAATTTCGGCCAGTTTTGCTTTTTTTTCTGTGTGACCTTTCATATCAGCCTTTTAAGTTGTTTTGTCTGTTTTATTTATTTATTTTTAATACCAAATCTAAATGCCAGATGAGATTAATGGTGATCCTGGTGCTGACAATTTCTAGCTGAAAATAATCCTTTTCTATAGTGTTCAGAGTGATGCTGCTTAAGTATTTTTCTTCCGTTTTCTTTTTATGCATCTTGAGTTCATAAATGAAGTTTGATTATAAAGCCTTGATAGGCTATGTAGTCTTCACCACTTTATAGTCTCTTCTGTCCTTTAGTAAAAAAAAAAAAAAATTACTTGCACATCATGTTTAAATAAGCTGCAAACAGGTTGTTTGCTAAGGTTGTTTGCAGATAGGATGATGATAGAGCTGTTGTAATTCTGTGTTTATGTTTTGGTAGAACAGATGTAAACCTCTCGCATGAATTGGGATCATTTTCCAGCCAGGGAGTGAGCTTTTCGTTTCTCCCTGCTTGTTTCTGTTATCGTTGGCTGACAATATTGCCACACGCAACTTAGTGCAGGCTCTGGTGCAGAGTCCTTCATGTGGGGGCGGCCGCTTCCCCTCTTCCCTGCGTTCCACCTCCTAGGCTTTGTTTTCTTTTTCCTCTCCTACTTTTATATAATTAGGAAAATTGTCTCATACTTTTGGTTGAGGAAGGTGATCTATCCCTTGCAGATTTCCAGTCCCAACTCATGGATGGAAGATCTGACTGGCAGACAGGAGGGAACCCCCTGGGTCTCCAGTGTGTTGGTACAACTTCATGCCACTGTGAAGGAGGATGTGTCCTCCTCCTACTCAGAGGAGGGGCTCTGCTCCTTGAGATTTTTGGGGGGTCCTTTTTGTTTGATTATTTATTTTTGGTGGTATAGGCTGTCTCTGCACTTGCTTCAATAGATACATACTGGTTAGGTGCAATTTCATTTTCTTTGCACGGTTTGGACTTTTCTTCCTCCTTGCCAGCGTTAGGTACCTTTGCTCTTGAGCAATTGTGCAAGGCTGTCATGTTAGAGAGCCACTTATGGGGCAGGGGTTCCTCCCACCTGCAGTGTTAGGGCAAGATTCCCTGCCCAGCTGGTGAACAGCAGCAGATCTGGAGCTGCTGCAGCGTCTCCCTTGGAAAGACTTCAGACACACCGGCAGAGGAAGGCTTTAGGAAGAGCCAAGCAAGGAATGCGGTGGCGAAGTGGGAATTTTGAAGCAGCAACGCAGGGGTCACAGAAGTTGTGCAGTTCCGTGTCTGTCCGAGCTTGTTGTATTTGGGCCAAGTCCCACGGCAGCCGGCCATGCCTCTCTTTCCACTCTGAGCAGAGAGAAGGCCCCCCGGCTGCAAGGGGGCCGTGGACACAAGTGCTCAGGGAAGGGCCCGGCGCCGGCACGGCCGGGCTGGCCTCGGAGCGTGCCATGAGGCCTCGGACGGGGCCTGCTTCACCTGCCTCCAGGGGGGCGGCTGAGAACAGGTCGGAGAGCTGGAAAAAAACACAAGCCCATAGATGTCTCTTTGCAAAGATGTTGCTGTCCCTATGGATATGTGACTACGTCCCCTTTTCAGCCTGAATGTGTCCTTCCTCCTGAGGACAGAGGAGAGCAGGACTGAGCCCAGGATCTCGCTCTCGGGTGAGAGCCCTAGCTCTGCACAGAGCAAATGTTTCCGAAAACTGGGTGAAGGGGGTGTTTTGAAGAGTTGCAGAAAGATTGGAGAGAGAAGCAGTTTAGTTTTTTCAAGTTAAAATTAGTTTGTCCGGGTTGTTCAACTGATGGGCAGTTTTCGGAATTGGCACAACACTTAGCTGGGGACACGGTTGCTTCTGTGGCCATGGGGAGCTCTGAATGGGGAGCCCGCATTGGGGCTGTCCCTCCTCCTCAGAGCCAGGCTCTTCCTCCAGGCTCCCTGAGTTGTGGGCATCCAGAGGGCTTTTTCTTCTGATACTCTGTCTCAAGAAGGAAAAAAAAGAGGGAAGAAAGGTGGAAAAGTTTGTAGTTGTGAAAAGAAAAATGTTTCTACTTATTATTTTGTCATGAGCTTTCCTTACAGCTCCTGCCTGAGTCTTTACAGACTCCTTCGTCCGCCTTGGTATTGTTTAACCAGACGTGTTTGGTTTTGTGAAAAGGTCTCCAAACACTTCCCCTTCCTTTTTCTGAGCATGTGACTGTTGCCTCGGGAATGTGTTATCGCCTGAGAGCTGTGCTGTGTGGATAACTGCATTTCTGGGACGTCCTTAGTCGCAGAGGTTGCAGAGCTTTGTGCTGACAGCCCGCCGCTCCTTTGCTGTTGCAATACAGTGTTCAAGTGGCTCGTTTTAAATAAGCCGAATATATTTACTGAGTCCCCTGTTTATCCTCTAACCTTTATCAAGTGGCATTTCTAACCCTCCTAATAGAGGACGAAGAGGGTCAAAATATTCTGTGGGTTTTCTGCGTGTTTGAAAATGAGGCATTCTTTTCTTTTTAGGCTGAGGAAATGAAAATATGAAGTTACCCATTGGTGATTCTTCTGGAGGAGTTTCTTGGAGATTTCTTTTTTTTTTTTTTTTTTTGTGACCTCATTTGCTTTGCTTTCCTGTTCTGCATTCTAATATCAGAGATTGGCTAAATACAATAAATGCCATTAGTTATATAATTCACTATATACTCAGCAATAAAATAAAAACTCATACAACTACAATGAAAGCTATTTGAGTGGGGTTGTAATTGATCTGTATCCTCTACAAGTTGATAATGATATTCAGAAAGATGGGATGAGATGCTTGGTCACTTAAGCCTCATGTCAGGTCTTCCCACTTCACTATTCTTTTCCTCGGTAGCTACAAAGAACAAGAGAATTTTCAGTTTCTGCAGCAGGTTGTCCTTAGAGTAAGTATTGAGCTTTAAGTGGTACTTTGTTATGTAATATTTAATGCAAGTTTAATTTTAAAGGATTAAATTTAGGGTGGATCATGACCACAGTTGTGTGGGTTTTTTGTTTGTTTGTTTTAATAAAATCAATTGAACCGGAGTAGAAGTTATCTACAAGAGTGTTATACATTCTAACAAGAGTGTTATACATTCTAGTATGGGGATTTTTTTTTGGTGGAGAGGAAGGAACAAATATTGAGTTAAGAGTAAGTTACATTCTAGTGGGGAAAAAAGGAACGGGAAATGAGATATAATTGTTTTCAGGTCTCTTGCTGAGCTACACATGCTCCCACAGAAGTCAGTGTAATGGGGATACGCTTCAAGTTTGCTGTGCTAATATTGCAAACCTTGTCTGAATGGTGTGAGCCAGAATAGCCATGTCTGCTGTATTCTGATGGGCCTGAAAGCCCCCTGGATGGTTGGCATTGGCTTTTAGCTTTTCATCCTTTAACAGGCCCATTTGTATATCAAAAAAATATGTGAAACAGGTATGATGCTTATTATTCCCTGGAGAATTGTGCCAGGAATACCTGGTTGTGGAGTCTCCTTCTCTGGAGACCTTCCAAACCCGCTTGCATGCAGTCCTGAGCCACATGCTGTAGGTGACCCTGCGTGTGCAGGGGGGTTGGACTAGATGATCTCTAGAGGTCCCTTCCAACCTTAAGCATTCTATGGTTATATGGAAAAGAAAAACATTAGGCACTGAAGTGAAGGAAAGGATACCAAATAGGCTGTATATCAATTTTTTTAAAAGCTTCTGTTCTTTTTATTCTGTTTGCTTTCTCTTGACAAATTTTATCTGGAAATTTTTTATTGATTTGGGATGGAACCTGTTTCTCATAGTCGTGGTACCAGTGGGTGCGTACTGCTGTATGTAGTGCTAGTTCTTCCTAAAACAAAAACCTTCTGTCTTTACATCTGCATCAAAAAGTGAATAAGGCCCAGCCAGAATAGCAGCGAACATTCCTTTGCATTTGTTTTTTGACACGCTACTTTTTAACCACAAAAATGAGCTGTGCCAGTAGACTGAATTTGGCAGTTATTTGCTGAGTTGACATGTCTCGTTGTGGAGGAGGGGAAATGCACTTTGCTCTCTGAGGTTCCTCATTTGAGCACAAAATGAGTGATCTCTTGTTTGAGTCCATATTTACCAAATCCACCTCATTTCTTTGTTTGTCTTATGCTGTTCTACATTTGTATTTTCTCCTCCCTGACACTTACTGTTGCTACAGAGCAGATATACTGGACAAAATTTTTATGCAGATCTCAGTTACCTGCTTATCTGAATAAAAGATAAAGGTTATTTCTTTTTATTTTGGAAATTAAACTGCAGTAGGCAGAGGCCCAGATTGAATATCGTTAGAAATAATTGGGTGTTTTGTATACTCTAAGAGGATTTAGGATATTTGTGGTGATGTTAGTGACTTGTAGATCGTTGGTTAGTAGTCATTAGTGTTTAAATCTGTCCAAGAATAAAAATACAGTAAAATGTATCTAAAGGGTGTTTTGACTTGCTGTTAGCTCATTACAGGATGCGTGTAATAGCCAACAGGTGCTCTTCCAGCCTGTTAGTTTGATGTGCATTTTGTTCACACAGTTTGAGTAGAAAAGTGGGGAGGAAAAAAAAAAGTGGTCTTTTTTTGTTCTTTTTCTGTGAGTCTAGTACTTTGAAACAAATCGCCAAATAAAGAGCTGCACACCTGAAGCAGCCTAACAGGTTGCAAAATCTTGGAGCAAAGCTTAATGAATTTTAACTTTGAACGGGATTCCTTTTTATTAGGTGCTGTTCTGCATCTTGGCAGGGGTATCGCTTGCTTGATGAAGCCATCACTATTTCAGCATCCCCTGCCTGTCCCAAAGCGCAGGGTCGCTGCTTGGAGAGGCCGAGGGGCAGGGGCGTCTGGGGGGACAGATTGCTCCTGGCTTGATGCCAGAGTGCAGCTCATCCGGTCGTGGGTTTAGGAGCCTTGTTTTGAAACAAGTGAGGGGTGCTACTGCTCATGCCTGTGGTGAAATACCTGTTGTTTTTTTTTCCCCTGGTCTTTCTGTGGCACTTGGCTGGCAGTGGGAAGTGAGCCGCTTCCTGCCTCTCACCGAATGCTGAGGGTTCGTGGCATTTGGTGCTCCGAAGCCTTAGTTGTCCATGTACTGTGCTTTTAGCATAAGGATTTCTGAGAGTCGTAATCAGCAAAGTATATTTGCATCGTTCTAAAAGGAATTAATTACTGAATTTAAAAAGTTCAAGTTGAAGTGAAAGCCAGCGCTCTCTGCTGCTTCTGTGCCAGGCTTAAAGACCTGTTTCAGGCCTGGCTGGTAATCTCCTCTTCAGACACTCTTGGCAAGGAGGATGAGCCACGTCTCAGAGGAGTATGTGCTTCCCACCCATTCACAGTGGGAACTTTTATTCTAGACCCTACAGTGGCTTTAAGGAGCTCGTTCATTTTTACCTAGCCTTAACTCATGTACTGCTGGAGTAGGGTCTGTAAGACCGGGAGTTGTTATCAAACTGAAACAGGAGTTGAAGGCTGCCCCGCTGTAGAGTGGATTTCAGGTCCAGTGATTCGCTGCTGTGCCGCCTGCGCCTGCTCTGCTGCACTTGGTTTCGAGCTGGCAGGTGCGAGGGGACGGGGGGGCTGGCGTGTTCCACATGCAGAAGAGAGAAGCTGCAGCCGCAGGCTCGGTGCGCGTACTGCCCCGCGAGCCCGCGCCACGAGTCCCGCTGCGGAAACGGGCTGCGGAAGCTCCTCTGCATCTCTCCGCACTCTCAAACCTCCACGTAGCGACTGCTGGCTGCTCGAAAGCCTGTCAGACCAGCTGAAAGGTGGTGATGAGGTGTAGCTGAAAGGTTCATTGAGTCTGTAATCCACCGGCTCTGTCAGCTGGGTTTTCTTGTCCATAGGAGAAATTGCATTTTGTCCTCCAGCAGCGCTAAGGACGGGGAGCGAACCAACATAGCGATTAAAGGAATGAAGCCTTCAAGAGCATCCAGCTCCTATGGCTTCTCGGCAAGGTGTGCTCAGCTGCTACCCTGTCGTCCTGGGTAATGGGAGTCAAACTCCCGAATCACTTAGTGCTTCCAAAAACATCACCTAAAACAAGCCTGCTTCAAGTAAACCCCTATGGGTGTAGCAGTCAGAACGGCAGCGCTTGGGACGTGTGTTGGCTCCTGTGTGCACAGAGGGGACCTGGCTGCGTGTGGCCGCATTCCCTGCCCGGCTCTGCCTTGGAGCCTGCACTTCCCAGCGCCCCGTTTGGAGCCGCGGAGCTGCTGTGTGCAGGAAGGGAGCAGCCGGAGAAGCCACTGCCCACAGCCTGGGTGGACCGAAATGAAAGGAAGCGGCTCTCTGCTGTGTTTTGTGGTCCCAGGAGAAAACAGTCGGCCCACAGGAAAGTTGTTTTCCCCCTTTCTCTGCGCTGGCCTCTGGTGGGAGCAATGTTCCAGCTGGGCGTCCCCAGGGAGCCTGGGCTCCCCAGAGGAGCACGTAGGTGCCCTCGCCAGGGCTGTGGTTGGTCCAAGGAAACGGTGTGTGAGGAAACACAGCGACCTGTTACCCAAAACAGAGGCGGGAGATGCCGTTTACTTGTCTGTCTGCAAAACCGGGTTAAACTCCGTGCTTGGCATTGGGTGACTACAGCGGCTGTAACTCAGAGGTGCGGCTTTGACTTTGCTGTGTGGAGGCCTTTATAGGAAGGCTTTCCAAGTTATTTTGGTTAAAAAATCCGTGTAAAATGTTTTACGTGTGCTGAAAGATGCACATGAGCTTGATTTAAAATACTGTGTTGGTTAAAGAGAAAGCTGTGGTAAGCTAAAAACAAATAAAAATAGAAACCAGGCAAACAAAGAAACGCAGCCGCCTTTCCCTCTTTTTCATTCTTGGGTTTATTTTGACCAGTGCTATTTTTTAGTGTGCAGTCTGGTAACATGTACGGCATGGCGAAAGGTGAAAGGCGAAGGAGAGTTTGTTTTGGAAGCAATAAAAGCAAAGGTGAAAATTGTTCTGCCTCTCGGGGTGCATTTGCCAAGACTGTGCGTGGTAACGTCGTGGCGAGAGGGGGAAGAGGGCTCCAGTGAAGAAGTCCAGCCTAGATTGGTAGTTCTTCATTTCACTTCTTGTCCAAGCTGCCATCGTGCTGCTCTTACTGTTTCTAATCGCTTGGCTTTTATTTTACAAGAACAATTTTTGAAACTTCCTGTCTTCTCACACATAAGTCATCTAAGTTTTGAAGCTCTTTTAGAAAAGCTCCTGTGAGTTCTTTAGGAATCTGAAATATTAAAAAAGAGGCTATCTGGTTCTGTCTTTCGTCTTTTCTTTGAAATGAAGAGAAGCTGCAGGCAGGCTCAGCAGTCAAAAGTTTGGCCTCGTGAGACAGAAAGCTATGGGAGCCTAAATTTTTTGTTACTTAGACCTTCTGCGTTTAGGGACCTTAATGCAAATGTAGGAACCTGGCTATACAATAAAAAATAGACATAAAAAATAGAAATAAATGTAAAATAATTATGTATAAATAAATACCAATAATATCTGAGTATGCAGAATAGCCTCTAGAGAAGCTTAGTTTACAACTGTGAAACACTTGATTTATTTGTCTGAAAGGATTAAATTTGGTTTCTCTTTCTCTACAGATTGAATATTTTCTTAAAAAGCTCACGGAAGCAATGGGGGCAGGCTGGCAGCAAGAGCAATTTGACCACTACAAGATTGCGCTCAACACCAGCCGGGAAGGTCTCTCCGCGTGGGAGCTGATTGATCTCATCGGGAGTGGGCAGTTCAGCAAAGGCATGGACCGGCAGACAGTATCAATGGCAATTAATGAAGTCTTTAACGAGCTCATATTAGATGTACTCAAGCAGGTAAGAAACACGGAAAACTGTTATTTTTAAAAGTTTATTGCATAATTAGAAAATGTTTCTTGGTGCTGACATTTCCTTCATAGCAGTGGGAAAATGAGATACATTATGGCTAAGAGTTCATTATAATATCATCTTCTTATAAGAAAGAAATTCTGGTGCTGTCAAGATTCATGTAATTGTTACACTATTACAGTATTATGAATAAGTTGCTTGTTAGGAGGCCTTGTTTTTAGAAATAAAGGAAATGGGCTTCTGACTTGAAATATAATCTTTTCTTTTAATACTGGTGTCACTTACTCATTACTTCACGGAACAGCTACAACATATTTTTTTGCAAATTCTTACAAGTATAACAAGTATTTTTCCTGAAAATGCCACTTTCCAGTTGCAGTTAGACTGTAGCAAATGACTGATAGGTTGTGCTGATAAAACTTATATACTTGGACAACATGGTCATGACAAGCCTGGAGTATCTGCTTCTAAGTTGATACAATTTAGCAGAGCAGAAAGATACCCCGGAGCTCCGGCGCTTTCTTCTTACCCTGCTCAGCAGACTATTTGACTAGCAACTTATTTTCCTGTGCTCAAATGTAAAATGTAATGTTAGCCTTAATATTCTTAGCAAATGGCTATCAATCTTCTGTTGTTTCAGCCCTCCAGTGGATGGGCTATATGTTTACAAATGGCTTTAAAACTGCACTTTTTTTTCCATAGGAAGTATAAATTTATTAAAATTCTAAGAGTTGCAGGCCAAGTTACCTAGAGAGCTAGATAAACTTGACTTTTTTTTCACCTGAGGGAGTATTTTTTTCAACCCTGTTCCTTGGTAGCAGAGAAACAAAGGCTCTCTTGGCAGACTTTCCAAGCCATTCTGAAGAAAGCATCAGAAGGTCTTGGCACAGGAAGTTCTTTCAGAATATCCACGAACAACAAACAGCGCAAAAGGCTATTTTTGTTAACCCCGCTTGCTCATCGGAGGCGAGGGCTGGGAGAGGGGACCTGATCAGCCGAGGGCAAATTAAGTCATTCTGCTCATTAAGGGTCAGGCCTTCCTCTTGAAACTTGTGAGGAAATCTGACTTCTTTGGAAGAGCAAATTTTCAGTTTTTATGTCACATTTTTTTTTTTTTTTTTTTAACTTGACTGTCTCCCTTCTCTTCTCTTTTGGTGACAGGTCTGAGTACCTTGACACGTAAAAAACTTAAAAATAGTTTGAGTGTTTGAGTCAGGACTTGACCCAGCTCCCCCCAGGCAGCAGTGGCCTGGTGGAAAATGGTGCTCCCTGTGCCAGCTCCCTCTGCTCCGTCCCGGCTCGCACGTTGTTGGCTGGCGCAGTCGGCATGGGTGTTTGGGTGGTATATGTCTGCATTGGAGTGGAGTTAATGATGCACCATATAGGCTCAAAGTCTCATACCACCATTTTTATTGAATGTTTGTCCTGTCATCTCCAAGCATGGTGATGAGTGGCAGTGACAATTAAATTTGTGATAGTCTTTTCTTGTTCTTTTCTGAGAGGTGTCTCTCCTGCATGTGATAGTTGGGGTGAAAAGAGCTCCCCAAGAGATGTCAGAGGACTATTAGAAGATGAGGAGAAGCTTCTGCACAGATACAGATCTAGCACAAATTTGGAGGGGACAATATTAGTCTTGCAAAGCAAATTCACTCAATCAATATATAAGGCAGGAGAAAAACACCTGACCTGGACTGTGCAAGGCATTAAAGAGCAAAACCCTTTCATGTGGCCCCGTGGGCGCACGCAGGGGGCGAAGCTCTTTGCCCCTCCTGCTCCAGAGCAGGGCACGCGGTTCGGCCTCCGGCACCAGGAGCCTGCTGGGAAAGTGGAGCGCAGCCCAAGTGTGGAGGGGTGTTTCATTCGTGTGAGTGTGTGTGTGTATGTGCATGCGTATGCACATACTTATGTATAGACATAGCTGTGTGTATATATTTTTTAATGTCTGTGTGTGCATTATACACTCTTTTTACAAAACAGACAGCTAAAAGACTTTACGGCAAAATATTCCTTGGTCTCCTTTCTAATATTTTGATCCTCTTAATTTGGAGCACTTTGAGCCCTGGAATGGAAATGTCTAGGTGAAATATGTTAGGGCTATGATCAAACTTTCCTCAGTACAGTGGGCCATAAACCACATAACTAAAAGACCAAGTGGTTTGACAGAGACCAGGTGTTTCAGTTGTCCCTTTCCTTTTTGCAGGGCTATATGCTGAAAAAAGGTCACAAAAGGAAAAACTGGACAGAACGATGGTTTGTGCTAAAGCCCAATATTATTTCCTACTACGTAAGTGAAGATTTAAGAGACAAGAAGGGAGACATCATGCTGGATGGCAACTGTTGCGTAGAGGTAAAAAATAACAATTACTAACTTCTCCAAAGATGAAAAATTTATTCTTTTTTGTGTGTGTACGTAATGCACTCCTATCTACCATTAACACTGAAGTGAACTTGGGTTGTCTGTCCCTGGATTTCTGTTGAATTATTAAGCATGTTTCTTGGTACTGAAGTGGCTGCTTGCATCTGAAGTGAGAAAAGCACCTGATGATTTCGTGGTGAAGACATTTTGCCTAACAGGCATGTTTTACTTTACGGGAAATTTTACTTATAAATTTGACTTTATAGGAAAACAGCCCATAAACATTCTTTTTATAAACTATTTTAAAGCTGTTGTTTGTAGACTTGTAACAGAACACTGAGTAGAGGGGTCCTAGCAATGTAGCACACAATTTAACATTTGGAAGCATAATCCTTTGTTATTCATTCTAGGCCTTGCCTGATAAGGATGGAAAGAAATGCCTGTTTCTCATAAAATGTCTTGACAAAAGCTTTGAGATCAGTGCCTCTGATAAAAAGAAGAAGCAGGAGTGGATCCAAGGTAAGGGTTCTGAAATCCTGAAGTTGCGTGCAGGTTACGTGCTTTGCTAAGCTGGAGCCTTGGGAATGTGTGCTACTTGGGTATGAAATTCTTGGCCTTGTGATTTTGGGATGTCTCCAGTTTGGACACGTGTCAAAACATCTGTAAGGAGCCCGATACTCAGGAGGATCCACGGCATGGGGATCCACTTCTAACAGGTGCCCCAGTGCAGGCAGCCAAAACCAAAAAGCAAATGGACATGATTGTTTGCCTTCTCTATCCTGCAAGGCAAGACTGGGAATTGGGGCTTCCTCTTCTGCTGCTGTAATAAAGTTATTTCTTCTGCCATACCTTGCCCAGGTACATCCTGAGGGATTGGCATGTGCATCTCCTGCAGGCGAGGAAGAAGCCCTTGCAGAAACAGTGTGGGCAATACCGTCGAAACGCGTACAGCATTTGACTGTTGAGGGCTGTGAGCTCTCGTTCGCGCGTCCCGCTTCACCTGAAGCAGGTGCTTAATTACAGCGAAGTCTGCGTAGTGGTGACTGGCTTCCAAAAGGAGCTCGTGTTTCACAGTTGTGCCAGATCAATAAAATATCAAAATCGTTTACCACTTCTCAGCTTTGCTCTCTGAACATTTATATTCTTCACTGAATATAAATAAATGAGAACTGCTTTCTTACTGGGAGAAAGTTTTTCCATTTTATGACAATAAGAATAAAAAAGGTCTAGGATAGTATATTGGTGAAAAAAAATAATATATATATATATATATATGTGCGTGTGAACTTATATATTAGATAACATTTTCTACTTCTTAATTAGAACTTCTGAATCTAGGTAGTGGGAAATCTTGGAGCTGTTTTTCCCAGCTAGGTGTGCAAGTGACCTGCATTACAAATGTCTTGGTGTGTGCGCTGCCTGTTAGGAAGAAATCAGTGTTAGGATTGACGTAACGCGCTGGCATTACCCACGGTCTCCTCGTGGGACGCAGGCAACGGTGATCACCAGGAGTCTTTTATTTTTGATTTGTTGACAGCTAGGAAAACTTACACGGTTATTTTTGATTTTAAAATAAATGCATTAAAAAAAGAAAAACCCACAGCCATTCACCAAGGCTGTCCAGAAAGTTTCCGATTCCCTTCCCCTCTCTTACTCTTCTTCTCCCTTTGTGTCTTGCCCGTTCCTTGCCAGCCATACAGACCACTGTGAACCTGCTGCGAGGGGGGCACCCTCCTCCCCACAAAGAGGCTCGCCAGAAACGGAAAGAATTGCGCCAGAAACTCTTAGCTGAGCAGGAGGAATTAGAGCGGCAGATGAAGGAGCTGCAGACAGCCAACGAGAACAAGCAGAAGGAGCTGGAGACTGTGAGAAAGGTGGGAGAGCGAGCGGGAGCTGCCGGTACTCAAGCTCTGTCTCCGTGATCGGCGTGAGCTTCTTGAGGTGTATTGGGCTGTTGGGGTGTCACACACGGAGCGGACCGCTCCAGGGGCCGAGCGTGTACAGGGGTTTTCCTGGTGAGCACACCTAACACACACAGCGCTTTTTATTAAGATTTTCTTAGGTAGTCTTCCTGTTAGCAGGTATGAACTGGGGCTGGGGAGAAACACAGCTCTTGGTCTGGGGTTTATTTCCAGAGATACGAGTTTAGTTTCCAGATTGCAAAGATGCAGCACCACGAGGTGCGCGTCTGCGTGCGCGTGGCTAATGCTGCCAGTGGCAGGTATGCCCCTCAGCTCTATGCATCTCCAACAATCTACCCCAAACTACATGCAAGTTAAATTGTTTAAATGCTATAAACACTATGTTGAATTCTCAAAGCCTGATAGTTGCCTTGGAAATTTTTGAGTATTGGCAAGGGCGCTCTAAACAGCGGCACCGCCTCGCAGCTAGAGCGCGTTGGCGCAGTCCAGAGGCGGGCGGCACAGCTGCTCTCCGCAGCACCTGCGCCGTGTGCAGCGCAGCTTGCCAACTTCCCAATTTTCTCTTTGAAAAGTTTGCGAGAAGAGTTGCTATGTTTTTATTGGTGTGATGCCTTTTAATGAAGTGTATCCCTTGCAAATAGCTTATAAAGCCATCAAACTTTTCCCATTGCGCATCGATCTAACATCCCAGCCGCTGAATAGACTCCCCCTCCGCTAGCAGCTCACATCCAGTGCACAGCTTCCCTTTGTGCTTAGCCTAGAGTGAACTGCTCTTTTTAATATGTAAGATTTAAAAAAAAAAAAACCCAAAACATTCTAAATGTATCTCACTCGTTTCTTAGGCTTTTCATAAATAATATTAATTTTTAGCTTTCAGTTAGAAAAGCTTCCATGATCTTGAGGAAGAAAGCTGTAAGTACTGTGAGAGCAGGTTGAGTTGGACACCAGAAAGCAAACAAAAAAAAACACCCAAAAAATTACCTTTTCAAAAATCTTGTCATTAAGTCATAATTTGGGGCAAGGAACAATTTGTCGTCCTTTTTTAATTAACCTTGAGTGTGTGACATGGGTATTACAGTGTTTGCCTTAAATGAGGTCTGGCAGTGGAAAACCATCTTTTCATTTCCTATATTCTGCTCTATGTTTAACATTCAGAATGCAAAAGCTCCTTTAAAGGGCAGCTTGTGGTCCCTAGTAGTTACAGGTGCGTAATACACCTCTCAGCGGGAACCCTAGCGCTGGATTCCTGTGTTGAGGTTTCTTTGTGGGAAGAAAGAGGGGGAAATGAGTGCAACCCCAAAGGAGCAGTTGGATTGTGACTCGGGAAGTCACAACTGGTAAACCAAAGAGGATTGAGGTAAGAAGCATCTTTTAAACTGGATTAGAATGATTTATTGAGGAAAATAAATTAACTACTGCCAGTGACTTGGTGAGGGTATTCTCTGCCCCGGAGCAGGATTGGCAATGTTTAATTTAGAAGTGGGGCAGGAAATCAAAATAAAACTTTGTGTAAATGGCTAGCTGGGATTTGACCACCGTTACGAGGAGGCAGAGCAGGAACTTTAGGTAGTGGTAGTCTGACTTCAATCTTTTTAGGGACATTTATTCTGTAACTATATGTACAATATTTGACAGCTTGTAGCAGAAACTCTTCTTCCCTTCTCTGAGTTTGCCCGTGTCGG
The DNA here is from genome assembly GCA_013398735.1 of Nothocercus julius. Taxonomy (NCBI): domain Eukaryota; kingdom Metazoa; phylum Chordata; class Aves; order Tinamiformes; family Tinamidae; genus Nothocercus; species Nothocercus julius. Next base: position 2,255,898 of record VZSV01000001.1, on the reverse strand, counting down.
GTTACAGGATATTGCAAGCAGGAATAGCAGTGCTGACTGGGCACTTTTGATACTTGGGTCTCTGATTAGTTCATCAAGGGTGTGAGAAGAAGGGGAGTCCAATGTGGGGCCCTTTCCAAAGCAGCAAGCAAGGTGTGTGTGTGTGTGGGGGGGTCCCTCCCTTATTGAACGTCCTGCGGAGCCACCTTGTGCATTACAGGAAGGTCCTTGTGTTGATGTTCTGCTTCCTCCTAAGCACGAGGTCTTTCTCTGGAGAATTCTGCAAAAGGATCATTTTCGCTTTCAGTACTGTTAAAGTTTTAGCTGATGCCAGTGCTGCGTCAAAGCCTTTGAGCAACACACACCAAGGAAAAAGAAAGTGTTGCTGTCTCTGGTCGTGGAGGGATTAAAAACAGTCATGAAAAAGCAGTTGTGAAGGTACCAGCATTTTGGATTCCTTGTGCTAAGCCCTGATTTGGCTACTTTTTTTTCCCCCCCTAATTTCAAGGGGTGATTCTTAGCTATAATTTTATTTACTTTACCTGGCAATTTGGGAGCTCTTACAGGGATGTGATTCACAATAGCATAATCACTTACTGTAGTCAAACTTGGTGATACTTCTGTTTTTCCAAGGTAGCTTAGTGCTTCTCACTTCTTTTTCTGTATGAGCTGCAGGTATTCCAGCCTTGGTTTCACTGTTGCTGGAATTACTGCCTAGTACAGCCTGCAAATGAGTAGGATGTGGTTTTCCGTAACTGTATCCTTATCCATATGAATTAGAGAAGGAAAAACAGTGATTTCTGTTGGCTATGCAAAGCAGAATGAGCAGGAAACCTGGAAGAGGTCTAGTAATTGATTCTGAATTTGCAAATTTAAAGTTAGCTTGCAATAATAAGACTAAAAATCATATTTCAAATGTTATTTAGCAATAGAGAATAGATTTTCTTAAAATAAAAAAAAATCTGAAGATTCCTTCCTTAAAAAAAAAAAAAAAAAGAAAGAAATTCAGTGTTCCCCAAATAGTTAAGTTTTGATGAATTGTTTTTTTTCCCTCCTTCCTTTTTTCCCTCTTCCCCCCCACAGCAACTGGAAGCAGCAGCTGCGCGTGCTGCTGAGGAGGAGAAGAAAAGACTTCAGACTCAAGTGGAATTACAAGACCGATTCAGTCTAGAGCTGGAGAGAGAAAAAATGGTGAGCAGCACCCGTGGCTTTTTGCCACGATTGCACTCAGTGAGCAGCGCTTTCTGCAGTGACTTCACTCCTGGGCACTCGCTGAAAGGATTCAGGCAGATTTTGCAGGAGGTAGCAGAATGCAGCCGGGGTTGCCTTTATTAGAAATGGAGATATAAATTATTTTTGTGAGTACAAACATTGAAACAGCCTGCATACAATTTGGATAACATTCATGGCTTAAATGTTATTAGAAAATTGGGACTAAAATGACCCAATTTATAAGATAAACTCAGGCTGAAGATACCCTTCCCCTTTTCGAAGATGGAGAACCTAGGACCAGTACATACTATGTGAATATGCAAAATGAATATAGGCATCATTAAAACACTTTTTAGGAACTTTCAGAATTAATTATATTTTTTTAAACTGTTGGGTTTTTTGTATGGTTTATATAACTATTTCAAGTTTTACATTATATATAAGCACACACATATATGTATTT
>VZSV01000001.1:2141495-2253952 GCA_013398735.1 Nothocercus julius | reverse complement strand
GCCCTCCCTGTGTCCTGCTCTGAGCAGATAAAGGTTGACATGTGAGGGCAGAGACCGGGTGGGTGACCTTAACGTGAGGCTCTCCCTCCTCTCTCCCTCTTTTTTCCAGTGATATGACCATAGTGCTAGAACTTAGGTTTAAACCACTGTAAAAATCCTGTGCTGCAAAAAGTAGGCCAGTTTGTGACCTGCATTTTACTTTATTTTTATAATGCTGTTAATCGCAGAGTCTTGCGCTGCAGGAGCTGGAAACGGTTGGTCTTTGGAATTCTCATCTGAGTGAAACCTGAGGGAAATCTGGTACTTCAGGCACTGGTTAAAAGGTAGCTCAACTCTATCCTCAATTTATGCTGCTAGGTGAGACAAAAAATGGAGGAGCAGGTTGCCCAGAAGTCGTCTGAGCTGGAACAGTATTTACAGAGAGTCCGTGAACTGGAAGAAATGTACAAGCAGCTACAGGAAGCGTTGGAGGATGAGAAACAGGCACGTCAGGATGAAGAGACTGTTAGGAAACTTCAAGCTAGGTGAGCTTTCTTTTTTTTTTATGTAGCAGAGACTTATTTCTACTAGTTTCCCCTCTGCCCTGCCAAGTAATAACAAATAACTGCCATATTCTTAAGAGATTTTTATTTCTTTATTTATTGCATCCTGGACACATTGCGGCTAAGGGAGAGAGTATCGTAAGGTAAAGACAGAATACATTTGTTCCTTAAGCTGCGAAGTCTAAGGCTAGTCTTTATGGTTTTATAAATATTTGATTTCTCAGCTTTCATAGCAAGAATTCTTACTGGGGGAGTGCTCGGTGGTTTCAGGAAAGAGGCTCATCCTTATTTTTCATTGGGTGTTGTACCTGTGCGCGTCTGAAAAACTGAGACTCTTCAGCTGTGTATTTTATAAAGCAGTCACTGTAAAATATGACCTTCTGTGTCAGCTTGTATTTTATCACTGGTTTAAATTCAAGTTGATAAAACAGCTAAGTCTCTCTTGTAATTTCTTTTTAGAGTGGATATTTTTCTTCATACATTCAAACCCTCTGTGACACTTTAAGCTAATTCTTGCATATTTGTTTCTTTTTTATTTCAGTATTGTGTATTTGCATTATTGACTTCAGTCAATACATAACAGAGCTTTAGAGCAGTTAAACTACTGACATGATTTTAGTTTTGTATTGAAGATAACCCAGTAGACAGTATCATTGCAAGACTCCCAAAGTTAAAATAATAATAACAACAATAATAATTAGCTTGGCTTCTGTATGTGTATGCTACATCCTGGCTACAGCTTGATTACTTTGAAACACAGTTAACCTTGCCTTCTCCATTGCAGATTACTGGAGGAAGAGTCTGCAAAGAGAGCAGAACTGGAAAAATGGCACTTGCAGCAGCAACAGACCATTCAGATGACAGAAGCCGAGAAGCAAGAGCTAGAAAACCAGAGACTGATAAAGGAGCGGGCTCTGCAAGTCGCCATGCAACAACTGGAGCAGCTTGAACTGGAAAGGAAGGAGGCGCTTGAGCAGTATGAGGTGAGCGGTTCTGTTCGTCCGCCCCTCGCTCATTCAGCGTCCAGTAGTTGAACCGAATTTCAAGTTCAGCAGTGTCTTGCTGGTATACAGAGTATTAAGATACAAGGTTTATAAAAACCACTATGTTTTTTTCACCCTAGACCAGTGGATATATTTAGAGTGGATAGCAACTTTCAGACATACTGCCCCTCTATTCTTTCATCCCAATTTATGTGCAAGCCAGCTTAGTCACATCCTGAAACACTCCATATCCTTCTGTCTTCTACTACAGACTATCTGTATGTTGTTCATGTTTTGAAATGAGTTGTGTTTTATTTCAGGAGGTAAAAAAGAAGTTGGAAACAGCAGCTAATAATACCAAAAGTTGGAAAGACAAAGTAGCTCATCATGAGGGACTGATTCGACTAATAGAGCCAGGTATGTAATCAAAAACTCACAAATTAACATCATCCCTTGTACATCAGATCACCTAGATCACGAAGTCTGCCTTTTCCTGTCAGCCACCGTATGGGTTTCACAACAGCCTACAAACAATAAATAAAACAATAAAAACAGCTGACTGTAAAAGGGTCACTTTCAAAGTGGTGGTATTGTCAGTTTTCTAAACTCAGCATTCAGAACCACAGTGGAACGAGACAAAATAGATGTGTTTGTTAGCCTGACTAAGTGAGCGTGTGATAACACCCTCAGAACCTGGTGTGGACATTACAGCACACAGACCACGGGGCCAAGGGACTGTGGTTGGTAAGATCAGTCTCCCTGAGGATGTGGTCTTGCTTGTACTAGATAAGCGATGATCATGGGAGCAAATACAGGCTCTTATTTGCTTAAGAGGAGGATGACTGTTACAGCCAAGTACTAAAGGTGCATTGAAATCTGAGCAAAATTAAAAACTGGAAACTCTCAAGTCTTTACCTTCATTGGCCTTGCTGACAAAAAAAAAAAAAGAAATCAAATGTTCAAATACCCTGAGCATGGCATGTTTGGGTATTTGATGTAGTTAACTTAAATAACAAAAGCCAAAAGCAGAAGCAAAGACACCTTAAAGAAAAATATGCTTTGATTTTTAGGAAAAGCTTAATTTCCTTACCTGCATAGTAGACACAAAAGACTGCAGCATTTCAGAACTGCTAAGGACCTTATTTTCAGTGACTTTGCCTCAGGCACTGCTCTCTCCTCAGCTGAGAGGGTCTGCAGGCCACTCTCTTGAGAGAGTTTCCAGTCACAAAAGACAGAGCAGTTACAAATAACCCCGTAGCGGCACTCGGCCTGTCCCACTGAGGCCTGTGAGCCATGTGACAGTTGGGAATGTCAGGCTCAAGTGTTTTACTCTGTCTTGCAGGCTCCAAGAATCCTCACTTGATCACAAACTGGGGTCCAGCTGCCTTCACTGAAGCTGAACTTGAGCAAAGACAAAAGAGCTGGAAGGGGAAAAAGGCCACGTCTGAGTAACGATGGTGGCTGAAATACCATCTGCAAACAGAGGCCCCGGTTGTTCCTTCTGCTTCGCACAGAACAGCTCATTGCTCTCGCAGATCTTAGTTTGTTCAGCAGGTTGGGCCTTCCTGTAGTGGAAATACCATTCACCACATAGGAGTATCTCTTCAGAGCTCAGTAAATATAACATGCAGTGTCTGACAATACTTGCCGTTTTTCCTCACATTTCTAGAAATCCTATTCTCTTATAGAAAACTTTTCAACTGAACATTTTAATTTAAATGTAGCTTGTGACAGAGTTGTTGCTATATTAGCTTGTAGCAATCTGACAGCATCTAATGAAGCAGGCAGTATGGCTTTCGAAATATGAGGGAAGCAGTTGTTACATTGGTTCAGTTCATGTAATCTAAACTCAGGATAAATTAATTCTGAATTTTTGTGCAACTCTGAGCTAGAACATGACCTTTCATTCCATTTAGTCTCCTCTTGTTTTTCCTCTGTCCATCCTTTGCTCTTCACCTGGGACGCTAGTGCTCAAACACGTTGTCCCTCAGTGAGGGGCAGACCCGCACCAGCAGTGCCGCTTGCTGCTGTCGCCAGCCTGTCTGGTCTTGTGCTGTTTTCATCTGTTCACAGCAACCCAGACAAAAGAATTAGAAATAAGCAGCACAAAAATTGTGGCGTAAAGCATTTGGGAAAAGCAGTGATGCAAGATTGTTCTTGCAGTGCTCCGTAGTTGGGAAGTACTAAAAAAAAAAAAAAAAGGAGAGAATACCAGGAAAACCGTACATTTTCCCATTCATAGGTTGCAAGAGGCACAGTTTTGACTTAGATTTCTGGAGAGGATGAATGGAAGATGATGGCACATACAGGCCAAATATCATCTCTGTCAAGTCTATGTTTTTGCAAGAGATCTGATTATAACATACCTGTGTTTAGATTCAGCAGTTTGTCTTGTCTGGTTCTTCATCAGTGCAGACTTCAGAAAAGCAGTAACAGGAAGAAAACTAAATTTCACATTTTTATTTAAGATAAAAATGACAAATTTGTAGCAGTATTGCTTTAGAAAAAAAACAAAACAAAACAAACTTAGTGTTAATGAAATAATTTAATTTTTTCTAGTAACTGAAACATTCCCAAAAGCCTGCTTACTGCTTTGCCTCAAAATTCTCTCTAGGAAAAAGCCAGATACTTCTGTTTCTGTAGAGAAAGGGAACAAGCATGAGATTTCACTCTGTAGAAGTTTGACTCTAGAGAAGAAGTCAAATTTATTGCTAAGTGGAATAATATTCATGCTGAACTGCACAGGCATTTTGAGAAGTGAGACCTGTCGTGATGAGCAGGTGCCCAGTGGTGCAGCTTGTTAGTCAGCCTTGACCTTTGGGCGCGTGCCAGACGCGCACACCCCTCTTTCAACACCTACTCTTTACTTGTGCTGAGTGTTAAATTATTTTTAGTAAATAGGAAGTGAATGTTTTAGACAGATAACCAGTACCTGCATACAATGCTGTGATACTCGGATCCCAGAAGAGCACGAGTTGTACAAAGCTGATCTTAACATTCAAAAGTCAATAGCATTTTATTGTCTGTTAACTAAGACTTACCCAAATACTGGATCGTTTCAGACATTTGCTCTGTGCGGTTTTATTTTTGTACTAATTGAAATCTTTAATATTTTAGTAAACAGCGTGCTCGTTAGATTGTCAGGAAAATCCATCATCTTACTATTTTGTATTTGTATTTACTGTACAGGAAAACAAAAGTTCTTTAGCTTGCTAACAAGGCCTTTTAAGAATTGATTTTGTTTACAGGAGAAATGTGAAAAAAATTATAATAGAAATCACTAATGTACATTGTTAAACTTTGCTAAAGGAGCTGGAACAGTATTTATAACTATCCAATACTTTTTTTTATATGGAAAGCAGAAGGCGTATTGGGCTAAACTTGTTTAATTTTTTTCTAACAGTCTTTGTTTTGGACAATGTTTTTTTTAAGAACACCAAATGATGCATGTTTTCCTATTTTTTACTGTTCTTTAAAGTTGGCTATTTAATAAAGTAATGCAAAGTCATTTACATTATTGGTTCGCTATATGTTCTGGTGGTTCTTTCAGAATATAAGCAAATGTCAAGAACTGTTGTGTGCAAATACTAATATTCTGAAGAAATAGATTCTTACTCATCTGATTCCATGGTGTTAAGCCATAACAGAGATATATTGGTGATACAGATAATCATTGAGTTTGTCTTAACAGCAACACTTTTCTTACCTGTCCATATGCAGTACTCCTTAATACAAACGTATTTTTTTTTGTAGGCAAAACAGCTCTAAATAAAAATGTCATCCCTGTAAGTCTTTCTGTAGTTTTGTCTTTAATCACCATTTATCAGAGGAAATGAGACAAACCTCCTAGCACTATTGTCACTGCCTGCTGTGACGGGCAGTTGTGGTGCATAGGGAAAAGGAGAGAAAGAAAATCAAAAATTGAACAAATACCTTTTGAGGAAAAAAAAACCCTTTTGAGTAAATGCCCTAGAGCTAATCATGGCCTTCAGTGAGAGGGTAATGCGATGAGTCAGAGTCACCACCTCTCATGCAACTGCAGCAGGGAAAAACAGCCCCCAGGGAGAGATCACAGCGGCGGAGCCCAAGGGCTCCTGCGCTCCGAGGCCGGTAACGGCACTGACACCCCCGTGAAATCCACGTGAAATCCGCGCTTCTCCTGGGACTCCCTGCAAATCCTGTGAGCACCAGACTCAACCTGCGCCTGCAGAGCCTGGATGAGGCACCAGCAGCTGCCACAGCTGCTCTTGCACCAATGGGAAGTGGAGACTTGTGTCATCCCAGTCTGCCACATTCATTTTACCTTCTGATGGCGGAATGAGCCTGCAAAGCAGTAACAGGACTGTGTCATCTGTGTCATCCTTTTTTTTTTTTTTTTTTTTTTCTTCCCCCTCCTAAGACAGTGGTTTTGCCTTCTGCCTTTTATGGAGCTGGATCTATGAGCATGATACAATCCTTACTCACTCTTTCCTGAATTGTAACAAGCAGTTTCCAGCAACTCTTCTTTAACGCTCCTGAGTGTACAGCCAGGCAAAGCTTTGATGGAGGAGCAACACTGAAGTGGGACAACTGCTGCAGCTAGGAAAAAGATTAAAAAAAAAAAAAAAGACAACCTTGCAGGCAAGCAAACCTTTCTGGACCAGCAACTGACCAGCCATGTCAGTGGAAGTGAGCTGGAAACAACTGCTCTGATTTTGATTACATGAAGCAGTTAATTTTTTGATCAAATGGGTGTGCAGCCAGGAAAGGGGATCTCCATAAGGTCTCGAGACAGGTAATTTATTGCTTACAAAGTAAAGGGCGCAGAGGTGAGGGATTATAATAAGCCATGAACTTACCAAGTATCGCTAGTGAAACTCAAACATTCCTACCACACTAACAAGCAATTTTTAGTTCCGCCAGTCATCAGCTGAGGACTTTCCAACACTGCCGGGATTGTGGTGCTTATTCTGCTTTTTCAACTTCTCTCAAGCTGGGAGCCCTTAGCTGTGTGCTGGGCCCTTGGTCATGTCTGAACTCCAGCTGCCATCTGGTGGCAGCTTCTCTCTTAGGCACCAGAGCTTTTCCAGTATCAAATTAACTGAGGGATGTGTGGGTGAGTGGGGTGGGTGTGGGACAATACAAAATAAAACACAAACACTATTCAGCTTATGTGGTGCTGTCCTTTCATTTAAAAACCTCCAATCATTCCCCTTCAACAACTGTAACTGCCATTTACAAGGAAAAGTTAAATGAATGACATCAAAAGGCCAGACACAAATTAACTGAAGCAGGCTGAGAGTTCACTAAGATTACCTTGCTGCTGACATCATTGTACTTGGCCTTCAGCGACCTTAATGCCTAGGTCAGTTCTTCTGCCTTCTCATCTTAGGATATGTGATCCTAGAGGTGGCCATTGATCCTAGAAATCAAGTATTTTATATTATCAGTATTACCATGGGCCTACAACAAAAGTATGCTCAGGGACTTTCATATATGTTTTGCTTTGGGGGAAGGGAGGAGATGCACAAAAATAAAACCCACCACCTCTGCTGAGGCAGAATGAGCTGCGCAGTGGGGCATATGAGGCAGCAGCCCCTGCCAGGAGCAGCACAAAGCCTGGCCGGGCAGCCACAGGTCCTGCTAAAGGCAGTAACTGGCAAGACACAATGCAGAATGATGATGAGCATGAGAGCCAGGGCAGGAGGGAGGGGTAAAGACCTGTTACCTGTCTGTAACTGGCATTTTCCCAGGTGCCTTGTCTGTCTACAGACCTGATTTATCTTTCATCCACTTTCAGTTCTTTCCCCCTCAGGCTCTCAAAGTGTTCACAGGCCGGCTGGATTTAAAAGCAGCTGAGGATGCAAGAGCAGGGAGAGGGTGGGTGCCAAGACAAGGATGCAGACGCTCCGGCTCACACGTACTCCCCTTTCTGGAGCTGGACCCAGTTTCACCTCTTTGAACCTCAGGAGGGGAAGAAAAAAAAAAAAAAGACCAGTTTTTTTTTGAAAAGCTCTGGGAGTCCCCACCTTGCAGGGTGAGTGCTCATGTTGTTGACAACATGTCCTGAGCAGGCCTGTTAACATGACCACAATGTACTTCAGAAAGCTTTAAACACTACAGGAATTCAGAAACTATCAGTATTTTTATAGATTCTCACTGTAAGCATCAGCTATTTGGAAATGCCAAGGAAGTAGACGTGCTTTACAGAAGCAGTACTGTAGGAGCACTAGTTTTCCAGGTTTGATACAAGTACACATTAGAAATCTTTCTAAAAATGGGAACACCACTAGCTGTTTTAACACTTAGAGATTTGGAACACGGTAGCAGCTTCTCTACTCCAAAACTGGACCAATATGATACAAAACACAAGGAAAAAAAAGTACTTTGCAAAGTCCTGGGCGGGACATTGAAGGCGACAGTTATAGCACTGAAAGAAAAATCCCAGAAAAGACTTCTTAACATCCCAGCCTTGCTCTCTCCATGCTATTCCTGCTATTTTAGCTAAATCCAGGGAGGTATCTGCAACTGGCCCACAGTAGTGCTAGCAGAAAGCTGATTCAAAAAAAGAAAAAAAAAGACACACTAAATAAATAAAACAATTGCACTGACAGGCTAAATACTCAACCCTCACTTTTGCCCACTAGTCATTAAATAGTTCTTTTAAGCTCCTTAATAATAATTAAAAAAAGGCGCACCAAAAATCCGCCTGCCTTGGTCACTGTGCTCGTTGCTCTCCTGCCTGGCCAGAGGAGCTTGCTCTAGCGCCAGCTTTATGCGCTGCTAGCAGCAGCGGCGGCAGTTAACAGAGCTGCTACCAACAGCTACCCCACACACCCACCTGCTGCAGGATCAGGGCGGCTCCACGTGCGTGTTCAGCCACTGTCATTCCCAGTGCTGCCTCTCTTCCAAGCAAGCAAAACCAACGTGTTCACACAACACGGACTGTCACCGAGTGCCTACAGACGAGTCTGTCGCACGTTTGGCCATGATGATTAGCTGGATCGCAATGTGCCTGTGGCCTTTACCTGACTTGACCAAGTCTAATCTGAACACGGCAGCCCGCAGACAGGACGGCCACCTCAAGCCTGACGGGGCTTCAGGAGCAGCCTGTGCTCTACAGGGCTGCCTTTCATAAGTGGCTTCGGTGCCTAGGACAATATGGGAATTTCCACAAGTCTTTATGCTCTGCAGATGCTTGTGCCACTTAGGGCTGAAATAACTTGTACAATGGTGTCGTATCAGCCTTACTCTGGGTAATGGAGAGCAGCTTCGGAGGGAGAGAGCGTCTCTGCCGGTTCTATCTCAAGATAGGTCTCTATCTCAGGCCACTTGGTAAGCAAGTCCCCAGCCAGAGCCTCTCCACACTAGTTCTGTTCCTGGTTTCTGTAGGTGTGGAAACAGGAGGCAGTTGGGCATAAATCTCTGGCTGTTGGGCTCTGCGTAGCCATGCAGGGCCCCTCTTGCAAAAGAAACGTGCCTGAGAACCACTCTGCCTGCTACTCTTGGTGCCTTCTTTATTTCCAGGTTTGCAGCACAGACTGCTTCCCCAGCCTCCTTCACAGCTGCCCTTGCACATGGCATGTGCCAAACCAGCAGCTGTTCTAGGGACACCTCAGGTTGGGAAATCCTCCCTGCCAGCAGGCAAATATCCACAGCATGAAATTCCGCTTCCAGGAGACAGAGCAACCAAGGGCTAGCGCAGGGCATGGGGGCGGAACAAGACCCAGCTCACTAGTGGCACACAGGGAAGCCCAGGGGGAGCTAAGAGCCACAGCGGGGCCGAGGTGCTGCCCAGCGCGCCTGCCCCCGCTCCAGGGAGAGCTGCACCCACCCATCCATCGCTCCTGCTCCGCCGCCATTTCCACCCACACCCGGGCTCTGGCCGCTCGTCCCGCTGCTCCGGGACGCGGGCGCGCTCCCAGGGTGCCGCGTCGCTGTGAGGGGGACGGGCTCGGGGCAGCGCAGCAGCACCACTGGGGAGCTGGGCCGTGCACGGGGCACCGCACGCCCCACGCACCCTGCCAGGCCTGCGGGGCTGCTGCTCCTCTCTGCTCGGCTCTCTCCTCATTCTTATGTGGCCCCCTGAGCAGCCCCGGCCCCCACATGCCCCAGACGCGCTAGAGGAGCGACATGGTTTTTCCAAGGCCCGGGGCTAGTGACCAGGACGGCCGCGCAGGAACCAGCCAGCTCCTGCCCCAGCAGGCGGGCCAAGCATTTGCAGCCGCTCCCGGAGAGAGCCAGAGAACAATGGGAAATACCAGCGGCGCCGCAGGAATGCAGGAGATACCGTGGCAGGGGGCCCTGGGCGTCTGGGCAGGATTTACTCACGGCTTGGCCGCTCACCAGAGGTTGCCATTTCACGAGCGCTGCCGTCAGGGCCGGGTGACATCAGGAGTGCGGCGCGTCCCTTCCCGCCGGCCCGCGCCGACGCCAGATGGCAGGCGGACACCGCCGCGCGGCCCTCCAGCACCGGCACCTCGCGAAGCGGCTTTCAGAAACAGAGCCTGGCTTTTGTAGCCTGCTAATTAATCACATCTGCAGATCATGTTTTGAAAGGCAGATTCACACAAATGCTGTACAATGTTGTTGTTTTTTTTAAGCTGAGTCAGTAGCAGGCTTGGAGCTGTATGGGTTGTGTACGTGCGGCAAAGCTCACTAGCAATGCACGCGGAAACACCCCCCACTTATGTGTAAAGAAAACACAAGCAACGCAGCTCAAGCCTTTGCGCTACGGTTCTGACCACTCGTCTTCGCAAAGGAAAGAGCAAAGACCAGGGCGCTTACGAATGAGAAGGGGACCAGCGCCCCGAAGCCGGGAGAGCTGGGGCCGCATGGCGAGGGCAGCGCGGCAGCACTGCCTCCCGCCGCCCGGCCGGCGCTCAGCGCATCGCTGGTCACTTACCACCTGCGCAGGGGGCTGGAAAGAGGGTCTGCACCCATAGCGGTGAAGGCTCAATTTTGCTTTGAGTGTCAGACAGTGACTCTATTGAGTAACATTTTCCCTAAACAATTTACGAACCTTAATCCAATTTCGAAACACAGGGAAGGCTAATATTGCATTAGATTACTTCAGCTCACAACTGCTTGTGTCATAAACTCTTGAGAAGTGGAGTTGGATGGGTTTTTTTTTTCCAGAGACCTTTTGTTGGCTCACAAAGTCCTTGTTTTGTCTTAGTTCACCAACCAAAAGGGAGCATTTTCAACCTCCAAAAATAAATCAAAGCCACCATGATGCCTGCAGGGTATTTGTTTCTCCATAGGAACGTGAACCTGGTGGTTTAGTTTAAGAGATATTAAGCTAACTCTCACATTTTCTACATTCCTCTTTTTCCTGATATATCAAGATAGACAGGTTTGAACTGTTGTTTTAATGAAAACCTACTACTCCTGAGAGGGTTTCTTGTTTTAGAAAGGTGATATTTCAGAGCTACAAAATTCCAAACCATGTGATTTGCTATCACCTTCGTCAACTCCATTAATCTCCCTGCGCCTCACTCGCCCGGCGATGCAACATGACCAATCCTCATCAATAAAATATCACTGAGGCTAAGGAATGTTTGCAAAACCCTCTGCTGTCCCTACAAGAAGTGCTCCCCCTGAGCGACACCACGAGATGAGCTGCCCACGAGGTGCACAAGGCTCCGCGCGGTCCTCAACAGGGCGGCCCTCCGGCTGCCCCCAGACACGCCTGCCCCTGCCCCTCTCCCTCACGGCTGCTGGCAGATGTAGCCCAGGCTCCTTCACAGGCACTTCTAGCCCCTGGCTGCCAGGAAACCTCCTGAGAGGTACCTGGTAACACCCGCAAATACAACCAGCCTTTAGCTCTCTTTAAATAACTGGAGCTAAATCACCATGTTGTTAGACCCAAAGCGCCAGGAAAATTGACAGCAGTCGTCCTGAAGTCGCCTTGCACTCTGGCCAGGCCCTCCTTAGTCATCTTCAATGTGGGTTAATGAATCAGTCCCAGGTAAGCTGTCCCCTCTCTTGTGGCTGTGCAGCACAAAGCAGCCTAGGGACACCTAAATGTGACAGGTCTGGATACTACATCTCTGCACACCATTTTCGGAGCTTAAGTCAGAGCAAGGAGATTTGCAGGTAAGTGCAAATCATTTGTTAAAGGCTCAAGTATGTGTGTTAAGCTTGGCAATGCAACTGGAGCCCCTCTATATGTTTTAAGTTTAAAAAGAGTGATCTTCAGCTCCTGCTTTTGTTAATTGTGCAACTTGCAATGTTATTTCCACAGGTCTTTCTCTTCTGCTAAAGTTAATTTACGTTTTAGCAACTGTTCTAGCAATTTAGAAGCTGTCCTACGTAAAAACACTTTCTTGTGTAACAGAAGTGCCTCTGAATTGTAAAATGCATTACAAAGGAGAGGGAGCCAGTCCTTTATATATACACTTCTTGGGCTCCTGTCCTGGCAGAAAATGACCACTGGCAGCTTGTAAGGCATGGAAAAAAAGACTTATTACCCAGATCCTGGAAACGTAGTCAAAGCTGCCTTGGCAGGGCAAACAGGCTCTCACTTCTCAGCACTAGTCCCCGGAGATACATGTTTGCTGATGTCAAACTGTCATTGTTATTGCAGAGCTCACAGGACTTGAAACGTTTTATCTGCAAGCTGTATTCCAGCCCGCAGTGCAGAGAAGCTCCTCAAATTTTTCTGATAGGGATGTCTGGGACACGGGAACATTGAGTTCCTTCAACGCCTCCCTGCTAAACATGCTCTACCCCTGCAACCGACTGCTTTAGGGAAGCTCTGCAATACATACTTTGAGAAACCAGTTGCTCTCCTGTTTGACTCGGAAATCTCTCTGGAATGTCGCTGCTTCCTGTTTGAACTCTTCTTTTAAAGCCATGTTTTCTTTCCACTATGCCAGATAAGCCTATAAAAGAAGAGAATACGGCAACAGTTAGCACTCATTTAATGTCCAAAAGCTCACAGGTGCAACACAAAGGAATGCACGATGCTGAGAGTTACACGTCCATTAGGCAAATGCAAAAGCCCCTGGTAATTTTCAAAGCTAGCCCTTCACCCCATTATTTCTATCTGGATATTATCTGGGGAGAGACTAGAAGGTTCTTGTAAAGTTTAGTTCGTTACGAGGGAGCATTTTTCCGGTTTCTTACCCCTTTTTTGCATACATCAATATTCTCTATTTTCAACTGGTAATAAAGCATGACCCTCATCCCTTTGCCTTTCTGCTGGGCTGAGGCACTTGAGAAGCTGCTCTCTGAGCCTCGCAGCTCCCCTCAGGGCCGCGGGTGCTGGGGGAAGCTGCGGGGTGGCGACTCCTGCAGCGTCGCGGTGCAGCCAGTGGCGCAGAGCCCACTCTGCCCCCCGGAGCGGCAGCAGCTGCTGTGCAGCCGGGCACCGCGGTGCAAAGCTGCACGGGGGCGCGTTGCCTCCGCTTCCCTGCGCTCTATAACACAGACACCCCCTGGGGTCCCAGCGTCGCAGGATGAAAACCCGATCCTTCCTTTTGGCCCAGATCCCGAACACACATATGCGCATGCCGAGCACGTGAGCGGTAACATCAACCCCATGGAGCAATCCATGTGCTCGAGCCTCTGCACATTTGGGAATGGGGGAGAGAAGGACACTGGGTTCTTTGCCTGCCTGTTTTACATACCACTAGCAGAGATCCCACCCAAGAAACGGCCGTGCATCAGGATGCAAAGATCTGAACTACACAGCTTTTATTTCCATTACTTGTGGCCTTGCTGAGACCTGTTAAGAATTATCTGGGATATTACACCCTAGACGAGTCGAAACAACAGGTCTTTCTCCAGACTGTCTGCATTTAGTGGGATGATTTAGTTACTGCTTTCCCCCCACCCCGTCTTCTTCCTTATTCCCATTAGTGACACGCTGGCTGTAGAGAAAAGTTATTCATGCTCTAGAAATGTAATATTTACTCAAAACAATTTTTATTTGGCTTGGCTTCTTCCCAGTGCCATAAAGTGATAGCCAACCCCAAGTGCTTACATAGACAACATGTGCATCTGAGTCATATTTATGGTCCCAGTTATAAAAAGCACACAATCCTGTTGCTTGGTGCAATAGGATGGGACTGAAGGCATCAGCACGTCTTGAGCATAGCCTGTCTCTGGAATCTGCAAAAATTTGCCATGCTCCAAATTTAGAACTTGTGGGTGGACTCTAAGGCAGGAGCCAACTTTTTATACCATTACATCACAGAAATTAAGGGCTTTGTGCCAAAGGATCCAAGAAAATTAATAAAGAGCAGAGGCTCTCCAGCTGTTTGAATTTAGAGTTACGGCAAAGAGGTAATTATTAATAAAAGTGGCTTTATACGGAGCATAGTAATCTCATTGCTCAAATTGAACATATCCCTTCTTTAGTGCAGTTTACTATTCCGCTGGAACTTGTAAAGATAATAGTTAAGAATTAACATCTGTAAGAGATAGGCACGGGGAAGCCAAGATCACTCTAGATAGCTCCAGTGACAGCTCTCAAGCTAAACAGCGCTCAGCTCGCGCACATGTTTGCCAGTGGCATCGCTGCTCTCCTGGCTGCAGAAGGTGCCTGGAATGTGGCGTGCGTTTTTCCAGCTAAAACACATGCAGTCTCAAATGGACAGTGATCAAAGCCTCCTCCAGCTAATTTGAAGAGTAATTCAATTTGTTTGACCTCCCTGAGCTGGGGCAGCCAGTGCAAACTCAAATCACAGCCTCCCCGGGAGCGGACGGTGGAGCATCAGGGCCCCTTACCAAGATGCAGGAGGTGAGCTGACCGACCTTAAAATTCATTACGTGACTCACAGCTGTCATGCCGAGGCCCAGGCCTCCGGAACGGGTCCAGCTCCCGAAGGCTGCTCCAGCCTTCCTCCTCGCACGCCAGCCGGGGCCGGGCAGACCTCTTCTCCATCTGGACCCCGGGCAGGGCCTCCTGCAGCCCTGCTTGGGCAGACTGCACCTCGGAAGAACAGGGCGCGTGGCAGACACCCCCCCAGCTTCATCAACTAACGTGGCAACTCCAGCAGGGTGGACTTCACAGAAGGAAAAATAAGGCTTGCAAATGGAAAGGGGCTGCAGGGCACTAAGCACAGTCTTGCCACACAACATAGAGCTGGACCAGCACAGCAGTGTCTTAGGAAATAGGGCTCTCTTGATGTTTAAATGACAGATTCATCAACAGCTAAGCTTACAGATTTCCAGGCTCCGCTCAAGAATGTAGGAGAACTTTGAGTAACTACAAATTTAGGTTTGTGTTTTCTAGGATATTCCACTCTTCCCTTTTTATGGATAAATAAACTGAGGTGGGAAGTGACTAAAAGTTTATTCACAGGAATGATTCTGCCAGCAAATCAAACAACAGAGTTCCCAAGGAGACACTGCTGCACCCACATATACCATATCATGCTTGCACATGCATTTCCTGGAGCAACACATACCAAAGTGCCTTGCATGCCATTGCCCACTGGCAGAGTCAGCAAGGCAAAGACCTGACACCTGCAGCTCCCAGCACCAGCGCTTAGGTTTAAGCACCCACACACATCCAACATCCTCATCTCCAAGGAGCGGAGATTAAAAAAACACTTTAG
This sequence comes from Nothocercus julius, assembly GCA_013398735.1. Lineage (NCBI taxonomy): Eukaryota > Metazoa > Chordata > Aves > Tinamiformes > Tinamidae > Nothocercus > Nothocercus julius. Next base: position 2,238,880 of record VZSV01000001.1, on the reverse strand, counting down.
TCAGAAAACATGGGGTCACAATTTCCATCATAGCAACAAGACAGTTACTGTTAGGGAAATTAAGGGATAAGTAACAGAAATCAAGTCATTCTGCATTTTTTGAAAGTGAAATATCCACCTGCAAGTGCATGTGTACGTGTGCATGAGGTGCTGTAAGACTTCAGACTGCTCTAGATTAACAGGCTCTCTTACTACATAAACTTCCTAGAAAATTCCTATTTTTATCTAGAAAAATACTATACTGATCATTCATATTTGCCAGGGAATACACTGAGAGATCTTGGCTTCTGTTCAAGTACTTGGCTTCATATTTTTTCCCTGTGCATAGTTAGTTTATCGTGCTAATCTGTGTATTTTATTTCTTGAGAATAACTGTGAACATCCAAAGATTAGCAAAAAAAAAAAAAAAAAAAAAGGCTTATTAACGACCTCATCTGCAGTTAGGAAACGCCAGGACGCACGATGCACCACTCACAGCAGCAGGCTGAGATGCTGTAGGCGAGCCAGGAGAGCTTCCAGTTGCTGCTTTTCTGTGTGATGTGAGGGTGGTGTGGACCTGAAGCCCAACTTGCTCTTGAGGCCAGGTGGTCTAAGCACCTGTGGACTGAAAGCATCTGATGTTACTGTACAGCATTGCTGCAGTTCAGCAAAGAGTGGCATGAGGTGAGTCTGAGGAGGGACAATAAAGGGTTTCCTTACCACTGAAAACACCTGCAACATGGTACTGCAGGCATTGCAGGACTTAAATTGCATGTGTGATCCATAGAACTTGAATCACTCCATTGCTGACAGATACTAAGCCAAAAAAAGAGGAAAGACTATTTCCCATTCAAGTGCCACAAAGTAGGCTCAGTTTGAAAAATGCCACAATTTTACCAGCAGTTTTCCTGCTCCCCCTGCACAGCTTTGCAGTGCATGCCCCACCTTGCACGAGAGAGTCTGTGACCACATGCCAGTGCCCTGCCAATGCATTTATATAAGATGTGGGGAAGGAGGTTAAATGGGCACCCTTAAACCTACTTTTTTATGGATCCCAGGTATGGGGAATGCCCGACTGTCAGAGCCAGGTCCCTGATATTCAGAATGTATTAAATACAGATACACATGATAAATACACACAGACACACTTTTGTGTATATATATATGTATATATATATATGCATATAATGAAACCTCAGCCCTTCTTTTTGAATAATGCAGTATAACCACCTCATTTCCTAGAGCTCTGCATTAGATGAATAATTGGAATGAGCGAGTAATTTTATGGAAAGAGATAAAGCATTCTTCAACAGAACTGACTGTAGCTCTAACCCAAGTTTCTAACCATGGCTAATCTCCAGCTCTCTTCCTGCTCAAGTCAGCAGCAATCCCTCCCACCACAGAGTCATTAGACATGCAGAAAGCTTTTAAAAATCTAGAGACCTTGCCCATTCTTACAACTGGGTAAGAGTCAGATTTCCAAAATGCTATTTCTGATGAATGGAAATCTCCTTCCCAGAAATCCCTTTGTTTCCAGCAGAGAATCCCTTGGTTCACTAGCACATTTAGATGCAACCATCCATTAACCTATTTAAAAGCTGTTGCTCTGGCCACCACCTTCCAGCAGTGGTGACAATAATTACATTTGCTAATCCAACTTGCCTTCTGTTGAACTAAGATCATGAAGTGGACAGCTAGACCGAGGATCTGCTTTCTCTTCTGGCATTGTAGCTTGCAAAACCACCTCAAATTAGTAGCACAGAAATTAATGTGAATATAAAAGATATGGAGAACATTTTTATGGGATGGTGGATCTGTGGCTTTCTGATTTGAGTTTTCCATAAGATTTTTAAAAGCCTCCAACTCTGGAATTAAGGAATCGTCGTGGTGCTGGCCTTACTTCCCAGCAGCTTCTTTGAAAGCTGATTCATTTAAAAAGCATGGAAAGCATTAGAGTCATAGCTTTGATGTCTTCAATAGAAATTTGGGATGGATTTGAAAGCAGCAAAAAAGCTGCTGTCATTTCCTCCTGGAATAGCAGCCTGACACGACTGCTGCTGTTGTACAACCAGCAACCAAAAGGCTGCGCACAGGCGAGCGCAGCAGCGGGCCCATGAACTTGTCCTCCTAATCAAGTTTATAGTTGGATCCTAATAAACTCCACAAACAAACACGCGTGTTTATTGTAACGGAATGAACAGAATGTACTACAGAGAATATGAGTCACTTTTCCATAGGGCGCCTGTCTATTCTCTGGGTTTAAATAATGAAATGTTGCACCTCTTCTTTGCAGTTTGTTGTACAAAATTTTAATGAGTTCATCCCAACGAGCTGTAGGCCTGCCACATAAAAACTGATTCATTTGCCCTGTAAAAATAAGCGTGCCTTTTGACAGGACACTCTGCACTGGGCCCTACTAAATCAGCTGTGGAGGCTAGACTCTCTCACAGGTGGTTTTAGTCTTGAGCGCTTTTTGAAAATGAAAATATGCAGGCAGTTTCAGCAGTACGTAGGCTGTTTTCCCTTGGGCGACAGGCTATCCCGCAGGCTATCCCTCTGTCTCTGAAACTCCTCTCCTCCTTTGTGCAGACTTAATCTTTTAATTTGGGGCTTTGAAAACATTAGTTCCTATAAGGAAATGATTTGGAAGAAGGACATTTAAGAAATTATTACATTTTTATTAAAAAAAAAAAAAAATGCCTGTTAGCTCACAAGAAATTCTGATTAAAGCCTGGGAAAAGTAGGTGTCCTTATAAGACCCTCACAAAAGAAATTCAAATGAGGGGGAGGGAAGGAAAAGAGATTTTAAGTAAACAAGTGAAAAGAGCCAGGGAAAACAAGAGCAATGAGCAGAGTCTCAGGTGGCTAATTTGGCACTGGGGAAGGAAGGAAGAGGCTGTGGGACAATGAATTGCCAGTGTTTACAGTAGTGGGGGAGCCTTGAGAGCTTGTGACTTTAACCACAAGTCTCTAATGTACTGCATGCTCCTTCTCTCTTACATTCTGCCCCTGTCATGCTGGGAAAGCAACTTCTAAGTGAAAAGGATTGCTGCAGGTACACACCGGAGGATATCAACAGGCCAAACCTGCAACCCACCTTGGGAAGCACACGATGTACCGTGTCACCTGAGAAAGCAGCCCTGCAGAGAAGGTGCTTGGCAGCCTCTAGAGTCGTGGCTGGAAAAGAAGATTCCTGACTCAGTCTCTTCACCCGTGGATCAGAGAGGGCTTGCAGCAACGCATGCAGGAGCTGAGCATGAGCACTGCGGAGCCAAGGCCAGCTCTGCCTAGAAGAAAAAAAAAAAAAAAAAAAAAAAAAAAAAGTTTTCTAAAGTTGTCTGGGGCTTGCAAGTTCAGGAGAGAACTGACATAGAGGTTGATGAAATGGCTCCTCTGTCACTGGTGACAGATGCAGGAGAGTTGAGAAAACACCAGCAAAGCAATGGATGCAAACCGGCAATTCGGAGATTGTTGGTGGTGGCTTTTTGCCTGTGTTAGTTACTGCTAAAAACACATTTGATAGATGCTTGCAGAGGAGATTAGCTTTGGCTAAGAATTTGCAAGTGAGAAAACTATTTCAAGGAAGAAATGAAATATTCCCCAGGTAAACACTGCTCAGGTTATGTCTCATCCCAAGGAGAATTTTTAACATGGATCTGCAAATCCTTTGTTTGAAAGTTATTTGAGTGCCCTCTCAAAAGCCTTGAATGCTAGCTGCATTTATGGAGTAACTAACTTCAGTGATGGAAAAGCAAGTCCTAGAATAGTTACCATTAACAGCAGGAGAGCTGCGGGGCTGATCCTGGGGTTCTCTGTGCTCAGTAGTGATGTGTCACTGTAAACTGTGTACATTTAAGTACATTTAATGGATGATTGTTGGTTGCTGTGCATGCTGTCACCTTCCCAAGGGCTAACTGTTCAACAGCTTCTCCAAATTGCTGCATTTCACCACTGATATAGTTCATAAAGAAAAAAAAAATCATTATACAACTGGGAATCATAAAGCTCTGCAACAGCCTTGATGCCGAAGACCTTCATTTGGAGGCACACCTACGTTTCCAGTGCTTTGGAAGCTGGCCTTTTCCAAAAACCTTCCTATAGATGCTAAAGTGAGAAGTGAGGACGATCCTGGCTGCAGTCCTCTCACCATGAGTGATTGTATCTTAAAGGGACATTCCCTCTCTTCCTTTAAAACATGTAATTCTTCACATGTTTCTGTTAAAAAAAAAAAAAAAAAAAAAAAAAAGAACCAACTCCTGTGCCTAAGTATGTCAGTGTCTTAGCTGTATAAATTTAAACATTCCATTGTAAGCTAAGATTATCTTGCTTCTTGCCCACTGAGACGTGTGGGTTTGGCTTTATAAGACTCCATAGCTTGCCTGCTTGAACCCTGTCCAGTAAGTTTTCATCTGAATTGATTAGGACTTGGAACATATTTTCTTGGACAAATTGTGTTCTAATGAATAGAACACTCCCTCACAGCTGTCCTGCCAGAAAGCCAAGATTTTTTCTGTCTAGAAATCATCCCAGAGTGACCCTTAGATAAAGTTCAGAATCCATTTTCATTTTTTAATTAAGAAAAGGTTTGCTTACTTCCATTCCACACATTTCAGTGCTGGGCAGCTGACACATGATTCCCCCTAAACATTTCATTTTAAAGAATTTAGCTGTGATGTCAGTGAGATCTGCCACAGGCAGGGCATTTCTAAACACATCGGATACATTAAATGCAAAGCATGAAGATGACTTCAACAGGGGAGAAGTTTCTCCCATCCCAGTACCTGTAAGATGGCACACACAGCAAACTCAAGGTCAGCCCTACTCGCTATACAATAAATATAAATGTCACTGAGGACAGCCAGGGCACAATGCTCTAAAGCCTCGCGTTCTAAAGCCTTCCCTAGGGACTGCTCCTCCCAGTCCATAGGTGACTTGGTGATCTCACCTTCAAGTCCAAGGCAGCCACACTGGAAAACCCTCTCGTTAACTATCAATGATCAAACAAAGAAAGATTTCCCCTCAATATGGGGCCTTAGGCACCCTTAGGAGCCTCCCTCAGTCAAGAGGAGCAAGCCACTTCATTTCAGCAGAGCTGTTCTCCAGAGGCCCCAGTTTGCAACCTAGGCAAGCATTTCCGTTTATGATCAGCCCACCTGGAATTTTTATTTTATGACCATTCCCATGGTACACGAGGAGAAATTCATTCAATCCAAAATAGCCAGTGGAAGCCATGATTACATCATATTGCTTTTCTTTTAATAGGGAATTTCTAGGAACCAGGAGCACAATTCACGACAAGCTCAGATCCTTTCTGGTCTTGCAAAAGACCCATCTGACCCATGCAACTATGTGGCAATCACTCGCCTTCAGTGTGGCTGCAGGATTTTGCCAGCATATGGCACTTGGAAATACAAAGGAACAGATCTTTGAAGGAACACAACTCCCTCATGCTTTAAATATTAGGTATATCTTCAATAAGACAGGAAACAGAGGCAAAGTAACTTATGCTCAGCACTGAATGGAATTTGAGTCCTTTAGCTACTAACTACACTTTCACCACTATATTGAGTTTCTTCTGGCAGAAGAAATGACTAAATCATGACAAATTGCATTGCTACACAAGCAATCAGTAGAATTGTATTTTGGTGAAAAAGAGGTCATACAGAAGGCAAGAACGAGAAGCTTCCTCTGCTCTCAGCAAATCAATTCCTCAAACGTCCAAGACACAAAGAACTGCAGAAATTTACCTGAAAAAATGATAGCCTCTGGACTTGTTCTCTTTATGTAGGGCTGGTCCAGTCAAAATAGTCTTTCAGCATGAGTAGATTAAAAAGGTCTCAGTCAAGCTTATGTTCATTTGGCAAATAGATTCAGAAAGGAAAAAATCACATACCTCAGCTAGAAGCTCTGTCACCTTTGCTCGAGGACTCGGTCTTCCCAGGATATATTTGCAACTACAGCAATGAGCCCCGAAGTTTTTGTGTGTGCTCTTAAACCGGCTCATCAGAATCAAAACACTGTAACTACAGAGAAAAAAATAAAACAGTACTTGCTCACACTTTGTTGCACTGTATTTCTACAGCTTCCTATTGTCTGGAAATGTGGTTGTAATGGGTAGATTATACAACATTAAATCCTTCTGAGAGTGTAAAGGGAAACTCTGGTATAATCATGCTTGGAGCAGTTATCTTTAAACACAAGCATGGGTTCAGAGCCCAGCGGAGGGTGGCAAGCAAAGTTATGGGCCCAAGGCAAAACAGTGGCCAGCTGCTAAGAAATATCCTTGTTAGTCTTTGTTAGAGTTTGCATTTTTAAAGTCATTGTGCAGTTCAATTAAGTTCATAACATCCAGATGAGAAAGTGGAAAAAAATGTGAAGACCTAGGGAGATGAGATGCTAAAGCACTGGAGGATGTCACCTCCTGTGTGAAATGCTTACATTGTGAAATAGAAACGGGAGCAAGAACGAGTCATTTCAGGATACAGTCTGGAATGAGAGATAAGACCACACTATAATCTTCAAGTGGTCTTTCACAAAACCTCTTTATTTGCGTTCTACATCATGCGGTCTGGTCCTAAACACAAATCAACAGGGCACTAAATGGAGAACAGACATCATGAACCACAGTCTAAGAAATCATGGGATTTTGGGACTCAGTGGCACTTTCAAGACCCCAAAGGCTTATTCCATGTGTTCCCTGAAGACGCCAACAACATTACTAACCGGACCTGAATGTTTGATTAAACTAAGTCATCAGAGAACGATTATCTAGGAGATCAAGGATGTAAACGGGATAATAAAACAGGAGAGAGAGCGCAGAGTAACAGTCAATCCTAATGACCGTCGCTGGTGGTCCCTATGTGCTACCAAGTTGATCACAGCCTTTAAATAGTTTTGGTTATATTCCAGCTTGTTATACGCACTCAGCTCCTCTCCTCTGTTTATCTGTATTGCAGTGTTGGATGTGTGAGCAGTATCATGAAATTACATAAAGCTTTAAAACAGAAACAGCCAAAAATGTTGAGAGAAACAGACAAACTATTTCTTGAGCTGAAGAGGAGATTTCAGGCCAGATCCCAGATGTCACGTCCAGGTTAAATCCCTTTTGCACCATTCTAGAAGAAGAGAGAACTTAAAGCTGTCCACAGGAGCAGCTGGGAATTTCCTTTTCCCAAGGGGACCCCCGGGTGACATCAGACCACAGGAAGGCAGATTCGAACTGTCCGCTCCGTCCCGGTGGATCGGTGGGTGCTCCCCAGCCAGCCAGCACGGCAGGGGGGACAGCCAGCACTAACCGTGGTGGTCCCTGAGGAGCAGCACAGCTGGCTGAGGTTACTGCCAGCACATGAGCATTTCCTGTGCTCGCCCACGTAACAGCACGGGCAGGGAGGCAGCTCTTGCCTCCCCATTTCCAGCTGCTTTTGCAGGTATTGCAAAAGAAACCAGAGGGAAAAAGGCAACTAACTACCAGGGGAGCTGCTGGGTTTTCTGTCCCTCATCTGTGCAGAAACCAAAGGATGTTGCCTCTGCTTGGGCTCTTCCACATGTGTGGCTGCCCTGGTGTTGCTCTTTGAATCAAAACCTGATGCTCCACAGCACCCCTCATGCGTGAGCAGACAGGTAAAGGGAGACTGACAGTCAAACCTGGCATTTCATCACCTTCAACTCTTAAATATCCAGTAATTAACTGGCACCTTGTGTTGTAGAAGAGTATGTGCACTGCTAACATCCCCAGGCTGCCCAGATTCAGCAGACTACCTGCCTTCAGAATTTCCACTGCACTTAAATAATAATTTTCCTAGGAACTCCTAGGAATTCAGCCTTAAAAATAAAGTAAAAACTGCTGAACACAATACAAACTCCTGGTCATTAGTCATTGTTTTGCAAGATCCATGCTTTTTGAAGGACTGCAGGTTTATATCCTCCGTGGTTAAATCCAGAGAGAGAAGTTTTATAGGAAAGGCACACTTGAACTCTGTTGCCAGAATATAGCACTGCATGGAATGAGCCAAAATGTCAGCGCTAAGGAAGCAAAACAGAGAACCGAAGAGCGATGGGAGTGGAATAGAAAATTCCGAAATAGGGACACAAATTAATAAACCATCAGTTCTGGAAATGGGAACAAGCTTTCAGAACTTCATCTCTCATGAAGGACAAAAAATAATAATTTCTGAGGGTTTTGATGGAAACAAGAGTTAGGCAAGACTGATATTGTTCACACTGATTTAATTAAGACTCTGTCAGCAGTGTCAAGCTTAATTGGCCTGGTATTTTACATTTATAGAAGTCAGCTACAAAAACGTGCTCTGAACTGAAAACCTGTATTCTATAAATGGTCCCAGTCCTAGAAGGGTCGTCTTTTTGGCAGAGCAGGCTCTTGAGAGCATCCCACGTATGTGCTGATAGCTCTATCTAGCTGAAAATATTATAAGGTCATATCACATTCCTTGCCCCTACAGTCCTCTCACTACAGTTTGTGGGAATCTGGGGTGTCCAAGGAATGCAGAGTCAAGCTTCATGGCAGCAACCCATTAGGGAAATTACTTCACGGAGAATTAATCCCTAATCTAACACTTGTCATGTTAGATTCAAATCTCTACATGCGCTGAGATGTGATGTGATGTGGAAAGGCAAGGACTAGACACACATACATGTGATGAGTGTGGAAAGGCAAGGACTAGACAATGGTTGTGCACCACTCTTGAACATTTTGTCTTCTGGGTTGGTTAGTGAGAGCAGCAGTTCTCCATGTAGAGAAAGCTGCTCATCTGGGTGTCAGTGACAGCCCATGGATAGAGTTCTGCCACATCCCTCAACTACTTTTGTATTCAGATCTGTCCATCAGTGCCAGAGCAGCTCCAGTGCTGCGACCTGCAGCTATGGAGCACACCCTTCTTCAGGCCGTCACCGGCAGCAAGCATACACAGGGCCTGGAGCCACCAGCAAAATCAAGGTCTCTAGTGGGCTGCCTCAGGGACAGTTACGGATATGATTTGAGAAGAGGCAACAAAATTAGTATCAGTGAGAACAAACAACCACGCTCCCAGAAACTCCTATCTTCTGTAATTGTTATTGCTTCATCGGTGACAGGAAAGAGCAGTGTTCAAAAATAGAAGCTCACTTAACTGAGTTTCCCTCGAGGCACAGAAAATCAGCTTCCATGAAGTGGTATAAATTATTCAACAATAACATGCTCTCCTGACTGAAAACTGGGTTAGGAATTTGCATTGTGTTTTCACAAAACATCATTCTTAGCCCAGTTTCCTCCTCCTCCCCATGATAACTAGTCACACTCCATGCCAATGAGTACTGAATTAGATTACGTGGGTCAGTCGATGTGCAACAGACAACCCGCTTGTTCACATTCCTGCTGGGGATGGCAGTGCTGGACCCAGTGCAGGGCCTTAGATGCCCACAGATATTAAAGGAGTTGGTTGTTTAAATACCTTTGCAAATGTGCACTATTCTCCTTTGTACTGCAGGGTCCAAGGTCCAAAACTGTCAGCCCAAGGGAGGTCAGCTGTACATAGGGCTCATGTCTGCATCACTCCTGAGTTGTGCACTCAAAAATAAAGAACCGAGGAAACTAAAAAAAAAGAGAAAGAAAGGAAAACTCAAAAACTACAGGACAGTGAAGATACATACCTCATTTTGATCATACAGAAAGTGTTAAGAACCAACAGTCGTGTGTTTACATGTGAAATATTATCTTTCTGAAAGTTTGTCATAAATGTGGCTCACGCTGCAGGGATGGCCATGCTTTCCAAGTTTGTGCAGCAGGAAGAATATTTCCTGGGGAATAAGGTCAAAATATTAGTATGCATTTGAGGCAGTATGGGCCAAATTAATGATGTTACTACTCCATCAGAAACTTCCATACATGAAATCTGAGAATGCGGTTGTATCAACAGCACATCAATCTACAGCACTGGTCAGAGGAAAAAAGACTAACCTTTGGTTTCAAAGTTCTGTTCAGCTTTGGCATAGGAAAGTTAATTTTTGTTTAAGCAGTGCTTCTGAACAGATAATGTTAATTAAATGTTTGCATTCAAATCTTATTACACAGTGCAATAAATTTGCTTTCCATACAAACACTGTGTGTCCAATATGGAACGGAAAGCTCCCGGGGGAGTCACTAATGAGTAATAATACTTAAATCCCATGGCCAATTTTAAAACTAAAAGCAAGAACAGAGGGATGTCTGCCATCTTCAGACTTTGTGCATGTGTGTGTCTAACCTTGCTCTTATTCTCCAAATGTAAAATTGTCCATTTAGAGATACATTCTCCTACTCAAATGCTGCATAAAACTCCTTTTCCAACATCACAGATGACAGGGCGAGTGGATGTAAATTATACATGTTAAAAACAGAGATCTTGTAGCAGCACTGCGCAAGTCAAATGCCAAGTTAGCCCTGATGTGAGGCAAAGCAGTTAAATAATCCAGCCAGCTGGGAAATGTTGACAGTCCCTTAACTGCTGCAGTTCTAGTTGTAATATGGAGAGGTGTGCGATTTGGCTTTTTTAAGCAGACATCATGGAACTATTTATTCTGTCTGCAAGTCTAACAGGAAGTTTATTAAACTTGCATATTGCTGGACATATCACCTGGCTGCTGTGTTTCATATTGGAATGCAAAATTGGACAGTCTGGTTCTGTACTGACGTAATGTACTACCATGCGGAGGATTTCTTTTTGAGCCTAAGACCTATTTCTCTGACCCCAGGAGCACACTGGATGTTGTGCATGCAATTCCTGACAGGAATGTTTCACTTTGCTCTTGAGCAACCATTTCTGAGCAAGCCAGGAGCAGAATCCAGCTCTTCTTGGCTGGAAGAACTGGGATGTCCCAAAATGGGGCTTTTTAACAGATGAGTGAAAAAGCAGAGAACCCAAAGGACTATCCCTCTCCAAAGAAAATCATACAAATCAACAACAAAAATTCTTCACAGTAAGTATGCTAGACTTTCTAAGCTGGTAAAACAGCTGTCTGTTGTTGGGCTTACTTATGCTGCAGCATTCCCCTGAACATCCTTTTGATTATCTCAACAAGGCTCCAGTGGGACAGAGTGAGGCTCTGGGGTCCATCCTTGGCAGATGTTGAACAAAGTTAATTTAAACCTGCCCTAGATCTCTGCTGGGAGACCAACTCAGCCTGACTGAGTTGGCTTCTCCTCCTCGCAGCGGACCTGCTGCACCCCTTCGCTCACCCTCGCTGCGGGCAGACGTCCTCCTGACTCCGTCGGCCTTGGCCGGCCCATGGCTGCTCTGTGGCTGCAGCGGTTGGGCAGAGGCAGCGCCGCAGCGGCAGCAGCACCCGCCACCACTAGCGCTCTCACCAGCGGAGACGCCAGCAGAGCCGCATCCCGTACCTCGTGACTCCCGCCCCGCCGCCGGGGCACCAGGCAGACATGCTGGAAAGGTTCCCTGCTTGAGAGGCTCCTGTTAGTGCAGGGGTGGTGGTGGGGGGACACTCTTATATGCAACTGAGGGCCCCACAGGGGAGAAAATGGGTGTCGCAATCAAGCTTTGCAGACTTCCCTTGCTGAACCACCATGTCCCCTGCAAAGCACCTCAGAAAGAGCGAGAGGATCCGGGACAACTTCTTCAGTTTCTCCTCCCTATGCAGTGAGCTGCTGAGGTTACCCATCCTCTACTTAACTGCTGGGTAGGATTGATTTTTCACCATTTAATGGCCTTCCAAAAATAGTTAACTGTTTGACGCCAATCCAAAGTAATTTCTCCACATCCCTGTGAAAGTTATCTCTGGCTACCAATAGTTCTGCTTTTAGCCTTCTCTTAACTCCCTTAACCCACGAACACACACTGAACATCCTCTCAAAGTGGATATTTCAAAATTTCACTTATTTTTAACTGAAACAGTAGCAAACATACCAGATCTTTTGTCCAAAGAAGTCTTCCCAGATGTACAGCAGGCCAACTAGATTCATAAACTGTTCACAGAGTAATCAGAGCAGACAAAGTTTCCTATTTTAAATCTGTTCATGCTAGGGTTTTTACATTCAGATGACAAATACCACACCAGTGTGCTATAACATTTAACAACTATATAAAGCCCCCTCCTTGACACTCCACTCTTCATAAAAGCCTGCAAAGGCCATTTAAGATGTAGGCATCTTTTGAAATATGAACCAAGAAACACTCATCCAAAGCATAGCATTTTTTGGCCTGTTCCGAACAAAGAAATTTTAACTAATATAAACATTGCAAGCAGGCTGGATACCTCAGTAAATGGAGAGTTACATCCTTTCATTTTTAGCTTATTACAAAGCCAGGCAAAAAGGAGCAGATGCACAGGCATGTCACTCCACAGTCCTGCGTGGCACAGCTTCGTGCTATTGTAATCATTCCATTTGTTCCTGCAGCTTCCTGCTCGTGGAGCTTTAGGTGTTTCTTACTTTTGGCATCATCTCCACAAATTACCACCAAGCATTATGGAAACCGTGCTTGGCAGAGCCCTCTGGATGTTACCTCGCCCGACCACCTCCTCAAAGAAGGACTGTCACCAGCACTGAACCAGGTCAGCAGTTTTCAGCCACCACGTGGCTCAGCAGGAGGTTTGTGCATAAAAACCACAGCAAAGTTCAATTACCTCCCTGCCCAAACAGGTCACTGCTTAGGGGACTGCTGGAGTTGTTATGGGGGCCAGAAATTGCCTCCTCTCAAGAATACAGGGTAGAAAAGAAAGGGAACCCAGCTACACCGAAGTTACTGCTATTTCATCAAGTCCGACAAAACTGTGAAATTTTACAAGCTGTAAAAATGACCAGATTCCAAGCTTATAGGGGAAAAATGCTAACTACATGTTTTGATTGATTAATTTTTTTTCAGATTTAGATAAATCTGTGCGTACCCAAAAACTGAGGTTTAAAACATCTAGTACAAACCAGAGAGGAACTTAAGGCATGCTCACTTATTTAAAACCGCTTCCAACATTCCTGTCTAAAGTAAATGCACACCAGACATATATCAGTATAATAGTGGATCTCTTTTCTACAATATTTTTTAAACTGTTGGCCTGTCTACTCCCTTTCCAGATAATGGTCATTCAGGTGGATGCAGCCCTTGCTTACAGGATAGGGGCAGTAGTGTGACACTGCATAGGACACTCCTGATGTACTGACCCAGCCATTGGCATCCCCGACTGAAGGGAAGGCAGGGCTGGTATCTCTTATATTGCTTGACACTCCTCAAAATCTCATGCTTCCTCGTGCAGCCTGGAGAGACCAACCAAAGGGGGAGCTCCTCAGCCAGCCCCAGGGAGGCCAGGAACTGAGGAACGGGCTTTGCCATTCTGTGACACTCATCCTGATATAAAGTTTGTGCTATTGGTCACAAAGTCCAAAGAGATAAGGAAGTTCTTACAGTAAAAGTTCAGATATTTCCTGCAAGTTCATCGAAGTTCAGTAAAGCGGCTTTTCTCTTGTTGCTAGGAACATGTCTCCTTGAGCTGGAAAACTTCCTGGCAAAGAGCACGTTTTCAGCAGAGGAGTCAGCACTTGTCAGACCATGCAGAGAGCGCCCTTCCCAGCAAGCCCTTACACCTTCCTCACAGCTTCTGTGGTTTTACACGTGCCTGCAACTACATGCCCCAGAAACAGACTCTCATTTACAAAGGCAAGAGATTCTTTTTCACAGTTTGAACTTTGGCTTTGTTTTGAAACCTTCCTCTTTTTCCTGACTAATGCAGCTCATGAAGGAACACCTCCCTCAGGCCAAAAGCATGGGAGATGCCTGTGATGATTTGCCAAGATTTTAACAAGGGCGTCCTAAGCACTTCGAAATTGCACATCGGTGGAATGTGGACCATATTAATGATGCTTTAACTTCTCTGAACATGCTCAGAGACAGCCTGGATGCCAACCCACAGGGTCCTGCGGGCAGAATGACTGCATCCACACAGGCGATTAACCTGAAAGACAAACGTTTGCAGTTTTTTTTACTGATCTCCTCAAGTACTTTGCACTTTGGAATCTCCTTCCTCATAGCCACACTCACAAGCTGTGGAATTACTTAGTGTAGTGTGAAAGACACTAGTCATGAGCTGGCAGCAATTTGCAGAACTGTCACTTGGTTACCATAACACCATCTGCAGAAACCAAACTTCTCAGATTTTTATCATTTTTTCAGATTTAAAAATTAATGACTTCATCTATGAAAGAATGCAGGCACATGTGGAACCTCTCCCAATAAGAACATTTTGGGGGTGTAGGTGGGAATCAGTCACAATATGCTATATCATGATATGCCCTGCAAACGTTTCTCTGTACCTCCAGGAGCTCGCATGGTCAGTATGGAGCCCTGCTCCTTCACCCTATCCATGTCCTCAGGCAAAAGAAGCAGGAGCAAGCAAGGGCAGCAGGTCATGCTGTTACAAAGGTAAACAGCCTCTTTCAAAATATTGTGTTAACACCCAACCTGCGGGAGTGCAGACTGACCACTTGCAAGAAGCAGGCAAAGTCCTACAGTCTTCTCTGGGACAGAAGCCACAATGGCAACAAGAGAGATTAAGGACATCTTGAACTGGACCTACATCTTTAAATTTCTTAAACAGACAGATCATTATATTATGGGCAATGGGGAATTTGAACAATCACATGACAAAGCCAGTTTTTTACTGGTCTTATCGGAAGATGTTGCAACAAGATACTTCGTGCATTATGTACATTTCCAAAATGATGAAACCAGAGGACAGAACAAATGAAACTAAAGGGCTGTGTGATCTATTTTTTATACCTTGGTAAGACAAAGACTCCTAATACTCCCTCACACCTTTTTCCCTCTACTCCCGAAGAGGGCAAAAGAGGACACTTCAGTGCAGTTACAAAAGTAACACTTAGCATTAGGTCCTCATGTCAAGGTTGTTAAGAGAATACAGCAGTGATCCTCCTTGTGCCTAGAGAAGAAAGCTGACTTAAGAAGGTGAAGAAAACATCAGCAGTACTGAGAGAAAGAACAGTAAGAAAACAAGTTTAGTGTTACAGACCTGTTGCCAAGTGGAGGCAGAACTTTCCTTGTTGACATGACACAGATTTTACTCTTGGGCTAGGTGTGCAGTACAGGAACGAGCTGGGATCCCCCCCAGCTGCTCCACTGGTCTCCGTCTGGTTAATGTCTACCAGCAACACACTTGCCAACCCCTCTCCCTCTTATGACCACTGTAAGCACCAAGGTTAAAGATCAAAATCTGAAAAAAAAACATGTTGAAAGACTTGTCTTCTCTGCAAGTGAGAAGAAAGCTTGTCTAACTATCCAGACTGCATGCTTTTCAGTACGAGCATGCTGGATTATCAGAACTTACATGACAGCTTTCATCAGGGGATCATACAACACAGTGCAAACAAGCCACACGTTAACCCTCTCAGGTAAGGACATACCAAGATTTTCTCTATTTCACGGAGTATTGACTAAAGAACAGTGGAGTTTGGGGATTTGTTCAAGGTCACATAAAAGCAGCAGAGCTGTGAAGTAAGCCTCCAACCAAAATAACATGGGCACATAGTAAAAGTTCCAAACTCCGCTTCATAGTCTCTCTAATTCTAATGGGATCATAGGTCCTAAGACTTCAACAAGTCAAGTAAGCTGGGGTCTGCTTAAGGATATACATTCCTTTTTTTTTTTTTTTTTAATCACGTAACTACTATATAACCCTGACAAAAAGTTCAGAGTTTTCTCTAACATTGCCTCTTACTTTTAAGGGCAGAGGGAGCTGGAAGCTGCCACGAGAGCCAGGTGAAGGACGAACACAGGACTTTCACTCCAGCCTCGCTCAGGTTCGCTTGCAAACAACATCATTACTCTTCTGGTCAGGTGTGCGGGATCAATTCTACTCTCCAGCCCGTACACAGCAAGACTCTTTCATTAAAGGATAATTACCATTAAAGGATAATTACACATCCAAAAGCAGTATTCTAGCACAGCCCAAACACCTAGGCACAGCTGGACAGAGCTGAGAGCTGAGGATGCCATAGGGCAGATACTTGCCATGCAGATGGGGAAGGAACTGAACACATGGCCGGTTGTATTTACAGATCTAGCAGGAAACACCTCCCCTGAACTTTGCAGCAGCTAATGGCCTTTTTATTTGCTGCTAGGCACTGCACATCCCCGTTACCGTGAAGTCATGCATCCCCCTGAAGAGCTGCAGCATCACCCCCTTTTACAGGGCACAGAAAGGAGTACAGGAGATGCAAGAGCAGGTTTTGATTTGGTTCTAGGAGGACAACCTCTTGCTGTACTCCTAGACAAAGAACACAGCTGTTTTTACCACTAACACCACTGGATGTTATGAATCTAGTGATTCAACATTTCAGATAGGGGACAAGGGATTAAAGCCTCTGCAATGGACAAAAGGTTGTGAAATCTGAACCCAACATACATACCCTTCCATAACTCAACACATGGCCGGTTGTACTTACAGATCTAGCAGGAAACACCTCCCCTGAACTTTGCAGCAGCTAATGGCCTTTTTATTTGCAGCACACATACTTCTTGGGAGATTCATTCTTCTCAGGAAAATGTTTTAAACTTTTAAAACAATATAAGGTTAAAAATGGCATACTGTGACAATATGTAACTAGACTCTCACTCATTTCCCAAAGGAGCTTGAAGAGCATAGGAAAGCCAACGAGATGGCTCTCACAAACCCTTAAGAACCCTTCTTGCTGTCCTGAGCCTGAGAAAACTATTAATACCAAAGCTCTGCAACGTGGAATTCCCAGAAATGCGAACACGCAAAGCAAAAATATCCCTGGAGAGTTAACCGCATTAGCAACCTGCCTCTCCCTGCTCAAAGTTGGTTCAATTAGAAACCCTAAATCCCAAACCTGGGAAATTATGAGTATGAATTTGCAACGCCCTTATAGGCATGGCAGAGATCCCAGTGATTTCATACCGTCAGTACTCAAGTTACAGAAGTTGGATCTGGATTTACAAGTGGCATCAACTAAATTTCCAAATCCAAATACTGATAAAACTTCAAATTCCAGACCCAGATCTTAGGACAACCAGCTCCTTCCTTTAGCATGGAAGCATGAACATATAAAGGAACAAATGATGCTCTAAATCTACTTTGGTGAAAAAATACATATTCACATGCTTGACAGGTCAAAAACTGAGCATTCATTCACTGCTTTTACCATACTTTAGGAGGCATGGGTGGATGGAGAACTAACTACTGCCAATAGAAACATCTTTTCTTATTCACAGAGACATGCAGGAACAAAACCAAAATTACTCAGAACAAATAGTACTGAAATTACTCAGGTCAAGGACAGTGGAGCCAAGAACACCCAAGAAGGGTGGGACACAGGTACCTTAAGTCATCCTCATCATGTAGTTTTAAAGGGACTCTTCAGGCTCTAATTATCTTGCTCTTGGGAAGAAAATCACTTGCATGACAAAAGCCTCTCCTGTTCTTGTAATTTTTAAATGGATGAGACAAAAATCACTTAACTGAGAAAGATAGGCTCTTCTGACTGCAAGAAGCTCCAGAATACCATGACCCTTGCCGAACTGCACAACTAGAGCTGCTGAAGTCAGTACCTGCACTACTGGCCAGATCCACCAATGCAGCATAATACGAGGCTTGGGTAACCAGCCGAGGTTAAGGCCTAAAAAGGTCTAAAAAATAGTACTTTTTGTTTTTGTTTCCAAGTAGTCAAAACTGCATGAGCCATGCTAGTAGAACCAAATCACTGCAGACTCTAGAGTTAATCGAAATGTAGTTTTTCCTCTTACAGCTACCCAGCAGCTTAAACAATGAAAATACAGTTTGCGCAGAGACATGTAAGCAAGTTTCAAACTACCATCCCAAGTAAAGATACAAAAATGACCCTAAGTTGAGGTCCTCCAAAATTTACTCTGATTTCTGTCCAGGTTTTACAGGCTGCAATAAACCTCTGGCTGCTGCTAACACAGATACAGGGAACAGAGTTACAAACACCCCCCTAGGGTTACAGGTTAATCTCCTGTTCAGGCAATAGAGAATTTGTTGGATTACATGATGTTGTTTGATGTCACCTCCCGCTTAGTCCGCTTACGGAGCCGGCTGGCAGTGTTACAGGTCTGGTCCCAAAACTCCTGGTCCACTACCGCACATGAGTGTGGAGCTCTTTGCCTTCTCTGCTCTCCCAGCCTCTAGCAGAAGCAGCAACTGCAGCTGGGCAGGTGTCATCCGGGGCTGGTGGTCAACCTTCCTGCACTACTCTTCCCACTGCGCTGCCTCGGCCCTTTCCTGGGGTGCTGGCAAGGCTTTGCCCTTGAGGCAGCCCACGAGAGCAGCCACCCTAGGCACAAACACAAGCAGACTCCACTTGTTATCCACAGAAGGGCTTGCATGGATCATTTTGCCGAACAACTCATCAGTGCGCTGCTAAGTCTTTTTCTATTGCTTGTATTTCACACCACAGCAAGCCCCAAGCCTGGCAAGTCCAGCTACCTATCTATTCCTGGCAGTTTGCTACAAAGCATACACAAACCAGCCAGTTCACAATCACAGATTAGGAAGTGTCACCAGTTAGTATCACCTGATGGTAGTGTTTAGCTAAGGATTTTTTAAAGATGTGTTTATAGCAGTCATTTTGATAGAATAATCACAGCACTTAGAGTTGGCTTTCATCTCCCTCATGTGACTCACTTCTTCCATTTTCTAGTGCTCAGCTGTGATTGCTGTAGTGGTTTAGCTATCTGCACTAGTGCTAGAAACAGGCTTGGGCCATGAAGTTTAGATCCAGATCAAAAGTGCTCAAAGTCTGTGGGAGTTCAGATCAGCAGGTTTTATCATTCTGCTTGCAGAAAGGCTAACTTATCTCTGCAGCTGGCTCTGCGTATCTGCTGGCTGAAAAGGGACAGGGACAATGCAGGGCTTAAAACAGGCAAGACAGATTTGGCTTCAGTCTCATCTCTAAATACCCGCTCTGCTCTTAGAGATACCTTTATTTTATATATAATATAAATAAGTATCTAGAAAATGTCAAAACATGTTTGAAAGCTTCCCACCTCTTGAAAGACTTTTACTCTCACACTGAGAAGAAATGGCAAAGGTACCCCCACTAGATAGAGGAAACACTTCATTTTGGAAATCCCAAGAACTTCCACAGGTTTCTGAGAGAAACCCAGAGGTTTCACTCCCCCACACTGAAGGTGCCAGCGGATCCAAGGGGAAGGTATTTCCCTGTGGTGGGGGCTGCAGGCTGGAGGTGTTCGAAGCCAGTAGCCCTCCAGCCTGGCCTGGGAGAAGGGCTAGGGTGTCCCCTGTGGCCTGGGGCAACCAAAGCAGCCACCCCTTGCAGGCCAGCACAAGATGGCTGGCGCACAGTGTCCAAAAGCCTTGACAGGAGCTGCACTGAGCAATGGGCCAGCGGACAGAGAACAGTCGCTTCAATTCCTCATAGAGTTTCATCATTTTAGGTGCCTCCTGGCTTCTCCCAGCAGCATTAGAAACAGAGTTAAACATAGAGTTTGTCAGCAACACTCTCAGTTCACTTTCTTGCCAGTTTTCAAAAAAACTGCCCACACTTGATCTGCCAATTCTAATGGAATTTTGGCTCAAGTGATTTTTAACTACTTAACAGAGATCTCATTTGTTATCATAATCAGTGGAAAATATTATCTTCTCAGATTTCCTTATACTATAAGCAGTGGGAATATAATTAATTCATTCTGCAATTTTACAAATATTTAAATCCACTACCAATACATCATCAAAAGCATTTTCTCAAATTCCTATGCTGTTTGCAGCTTTGTTTCTGGCAGCACAGATATCGTTCTGATGATGATCAGATTGCCCTCCAGCCATAAAATAATCCCTGGAATAAACCTATTGATTAATTCTTCTGCAATATACTAATTTATATGTCAATAGGGAACTATTTGCATTGCTAGGGACTATTTCTTCCTGACATGTGCACACACTTCGACTTCACATTTGATGCATCTCACAAGATCCCCTGAAGTTTGACTAGCCATCCATTATCCCACTGCAGCTCAAACACTTCCCTTACAAGAAATTCCATTAAACACTAGGGGTCAGTCAAATGTATTAGAAACATAATGCAATTTACTATAGTATACACTTAATGGGGCATAAGGGAGAGAAAGGGAGAGAAAAGGAGAAATTACAGCTTTAGGAATCAGACCTAAATCTACATTGCATAAAGTCTAAACTGTTAACAGTCTGTGATGAATCCTTAATATAACCCAATGCCTACATTCTTTCACCAGACCATATAATCTGCACTGTATCATCTTTCAGAGTTTCAGGGTTTCTCTGTATCTATAATTTACCATGTATTGATCAGGAAAAAATCCACTAAAAAACAAACAACTTCTGAATGCAAGTTTTGCTGCAGCTGCTGCAGTGAGAGGGAGGAGTGAGATGGGAGTTCAGTCATCCCCTACTTTCCCAGTGACTTGTGTCATTTACTGCCATGTATGTCATGGTGCCACCACCATTATGATGGGAACTCACCTTGGAGGGAGTGCTGATGTGCAGGATGAGATTTGCTTTTGCAGTTCCAGCTCAGGGGGATTTTGGATCATGGTGCAGGCCTCCCTGCATGCTGAGCGAGCACTGGTGGCTCATGCCTCTGCGCAGAGCAGCATCCAGGCCCTCAGTGTCGCTGACCTCTGTGCAGGGATGTGCAGCAGGGCACAGCTGAACTCCTACCACTGTGAGGAACAAATCCATTAAAACACTTATTCACACAATAGTGTCAATGGGATGGAATAGATCCAGATAATCTGCGTACTCATGGAAACCTAGGCTTTACAGCTGCCTGAACTGGACTACACACTTGCAATAAAACCCATTGCTGCAATTTTTGTCACTGAAGAAATCTGCCTCTACCGCAGGTGCCTCGTAAGTGTTGTCCTATTCACACAGACCATCCCCACCTTCTTTGTAAAGATATGCACAACATTTCAATCCAAGTAGAGGCTTTGCTAGAAGTGAGGACCTTCTTACTGATGAGCAAGAACAACTGCTTCACTTACTTCCTCCACTTTCTCCAACCACGCATTATGTGGCCACTTACACCATCCTTCTTTGAGCCATCTCTCCTCCCCTCCACTCTACCTGGCCACCTAATTAAAGGTTGCTGCAGTGCTGCTCAAACTAAGAGGACAGAAATAAAAGCATAACTATAGTGGCAAAGAAGTAGCTGAGGATTAAAAAAGGCAGCCAGAGATTGCAAAAATACAAATGATTCAAAGCATGACTAGGGTTTCACATACCTCTCTCTGGACTGCTGGCTCACTTAATTCTGTCAGGCAGCTCATGCAGACTGCAGTTCTTGGGAAAGGTGGAAGAGAAAAAAACAAGAGCAACCTTACAGAAATCTGATTTAGTGAAGAAAATTGCAAAGCAGTAGAGTTCTCTCAAAGTGACTCATACAGTCGTAGCCAGTAGCCTCCTTCCACTACTGTGCAACATCTCAGCTTGATGTTTTCTTGCAAAGGGATAACTCAGCGCACCAACATGCACACAAATCCCACCTTGCCTCTGCGTGGACCACTGTTTTGCCTTGCCACAAAGAGCTCTGCAAGAACAGGCACACACATTAGTCTGCTTTGCGCCAAGTTTTCTAACCTCCTCTCCCAAAGGTAGCCCAATACCCACCCTCCTTCAGAGGCAGAAGACGCTGAAAATGCCTCGCTGGCTCCACGGCTAGGAAGAACCAGCACGCTGAAACAAAGGGGTAAGGGGGGGGCAACCCAGGGCCTTTGTTCCACTTGGCACCAAAGCTTCATTCTTACAACAGCACATTTTCTCCTTCCCCCAACAGCTGACAACTCATGGCAACTAAGGACAGGGCTGCTATTGTCGTTAAGCAACTACTTGTCCAATCTACGTAGGAAAAAGAAGAGCTCCAGGGATGACGACATATTTGAAGTGCTCATAAGGGCATCCCACGGGGAGCATAAAGAGACAGAGCAGTGGAGGAAAGGGTTCCTGCAGCCTGGCCCCGGAGGCAGAAGTGGCCTCACAGACACAGCTGCAGCAGAGGTCAAAGAGTCAGCCTGCCTGCCCAGGCAACGGGCTGCCCGTCTGCCACAAACCGCGGCCGGCGCATGCTGCACAAGGTCCTGCCCTGGAGCGGGCTGGGGCACCACAGCCCTGCCCGCACAGCTAGCCCTTCTGCAGAGACAACAGCTAAGAAAGTGCTGGGCACTGCAAGAGCTCTCAGCGCTGCCTCCTGCCAGCAGGAGAGCTTATCTGGAGCACTCAGTGACTGACATGCACTGAGGACACATACTTGCCATCTTCCACAAATCATTTCTTTAGAAAAAGCAAAGCAACAAAGCAAACAAACAATTCACCACACACCCACACAAAATGTGTTTATTATTTGAAATCATCTCTTTTTGAACAAACCATGAACCCTCCCCCATATAAAGCATTTTTGCATGTTCACCACTCCAGTCACACACTCAAGGGGAGGACAGAGGCTATACATCAGAGCATTAACATGTGGGACGTATTCCAAACAAAGCACAACACACATTCTTCCGTGAACAGTCCTAATCCTCGAAGCAGCAGCATGAGTGACTGTACTCCAGTCATGGCAGTATTTGTTTAATGCTCTGAACTGCTACAGGACTGGCCTTCAGAGGCTACCAGGCTCCCCCCATCCCTTGCATAAGGTTACACAGAGCAGATCACGCAGCCGCTGCGAAGGTCAGTGGTGGGGTGCCTGCCACGGCCGGCAGCAGCTACCAAACTTGTCTCTCCTCTGACAAGTGATCCAGCCAGACCGCGATGTACTAATGCAGGTGACCTTCCCGCAGCAGCTGCAGGCTTCTGAGCCCTCACAGAAGTCCTCTTCCTTATGGAGCTACTTCAGGGGCTTCAAGCATAAGTGACCGAATAATGCAAACAAAACAGCTTGGGAGCTCCCAAACATGCTTGCAAATAGCCCTTGTGCATTGCCCAGCTCCACACAGGTGCGTGGCAGCAGCACCCAGCTCCTGTGTCGGCCAGGCAGGGCTCCACCAGCACCTGACCGGTAGCTGGCTGAAGTAGCATCCCTGGAGATGGAGAGGCATGAGGCCTTCACTAACTATTCCCCTGCCACCTTCTGAAGAGGGGTCCGGACAGGCTTTGAGGAGGGCTTTTGAGGAGGGCTACCTTAACTTGCAACCTTAGCTCTACCAAACTAACTCAAGATGACACTCCAGCAAGCAAGGCTGCCCCAGCAGAGCTGAGGGGACTCTAGGCGTCCTGTCTGCTCCATGTTAGTCTCCTCTCTGGCTGCCCTTAGTGCCCTGGTCTTGCAAACTTTGCATGACTTCAGACATGTTTGCAACAGTCTGTTTATATTCATTGCCATGAACATCTCGGTGCTTGCCAATATTTTGAAACTGGTGCTGGCCGGGTTGCAAGAAACCAGATGGATGCGAGATAAGAAGAATCATGGGAATTTAAATTTCACTCCAAGCCCTCAAATTCCATCATCCTGCAGTAGGCTGCCACAATGCACAGCATGCAGAGTCCCAGGATCGTACAGAGCAGTGCAGAACAACGCAGCTCAGCAAACTCGATCACAGGGCTGAGCACTTGTCTGGAAGCACTGCAATGCCGGGCAGCTGCAGCGACACACAACTGCAACTCCTGCGGCTGCAGGATGACACAGTACGCCCTGCACAACAGTTATGGACACACAATTCAACTCTGTAAAACCACTGCCCAGATCATGTTACCAGCCCCACAGAGCGACCCTTCAGCAAGCTGCTTGCTGCGGGCATTCGTGCTCTGCTGGTAATGAAGCGGAACACGCAGGGCCGCAAGACACAGCCACAGAAAGCTGCTATTACTGTGCTTGCCCCCAGCGATGCTTTCACAAAAGGAAAAGTAGCCTTTTCAGGCTGATACACTCCTTCCCAGAACACTCTGGGTCAGTTCTCTTACCAACTTTAAAACTACTGATGAGCTTTGCGCTTCTCTGATTGTGAAATACCTAAGGAGCCACGGCAGACAGGCACTATGCAAATAAACAATCTCAGTACAACAGCAGCTGCAGAAGGGCAGTAAACATGCAGTTTGGCCTTCCCCAGCTAAACACTGCAAGACAAAAACAAGAAAGTATCCATGATTAGGGCGATTTATAGCCTAAAATAAACCCCGAGATTGATGAAGAGCACGAGACTAGGAGAAACTATTCCTCACCAGTTTTGTAATCACTCTGGAACGAGAGAGGAGAAGAATTTAAGAGATTAGGGGAGAGTCATTCTTCATTCCCCATAGGTCTGATCCAGAGCTTACTGAAGTCAATGCAATGATTCCCACTGCAGCTCCAGTAGATTTTTAGATCAGGCCACATGAGACGATTACTAAAGCTGCTGGGCAAGGAGAACCAAGTGTGTTGAAGACAAAAAAAAATGTAATCAGCATTTTCCTTTAAGGTAATCACAGACCCCATGAGACTGTAGAAGTTCAGTGCAACCAGCCCTTATACAAAAGCATGAATAGCATCGATGTAAGAAAATAACACTCTTTCCACCCACTTTCTGTTGATGTACCAAGGATGACTGGAGGTTGTAATAGAAAATCGTGTTCTTCCACATCTTCCTTCCATCCCGCTGACCTTGTGCATTTTTGATAACAGTTTGTGCAGGCAAGCTCACTATTTCCTCTGTTTTTTGTGAGGCTCTTTTACAATGGAGAGGAAAAAGAATGTTAAAATATGAAAAGCTTATAGCAGATGACAAAAAGTGGAGGATCCACAAGCAGACTTGACTTAAACTGCTCTTAATTCATCATTTACAGTTGTTTGGCTTGCAAGTCAATGATGACTCTCTAAGTTGGAGTTTCCCCTGAAATTCTGCCTTTACGAGCAAGTTTATTCAGGACTCTGTCCAGAAGGGGGAAATTAATGATTCTTGGAAGCACTGTTACCTTTTGGGTCACGTTTTTTTTTCTTACATGAACTTTCTGAAACAAAAGCCCAGTTGAGAATGGTATTGGTTTCTCAGTTTCAGTAAAACGTTGCAAATAGGATGTCCTAAAAAAAACAAAGCCACAAAAACATAAGAAAAAGAAAATCCCCCAAAGCCATACTGTGCAAGGTGAAGCAATGTTCAGTGATTCCATCCAGGTGATTTCAATGACTCAGTAGTAGTCTACATGTGAAGCTCCACTATAATTGTTCCTATTCTTAATCTTTCCAAGACTGAACAGTCTTTTAAATGGCTGTTTTAACAGTGGTTTGAAAAATACAAATTAAAAATCTGAAGACAAAGTTAGGCAGTAGAGAGCACATTAGCTCATCATGATGCAGAGCAGCAACTGAAAAATCAGAAGAATTACATAATTAAGTTTTCATGTAGGCAGGGAGACCTGCAGTGATGCTGACACACTTCCAGGGCAGTTCCCATGTGAGAACTACACTACAACAGAGCTGTGTTAATCCAAGAATTAGGATAAAGCTGTAACCAGTATCCCAGCCTCTGCAATAAGGAGAAGAGATCCCTGCTCCCACCTATCTGTGGGCTGCATTTGAAGGTTTTCCTCCTTGGGTCATGGACATAGCTGTATAAGTGACACCTATTCTGTGGCCCCTGCCACACAGATATTTTGGTAAAGAGATCAAGAAGGCTGGCCACCCCTTCACTAAAAAGTTGGAGTCCTTGGATTCTCCTACCTTAACCCTGAGTTTACAAACCACCCCCAGCAAAGCTACTGCCAATTACAATGGTCTATAGGAGCAGCTTACCAAGTCCTTGTTTCAGCAGGTTGCTATAATCCCACAGTCAGGCTACTGGCTTTTGCCACTATATGTCTGCTATAAAAAACACATCAGTGAAATAAGGATCTCTCACTCTTCTTGTCTTTTCCTCTGGCATTTACCTGTTTACCCTCCATTGCATTTTCAATCTAGTGTGCTTAAGCCAAGCTTTAGTCTCATTTTGTCTCTGCCACACATAACATTTCTGAGTGCATCTACAGATGACTACAAAAACTTTTCTGTGTTCTTGTCAAAATGCAAAGGATATGACATCCTCAAACAATCAGGCAGAGGCAGCTTATTAATCTAGACCATTTAGATGATTTTGTTATTTTGGGGAACAAAAACTTACCTGAGTTTGGTGGTTGGAACGTTCAGCATCCTTTTTCAATTATATGCAGTCTTACTGCAAAGGTATGTTACAACACCACTTTTGCTTTAACAAACTTTTTTTTTCCCTCTATATTTGTTATGAACAATCCAGATTATGAAGAAAAAAAATCCTGTTTTTCCTCAAAACATCTCTTAGAAGTAATGAAATTTACAGAAGGAAACCTTCCAATTAGGCTTGCCTTTACAAAGCATCCTTCACCAATATAAATCTCCAGAAAAATCTGCTTATTCTCTGCAGATTCTAAAATTAGTGCTGACTCCTGCTGGTCGTGTTGGAGTGACCAGGTCCTGTTCCATTTGATCTACAAATACAACTCAAAAAAATGGTTTCTTGAGGTATTTTATGTATGTACACACTCCCGTTTCAGTGTGACTAATCCTCATCCAGTGTCCCCAAAGCTTTTTAGTGACTACATGCTACATGCTAGCTGCGGCTCTCCCAACATAATGACACCATTCAGAACTACTTTACACTGCAGAAGAAGAGAAATCCTCATTAACATCTAAATGTTATTATCCAAGCTTCCCTACTCCAAGGACTCAGTTGTGGCATGAAAGCAAGTACTTAGATCCCAACTGAAACAGAGCTTACTACATCCTTTTACTACTGGGACTCCAGAATACTCTGAAATTTGTGGCAGGTTAAGTCCTGAATAAGGAAGGCTTTTCTGCAGGTCATGTAGACAAGATTGCTGCTTTATCTGGCAACAATGGAGTTCATAGGCTGTTTCTTCTAAGAAGTTTGTTCTCTGTTTTAAAGATTCCAAAGGCTCTCATGGGAAATCAGTTTGTCGCAGCTCTTTTGAAGAGAGCAAGAGAAGTGGTTCTGTTTCCAAAAATGGATGCAGTTGCAGAAGGACCAGATTGTCAGAACAACGATGGCGTTTTTTTCCTCATTGTTGTTTTACTTTCGACCCTCAGCTTCCAGATAGGACCTCTGCCTGTATCCTAAAAGCAGGAGGTCCTGAGCATTCAGTAATCTTCAGCTTCAACAGCATGGACTGTGCAATTCAGGACCTATTCTGCTTGCCCATACTGAAGATAGTCATTTCACCAAAAGGTAATACAGATTTTTGCTCCAATTCTGTGTTTTGCTCAGTGCTAGTAAGTCTGATAGTCATAGTATCAAATCAGAGGGGAGGGTTACAACGCAGCTCTGCATTCAGCACCCTTGTCTGTGCATTCATTTTCAACCTGGGGCATAGATCACTCAAGAACAATGGTGAAGCAACTATTGTCCAGGAATAGCTCTTCTGAGTTTGCAGGCCCACTTCAATCCTTTTTCAGGCAACATTTCTTTTCACTAGTCAAATGACTTTTCACTAGTCAAATGCACAATGGTACACTTCTGCATTTCAGATGTCTGTATTTTGTCATTATATTTGCACACATTTAGTTTTCCAGGACACACTGATTCTGGAGAGGCAGCAAGCACTTGAGAAGCCTGAACAGTAGTGCAAACTGACCGGCTTATTAAGGCAGCAGAAGCTTCTGTTGAGTCAAATTCCTACAGAGGGGGAGAGCTGAGAGAGCTGCAAAGGTGAAGACAATGAAAATGCAGTGATACAGCCAGTCAGCCTTACATACTTTGCTTACGTACTTTGTTATTTTCATCTCCTTAATTATTTTTATAAAACGCTTAAGTTTCTTGTCTGTGGTAAGGAAGAGTGGAGAAAGAAGCACACTGGGCTTGAAATAGGTCTGTGCAAGGATCTCTTTCTAGACATGTCCCTCTACACGACAACACACAAAGCTGCTAACTTGTCCTCTTGGGAAGATGCAGCACTTGACACATGATGGGCACTTTGCTATAGTTTTTTAGTATAAGTTACAAGACTTCTGCCACTTTAGCTCTATTATGGGTCTTCCACTTTGTCCTGATCTGGTCTGCCCTGCTCTTATGTTTCTGATTTAGAAAGCAATTTCTAAATCAGCACTATGAAGAAAGAGGTACATGCCATCAGTCTCTATGGCCTATTTGAACTTTGTACTAGTCAGAACAACATCCACTTGCCAAAAGAATTCCAAGAAAGTATGGAAGATGCTTTAAGTTTTCTTGCGAATATGCTTCTCAGCTGCTACACAGGAAACAGTCAGCCCATCCACTGAAATTAGTTTCTTGAGACCAGATCTGAAATATTTTATGAAGTCTAGCATTAATTATGTGAGAAGAGGAAAATATCTGGATTTCCTTGAGACCCCACAGATGGACGAATGAAGGACAAACAAAATCCATGCTGTAAAAGACAAACAAACATGCCTGCAAACACATAACAATTGTTCGCTCTGCCTTGAATTACAAAACAGAATTTTTCACATGGCTGGAGTCTTAGGTCACAACAAGTATCAGTGGAGAAGAATTCGGAGAGGAGAGGATGCAATATGCTAGCAGTACGTCTGGTAGGACCTGGCTTTGCAAGTAACTTTTCTCGGAGAAATAATAAGCAAGTGTATCACATTTCTGCAAACACACTGTTAAGGTCGGCAGAGCAGCTGGCAGCAAGGCGAGTTCTGTGACCTGCTTCTGAACCCTTCAAACTCATTTCCTGTCAAACATCAGACCCAGGAGGACAAGCAAAAAGCTGTTAAGCTCTTTTCTAGAAGAGTCTTAGATTAGAATTCCAGTAATGGCTCAAATTCCTTTCCAGTTGTCCTGAACTGGCCACTTCCAGCCCTGAAGATTGTTATGCCGTATGGCAGCATGGTCCTCCTCTGGGGGAAGGAAGGGAGAGCGGGGGTGGAAGGGAGGAGTGAGGCCATGGAAAATACGATGCAACTTTGCAGACAGCAAACAGGAGAGTCAGATGTGCTATTCATTTAAATAAATCAGAGCGACTTCCGGTAGATCAAAACAGCCTGTGAGAACTACCCTTGCCAACACAGGTAAGCCCAAATGCGACGGCCTGCGCGGTCTGCTCCTGCCGGCAACAGTGCGTCCCAAGGCCGGGCAGCGGCACCCGGAAGGGCATGGTCAGAACCTGGCACACGCAGCCAGAGCAGCCACCTCTCACAGCAGGGAAAAAAGGAAGGAAGACTCATACTGCTTATTTCAGATCTGTTAGAAAAGAGCTGCTCCTTATGCCAGCAGTTGTGGAGATGCTTGGAGTGGGCAAATAAGAAGAGCTGCCAATGTTGAGAGCTGGGCATTTTTCCAAAGAGAAGCACCCAACAGCTTTCATGTTTATTCATTAGTAATGAACTTGTAACTGCCTAAGTTTTACAGAAAAAACTCCAAAGATTGAGTAATGCCACTATAGATTTTTCTCAGTTTCTACGCCAAACTGGATCTAGCAGTTCAGAATACTTATAAATAAATAATTAAATAACTAATAAGGAAGAGCCCAGCCGGTAGTAGCCATCTGTTCCTTGAACATGGAGACTTCCTAGCTTTCCTGCAGCAGCTCTGCAAGAAAGTCCAGATTCACGAGGAGGCACAATGAGTTACAGGATCAGAACAAACTTGTCATCCAATTCCCTGCTTGGCTTACTTGAAAAGTTCATGCTGGATCCAGATGCTTCAGTTCTGTATGTACCTAGCTATGGAGAGTAGGGTAGAGTGCAATTCCAATTAACAAAAAGAAAAAAAAGAAAAAAAATATATTTCTCAGTATACCCCCCACTCTCCCTTTTCGTTAAAAATTCACTCTGCTATCATTGACCTTCCTGTTAGCTACATACAAAACTACCACTTTTATGGCAACAAAAATATGATCATGATGAAATTCTAGTTTTATTCTTTTCAAAGCTAAGAGGCACCAGGGATCTGAAAACAAATGTAATAATCATTAATTTATTGTATCTCAGTAGCTAGTTTCTATTTCATCTTTGCTTCCTATTATACTGCTATAAGCAAAATGATGTATATAAATATATAGCATACCATTTATATTAAGATGTAAATCTAATAATAAAGAAAAATGTTAAGGAAAACAAAGAGAAGTAAACTTGCAGCAAATTAATCAAAACATTTGCTTTCAACACTGAGAATAAATGTGAATAAAGCATTATGGACAGATGCTTGCAATTTTGTTTTTGTTTCTCTTTATTATTCTATTATTGCCCAGAGACTTTATTCATCTCTGGACATGAGCCAAATTCTCATCAAAAGCCCTTCTCCTGCAGGTGTATAAACTGAACAAAATCTACCATCAACAAAAAGTTAATGTTTGGCAGTGTTCTTGGATTTGGGGTCTGTTTCTTCTAGTCAATTCATTAATATGAAGTTTAATTGCCTTTCTTTCCCAACCCAGAGACAGCTAACAAACTCCTCTTTCCCCCCATATCACACAGCTCCTAATCACTGGTTTGTGTCCCAGAGACTTCACTGGCTGCACACAAATCACGGTGGCCACCACATGATCCTTTACGTCAGAGAAGCTTGAGAAGGCTTCAGGGGGATGAGATACATTTTCCAGATTTACTGCTTGAAATCCATGGAAATCTAGGGACAAATACACAAACTAGCATTTCAGTTCAGCTTACTGACTCTTTGAACTGGCTGAGCAATGACTGATCTACAGCCGGCACGTAAAAACACTGGGCTAAACAAAAAAAAAATAAATAAGAAAAATGCCACCCCCAGAGTGAAAGGCTTGGACTCCTGTAGACAATAACAGTGTAACCCCAAAATCAGCTCCCTCACCAAGGGCACAGCCAAACTGCACTTTTTGTTCACTATAACTTTGGCCTTTTGCTGCAGAAAGGCTGCAAGACATGTGAGACAGCATCTCAAATGTTAAAGGATATAAGGAAAAACAGGACTGTGCTCCCCCTCATCCCCCTGCCCCCTCAGCTTCCTTTCCTGAGAGGAAAGGGTCCCTTTCATGGATAAAGATGGCTTTACACACATTAACACAGTGTGATGAACAGCTATGGTCATTAACAGTGAACTTCAAGAGGCTCTAACTGGATACATATCCCACACCACTGTGTATACTATAGGGCTTGCAACTCATGTCCAATCTTTTAAAATATCTGGATCTGAACTTGAACGCCACGGTTCCTTCCATTTCAAGCCCCTGGTGTGTTCAGCAGGATTCCTGGTCTTTGAGAAACTTTGGATTCTATGAAGCACATGCATAACATTCATTACAATCAGTTTGAACTGAATCAGGTAAATCATTTCCTCTTAAATAAAGAAAACACTTATAAACAAAAATTTTTACCTACCAAGCTGGTTTAAAGAAATGTGTAGAGAAACAAGGAAAATGGTTTATAACTAAATACTTTGAATATACAAAGCACTGTGCTCTCAAGATATTAATCATAATGCATCAAGAGGCCTAGGACTCAGAACAAAAAACAAATTTTTCTTTCACTTATGTAAATCGTTTTGTAGTAACCAAATCAAAAACTGTCTTGACAGTGCCAGGTCTTATTGACCTCAGTTCAGGACAGCTGTAAATGTATGTCTGGCATAATGAAGTTCGATTTGAACTAACAAACACATATTTGCTGCTGCTTTGAGCAAGAACATTTGCATTTTTATCTATTTTCACAACTAAGGATCTGCAGAAAGCTACGAATTCCAAATATATTATCAAAGTATAAAAAAACAGGAGGAACAGAAGAGCATACACCTCTCTGCACTGACATGATCAAGGCATTTTATGTCTGCTAACCTCTAGGATGCCATCTGAAGTTTGCTCTTGAGGAAAGACACTTCTATAAAACTGAAAATAAGCTTTACTACAGCTGCATTTCAGGTTGCAGTAATGAATGTTCTTGAAAGATTACAACGTGAGCCACTCAGGAATCTTTCTGGAAGCAAATTTGTGGATGCCTAATATATGTTTCTGCCCCATAGTTTATGGGCCATTTCAAAATATATTCAAAATGTATTTGTTGTGATAGAGTCCAGAATTCTCCTCATATAGGAAAACAGGGCACTAGTAACTCACTGCTATACTGTCAAGACTACGACAAGTGAAGCAGGATCTTTCCCCATTGATAATGATGGTACTTGCACAAGGCTACATCCTTTCCCATCGTCCCCTCTGCTTTTTGAAACATCTTCTGAGAAAAACATAAAATGCTACATTTTATTGTCAGGCTTTTCCTAGAATTTTTTTCCAGCAGAACCATCACTTCCTTAAGGAAAATTTTAGCCATTCAACACCCTGCCCTGCAGAGTGACTATCGCCCCCTCTTCACGACTGTGTGGAAGAACCCAGATCTTAAGCTACAAATTTTCTGCCTCAACACTTCTAGATGTAGATTCTTATGTTCCAACACACAAAAGGACTGAACACTCATGGATTTTAAAGAGCTCATCTTGAACATTACCCAGTCTATTAGGGGAACTTCTTTAAAAGCTATCACATACACTGCATAAATCTACTACCTACTCACAGGAGCAGCCCTTTTGAGATGCACTGTATTGTACAGATGGGCTCCAAATGAGTCATGGAGCTGATGACGGACACACAGGTGGCTCAAGGGTTCAGAATGGAATTAGACACCAATCAAGCAACCAAGCTGGTATCTGAAGACTTCACATAGCTCTCTCCCTTTGAAGCCTAAGTAGGCCTGTACCAGCCATGATAAATTTGACAGCCTTTCTTTCCACTTCCCTGTATCCTTAGAAGAAAAATAATGGCCAAAGGGGCACATCGAGGAGTGTTAAGTTTGGTAACAAGGACCAAAGCATCTCGCAGGACTAACTTATTTGCTTCTTGGATGACTGGAATCTCTTGACAGAGTAAGCATAGATTATCTAAAGAAAGATGGTACATCCTGAGGTATTGGTTGTTCCCTCCCCCCCCCACCCAAAGACAGAGCCATACAAAGTTAATTAAAAACAGAAATCTCTAACTGGATTTTGAAGGTTGTGTCACTGTTAGGATTGCAGAAAGAAATTGAAGCTTAGCTGTGCTGTTGTCCTTCCTATTTTGGCACTGGCTGATGAGAGCAAGCTGGACAGCAGGGAGATGCTGTGAGCTCGGACCATCTTGGTCTAGGTTCCCTCTTGCACAGGGAACTGTGCAGACCACTGCTCAGGAAAAAGAAGCTTCAGTCAATCACACATTGAATAGTTCCTGAAAAAATCAAAACCAAGAAACTGAATTAGGTGCAGATGGCCTGCTCCCAAGTAAACTGCTCTGAGAAATCTTTCACAATGTACTTTGGAAGCATAAATATCCATACTTAACATAACAATACATTCAAGTTTCTAAGGACCAAAAAAATTGCATGACAAGGTTCGATCAGCTTTGTTACCAATGAAAGCGACATTTATATATTTATTTATTTTTACCAAAGACTAGTGAAAAATGAGCTGAGGCATATCACAGACCACACTATTCTGGAACAAACTTTGGTCCTCACCAAACAGCTTTTGGAAATACCCAGTTGGAATAGCCATATATGATGGAGGTTTGGGCTTTAATCTTCTTCTATGAGCAGAGAAGTTCCCTAATTAAATATGCTAAGAAGAAACAGGATAAGTAAAATAAGTACAGCATTTGCATAACAAAGAAAAAAAGCTCAGAGTAACCCATCATTGCAAGACTGAAAGCCTGACCCTGGTGACATCAGATTTGCTGTATGACATTAGAGACTGCAAGTGGCCTGACATCAGTGACAATCCTAACAAGCAGCCCAGCAGGAGAGGGCGTTCGCCCATGCTGCGAAGCGCCAGGTTTTGAAGGTTCTGGGCTGAGGTCTCCCCATATGGGGGGGCCTTTTACGAGCATCCAGGCCATGCTCTGCACTTCAGAAGTCTTTGTGCTCCATCACATTCTTTGAATCCAACATTGGGATGCAGATGTTAGTTACTGCATAAACATCCCATGTGAAAACTGGCTGCTAGGATAAAAGGTGAAGGGTACTCAACTGTCTGTGATTTGCGGCTGTGCTTCTCAGTTCACATTTTTTCCCTTGTTCCACTACAGGACATTGATTTCAGTTGCTGGTTCCAGATTTATTTCCATTTTTTTCATGGGTCAAATATACCAATACTTCACATGCAGCCCAAGATCCTGAGCAAACTCCTTATAGAAGTCTAACCTTGTGTTACTTTGCTATGCTTCTAGATTTTTTTTTCTTTTTCTTTTTTTTTAAATCATGAAGCTGACTCACAATACCTTAAAATTTGTGTCTTCAGGAAAAGAAGAAAATTCCCCAATCAGCTTGTTTATTTCTTCTAATTTAATAATTGCAGCTTTTCATCAATTTATCTTTTTCAAAATTTTCAGCAGCCAAGCCAAGAAAGCATATGATTTTTTTCTGGAAGTAGGAGGGGAAGTGAAGAGCAGATCTCACAGATGTTAATGACAGAGGATGCTGGAACGTTATTGTGCCATCTCTAAACTGTACTGGAGAGCTCAGTACTTGAGCACAAACTGTAATACCAATTCAGATGCTAACTAGTAGGGCTCACACACTAGGAAGATCTTTTTGGCTTTATATGTTAACAGAGGGGCATAGCTAGGGGAAAAAATATATCTGGTGGATTCTGACTGCAGCATCCTTCATAGCAATGACTGCCGCTGACCTACTTCTGGAGAGCTTCAGGTTGTCACTGTGTAAAGTTTTTATAATAATGAGCTACTTCGCACACAAGAGATGCAAAAACTTTTCCACTGAACAAAGTGTCATATCCTTCATAAAGCCATGTTTTTAACTTCAACAAAGCCAGAGTTAAAAGGAAGAGATGTTACTGTTTCTACAGTCTAAATAATGGATGCTCAAAAGGAAAAAATGTAAATTAAATAAATGCTTCTGGCATGCAGAAAACCAATGCCAAAGAGAGAAGCATTTTTGTGGTGTCCCAACATAGCAATTTTATCTCTATGACATGTTGTGAGGACAGTTTAGAAGATTTTAGTGAAACTCTAGGATTGATCAATACAGATCCAAGTCTGATACATAGCGTGCAGGAAGTTAACTACATGAAAATCTTCAATCCAAAGGGTTTGAGATAAACAGATTGTATCAGTTTACATCACTAGGGATAAAATAGCAGGTAGAAAAGGGTTTTCCAAAAAAGAAAAAAGTTGAAGGGAGAAGTAAGACAAGTTCATATTTAGACAACAACAACAAAAACCCCACACATCCTTTTCTCCCCCCACTTGCAAAGAAGATTAATAATATTATGTATTAAATAAGATTATTAATACCATGAAGTCTTTGGATTGAAAAACACTTCTGGAGATTGTCTAGTCCATCCTCCCCACCACTCTCAGAGCCAGCTAAAGACGGTGCCTCAGGGCTGTATCTAGTTGGGTTTTGAGTATCTCCAAAGATGGGGCTCCACAAGCTCTCTGCGCAACCTGTGCCAGGGTTTGACCAACCTCACAATGAAAAGGCTTTTTCTTACACTTAAATTGAATTTCCTGTATTTTAATTTGCATCCACTGTCTTTCACTGATTGTCACTGAGAAAAGCCTGTCTCTCTCCTCTTTCCACTGACCCCATCGAGTTTTTATATGCACTGGTAAAGTCCCCCTGAGCCTTCTCTTCTCCAAAAAGGCAGGATGCCTGATTGGGCCTCCACCTCCCACAGCAGAAAATCTCATACAACTGTCACTAGCCACTTCCTCCTGGTGCAGTTGCACAGGCTCAGCCTCAGCCAGCTCAGATGCTTTGTTGGAGAGAAATACCAGATTCTCACCTGCCACAAGTGCAGTGAACCTGCTCTGCAGCAGCAGACTTGCAGGCAGAGCAGCATCCTGTACTGGTGCCAAAAGCCTCTAGGCTTTGCCAAGCTGGGAGTCTCTATTTCCTCACCCAGTAGGCACAGACTTTGGTGGTCCCTCCTTTGCCACAGTTGGGGTTTTGGAACCATATATAGATATATGATATCATATAGATATAAGATGATATACAGAACCAACTTATATCTATATATAAGTAAAAGTTGAAGGGTTGAGCCACACTTGGCACAATAAACATATTTCATATGTTTATTATGTTAATTGTAACATTGTATGTTCATTATAAACATGTATGTTCATGAACATTGTATGCTCATTATAAACATATTTCATATGCTTATTATCATATAACATACGAGTAAGATCTCATTCTTTTGACCATGTACCCAGACTGTGGAATGCCTTGATATAAAAGCTTTATGTGTATTTTACAGATAACGAGAACACACTGCATATGAAGTAAAAACTGTTTTTTTCTTCTGAAGAAGTACAAACTGGTTGTTACATTAGTGAAAAAATTGTATCAAAATGGCTGACTTTGCAAGAACATAATTCCTACATCATATATTCATCTCTATTACCCTTTGTAATGAATGCTACCTCATCATTTATTTTGTGAAGTCACAACACCCTCCCAGAATTAAGAGCAATTTATAGTGTCACTTGCACACCCAACTGAAGTTATCCTTCATCCCATGGCCATTAACATGTATTATTTTTGTCCATTTTCCAACACACAGCATTTTGGAATTTATGATGGTAAATCCAGAAAGAATAGAAACATGGATCCAAAATACACTGCTAAAAGGAAAGCAGCCTTACTAACAACAGCAAGTACTGGTTTCCATGTGACCAAAGTTCAATCTCAATTTAACAGCTGTGATACTCTTCACAAAGAATTAAATCTCTGCTTTGCTGAACTCAGAGCCAGAGAGCGGAGCTGGCCATTATTTCCTCCCCAAAAATAGGAGCTCAGGAACAAGGGTAAAAATATTAAGGAAATCACTTGTATAATAAAAATAGTTCTTTTCCTGGTCCCACAGATAACATGAAAGCTGTTCAGCTGCATGTTTTCATGGATTTTGCTATCTATGACAGCACAGAAACACACTTGTTAAAGAACGTGCCAAGAAAATAGAGAATTCTGAACATTTTCTCGTTGTCAATACTCTTCAGGAAGTTAGGTATAAGTCAAACTAAGCATTTTGATATCCAAAACATGGTGTTTATGTTCTTGTAATCATTGAAAAATGCTTGGGTTGGCTATAATATTGCCTAAGAGAAGAAGGATTGATGCCTTTCAAGAGTCAATTGCATCCAAAAGTATTTCTGTAATGCAAAAAAAAGGCCCTTTTTGTTTATAGCTGGTGGATATATCTCAAGCAATTGCTACAACCATTGAAATACTTAACAGTAGCTGAGGGATCTTTAAAAAGTGGTTTCGAGATGATGTATCCATTCTACCACATGAAGAAAGAGGGCTAAATCCAGGCTATGTCCTACTCTAAAACAGCTCTACCATTTACCTGCAAACTATATAGAATTTCTCCAAGAGAATTTGGCATATCCTAAATCATATTATGGTTTCTAGAATAAGTTGTCTGGATGGATCACAAATGGAAATAAATAAACCAAAAACCAACAAAAAACAATCTAAAATTCTATTTCAGCTCGCATGTCATTCTAGAACTTTCTCAAGAGTCACTGACATATGCAGTGCATCAGCTACAAAGCATGCAAATGTGCTACTTCCAGGGCCAGATTAGACAGGAATATCTTAGCCCTTCTGAGCACAGGAGACTCCTAGTTGTTCACAGTGGAAACAGAATTTATTTAAAAAACAATCGTTTCCAAGAAGATCGAAGCATGAAAATCTTTGACATAAAATATAAGAAACATGATAAATTGCAGGGAAAAAAAAAAAAAAAAGGAATACCTATTGGTGCTTTGTAAGGCACTTTAATGTAAAGCAAGTTAGGGGTCTTGAGTTGCAAGGTGGAAACATTTGCATCTGTGAACAGTCTGTCTGACTTTAGTGCCTCATGTAGCAACTACTTACACCTGCTTTTAGGGCAAATTACAACATTAAAATAGTTTCCGCCACATTAACACAACATCTAAACTTTAATTCTACACATTTGTCAAATCTGCACGTACACTATTTTATTTTTCCATGCAAGAACTCCAATAACCTAATTAGACTCAAAGGTATTTCTGGTCCACACTAAATCCTTTGGGGAATTGGGATTGGATACAGAAAAGCAGCTCCGTTGTAACGTGGGAATTAAAAGCTTAAGGCAGTTATTTTTTCTTACTTTCTCCAGTCTGTGTAATTTTTATTTGCTTGTTCTGAAGCACTTCTTTTCCACAGAGTCACATACAGTACTAAAATGTGTAATAACGTAGGAAACAACAGCTGCAGGCACTTTTTGGCTTCCTTTTACTTCTATAGCATATACTTTTTTTTTTTTTTTTTTGGTTAGGACTTTGCGAAGCTCTTGTTCTCGCTTTGTAGGTGAGGCAAAAAACGTTCTGAATTTACCTCAAAGTTGACAGCGACACAGCGCGAGCGGGATGCAGCACCCACAGGCTTCTTTATCTGCTTTGCTCAGACTGCACCCTAAGCATTAACTCATGGACCTGGCCTTAAAAGGGCCCCCTTGAATAGTAAGTAAACTCCCTTCTCAGGGCTGAATTCACCACATGCACTGGGCACCATACGCACAGTCTCACGCCATACGCTGCTTCTTCAGAGCTCCCCAAGAAGCAAGCTAACGTGACAAACTAAAACCCATGAGAAAAAACAAAAGCAAACAAACAAAAAAGACCAAAGAAATCCTTCATTTCAAAGTCCACTGAAACAAAAGATATTTCAGACTATTTTCCTAATCCAGCTTGCAGACAGCCTAGCCAGACCACAACATGCCCCCAGTGAAGCAGCACCGCATTCCCAAAATACCACACGAGAAGGCTGCTGCAGATTATGCTGTTAAAAAGCCATTTAAAGATTTGCAGACAACAGTAATTCTGCAAATTACACCATTGTCTCAAGACTTTCAGTCCTGCCCTCCCGATGTCCCTCGGTCTGCCTGGGTACCTCCAAAAATCACCACGCTGAGGGCGCGTGTGGCTCCCCAGCGAGGCTGGGCAACATGGCAGCCGTCAGCCCCTTGCTCCCCCACAGAGGGAGCTCCTGCACCCGGGACTCGCCCTGACAGGGAGGCTCCTGCGCACCCACCTGCCCGCTCGGTGGCTCCTAACACAGGCTACTCACCCCGTGCCTGTCCAGTTGCCAGGCCAGGAATGCCTGTTTCCTCAAGGATCACAGTCCCCAAGCTTCCCGGATGACCGTTTTTCCTCACGCTCTGAGGAAAGCCTTGCGCCTCCCCCCTCTCCCCAAAGGGAGCTCTCCTGCACCTGGCGTTGCCCGCCAGCCTCACCCCTTCCACGTGCGCGTCATGACGACTGCTCTCACCAGAGGCCATCTCCTCGTGGCCACGGAGGCAGGGACAAAGCCGGATGCCCAACAGGAGAGGCAGCCCCGGCGCAGGTGCTGCCCCTCAGCACCTGCGGCCGTTAACGGGGCACAGCTGCGCCCGGGCCCCTTCGCCGCCGAGGGGGCCCCGCAGCGCGGAGCTCTCCTCATCAACAGCACGTTCCAGCGTGCACGAGACAGGCTTTACAGCTCTTCCTCCGTGACATGATTCGCTAAACCAGCGGCAGCACTGCACAGAGCAAAGGCTTGCCCTGTCTTCCATGGAGGTTCGCGGCTGCCCCGGCCCGGCTGCCAGGCGCAGGGAGCAGCCAGTGCGCGGCACGTCCCCACCGTCACCGTGCGCTGCACGCGGACGTATCCCGGGGCAACCCCTGCTGCGCACAAACTGCCATTTCATCCACCCAGAACACGTTTCTGGCAACCGTGTTAATGATCTGCTGCCCCCACAACAATCCTCTTTTTCAGAGGAACAAAACATTAATTCAAGCAACACCTAGTGAATTGGTAGAATTAAAGTAAATAGCACGTGTTTTTCAACCTCTGAGCATGTCCTCAGTCTTTTCCTTCACGGGAAAGAGTTGCCAGGCTCCTGCAACATAATTCAAGAAAACAAACCAACCCGAGATAAAAATATAAATTTCTGTCCATCCTTGGGCTAGGGCTTTTTAGTCTAAGATCCAGCCTTCTGCTAGCTTGTGGAGTATCAAGCAGTAAAGCTGTCTTTTTCTAGTTCTGTATTAAAAAATAATCTCCCAATTCCTGCGTGGCTGCTCTCCTGCTCTTTATATATTAAGCAAACTCGAGATCTCCTCACTCCTCCGTCTCCTCCTCATTTAATGCTACTGCATTAACAAGCCAAGGCCTAGCAGAGTTGTAGGCTCTGCCTCATGCTTTTGTGTTGCATTTGCACATCTCATCACTCAGACGTCCGATTTTTGCATTGTAGATAGAAATTCTGGCTAGTTATTTTAATTAAAAACAACATCTACTATATCCTACATTACTATTTATCTTCTGATAAATAGTAATAGTAATTCTGTAATAGTAATTCTGTACTATATAGAATAGTAATTCTGTAATAGTAATAGTAATAGATACAGAATAGTAATACAGAATACAGAATAGTAATTCTGTAATAGTAATAGTAATTCTGATTCAGGTGTTGGTCAGTAGGGAAGGTTTTTTTCTGAAGTTTGTTCACATTGCCCTTTGAAACTACCATCAATCCTCCAAAGGACTACAGGTACCTATTTCTCTCTTCTCCCCTTATTTCCACAGCGTTTATATTGCCATCTTTTTCCAGTGCTATAGGGCTACTACTTCCTAAGTTCTCTAGTGCATTAACACTGTGCTTAAGTCTTTAAAGGGAACATTTTTGTTTAATGCAAGAAAAACTCAGTTATGTTTTGACCAGTACTAGCCCACTACCAAAAAATGAATAAGTGGTTATATTACATACCAAGTTCCTTCAAGAGAAATAAATGCAATAGTTTTAAGTAGTATTATTTTCCTCCTGCATTTACTAGCACTGAAGAGGATATTTCAGCCCACTTCTACACAGTTATCAATTCTAGGTTTTGCCTCTTCCCTTTGTACACAAAACAGAACAGGTTTGTGACCTGCATGGACTCTGGGTTGAAAAACATTCAGTACATGCATCAGAGGAAGTTTCATTTTAGGTGCATGCTGTGCAAATCTGAAACAATCACTAGAACTTCTTTCAATGTTATAAGGAATAACAATAATAATTATAAAATATATCAAAATATTATTACTATTTTGCAATTAATACTAACCCCATTAAAAAGGCCCAAGGGTAGAGCACTGTGTTAGCAATTTTTTGACAGCCCAGAGGCTCACCTGGACTTATATATACAATGTCTCTGATAATAAGTTAGGTATAGCTAAATATGGGAACTATGTGCATCACATGCTTAACTATAATTCTTTCCATCTGCAGCAAAAGCTCCTACATCCCACTGTCACAGATACCTGCCTTAAACTTCCTTTCTCTTTGTTCATCTGTCCAACAGAAAAAATGGCAATAGGCTATGTGTGCTGTTTTGATTTCTGCTTTACACTGGTATTAACTTGTTGCTGTGCTAATTACCAGCTGGCACTAATTACCAGCTAAGGCTCTTCTTTTGTTCCTGCATGTCTGCATTTTGGTCTCCACAGCCTTCATAATCTCTGTTCATCCTTGCTTTCTGAGAAGAAAACACATGCAAAGATTATTCTAAAATCTTAATTTCTAGTATTGAATAATTAGAGCAGTAATACAATTACTTGTAAATTCAAGTATCACTGTAAACTTCACTTTACTTTTATGAACCTCAGACGCGTGATAAAAATTAATACAATCCAGCAGCCTGGAACTCCAAGACAAACTGAAGGACTCTTATTTGGTGGCACATGCTCACTTCTCAAGTAAAGTTGTCAAATTGATTTGTGATGGCATAATCAAATAAGGAATGCTGTTCTAATCTCAGGTATTATGAATTTGATTTAAAAACAGTCAGAATATGCATAACTAATCCCTTAGAAATGGTACACAATTTTTTCTGATAAAAGAGTGTAAAAGTTGCATAACCCCATAGTTTCAGGAAATACTTAAATATTAAAAAAGAACAAAGCAAAATATTTTTAAGCACATATATTTCTCACAACAGCAAATAAAATTCAACTGTAGCCCAGGCAGTTGCTGGTGTGTATTTAACCTTTAGCAATATTGATAGCAAAAACAGAAAATCTGGTCAAATGACAAAAAATTGAGGGCACTATCCTTTGAATCAAAACATTATTACAGGAAAGAGCTACATGGGCTTTCTGTTCTCATGCCAAGAAAAACTTGTCACATACACCAGCCATGATCAGCTCAACGGTTACTAACCACTGAAATAATAACCGATAGAAGTGAGTTTACCTTAAAAATTATTTTTTTTCTACAGAGATCAATGTCCCTAAAGAGACCAAGTTTCAAAAGTATATTCTGCACGAAGATGAGGGCAGAATGCTCAGGTGTTTTAGGGTTAAAAACAGATGTTTGACTGTTGTAGCAACAGCATGTTACTTTTTTTAGGTTGTTACATGACCTTTAGCCCATCCTGATACTGTTAATGTACAAAACACACAGAGTGGTCAATAACATGATTTTACATACGATGACTAACTGCTCTATTTGTTCCTGGCTCTGGTTCATTATCACTTGGATGGGATGTTTTCCAGGTTTTCAGGCATTGCTACATACTCATACCAAAAAAAGGAGACTGCAAGTCTTCCTTTAAGTCAGGAGCCTGAAGTGGAAGAAGTTAATTCTGACTTTAATATTAACTTTTTCTGGTCAAAAAAACAATTCTGAAGATGAAGAAATCCACTTGCTTTCAGGAAAGAAAAGCAATCAGCAACTTCTGAATTTCATTTAAAGCCAAACTACCGAAGGGCAGATACAGCTAATTTAGGAAGCACCATGAACAAACTGCATATTTTAAAAATAATAATCTTCCTTGAAAATTTAAAAAGAATAATGTAAGGAATAAGATAGTAAAGACATCTCAGAGGAGCAGGTTGTCCAACCTCATCAAAATTCAATAGCTAATAGGTCTCCAACTGTCTCCTGTTTTTTTTTTGTAATTCTGATCTCAAATCATTTATTTGTTACACTGGAAAGACCACAATGCTTTATATAAGTAATGTAAATGTACTTGATTTTAAACCTTAGCATAAGCATTTGTTTCTGACACGTTTACTAACGATAGTCTAATCGCAGCAGAAATAAAACACAAATTTTTAATTTCTGCTTCATGTGGCAGCATAAAACTAATGCAACACACCGCAGAATCTGAACCTGCAAGTATTTAAACATCAGAGTGATTTTATGTATAGTATAATCTATTACACCAAGCTTATGCATGTACTTATCCCTGGATTTATGTAGTTATCTTTTTGAACTTACTGGAGGTCTTGATGTGAGTATCATTTGAACTCACTGGCATTACTTATGATGTTGGCCCACAGCCAGTGTAAAATAGCAAAGCCTTCAGTGCTGTCAGTGGGATATTAGTTTCTTGAGCTACTGGAGATTTTCTCCTTATCAGGAAAGCATTTAAGCCAAACACACGTTCTTTCTGGGTGCTAAAATTCAAAACAGTTTGACTTGTCCATCATGAAATGGTGATGTGGTACCTTAT
This sequence comes from Nothocercus julius, assembly GCA_013398735.1. NCBI lineage: Eukaryota > Metazoa > Chordata > Aves > Tinamiformes > Tinamidae > Nothocercus > Nothocercus julius. The sequence continues at coordinate 2,195,425 of VZSV01000001.1, read as the reverse complement.
ATTATCTGGGACAATCATTGAGATCTTTTAACACAAATGAACACTGAAATTTTGGGGTTTGAAACACAACAATCCTTACCAAGGTTGTCAATAACAGAAATACTAATATAAAATCTGGAATACTCATCCATAAATGTGTCTTAAAAGAAGATTATCCTCTTCAGATATCAGGTGGGTATGAAGAAGTATCATTCAATTCCAGAAACAACTGCTACTTCCATGTCCAGATAACACTGTGTTCCTCTTATCCTAACTATTTAGCAGTAGTGCAGTGCAGCTACTCAGACAAAACAAGAATATTACAGGACGAAACAGCAAAAGGACAGCACTTGGACAAAATCACAGCTTATTTGTATGCCTGCAATTCACAAGTACCAGATCATACGACACATGTGGGATGTGATAAAAATTTCTGAACATCTGGCCCTGTGTCTGTTAGCTGTTAGTGTATTATTGCCTAAGTAGTAACCCACACATATGGTATACTACATATTTTACCATTTAGTACACTAATTCTGAAGTTCCATAAAAATAAAGACTTTTACAGGAAACACGTAGGTTAACAAGAAGGAGAAGGTGGTTAACATGTCAGTATGAACTCCTCAAAACTTAAACTCAGCTCATCCTATCATCTATTATGTAGCCATTGTGTTGCTCAGCATGGAGTAAGGCAAGTAATCTTCTCCCCTTATATAAGCCTCTGATAAGTGTCTCTCTTCCAGAGTGGGAACATAGTGATACACAGGACAGGAATGATGATGTGACAAAACAGGGTCTTTACCAACTCCTGGATAGATTCCTTTATCTGGAAAATTTTCATACAACGTGTAGAGGGAACCTGTGCATACAGATTTTTTCCGAAGCAAATTCCCTACTCCTGTTTTTCTACTGCTGCCACAAATCAAATAGGCTCATAATCTCTGTAGTTTACACCATTCTCTATATTTTACTTAGGTCTGCAATTTGAGTATTTTCTACAGAAAAGATCAGCAAGGACAATGCAAGCTCAGTGTCATCACAACAAAAGCATATAGTTACCATTCCTCTGTATATCCCTTATATAAACAACACAAATCTTGTATGTCTCATTTTGGCCTTTATTTGGATATTTTTGAGTTAAGTTGCTCAAGTCCATTTTCCACCAATACAGATACTAAAAATTGAGATCAACATTTAAGGCAATATTAGCATCCATGCCAAGCCCAATTTGCAAACCTTATCTAAGCACCACAGCAGCCAAGAATTTTCACAGGTCCCCTACCTCCATCACACATTCCCTTTCCTTTTTAACTCTGCTATCCCACACCAGTTAACATAAACCCCGTAATTCAAGCTAGATGCACATTCGCAGCTGAGACCTTGTCACTTCTTATGAACCAGATCACTTAAGCCTAAGAAAATATATGTGAGAGATGCATTTCAGGATGAAAGCATGTGATTGAAATGCTATCTAAAAAATCTGGGTCATTACTCAATCACAGCACTGAGCATTAGGTATTTAGCCTTTTAGTAAAGACTATGCACAGACTTGTTAGAATGATAATTTTGCCTTAAATTCTGATTTCTTTAGTTTTTAGTGCTATTATTGACAGGTGTTTAACACTGAGTTAAGGATGCTCAAATGCAACTTCTATGTAAGAATATATGCAAGTATACAAAAGACCACACTGTTTTTATTACACCTTCCATTTTTAATACAGAGTAAATAATGATTTGTCTTGGGCCTGCAGCAAACACTTCAAGATGTGGGTCTTGCTGTATACCTCTATTCTTTTTTACAGTAAAAGGAAAGGTTTTATTTTTTCTTAAGAAGAGTATTTATTACAAGATGATTAGCATACATAAGTCATACAACAAACAAGAGTTAAAATGAACTAGTTACAAAATAAGAAGGGGTGTATATACTTTTATATAACCTAAGAATGGGATCAGTATTTTACAAAGTACATAAAAAAAGTACTTCATATACAAAGAAAAATACAAATGTGCAAATACCATTGTCACAGGTGGAAAATCCGTCAGTTGAAAATTCTAAAAAAAAAAAAAATCCTTTTTTCATTTTTTTGAAATTGCAAATGTATTAAAAACAGCTGCATTTCCTATTTATGTAGTGAGAAATTTATGTTCTTTTCTGACAAAATACATTAGTTAAAACAAACAAACATAGAATTTAATAACTGAAAAAATCCTGTAAGTATAGTCAGTTTGGTTAGGCTGACATTAAATTACAAGAAGAATGTCTGGAAAAACGAGAAAATACTGAATCATATGTACAAACCTTTTGTAGTATTAGTGTGCTATTTCACATATAAACATTTCAAAATAAAAACAAAGCTTAGTTACTTATCCATGTCACCACTATTTGAAGAATGTAAAATTTCTATTAATTTGGGGCTATTAAAAACTGTTTCTCCAAGATACTAAGTTGAACAAGCACAATTTTATCAAATGTAAAAATCTATAAACAGTCTTCTGATTCATGTGCAAAAATGTTTAGAAAGTATCAAATCACAACACATGAAACTCAATTATGTACATATTTATTATCTGTAAATGTCATTAACTAGCTAGTATTGTTCTGCTATAAATAACTTACCTCTGTCCTTCAAAATGTCTGCATTTTAAAGATTTCAGTGCAAGTGCTTGCTTTATTGTTTAGTGCATTACTGTGTTGGTTGTTTTTTATTTTACAGTGAGCAGAACAACACATAAATTAACACACACATCTCTCCTACTTCAGAAGAATTTTGCTCCACTCAATTCCTAGTTAGTTGCCTGTTTCTCCTGGACAGTGCCCGCCACTTTTCTTTTATTGTCCCATAATAACAGCAAACAGAATGCAAAAGAAAAGTGTCCTGATTTTCAGATAATCACTAAAACTTGAGATTCCGTGACAACATTGCAGGAATACTCTGAAGAACACAAGGTTAGAGAACAGCCTGCACACACTGAAAATACACCTTTTCTGAAAATTTGGTATCAGGAGATTATACTTTCCTGTTCTTATAAAATGTCAACCGCCTAAACATGAGCCATCTGATAGATATGGCCACTTGGCTCAACAAGTTTCAAAAAAAAATTTTTTTTTTTTTTTTTTTTAAAGGAGTTATAGACATGTGCCCTTGTATTAACCACTGGTTTGGAAATCTGAACTTTCTGCTTAAAAATGTAAACAATATGAGAATAGATTTCCTACTGGAGTAAAAATTTCTACAATTTACTTTGGATAATTTTTCTAACAGGTAACTCCGAGATGAGAAATAGAAGGTTAGGTGATAGTGCAACAGAGCAAGCATTTTATAGGTGGTAATTGTACTGAAGAAAGTGGAAATTCGGGATACATGGATTATTCTTTTTCAAAATCCTCCCTGCAGAAAAAAAATATGGTAGTTATAGTGGTTATCATTTTTAAATAGAAATGGAACTTCAGAATATTATGGAAGTTTATGGCTGAAATATAAGAAAGGCTGGTTGTCCATCAGTAACATCTCAAAATGTGTCTTCTTACAGTAAGAGGCGCTTTAAATGTGTCTTTATTATGGAATGTTATTCCTTTCTAAGCATCTGAAATGCAACTCTGGATCCTATCCATCCATTGTTGGGCACTCTGTGCATCTTGGGCACAAAAATTATACACACGTTTACTTGTCTTCAACTGTAAAGGAAAAAAAAATAAAATGAAGATAGAAAGGTCAATATGAAAAACACAAAGAAACTAGCAATCTCTATTTTAAACTTTAATACTCAATGTACAAATCGGGTTTGAATGAACCATTTTTTTGGAATTTCTGTTGTGTGTTGAGAGTGAGGGCTAGATGTTAGTTGCGTAACAGCTCTGTTCTGAGTTGGCCTGACAGCTCTTTCCAGCAGAAATTAAAGCAACACATTAAAAAGTTTCAGATAAAGTTCAAATAAAGGACATACATACTTACATCAAAAAATGCCTTTTCACTGGCATGTTTTGGGGCTCCAATTGATGGAGAGGCAGGAATCACTGTTTCTACTTCTGCAAGATCTATGTGTCCCTTACAGCTTGTATCTTCACCAGAGTCATAGTATCTCAGCTAGACCCACAAGAAAAAAAACAAACCCAAGCATGCTGTTTAGATGGACCTTTTGCTTTTTCTTTCCTTTTCCTGGGTAGAAATCTGGGGTAGGGGGAAGGGAGGAGGCAAAAAAAATTTCTAGGAGGACATCAGACATGGGCTGCTCCTAAGACACAACTGAAAGAAACAAGAAGTTTGGTGTATACAGAATGGTGGGACTTGCGGTAGTCCTTAACTAGCCTGTCCAGTATTCCGTATCTCTGGTAACAGCAAGGTCTCCACCCCCGATCCTTTGAAGAAGGTTGGAGTTGAGAAAGGAGAGTTTTATCAATTCTGTTACAGAGCAGAGGATTTTCAAAAAGCTGTGCTCTGCTTTCAGGGTAGAAGGAGGTGTGAAGGATGAGAGCAGAACATGGGCCTTATATCCGGCATTTCCTATTGCTTTTCACACCAAAACCAACTTCTTCACCTTGAGGCTAACAAAAGAGCTTTACTTCCACTGAGGAGTTAACACTAATAACTGTATTACATTATATTATTATATATTTTTATTATATATACTATTCTCTATATTTCAAAAATTTAAAGTGATCAGCAAAATTTAAGTATCATTCTTAGATAATTACAAGCTACATAGAAAACTCACATTTTCCTATAGTACAGTTAGTGCTTGAATAAAACTTTTTCTTACCCAGGTCTGCTTGACCTGTCTGCTGCATACTCTATTTTACTCTTATATCCACGATACACAGGAGATTATATATATACACCATATTTTAAAAGTTTTTTTTTCTTCTAGAAAATCAAATTCTTCTCTTGTGTACCAAGAAGACTTACTGCAATACTAGTTGACACACTGACACACTAGTCTAGAAATGCTCAGTTTGTACTATATATTTTTTAATACATACACATATGGTCTGTAACAATGTAATACACACATTGCTCTTGAAATAAAAATTAGTATTATCTATAAAACCAATCTAAACAAACTCAGTAAACAAAAATGCAACTAACTAGTTGCATAAATATCCATTCTCTTTAGAAGTTTTTACCTGGTGTTTAGTCACATCCAAAACAAACCAGCGAGGTTTCCAACCTTTTAGCAAAGCTCCTCTTTTGTACAGCGTACCTTCAAACGATCTGGAAGGTAGAGGAAACACGAATGGCACTTGATTCCGTAGTCTGAATACTAGTGACATATGAGGTCTCACATGACTATACTGTTTAAACACTTCTTTTACTGCAGGATAACAAATCACTTTTAAAACACAGACTGAATTAGTTATTGGTAGCCTTGGTTTGCTGACAAACACCAGCTGTTTCAGTGCTTTGGATGAGCAGAACATTCTGCACCTACACTTTACTCGTACTTCTAAAAGGTAAAATTTAAAGGTATTAATTAATTAAGGTATCTAAAGGTAGGACAGAGTGGATCTCCCCAGCAAGACAGCTAAATATAATTAAAACTGTGGAGAAGCAGTAAAGCAGGATCAAAGTATCTTGTAAAAATGAAAACTTTTATTTTTCCTTCTAAAGCAGAACCTTGTACTATTACAATACAAGGCAAAATAGTAACATAATGCCTAATAAAATAAGGTACGTAAATATTCTGTGATCACTTTTGTCATTTTCATATTTACCTATTTTCGTCATTCTTTGATGTGAAATGATTGTATAGTGTAGTTGCTCTTCTGTCTACTCCATTGGAGGGAGTTATATTTGCATTCTGTTCCTCACCCAGCCCGCGGTCAGGTATTTCCAACAAAGACCTCTTTTGATAGGAATGTAGATTAGCTGGCATCATCCCTGAGGAGCCAGAAGGATGTCTCCTGAGCTGGAAAAAAAAAAAAAAGATAAAAATAAAACAAACAAGGTTAAACAAGATCTAGCAAAGTTTATAACTGAAAAATGTGATTGCCCACTGAATCAATACCTTAGAAAAAGTATTACAAGAGAATCCCAAGCCAGACTATTCTGCCTGACACACATAACTCACAACTCTCTTTGGTAATCCACAAAGTAATTTGCACACAAGAAGTGAACAGCAAAGTACTGTAGCTAGTCTTACTTCAATTTTATCATTATAATTTTGTTTTTACCCAACTTTCTAGTGCAAATTAACAATAACCTAAGATATGTTCACTGTACTCAATCATATTACACTGTGCAAGAAGAATTTGAAGAAAACAGATTGATGTACAATGTTAACTGAAGTGCACTCTTCAAGGGAACATTTTATTTATTTTGATTACATTATTTTTGTAGTCAAACTACCGTAGTTTAACTGCGTTATTTAAGATATCTACCTTGTACACATCTGTTGGTTATGCAATTTGACAAGAGATTTTCCAACTTTAATTTTACTAGTCCTCAGAAGATAAGTGCTAGCACCTTGGCAAGGTACTTAAATACCAGACCTTTTAATTATAAGATTCCTAGTGAGAATCTTATAATTCCTAGTGAGAATCCTAGTGACCACAAAAGGCGAAAGTGAGTATGTAGATATTTTTGTAACTGGAAAAGCTTGACCTCCTATTAAACATTAACAGAGAGCCCTGACACTGTGTGGCTGGGGTACATGGTGGGAGAAAAAAAAAAAAAAAAAAAGTTGTATTGCTTCAAAAAGTAAATATTTTAGATAGCTAGAAGGGGAAAGAATCAAATTCTTACTTTGTCTTTTAACTTCTGTAGACTAGTCTGTAGACTAGTGAAAATACATTAAGAAATTGAAATTGTTGGGAAGTAACCAGTAGCAAAACATGTATCAGTACATGAGGATATAAGCCTTCAGAGAAATAATCGATTTGTGCACCGATATAAACACTCTCCAAATATTCCCAACGAATGGAATGAAATAGCAAGACTTGTATTCTATCATGCTACCACTGCTGGAAGGGGTCAATATTCTGTATGAGTTTCACCTATTTCTCAACAGGTGACAATAGGTCTCAATTTAGACTTAAGGACGAGACTTTGATTGGATCATACATTTAGAGATGGTGCTATCTTACACTGCTGCACTAAAAATGACTGGCTTATAACCGGATGTACTGAATGCTGCCAGAAAGAGTGACATTTTGAATTCTGTGAGGCTGCTGAACAGCATATATGCTATCCCCAAAACCTAAGCAGTGATTTGAACAATAACCACTTGTTGATAGCTTAGGAGGTAAAATGCTTAACCATTAGATCTACAATAGATTATAATGATTTAGTTTACTTTTTATTATTTGCTAAAACCTATGCAAGTATAGCCATGCACAGAAGACTAAAGGGCATTTTTTATTATAAAAGCTCAAATCTCTTCATTGACAAGCAAATGAGATACATACCAACATGCTCATTAAGTTTCTTAATATGTCACTTCTGGTCTTGGTGTAAATCGGATAGCATGTCTTTCATTACCAGATGGGCACAAAGAAGCTTTTCACATGTATGAAGTCATATAATTGTGTATTAGTAAAATGCTTGCTTTGTCTGATGCATTATCTTCTGAGATTTTAACAGAGAAATGACATATATACATATATATATTTACATGCAGAAATGCTGGGCCAGTATCTTAGGTTAGAACAACATATTCACTTTTTAGAAAGCAAAGTTTTACGCCAACAAATACAGTGATTCTGACAGTGACCCAGGTAGCCTTTATAGCAGGAATTAGCTTAACTATTGGATGAACACTTTTGCTACTTACATTGTCTTGTCTGGTATCATCCTTTAGATTCATTTTGACCCTTTCCCACAAAAGCTGCCATCTTTCTGGGCTCTGATTTAATTTATTTTCCAACCTTTCAATTTCCTGAAACAAATTATAAGGGTGTTGCTGAGAATAACATTTCTCACCGGTCACTTCTTGAACATACAACATTCAGCACCAATTATCATAATAGACACATGATAAAAATAAGGCTAGTATATATTATATAAAAATATTTACAAAGAGCAAATTCTGTGCTGTGACATCAACATTCAGCACTGCCAATATTAACATTTACTCTGTTTTATAAAATATGATATGAACCTTTCATAAAAGAAGGAAATGAAACAGAAAGATTTATTCCATTTGGATGCCAAACTATAACAGCATGTTCTTGCTGTGGAGCTTTGGAATACGACCTATGTCGATAACCTCCAGTGGGGGTTATTTCCTGTTGATAAGACAATGTTGCAGACTTAAGTGAAAAGAAGCTGTTTCACTCGTTTATGTTTACTTGTGAACCAGCTTAAATATAACCCTCTTCAATCCACTGGATTAGCCACCATGCCTCTTTACTTTGATGTTCCATACTCCTCGCCACTGTTCCTTTCTGTATTTTTTACCATCAACAACTACTGTTAAAAAAAATGATTTTTCATGAAATCATATTAAAAATATGAATTTTACAAATCCAACTAAGAATTGATGACAGAACAAAAAATTACCATAAGAAAGAGAACTCCAGTGCTATGTAAAAGCCAGCTAAAACCCAAGACATTTATTTTCAAAGTAGAGACAGTAAGTCTCTGACAACAGTTTATTTCCACTATACCAAACAATTAACTTAGATTTTATCATATTCTCCAACTGATAGTGGTGAATGACAACTTCCTTAGGAAATCATTAATGATTGAATGAATTACAGAAATGACTGCATATTTTTAAGATAAGAAAACATTTTTGACGAGGAAATCAACAAAGCCAGAAAAGATGTTGCTGTAAATAAAGTCTGTTTGGTTAGGTAAAATTCAGGAAGTAGTTGCTGAACTGAATTTTTAACTCTGAATTCAAAGTAGAATAACCAGTATTAGACAGTTACACGAACAAAATATTTCTCTTCCTTGCAGAAAGTAAATTAGAAAACTCAAAGGTAAAGCTAAAACTAAGTCATCTGGCTCAACATCAGGAATCAAAATAGAGTTTAAAATACTAAAGTTATGTACATGTGTTATACACATATTCATTAAACATATTGTGGCCTTTTTTCCTGCTAAGAAATAAACTCAGATTCTGTTTTGTTTGAATTTCTTCATTTATCCATAACAAAATCAAGGGATGGCAAATAAAGGCCAGACTCAAGGCTTCTCTTGCTTGCTTGCTTGCCTCTTTCAAAGTGCCAAATGTAAAACATCTCCTGATGGGATTCACAGGACTGAATGCGCTTACCACAGATAGCTTTTGCAAAAGGCTTTCCAGATTTCTGCAAAAGGGTGCGAACTCTTTAGTCCTAAAAAAACAGTTAGGTTTTAATCTGATCATTTTCCTTCTGACCTAGTCTTGACTTCTGAATCTTTCTTTGCAGAATCTGGAAGTAACTGAAACTTGTTACTTAGCAACTAGGTCACATTCCTTTACTTTTTGGCTCCACAATGACTAGTGCTTCCAGAACTTAAAACAAAAAACTTGCAACCATGTATAAGCTGAAAATTTAGGAATGAATTCTCCCTTAATAAACTCTGCATAGAAAACTTATGTGGTTATAAATCACTATGATTTACTCTCATTCCTTCAGTTTTAAACTCTACTGAAAACTTTTTTTTTTTTTTTTTTTTTTTTTTTTATTCCATGTGTGGAATGAGCTACGAATACCAGGATTTCCTTGTAAGAAAAAATTCTAGGTATTTATATTTATCTTTCTAGTTCATCCCCTGTTGTCTGGACTTACTGAAGCAAGAATGAACAAGCAGGAAAAAAAAGTTATGACAAACAGCAATTGTATGCGTATCCATTTCCTGAAAATATTAATTACATATAATTAGTACTATTGCATCTTTCAAAAGAAGTATCTGTTAGCTAATCTACTTTGTCATATTTGACTAATACAAGAATTAATCCTGCCACTATTTGGAATAAATCTCTAGATTCAGGATTCATTTTGAGTTACTTTGGATGGCTGGCACCCAGGCTGGCAGCCTAGAATTTGCAAAACTCTCTTTGATAATCATGATCTCTACTCAATGGTGATGCAACTATTTACCTGAAAAAAATCTGCCATCTAGGTTCATCTGTCACGATTCCTTAAAACTATCTTAAAAAGAATTTGAGCCGCTCCAAATTCAGATACTTCCTGTCTTTTTAGGAACATATTAGCCTATTGGTAGGAAACACTGGAGAACTTTCTGTCCTCAGGACTTTAACTTAAATTTTCACTGAAATAAATGTTCATTTTTGCCTCTAAAATAACCCCGGTCAGGCATGTATCATTCAGGCCAGTAAGCTCATTTATAAAGTATCACTACATATCCAGGTCAAAGTACACTATCAAAAGCTAGTCTTTTTGGAAACATGTAACCCAAAGCTTTTGCACAGAAACTCCTCTATTCTAGAAAGTCTGTATTTTAGACACATGAAAAGCAAGGAGAATACTTTCTTACAAAAAACAAACAAAAAACCCAGTAAGAACCTCAGTTTCAGTCAAATGAATTGTTTTGAGCTACGTGAATATACTCTCGTCTTTTGAGAAATTTTCTTTTAAAACTATTTTTAAACCAATCTGAAAGAAAAAAAAAAACAGACATTTCTTTCTGTTTTATAATTATCTTTCATTTCTTTAACCAATGGATGGGTTGCTACTGTCACTGTTGCTAATCTTTTGCAGGTACCTTGGTTTTGATTTCCATGATGCAGAATGATCTTAAGGGGCAACAGATACTTTGGAACGTCTGAGTGTCCTGTGGATGCTTCCGAGAATCTAAGGTTTGAGCAACCTAGCTTGCACTTGTTGGCTGTCCCTAATGAGGCAGAAGTGAGCCAAGAAGTTTTATGGGGAAATATGTATTGTAAAATGCCCTTTAACACTTGTGATCTTTAAAAGGCTTCATTTAGTGTTCAGGATTAAATGAATGAAATGAGCAGATCAGTTAACGTCCTAAAACTCATAAACATGAGGCTCTGTGGAGACTATACAGCCTTCACATACATCTGGTTAGCGGTGGGTTAGCGGTTATGTATCCAGATAGTTTATAATGTTTACTTATGTAAATGTACACCATTTTTCTCTAAAAAAAAAAAAAAAAAAAAAGAGTATCACATTCTACCACATAAAATTCTGAATTAAGCCACTCTATAGCTTCTCTGTTCCAGTTTTACATCTTGAAGAGTATTACCTAGTTTTCAACTGCAAAATATTTTAAGAACAAACATATTTGGGCTTATCATTATAGACGAGGGAAAAAATCAGTCTTCCCTAACCAGTCTGCCAGAGCTCAATGTGGTCTCAGTTCAAACATTTTGGATACCAACACATGATTAAAGAGAGGTCTTCCTTGTACATGAGCAATAACCTTAAATTAACAACTTGTTCTAGAAGGAAGTTCACTTTTCTTTTTACACTTCCAAGAATATTTTTGTAACCCTTATACAACCTCTTCCAAGTTCCTCTTTATTGCTATCTTTTATTACTACAATCTAATTCACAGATAACATTTAAACTTTATAAAACCTGACCCACATATCTTCGGAATATAATATTGCTAATTTCCTTCTTACATGGCATTTTTTTCACAGCTGTGGATATACATGGCTTGACATTTACTCCAGGCAGAAATGCAGAAGAGCTCTCTTGCTACATTCCCAATGTACTTCTGGCCTCTAGTTACCCAATATGAAATTCTCTGTATTTACTGAAGAATTCTTGATATGACCCCTGCTCATAGACTGTTAGGCTCTTTCTTTGCATTCGTGACGTGCCTTAAGCTTTGATTCTGGCTAGACACTTTTAAGTCAAGGAGAGTTTTACAGCTGAAACCTCTCTCAATCTCTGTCTCTGGTTAAACATGAAGGAAAGGAATAGACTAAAAGAGATCCCAGGAACGTTCCTAAATCACATCAAATCTGGGAAAAGTAAGTGTATCTTCAAGGAGTCAAATCTGTTCAGATCCTTCCTGTTTTAAGATGTTTGATAACAATGACCTTTGATATCTGGAGATTTCAAGGACACAGAGCACATCTCCAATTTCCATGAATTGCTAGATCAGGCTCCATAATCTCAGCTTTATAAAATAGTGTGTGCATATACAGCTTTCAAATTAAAAAAACTGTACATAGCTGTGTTTATCTGAACACAGTTTGAACCAACAGCTCAAGGAAGTGAAAAATACCCTTGCCATTTTCATAAGGTATTAATTCATATGATAAACCAATAATTACTCATACTTAAACTACAGATTTAAGACAATATAGATGTTAAATCATTCTAAACAACTACAACAATTTTCATGTTACACAGGACCCTTCTTCATTTGATAATGAAAGAACAAAACCTAAGGAACCTAAGTAAGCACAAATGAGTAAAAGCCAAAGTCTGACATGTATTGCAGTTGCCAAAACATTCTAAGGCACCTAATAATCTGTGTTAGGCTTGTGAAAGGAGCCTGAAGTTTTATTTCTACATCCAATAGGATGGTACCTGGTAGACTCTGCAGAAAGAAAAGCCTGTGAGCCAGAGTTTCTGCATCTGCTGTGAACTAAAAGGAAGGAAAGAATCCTAATCAGTATGAATAAACAAAGAGCAATCATGAAAAACTTCCTGGAGAAATTCAGGCCAAGATGCCCAGCGGTCTTTTTGTGTGCCTGTCTCGCCACTGAAATCAACAAGTGTTTTCTGAGTCTCTGAAAATCTGGCTCTGACATTTTATCCTAAATCTACTTTAAACTGAGTAGCAACAGGGCAAGAAGACAGACCAATGCTTGCCTGAATTAAAATACCAGTTCTTGTGACAAGGCTGTATATCTTAGAACTAAAAACCTATTATGCTAGCTACTTTATTATTTCAAAAAGACAATGGAAGAAGTGCATCCAGAAATGGATCTCCAGCATACAATGTTATCTCCAATGAATTACTGACTACTATTACAGTGTACTCCTAGAAAACTGTTCATTCAGAACAATGCAAGTTTTGCCAGATGTCTCACTGATTCTCAGGTTCAACACGTCTTCAAGGCACCCGAACATTTTTTATAAAATTTCTTTTTGGACATCTATCAAGATACTTTTAAAAATGGTATATCTGTAAAGCAATAGTTTAAATAAAAAGCAAACATGAATTTCATGACCATAACAGACCTTTTTTATTTTTTTTTTTTTCTTTTTTTTTTTTTTTTTTTAAAAAACATATATACTTACATTTAAGAGGCTACTGATGGCATCAGGTTGTATTTTTTTAATGTCATCATAACAGGGCCATACTATTTTCCTTTTACTCTGAGAGAGTGAGCCATCCGTTTGGTCAGCTTCCTCTAAAACACTGCCTCTTGCTGTCACCATGGTCCAGTCATAGGAAGGACCTGTAGCCAAGATCTCTTCTACATAGTAATCCCACTTTTTGAGGCTGGACATACTTACATTTGGCTTCAGTGCCTATTTGAAAGAAATTTTTATTACAATGACACAAAAACAGTCTTTCAGATTCAGACTTAAAAATGCAATACTTAGATTTTCTAGATTATATACTAAATTTAACATTGCCTTGGGTGAATGCCACTCTCATCTGGTAATGTTCATAGCAAGACCCCATTATAATTAACTCAGTCAAATCAGATATACTAGCTTTGGGAATATGCTGCTTATATTTATCCTTCTGCTCAATCAGGTGCTCATGTGAACTCAGATTCAGCATATAGAGTTGATGCCCTCACAGTTTAATAGTGAGGGTAGTGTTGGAATAGATGTTCCAGATTTTGATTCTTTATAGTGAATGCGACACTTTCAAAAGTAATGGACTGAAGTTACTAGCCTGTAAGACACTACATCAGACAATGAAGGAGGGTGAATTTTGTACCCCAAAGTTTAATTCAGATGAGAAAATTACAGTATCAAATGTACTCAAGGAATCATTCAAAATAAATAAATAACCTTGTTTTTAATAGCATACCTCTGTTTCAGTAGGGGTGTAGAGGTAATTGAAGAAAATTGGGCTCCTTTTGTGCATCTTTTCAATACATTCCCATATACAAATTCCTTTTTTGGCATGTTTATCTCCTTTATCTTCAAACAATGTCCCTATGGAAAAGAACAGCATCAAAAAGGTTAAGGGTTATAATAAAACATAACAAATATAACAAAACATAGCCAAAAGGAACTTCATTGATTAAATCTATAGAAAAATTTGCAATCAAATGCTAATACTACAAGAGATCGTTATCTGATGAAACAGCTGCTGTGTCTTGTAACTAATGTTCTTTCTGTAAGTTAGAACATCCACTTACTATGCAAAAAACCATTCAGTTATGTTATATTTATATGGCTGTTTTGAAGTATACTGGCGTATTTGAGCGTACAGATAAATGCCTCCTGTCTGCGGCTGTGCAGGTTCAGCTGGCCATGATAGTAGGACCAAGTCCTACTAGCTGATTCTATCCCCACTACCACAGGCTACCAGCCCTTCCAATCTGGCAGACCATTTGCACCTGGAGTTATTTGCTAATTCACGACAGGTAAAATATACCATATCAGTGTAAACAAATGAGCCACAGACCTGTGCAATCTTAAATGGCTTTGGAACAACATATGGGCTAAGACAAAGACTACTGGAAACAGGACTTTATACTGCATGCAGTGGTACTTGAAAGCACAACTACCCTCCACTAAACAAGTCTAGTTTAAAACAATAAATAGAAATTTTAGAATCATATCATAATCCAGGTTAGAAGGGACAACAGGAGGTCATCTACTCCAACTGTTGCACAAAAGCAAGGTAAATACTGTATATCAATATTATTTGTAGAAATAAAGTGTCTACTTAAGTTCAGTCTGTTCTATGGCTACTCTAGTTTTTAAGAAAAGCATTAACAATGACCATATGCCATGAGAAACACTCCATCAAGCAGAAATTAAGAGCATTTGTTGTAAGAGTTTTGCTAAGTGAATGAGCTCCAAGAACAGTGTCAAATGCTGTTATGAAGTGGCTTGTCTTCCTAAGAGGGCTGCGAGGGCAGATGAGGCCTTGACTGTAAGCCCTGAACCTAGGAATGACAGATGAAGGGAGTAAAAACAAAAAACAAAAGAAAAGAAATAGAGAAAAGAATTCAAGAGAAAGGAGTGAAAGAAAACAGATGGAAACGCTTTCCCTTCTTGACACCTTGTGCACTCACTGAACTATCCCCAAGATTTTTGTTTTAGCTAAAATAAGGTATTTTGTAGAGGAAGCTGAATCAGAAAAAGGAATTGTTAAAGAAGCAGTGGTACGGCACTAATTCCATATTTCTTTTTCACTTAGTCTCATCAGTGACATGACTCAGGAATGACTCATTAAATTCTACATATTCTTCACTTACATTTTGTTTTATATTCCTGAACTGGAATTTAGTACATCACCACCACATAATTACTGGACCATGTTAAGCTCAGCAAATCTTTGTAGAGATCAATGGGAAAATACAGACAATTACAAAAACAACGTGCAATAAACATCACACATACCATGTTCTAGTCTTTCATAGTCTGAATCCAGGAGAAATGTTTTAAATCGATTTGATATGTAATGAAAAGCCAGAAACTTCAAGTAATATTGATTGAACTCAAATTCTGTTGGGTATTGGTTATGAATCTAAGAAAAGGAAAGAAAAAAAGGGTTTTGAGGTATAATACAAATGGATATGTAAGGAACAATAATGTGAAATATGACAACAAAATAATTCTCCTGTAATTTCTGTAAAACTGCCCTCATTGAACACAATAATGCTTCCAAATTTTTTGTTAAAATATTTAAAAGCTAATTAAATTAATGGAATGCTTATGTGGCAAAGATGTGTCAGAGATAAGGTGTACTTTTCTAAGTTGTGTTTTACTCTGTATAATAAACACAGGATCTTTCAAGTGATCAAATTGGGTATAAATCCTTTACAATATAATTCATAAGACACCATGCATCTTTAGAGGCAAAGATGCTACTCCATGATGCATCATTTGCATAGCTGGAAATCAAACTTAATGAGATGGTTTTGCAGCAGACCTCTTGCTGTTGCTCAGGACACAACATAGCAGATATGCACTGAAGTAATGCTCGTAAGTGCTAGCCTGTAATTAAACACTGGTACAGCTCCATTCTGAAGTATCCACTAGTCTACATACACTTCTTTTTCCTTCTTAAAACATGTGCTGAAATTTTGAAGTATAAAAAAAACAATGAAAACCACGCAGTTATTATTCATACATATATTTAGCAGCGAAAACAATGTAACATCTTGATTCTTTATCCGGATTTAGACTTGAAATCGATCTTGTTTAGTGTTATGTCTCCAACAGAAGTCAGCACCAAATGTTTAAAAAACAGTGCAGGTTTACACCGTAGAGCAACACGCGCAGTCGTTAAGCACTTCACGACTGCTTCATCGGGAACATTAGCAGAAAGAGACTGGTGTAAGCTTTCAGGCATGAAGTTTAATATTCATGGCCATATTTGTTAGCATCAATTATTGATATATATTTATTACTTATATAAAATTTAAGATTCTAAATTTAATTCTTGCCCTTAAAATGTTCTCTTTTAAAGTAAGTTTTTAAACTAGTTTTTAGTTCCCAAACTAAACCAGGAATTAACTGAAAATCACCATTTACAATAGTTTACTGAACAAAAATAGAACTGTTGATTGAACTTTTTAAACATAATTCTTGCAGTGCTTTGTCTAGCTTCCCATCAAAACTTGTAAAATACATTTCGTTTAGCAGTACCCCTATTTCTGTATTCCTGCCTTCTGTATTCCTACAACCCATTTTCCAACAATTTTCTCTAATCTCTATCTATTGGTTCCTTAAGATGGAAATGTCTGGTTTTTTTAATACTTAAGGAAGCTAGTGTATACAACAATTTGAAGATCCTTGATGCTTAGATTTTCACATATGCCTGTTGACAAAAACCCTCTAAGACATCAAAAAAAGTCATAATTTTAGCAAGGAAAAGTTAGCCACCGAAAGTACAACAGTGACAGCAAAATCCATGGAAAGACCTGTTAACACACACACATACACCCCCCCACCCCACCCCGATTTCAGCCAGCACATTTCTCATTAGGCTGTTGGCTAGTGGTTAGGTATTTAAAATGTGAACATATTTCAGTTCAATGTATTCATGCTTTCTTTACCTGCACTACTCTTCTGATATGAATGATTACATTCCTGCACAGCTTTGTATGCTTACACACCTAACAAACTAACTTTTTATGTTTCTGTTATAAAAAGAGAAAACAATTTTACTGACATATATTATATTAAAATACAATCAGAGAACACTATTTTTTGTACAACAATGATGTAATGCACTTTTGAACTGTGAACTGAAAAGCTCTGCATGTGTGTGTATGCACATATATATACACACATACAAGAAGCAGCTAAGTATACATTTTTCATTTCATACTAGGAAAAGAGTTTCCTTTAAATAGTATAAAAGAACAGACTTTCTGGTACTTTAGTGTGCACTCCACTCTTTGACACAACCTTTACAGGGTCCTAATTTCTACTTGTAGGTCAGTAATTATTATAGCAAATTTTACAAGTTACAAAAATAAGTTGCTATTAAAATCTTGGCATGGATCTAGGTGTTGAAAGTAACCCCATTCCTAAGGTTTCTGGAGCTACAACTATAAGCAACCAGAAATTGAAACAGTTAAAACAATTAAATCAGGAAAAAAGTTCTTGACAAAGTATAGCTCTGACAAAGTATAGCTGTGATTAAATCATTAAATCAACACAGTAGAAAATAGCTGGATTCACTTAAAACAGTAAAAATAAACATAAAAGAGAGACTAATTACTGTAAGCAACTTAACCACAAAGTTTAGGGATAAAAATAGTTGGTTTCTCTCTGTTGACCTCTTTGGTTGAACTCTATTAGTTCTTTGATTCCAAAGAGAGATGTTCAAAACTTGCATACGAGTTAGAAGCAAAGCGTTATACTCTGCAATTTCAAAGTGCACCATTTCAAAAGATATGACTATAGATATAGGGTATTTGACTATAGATATAGGGTATTTGGGAAAATAAGAACTGCATTTTCTTTTAGAATGCTTCATTTCCATAATATACGAACATTTAAAAAATGAGTAAACCTACAGCTGTTTCTAATAGCATGATTAGATTACAGGAATTCTGTATTTAAAAATTCTTTTTCAAATCACTATGTCCCCAATTAACTTAAATTTCTCCTAAATGTTTTTAATAATTTTGCGCTTGTTTCAGCCTTCTTTTTCTTTTTAAAAACATTTTGGTATTGTATTCCCATTATGTATCAGTATTTATTTAGCTTAAATAATAAATATACTCCAAAACGCCCTATGATCTTAACCACTAATACGCTACTCCTGCAAACGCTGGAATAACTGAATGTATCCTTCATGGCCGTAAGTACGCTCATGTCCTCTGACACAGAGTGCCGTAACAAAGCCTCTTGCTGAGTTTGAAAAAGGCCATTTATAGAAAACCATTCAGGTTTAACTATGCTTAATGAATAAATAAAGAGGAGAAATAAGAAAAGCTTCCTGCAGTGACATCACTTTAATAAAACCCATCTTACAAGCAGTGAGAGTATCTGCCAGATGAAGCTATTGTGAAAGAATGATTTTGCATCAATAATTCAGCTGACACCTGGAGATATTGGCATAAACAATGACTTTTTACAAGATGATGCAGTTCTAATTTAGGAATCTCTTCTCAATTTGTTTTCTCTGTATCTTTAGTTTAACCAATAATACTTAAAGCATATTGGCTCTAAGGTGACTTTCTTATTCTACCTACTATCTTGAGACTGTAATGGTTAAAAATTATTTGAAGGGACCAAATATTTCTTTCATGTGAATGGGCTTTTTGTTGTTAAGTGCAATATATGATCATAATATATTATACTCAGGGTCAACTTCTGGTCTAAGCGGATTCCATCATGTTCTAACAAGTTGCACCCAAGCCAATGAACTGAACAGAAATGTTCACATATGAATATTTATTAAGTAGTAAATACACTTTTCACAGTAAATTCCCAAGAAAGCTCAACCACTAATTTGACTTCAAAACTAATTTCCCAAGAATTTACAACAAATTAGTTAGAATTTGGTAAGGTAGTTCTGTGCCATTCCGGCTGAGAAACTTATCTTCCTATGTCTATTTTGGGAAAACCTATTCAGGGCTACATTCTATACAGAAGCATAGGAAAGTCAGCTTANAGATTTATATAATTTATATTACCCTGTTTACACATTAAAGCTGTGCTTCCACGTCCTTTGTTGGCTGCAGATACGTTGTCAGAGAAGACTACAACCCCTAGCCAGCCCTATCTGCTCATGAGAGGTTA
Source organism: Nothocercus julius (assembly GCA_013398735.1). Lineage (NCBI taxonomy): Eukaryota > Metazoa > Chordata > Aves > Tinamiformes > Tinamidae > Nothocercus > Nothocercus julius. The sequence goes on along the minus strand of VZSV01000001.1, from coordinate 2,176,116 downwards.
CTGCCTCCCTCAGATTGGCCTGCTGAACTGCTCCTGATCCCCACATCAAAACAAGATGGGTCAAGTTTATACAGTGGGTCTCTTCTGCCAAGTGGGCAGGTTCACACTGCTTAGCTAACTACTTAGCTACAAGACTGGAAAGGGTGGTATCTCCACCAGAGGAGAAGTGATGAAAAGCCCCAAACGGCTTACAGGAGATAATCTTTCATGTGACACTGCTGCAGCCAGGGCATGTGGACACAGCTTGAGACAAAAAATAAAAAGCACAGTTTTTTCTGTATCCATCAGTAACATGTACGAAAGAACTTTAAGGCTGAAAAAGCTGAAGAAAATGAATGAACTTTATATAGCTTCTTAAAGATAAAGGGCAGCCAGACACCTAGCAACATGCCTGCAAAGCTGATAACCAAGATTAATTACAAAAGTAACTTTCCTCTAATATTCAGGAAAACAAAATCAAGTGAAAACAACCTTAGACAATGGAAACTTTTCTCCTGAATCTATGAATGTTAGTTTTGTTATTTCAAGACTAGTCTTAGGAAAAAAATAAAAAGACACATTTAATTTTAGAGTAAACCAGAAAGTCTGAAATTGTCCCTCCACTTCCACCTCCAAATAAATGTGCTTATGTGAGACACAGAGATCCACAAACTCAAATACAGGTTAATATACTTTTTTTTTTTCCCCCAGTGAGAAAACAAGGGAAGTGGAAAAGGTACGACATGAAGACAGCGGGAAGTACACAAGCTTTCCAAGACGTCCTTTACCTCCTCCTATCTAGCGTTCGCACACACACAGAACTGACAGAGAATTTGTTCATCTAACTTCTGCTACACCATGTACTGTTAGTGTTCATCTTCTGAATATGCACTATACAAAGAAATAAGAACATTCCAGCAGACCCACTGTTTCCCAGCTTTCTAAACATTTATGTTCCTTCTTCTTCTGTTACTATTACTGAAACTCTCAAAAAAATGTTTCAGCTACGGAAGTGGAAAATTACAGTGAAATCACTACCAGCCAAGAATATAAAGCCTGCAGCTTCTTCCACTTAACGGTGGAATTGTATGAACTTTGGGGCACGGAATTAGACTGGCATAACAAAAACATAATACCAAGAAATACAAAATTTTATTTTTATTTTCTGATACCACTTCTTTCCCCATATAACCATCTTGAACATCTGTTTAACATGCTCCTGAGAGGAGCCCCTCTGCTCACTTGAAGATCATGCCTGAAAGTAACTTCCTGGCATGACATCCTTGTCTTGAATCCAAAATATTTCACGAACCTCATTGCTCTGTGCTTTATCCTTCTGTGTAAGTCCTAGACATGCACTGGCTATTCACTGTATATACAATTTACCAATATCTCCTTTTAATTTCAAGTCCTCTAGGCTGTCAAAAGCCAGCCTTAATATTAAAGAACTCCAATGTGAAAACACTGCATAAACCATCTTAAAAGATCCATAATGCCAACAATCCCCACTACACAGTTTTGTGTGGATGGTCAGTCTTTGCTAAACAACCATTCACTATTTTCCAACTCTTCCTTCAGGCAAAACCCATTCGCTTTACCAAAGGCTAGAGATAAAGGTTACCAGTCTTCTCTCAAAGCATTATCTGTAACGGACATGCAATAGTGGAATCCATACGGTTATTTTTGAATACTTCCTGTAAACTAGAATTACATATAGTTTGACTTACTTGATGCACGCAATCTAGGAACTGTAGAAAAATAGGAGCAAATCCACTACCCTGACAACTGAGAGTCAGATTACTGCGCTGACTGAACTTATGACCAAAAGACAGCCATTCTTTTTCCACCAGCATTCGGAAGCCTTCAAGTGTCCTATAGAAGGGATCACTGAGCAGCTGCACCAGAGATATCACCTAGATCACAAAATAGATTATTTTGCATTATGCGTGATCAGCATTAAAAGGAGAACATTTTGTTCAGTGAACAGAAACACATTCCATAATCTGTTTTATTTCAGGGAAACAGATGCAGTCATACACACAAAATTACAAATATTTTTACCAATGACAGATATTTTTATCAAAACAATGCAAGTAATATTTTATATCTAAGAGCTTCAACTAAACTGGCTGAAAGATAAACCTGAGGAATTGTAGATTTGGGATTTTTTGAGATTTTGATTATTATGATGTCTATCAAATTTAAATTCAACTTGAAGCAAAATCACTTTTATTAATAAAACAAGGATGATGAACATTTACAAAAAAGTAAGGTCTACTACAGCAGAGAAAGCTCTAAAGAACACGTCTTGAGGATTACTTTATATCTTCTGAAATACTCCTGTATTATGGAGTTTACCAGTCTGTCAGCATCTCAGGAGACTGAGGAAATGCAGTACAGACCTCTCTCTGCTCCAGGTATTAGGTATCATCCCTTCTCTAGCTTTCATTGTTTGACAGTGGTTCCAAGAATAACGTTAACATTTCCTTGTGACTTGTTTAGCTAGGATCAGGCTGCTGGCTGTACGAAAGGTTTTTATTTACTGAAATTATCGGTATCTGTGAATATTTTCTGGATTATGAAGCAACTACATGGACGCAATGTACCCACTGCACAAAGCATCATCATTCACCTAATTTACAGTTTGTTTCAAAAGCTGTTACAGCCATCTGTCCTCGCAGCAGGTGTCACTGGAACAAATTTAGTTTTTGCTTCATGTGTGGTCTCCTAACTTCATTTACAAAAAGTGAATGTGAAGAGAAAGAATTGCCCTCCTTTACCTCCTGTGGATGGACACTCTTCTCAAGGCAACCTGTCACTTAACTTAAGAAGACTCTCAGCAACACTCATCTTTCATTCTAAAATACATATTCAGTACAAGATTTCAGATACTAGATGAGCCTTAAAAGTGTAAGCCCATTAGAACCTTTGGAACAAGGTCATTGTATGGAACATTTTTCATAGTGGTGAAAAAACAATAATAGATGCAAATTGCAAAGGAAGGTAAGGATTCATGCATTCTATTCTCCTCACTGCTGCCAGATCACGAAGTTGTTAATGCTCTATCAAAATTTTGGTCACTTATCTAAAAATATTGCCTTCTATTTGTTCTCACTATTTAGTTATTTTCATGTTTTAACAGCAGCTTACTTGTGCAGTAATATCCCAGCCATCTTCCAAACAAACCATAACTGAAGAACCATTTTCCAGGAGCTCTGAGATGACGACACCCAATTGCATTATCCTGTGAAGCTATAAAGTATTACAATTAGTAACATACTCAAACGTAACATAAATTTCTAGATCTTATCAATAAATAGAATCTTTTTATACTTAATAGTAAATGTGACTTATGAAGCTGACATACAGAACAGAGAAATTGATTGATGCAACAGATTAGAAAACTGTAATAATATAACAGTCTTGGAAGGTTGTTATTCAAACTATAACAAAACCAAGCAAAGATCTGAAGATAGGAGCTGAATCTATTAAAGCTAATGTGTACTGTAATAAAATGGATGTCATAAAAAAAAAGAATGGGAACAACATGGTTGAGAGATTTATTGTAGAGAAATTCCATGCTGGGCTCAACACTAAAATCTTTTCCTGTGAAATGTTAAAAGTTTCTTAGAGTCTACTTTCATACTTTCAGCGGTAGAACCCATGTAAGACATTTAAAGAAAAATATTACTAATGTTCAATCTCAGGAAACTCTGAAAGAAGAAAGCAAGATAGGAAAACAAATAAACAAACAAATGACAGTCTCATGTACATCTGAAAATAATTAATTATGTATTAAAAATCAGAAAAAACATTCCATTTCTATAATCTGGAAATAAATTGAGGTCTCTTTTCTGTCTTGGAACAGTCTGGCTGAAATATGTAGAAAAAAAGCACAGATTAAATTTAAAATAAGTTTTACTACAAATGCTTCAGCAAATGAGGTAGTTAATTTCTCTGGATAGGAGTCTTGAACTGAATGAGATTTATTCAAACACAAAAGTTATAAGCAGATAAAAATGCAGTGAATTGGACAGTTCTAGTTTTTCTTAATAAGAACTTCACACCATAATCACAAAAATCTTTGTCCTGTTTCTATCATTTTTGTGGGATTATGACAGGAGTCCTGGCAAACATCATAACAGACCAATACGTAACCAGACCATTTTTTTTTTTACAGTTGAATGAAATCACTTTTTGTAGAGCACTGAATAAAACCCAACCAAGACGAGCAATAGAAAATACGAAAGAAGAAAGAAAAAAAAAACAAAGGAAAACAAATAAATAAAAGATGAAATGTATTAAGATCATGCAAGAAAGAAAGCATCCAGTAATCTTTTAAGTATTACCATGGAAACCATGATGGTAGACACTTAACTCCTCTGAACATTCCCACAGTCATTACTTAGAAAATAAAAGTAACAAATTTTCCAGTAATTTTAATGGATAAAGGTTGAAAGTAAGTTACCTTTAAAAATAAAATGTTATTTATATTATTTAGGCTGTAGAGTAGAATAAAGAATTTTTCTTACTGAACTTTTTTTACTTCTTAATGATGTGTAATATGGTTATACAGATTCAATATAGAGAGAGGTAAAATAGTATTTACATTCAGAGAATATGGCATTGTTTTGATTTTTTGTGTATTCACAGAAATAAAGAACTATTTAACCTATACAGCACTAAAAGCCAATACCATGTAACTTCTGTTATCTAGGAGAGGAAAGCCTTGAATAATAAAAACAAATTTCCAAGATGACAGATAGCAGAAAGAAGCAGAAAATGGGACAAATCAGTCATAAATTAAGTTTATCACATAAGTCACATACCATAGCATTTTAAATATGATTTACACCACAGAAATGTCTGGATGATGAATCAGGGCTAGTGCATGATATTATGATCTAGTCCTGAGCACAGAGCAATGCACTGCTGTCCTTGCTCTTAAGTTTCTTATAACTTTGAGAAAGAGCTGATCTCCGAGCTGCTACAGGGACAAGTTTACTTCCTCACAATATAACTCCGTCCATCTGTCTAGGCTTTCTGATTTGCTCAATTATTTTGTGATTAAAAATGTCAGTATGGTGGAGCAGTCAAGTATTCCTTCTCTCCCACCTACTTCTGCCCTTCCTGGACAAAGTAGCAGTCAGATACAGCACAGAGCACATCTGGAGGAAGAGCTGCGAGTAACTGCTTGCACTGCAGCACAGTCCAGCCAGGAGTATGTTTTCTGATAGTTACTAGAATTACTAAGGTACTGAAAGGTATTTCCTCCTTGAGAAATCACCATAAGGATCTAATTTTTTTTTTCTATGATTAATTATATGCAAGAGAATTTATTCAACAGAGGATTCCAAACATGACATGCACCTGTTCAAAAGTATTCACTGTAAATGAAATGGCCTAAGATTCACAGAAAGCTGACTTCGACACATGAGCATAGTATCTTGCAAACACTACTTTCAATCATGCCTTCACATTGCTATTCCAAACTTAAAAAGAATACAAGATACAGAAATAAAGGAGCAGATTCAGAGAGAACAGGTACTGCTAAGTTGTGAGCCTCCTGTTCCCTGTCATGTTCCCACATCCCACAATAACAAATGTATGTTGGCCTGTTTCTCAAATACCTGTGCATATGGGAAGTCAGGCTGCTCGTGCGTATCAGAAGCATAATACTGTCTTTACAACCAGAAGACTCAGTTATCGTTCCCTGCTTTTTTATGATTTTTAAAATATATAATGTAACACAAAGCAGTTGAAATCAAGACTGTAATTTGATAAAGGCAGCAAAAATCGTCATCTCCACTTGCGTACTTCTGCCATGTTAGCAATAGTAAATTATGTGACTAAAAATGTCTCCTACACCTGTAAATGTTATGATCACACTAAAATAATAGTACCTACAATACTGACAAAATTGATAGGATGCAAACTAACTACAAAGACCACCACTAGCTGGTTAGAAGATAATAGTTCTCTATCACAAGAACGTCAGATTTATTTTGTGCAAGCTGTACCGCACATAGATTATTGGTAGTAACTGTCACAAAAATTACCTGTGGGAACCATTCTGACTCCCCAAGTGCTTTAAGGAATGTTGCCTCAGAATCTGTAGGAATAGTGCTGGGAACACAAGCTCTCATAAGCTTTTTAAAGCTTGCTTTTGTTTGTCGGAGGTCACTGAATTCAACAGGAACAAATTCACAATTTAAAGCGAAATCAAGTTTGAAGCCCTGTGTGTGAAAGACAACAGCAGATGTAATTTAACAGGAAAGCCTAACACTAAAATGTCCCATGGTTAGAAGAATTTAATTTGGTTGAACCATCTCTCCCATTTTACTCTTCCTATATTCCTTTCTATCAAACGGCCTGCTTTGGCAGAGCCTTGCCTGGCTTAAAAATCTATTTACCTACACACAGAATATATATAAACAATATATGTAACACAAATCAAAAATAAAATATTTAAAGTACAAAACTCAAAATAGAAACACAGTTTGCAAAGAATTTTAGCATTTTGACTCAGGAGGTTCTTCCATCTCCTCAAAAATTATAATTTCAAAAGAAATTGAAAAATGGTGTTTCCACACTAGCTTTTGCAACTTATAAACTTCATTCATTACATTATATTTTAAATATGCTTTTTCTCTGCATGACATTTCAAAAAAAAAAAAAAAAAAAAAGGCTTTTCAATCTTTCAGTGTGTGGATTTAAAAAAAAATCTCCAAACATTTTTTGAAAAAAAAGAAAAAAAAAATTAAATTATCAAGAATTATTCTACATGAACATCTGTTTCTTAAACAACCACATTTGGAATATTAAAATCTCACCAAAAAGGTATACAAAACTGCAAACATCATGGACCTTTTCATGGCATAAAATCAACTGGACAGACTTCTATTTTTTTAATCATCTTTGTTATTCATCTCTTAACTGTACCTTTAACTCTGTAGCTACTTCACACCAGCAGTTCAGCAAGACACAGCTGTGGATACAGTTACAGAACTTCAGTTTTTGTGATTTTGAGCCTGCTTTTTACTTGTTTTTTAAGGCAATCTAATATGTTTGTATTTACATTGACTTTTTTGTATTACATAACCAGAGTGCTTGGCTTTGCTTTGCCAGTCAAGCTTTGCCTGCATAGCAAGTACGTCCTAGACTCCTCATGTGAGTTTACACCTTCAGGAGAGTTATCCATCAATCTAAACTAGAATATTACCCTTTTGTAAAAATATTAGGGTTATTACACTCAAGCCAAAAAGAAACTATTTAAACATTAAAATAATAATAATAAAAAAGCCATTACCCGTAATTGAGATTTTTCTCCAAATATGTAAAGGGCTGCTTGACGTCTCAGAAGCTGACTTTGCAAAAACGTGCTATTACTGTAGGAAGTGGTGTTATCTTTCCCTGCAAGTCTTGCACCAACATCAATGAATGGAGTTTGAGCGCTGATAAATCGATTGCTGGAACGAAGACTTGCCCAGACACCTTCATGAAGATGAAAAATATTTAAAAGACTATTTTTGTCAGGCACTAGAAATCACAATTATTAAGGCATGCATTAAAATACTATTTAGAAAGTACAGTGTTTAAACATGCCATTTGCTGTATGGGATACTACGAACACACAAAGTAATCATTTCGTAATAAAAATTGTCAAAATCAACCTACTGTACTGCTGCTAAACTAAGATTCTAGTCAAACCCTGCACATTGATTTCTACCAGACAGAAAACAGTTGCTATGAAATCAGTAACATGTGAAAAAGTGAATCTTAATTTGCAAGTCATTAATATCCATTAAGTATTCAGAAATAAAATGAATACTGCTCTTTTCAGAACCAGGGGCAAAAATTTGCTAAGTTGCCTTGTCAAAGACTTTTTTTTTCAGTCTAACCATTAAAAGTACTATATAATTATTATTTCTTTCAAAAACAGAAACCATCAATTTATATTCTTTGTTACCAAGAACACCCTTTGCCCCATAATGTAACCGCATATGCCAGATCTTATTATAATCAGAATGTATACAAAGATGAGCAACTCAAATATCACATTTCAGGCTGAAGTATTCCAAATTTGCTTTTTAAATACTTTGATTAAAATGGAGAATACCACAGACTTGAGTTTTTTACTGTCCATATCTAAAGGACATGCTAGAAAGTGAAACAGATTTAAGCAAGTTCTTTTTTTAATTCTGTGTTTCACAATTACATCCTAACACATGTGACTCTGGTCTAGCTGTGTGAGTAGAGGAGCAGTAGATGATGACAGTTTTACAGTTTCCTTCTGGCACTAGTATCCCCAGCACTCCGGCAGCAGGAGTACAGGAATCCCAACAGCTTGAATCCCAACACACGCAGCAAGCGGCGCAGCACAACGTGCAGCCACAGACTCGCGCCCGCGCGCGGCACAGCCGTTCTCCAAAGGCACTGTACCAATTATTAAGCTCTGTCTCGCAACAAGCTTTTTAGTTTGCATATTGTGCCTTACTGATGCAGCTATATTACTGTCATTTCCAGAGGAGGAAAGTGCTACAGTGCTCTGACCATGCTGAAGTAAGTTTTATGATGCCCATGTAGATGCAGTACTGCTAAAACTACATTGTCAGAATCGATCTAGAACTACCAGAAGAAAAGACAACTGGTGGATATTTTTCTGCGTTTTGTGCCTTGGTTAGTAACTATGATTTAGTGGGACAATATTTTTCTCTTCAGCATCAAATATGTGAAAGGGACTTTATTTTCACTATTTGATAATCAAATTTCTTAAAGTATATTGGTGTTCAAATGGCTGTGTGAAATTCTTTAAAACATTATGCAGTAAATCAGATTATCAAAGAACTCTTCTTGTCCATAAATCTGTGAAGCAAGGCATCCAAAATAAAGGCACCAAAAATATCTAGTTGTTGTAGAAATTTAGAAACCACAGTAGCAGGAAAAGAGTCTTCATGAAAAAAAATATGGATAATTAGTATTTCCTGCATACAAGAAAAAAAGCTTTACATAGCAGATATCTCAACCACTGAGATATCTCAACTAGCAAAATATTTTCATTCTGTTTTTTTCAGAAGCAGCATTGTCTTCCCATTTAAAAAATAATCTTATAAAGAAATTTGGGACAGGACTTTTCTGTAAAGTGTAGCCTGCCTACCTAGTTCCCAGATTTAGATGGCAGCAAATAAATGGGAGTAATTGAGAACGCTTCACTAAAGACTTAGAGTCAGTAACAGTTTCAAACAGTTCCAGTTTCGAAGAAGGCAAGTTTTATGAAATACCACACTTACTGAAGTAGTATATTTAGTACAAACTTGCGTTCCATGTCTGAATTGTTACAGAAGAAAATATAAGGAAATATAAAGACTTTATCAAACCAACAGTAATCACAGCAAGCATTTAAAAAGGGAAACAAATTCTTGTTCATTTGGTATGGAGTGATGCTAGTTCCATTAAAGATGACTGCCCAAAATACTATGTATGAAAAAATACTCTTCCTTATCAGTCACTCTTTCTAGCATTTTACAAAAGCACACCGTCACGAGAACTCATAGGACACCAAAAGCAACAGAATCAGTTACAAAAACATGCAGATGAACATGTTTACTCAGTGATGGATAATGGTATTTAAATACAAGTATAAATCTTTTCTAATTTTGCCCTGTATCTTACTTTTTGTCAGTAGTAATTAACTTTAATTATTTGTCAAATATTTTATTATTATGAGTTTCTTATGTGGCAGAAATCAATACCTCCCTCTCCAGTAACATTACCACTGATTTTGGAAGAAAATTTCATTAGTAGGCAGTAGTATTCCTTATCTACTTCTTAGAAATAGAGCACACAAAATTAATCTTCGCTGTTAAAAATTGTCACAGAAATTAAAAAATAAATCTACATGTCACTCTGCATTAGATCATAACCTTACTGAAGCATAACATTGCTCAAGTGTGTTACTAGCTAATCACTGTCTCTGCATTATATATTCACTGGCACAAAAACAAAACAAACCAAACAACTCAGACCCCACAACCTCAACTACCAAATTTTGTTAATTCGGAGTTAAGGCTTTCTGACAAGTATGACTTTAGCACATATTAGAATACTGTAGCAATTATGGAGATGGCAGAATGGAATGTGCTTTCAGGACACAGAATACAGTACCTTGATGGACTCTTCCCTTACTTGCTGATTTGGAATTTGAATGAGTGAAACATTTATCTCTGTACCCAAGCACTGGTAGATAACAGTAAAGACAGAAGGAGGAGGAATGGAATGCACATTGCAGCGAGACACATTGCAGGAGAAAAGAAAAGGGTTACTTATTAATTTCCAAATATCTAGTATATATTGAATTTCTTTAAAGTATATGATTTATCAGACAGCACAATTTTAGTTATCACAAGACAAAACATCAATCAAGCCAGAAAACCAATATAAAATGGGAAGTACTCATTTATCAAAAAGGAATAACTTAATGGTCCTTGCCATAATTTCAAACATGCCGCACGGTCATTATGTTTTTTCTTTCTATTATTATAATACTAAAAGGAAACCTAACAAATCATTTGGTTGGATACTTTACTGAAACTCCAGTCAAAAGTGAATTTACCTAAAAATCCCAAATCTTAGTGCAGTTTTGCAAAACTCTCTTTTCCTGAAAAATATTTTAAGTACATAATTTGATGGACCTCAAACTGTAATCAGAATGTGACATGCTAGTTCTATATATCCACAAACATTTTTAAAGCACTCTTAAAAGTATATAATATAGAAAAATGTCTTTTTCCAGTATCAATCAATGTTTTTCCGTTGCATAAAAACACACTTTCTGAGGGAATCTTGTATGCTTATCAGAGTGTCTTTCTGGCTCAAATGCAACATCTACACAACCAGGTATTAATGTCTCCAGGCTTTTAAAATAAATGTCTCAGAGCTGAGTCTGCATTTATTCTCTATCCTTGTATTTTTCTAACAGCAGGAAATCATACTGGGAAAACATTTTCTTCTACTAAATTACAGAACAGTGTCAGGTGAGAAGTGCTGTTCTTTAGAAACAATTAAATTACACACTGTTCCTGTAAAGCAATGCAAGAAGAAAAAGGTATACATTTTTAAGTGAACTAGATTTTTGTGAATGATCCAAAGTCCTTGCCAAGAATAAGGCCCAAGAATGAAAATATATTATAAAATAGAAATGTTTGGCCAAATATGTTAGCTCAGAATTAATCTGACCTGTTTTTAGACAAATATTTGATCAGATATTCCAGATGAAATAAAAATGGTACCTGACATGAACGTGAATATTCAGGATAACTGATGAATATTCAGAACAAGGACGACTTTAAAAAGTGATAAATATTATTCAAGCACTGGAACATATCTTTTAACTTCAGTTTAAAAATATGCAGTATCTGGCATACAAAAACAGAAAATGTCATTTTCAATTGGTATATCATAGCTGAACTTGGCTTTTCAGCCTTCTGTGTGTTACATTGAAAATAAGAAAAGGAAGAGTCATCCAGAAACAAAACCACAAAAATTCTGCTATTGTATTTTGTACAGTGTAGTACATAATCCAGTTATTAAAAAGCTCTTACAGACTTTGGGTGATTACTATGATAAATTAATTAGCTAACCCCACCGTATTTACTATGGTTTTTTTTTGCTTTATTGGTCACTCTCAGAAATGTGTAGGAGAGAGAAATCACCATTTTTAGACTGCTTGCATAAAATAAGTCTCTTTTTTTGGTTGACCTAAAAATCTGCTATGTCTATCTTTGGTCCTGCACACTGTATTTTAAAACCACTCCACTCGTGTAATACAACTAAGAGCAAAAAGCCTTGCAATAAAAAATAAATAAAGTGTAATCCCAACCAGCAATAGTTATTTCAGAAATGCTTTATCTCCAGAAAACAAGGTCCAAACACTCAACCATGTGTTCCTCAGATTTATCTGGAGCACCGCCATTGCTCCTCACTGTTGGCCCTTTTTGTTCCTATACAAAGGGAGGGAAAGCAACAAAAATCCTGCTGTCAGCTACCCAGCATTTTCACTATTTCAGCACTAAGGCAAGCTGGGCATAAGCACTAATTTATCTAGCATTTCCAGACACTGTTAATTCCTGCTCTCTTATCTGCACAGGCATTCTACCTATGCAATTAAAACAGCCATGTTTTTTTCATCTCCATGTACAATAATTTGAGACAGTGAGTAGAGACTATAAGCAGAACAGAACTTTTAGATATGAACTATGCATACACCATGATTAAAGGCGATACACAGAACTGTATCTTCTGTGGCAATCCGCATTTAACTGCCCCTCTCTTCTGCTCCATTTCATTACTCCATACAGTTCTGCATCCTTTCCTCCTTACATATTCCCACCCTTCCACCTCCTTCCTTCCTTTCTCTAATCCCTTCTTTTGAATGTCCTTCTCTACAAAACTCTCTTATCTTTTTCCATATAAAGCTCTTCCATTGTACAATAGTTTGCAATAGACCTCAGGAGGCCAAAACAGGTCTAACTTCAAAGCTAGGTCAGGCTTCTAATGGCCTTTCTCACTCCCACCCTGGAAAATTTGAGCTCACACTCTTGTAAGAAGGTGATTTCCCTGTCTACAAAGCTGCAGCGAGTCAAAGGGAAAGAACAGCAAGCTTTAGATGTCTAGAAATAATTCTAATATCAGTCTCCAGAGGTCAAAGGTAATAAAGGCAAAATAAAATTCTTCCTTTTGGGAGATATTTTCGTATCTAACAACCATATGTTGTATTTAAGAAATTCACTGCAGTAATTTATGCATGTATTGCACCTAAAAAAGCCTAACAATTTCATCAAACTGAAAAAGCAGAAGTTTACAGAAGTGAAAGCTTCTTGTAGAAGTGATGCTGATCAGCTCTTGCTCTCCAGAGTAACTGTTCCCAAAGAATGAACTGTATTGCTCTATTGATTACAGGCTGGCCATATTATCTCCTTCTTTTACATAAAGTACAATTATTTAGCCTGATTGTTTGTAACTTTATAAATCATCAACTAATATTCAGCCAAATGCTGGGCTGATTTGTAATTGGAAATTCTGAAGTGCGCTCAATTCTAATGTGTGTGTGAATTTCCTCATACTACTAAATCTCATGACCATGTATTTCATCGAATATTCAGGAATAGAAAATAAGCATGTTTAGGCCATACATTTCAGCTGATTAAAAACAGAGAGGACTCATACAGTATTTAGAAACAGAATTCTTAATTAAGTACTTAATTCTCCACCAATTCCCAACATGAAACAGACTATTTCAAAGGTAAGTAAAAAAACTTGAACAGGAGTTAGATACTTAAACAATGTTACGGACTGGAGTAATCTGTAATTTCCATTTTGCTGTTTCATACAGGAATGAATCTACAAGCAGTAAAATTATTTTTATTTCACTACCATTTTGTTCTTTTTTTTTTTTTTTTTTTTTTTTTTTTTATTTCAAGTAAGAGATGGGGTTAGTCTTTGGGCTAGTCTTACTAACCTCCTCGAGCAAAGCTATTGGACAGATTTACATCCAAATGTCCTGGCACTACCTGCTTAAACACAGTGGACATTCTTGAAGCCCTCCTTTCAGTGCCTAAAGTCAGCCAAAAAAGAACAGAAGATTAAGAAACTACAATGTTACTTCAGACTAACATTTAATATAAATGATTAAAAACGCTTTTTTCATACTCCGTACAGCCAATTGCTTACAAATTTGTATTTCAGATTTGTTTTTTTAAAGAAAGATGTATACATTTGCAACAGTATGGAGATGTTAGATACAGCTAAGCAATCAACATATTTAACAATAAATGAAGCAAAGCATGCACACTTTGGGAATAATATTATTTTACAAGAAAAAACACTGTTTGGTTATATTAGGCCAATTTCCACCAACTGAATAAAGCAGGACAGACAGAGTTTTAAGTCACATAATCCTCTTTCTAAGACACCAGTTACCTTTACACAAACCCTACTGGGTTTCGTCACATGGTAACTGAAACAGAATATGGATTAATTTCTTCATGGTTCCACCAATGCATAACAAAAATACTGTCTTCTGAAAGAGTTCTCATTTCAAGTAAAGCTCTACTTGGAAACAGCACTGAAATCCCATTCTGAGAATGCAACACACATGAATATTTCTACAGGCCTTCCACCATTGCTACAGCTAAATACAGAACCTGACCATTCAATCTTACATTTTCTCAGTCCCTTCAGGTTGGCAATCTCTTATTCAATACACAATTTTTAATTTATCTATGGAAAACACATTCACTAAAATTAAGCTACGCAGAAAGTTTAACAGTAAAAAGAATAACAGAATTCATATTGGAGAAATTCACTTAACATCAAATCAGAGAAAACAAACTTACTTTTCGACTTCCTTATAGGAAATCATTGCACAAAACAATCTTACCTGGAGACAGAGCAATTGTTGGTCTAACAGTGAGAGTATTACTGCCATTCATTTTGCAGTGGACGGATATCACATTCAGTAAGGCCTGCAGGTACTTCTCCTGCTCTATACTGCTCGAGGATTCTAAAGAAGCAGGAGCTAAAGACATACAGAGAAAAGGTGGAATACATTAAAATACAGAGAGTGCATTTATAAATACATAAAATAGCAAATGAAAAATTTCACTATGTTAAGCAGAGCATTGAAAACTTCATGATTTGCCAATTCCTTTAATGACGATGAATTTTCAGATTGTCATCCACTGTCTGCATAGGAAACACCCAGCACGTTCTCCCATGACCTACTGCAGAAACTAAGCTTGTAAAAGGTGTGAAGTGCTCAGTGATCACCATCCTAAGTATTCATTACCTGAAATCCACTTGAATGATCTCTGGGTTACTAATATGGTGTCTCCTACAAGCAGTGCCACAGGAAGTCAATAATTTAGTTCTGCCTAACTAGAAAGGTAACATCTGCAGCGCTTCTGCTGATTAAGTTCTATATTTTGAAGAGTGGTGTGTGTATTTTAGGAGAGTGAATCAGGGGATTCGTATGAAGTTCTGTTACTGAACTGGGCAGATATGTAGAGTGAAGATTCAACGTAAGGCTATATATGGAAAAATCTGCCCTTTATCACTCTCATATTGCTTATCAAAAGTATAAAAGGATGAAACACACCCCTTTCCTCCAGACATTCACAAACTATACTTACCCAACCCACATTACGTCATTTCTTGACATACAGTAATTAAACTGAACAAATAAAATACTACAGTATTTTAGCATTATTTTATATAAACAACCCTAGATTTCTGATATAATCATATCACTGATTCTCTCTACAAAACTAAATATTCCTAAAAACAATATTCATATTTAGAAAGCCCAGCAGCACCTGCTTACCTGCAGTGTGTGTGGTTTGGGATTTGAAAAGGCCAACAACACCTTTTCCATGAAAACCTCCAGATCTAAGTAGGAGGGTACTGTTTTTAGTGTTTTTCCAGCAGACAACTGGCAGGCGATTGTGACGGTAACAGCGAGCAACTCTCTGCAGACTGCTGTCTTGAATAGACTGAGGTACTACCAAAAGGCCAGGATAGCTGTATTGATAAAAGAAGGAGAAAACAATTAAAATCACAGGCAAAATTTTAAATAATGAAAAAAAAAAAAAACCCTTTTTAAAAATTACAGGCTGAGCATATGGCATTCTTTATTTAGCAACACTCATTTTCTCGTCCAACTCCAGGCAGATACGTTAATTGGTAATAGGACTACAATTTTTTAAACATTAGGACTTAGATTATCACTTTGTAAGACTATCACTACTAGCTTTTTTCCATTTAAAATTATTTTTTTATTACTGCTCTATTCTTTTCCTAACTGTCATTAGAATAAAGACAAAACCAGAATTTTAAGGCATGTAAGTGATGCAGTAGCTTTAACACTTGTATACCAAATATGAGAACTGACAGGAAAGAATGTTTACATTGTCTGAAGTATCACAACTGAAACAACAGTTTTCTGTTTTAACTGGCTTATGTCAAAATGCATCGTAATTTGTAGCCAAATTGCACTGAACAGTGTATTTGAAACAGATTGTTGGTGTACTTTTTGAAACACCATAACACACTGAGAGATTAGGAACTGCACTGATAAAGCATCTTTAAAAATAGAACACCCAGCAAGACAGTAGTTGTGGTTTTGTAAGCGAAGGAAGGATTTAAGCAATATGAAAGATTATCTTCTATTTCCTAAAAAGAATATTAAAATAACAACTTCATGTTCAGAAGAAACTGAGAGGATGAGCTGGAAAAAGTTTGCACTTACTATACAATGTTGTTCCTATACGACACACACTACTTCAAAAAAAAAGTACACAAAAATCCACATTCACACCATTTATCGTTTATCTCCTACAGTACAGCAACCAAATTAACTAATACGGCACTAGACAAATATTTATATCTGAGACTTATGATCCACTCGGATATTAATTATCTTCTCCAAAAAAGCTATAAAATATTAAAACCAGCTGATCTTCGGGAGGGGAGGCAGAAAGCATGCAATTTTATGCATGCAATTTTCAAGGCATAACTAAAAATATATAGATTCAATTGCCCTCCTTGGCATCGTATTCTGCAGTGACTGAACAAAAACACTGTTAGTTTGTTGCTCTAGGTAAGTGAGAAAACAGATAAGATTTAGTATGTTCTTGTGTGTCCCCTTCCAAGAGGCAGCAGCAATTTCATTATCCATAATGAAAACAATGACTAGTCAAAACTGGCTTTACAGAATGCAGATATTCTTCTGAAATGACTCATGCAGACACTCTTTTGTATTAAACGGCATTTTTGTGGGTAGTGGTAGTAAATTACATCAGCTTTCACAACAAAAAAGGAACATGTTTTTCTCAGTAACATTCGTGTGTTCACACATAGCATGTGACTTTCATAAACTTCTGAAGCAAGTAGTTTAAGTATCTGCTCATGAATCCTATTTTAAAATATATTTTTGATTTGAACTAAATAGTTTTGCGTGTATATATATATTTTTCTAATGTTGGCTTTCCTATTTAGGGACAGAATACATTCTGCATAGACACAGTTCACATAAACTTCCAGTTCCAACAGAGCAAGTTACAGAAACCAGCCAGACCATAATGGAGTAAGTTCTATCACCTAACTTCTTGCCTAATTCAGAAAGATGAAAAATCGCCTCCTAATGTGGACACCAATGTAGAAAGCCAAGAGAGACACGCTCATGGATGAGGAAGGCAGTTCAGAGCACCAACGTCTGTCTCCTTGGAAGCCCCAGGGACACTCTCTGGCTGGCCTAGGAAGGACAGATCACACTAGCACAGCTGCAGTGAGAGCTCAGGCCCTCACTTCTGGCTACCTTCTTTGGAGGTTTTTCCCCAATCAGCTGAACACTCATACTGCAAGCAAGCGATGGAAGAGTGGAAGAGCAGTATCTTGAAGGTTGTTGGTTGAACACACTCATTTGGAACAAAATTTTTCTCAGACTAAGTTGCTTAAATGGACGCGTCAGGCGGAATGCATATTATTATTTATGTACAGCATTATGTCATCTTTATGGCCAAATACTAGACTGAATTAGTGAACTCACCTCCTGCAAAGTGAATACATCCTGTTCAGCGCAGTTATTCTTAAGTATTCTGTTTTTGAGCGAGAAGAGTTACTACTGATGGTCCCCAGCCCCAAACGTTGATAGTCTCTGAAACAGGCTCTTTCTACTAATTGCTCCATCGTGGATTTCTCTGATGCTTTTAGCGTACCACTTGTGTGCAGCTCGCTGTCATCTGAAACTGAAGTTACAAAACATTACGTGTTTGCTACTGAGGTATCCTGCAATTACACAGAAAGTTACAGTATTTTATTCTAAGCAAAATATTAGTTTGTCTTATTGTAAGTGATGAACAAAAGGCACTAATAAATACAGACTGTTTTAAAGAGATCAGGAACAAAAAAAATAATATTTTAGTCCAAAAAATTAAATATATCCCAGACTTACCTATTGCACTTGTGGTTGCATGGCTGACAACTCCCTCACACTAAAATTATCCTGTACATTCATTTGATCTGAGTCAATGGCAGATATTTTTTCTTTCAATAGCCTACTTACGAAAACTTCTTAAATTCACAACTGTCATACAAAGATGCACACAAGACAGAATAATTACTGTGTGCACATAATTTCAGTGAACACTGAATTCAGTGAATGGGCCTCTTACTTATTTTACTCTCTCTTCAAAAGATACAATCTTTTTAAGGCTTAATTCAAATGAAAAAATGTTTCTATGGTCAAAATGCCACAACAGATGATCCCTCATTTTCCTAACACTTCAGTATGAATGTCACACAACAGCCTTTTTCAGTAGATCAGAAAAATAAGATGCACTTTCCAGAATAAAACCTTCAACTGAGAGAGAAAACACATGGCACAAATTCAAACTACACTGAAATCCAAGTCAAGCGAGGTTTTTATGCTAAGCTTGCCACCTGCCTGTTATCAATACTTTCATTTCAACTCTTTCCAAAAACATCTGATAGAAGATCTGCAGTGCATACGAGATACCTGCTTTCATTTTACCTCAAACATTAAAATATGCATTAATACACACGAAGGGAAATACTTCTTTCTAAATGAGAGACTAAAGGTGCTAAAAAGTATATTACAACTTCAGTTTAAAACAGGACTTCTAAAATTAAACTGAAACTAATATTTGAAAATCAAAATTCTGATGCAAGTAAAATTTTCTGCTGTTAGCTGACATTCAGATTTTTCAGAACTGAGAACTTAGATATTTTTTTCTTTGGTGAATCTTAGCATAAAAACTAAATGAAAATTATCACCTCAGGTGCACATCAAACAGCCCTGTTCTTCACTTGTCCTAAACAATAAACACAGCTTAGTATGGTGAATTCTTCTTTTCTTTCTATGTTTTCAGGTTTGCCATGGTAAGAAAAAAGTAACAAAACATGTAAGATAGAGTTCACATAAAAATGAACACATGCTTTTATTTTAGACTAAACAGAAACTTCATATTTAACAGTTTTGAATGTAAAGTAATAACTAGCTTACCTAAGATCAGTGTGTATTTTTCAAATACATTTCCTAAATTCATTTCTCTTTCATGAAAGCTGAGATATCAGTGCTGAGAATTTCCAAACCATATTGCTTTGCTTGTGGAAAGTTAGACAACACAGGAGCTCATGTCAGTGCACTTAGCCTGACAGGGAAGATGGAAGATGCTTTGCTGGCTTAAGTTTTCAAAATGTCTTTGTTCATTTGATTTTGAAGAGAACACAAGTAATCTGTTTTGTAGTTCTTGAGATTCTACTGAATGTAAAAGTGGGTTTTACAGGAAGTCTCAAACTGTATGGAACATCCCATTGTGACCATCTACAGCAAAAAACATTTGGTAGGGATGAGATTTGAAACTCTGAAAATAAAAAGATGGGGAGGTATGGGAGGGAAAAAGAAGCCAGGCATTTGTTGCCATCACTGTACAACTGGAGTATTGTGCCCTGCTTTGGAAATCACACTGCAAGGGAAATATGGACAAATTAAGGGGATTCAGAGAAGAACAGTGAAGATGATCAGAAGTCTATCATGATTAAGAGTGAAATATTGAAAAGAGCTACAGTTTTTTTTTTTTTTAAATCAATGAAGGAACAGAGACAGGAAATGTTACAACCATCTGCCCATACATTAAACTGCTATCAAAATGGAGGAAATCATCTCTTCCACGTAGAGACAGAATTCAAAGTGAATTTAAATTGCAGAAAGTCAACATTTAGGCCTGGACAACAGAAAACTCTGTTTTTTTAGCACTAAGGATGGTTAAAGCACTAGAGTAAATTGCTTAGAGTTGTGGAATCTTTATCTTGAAAGCTTCTAAGAGAAAGTTAGGTAAACAGATTAAGTATGTTGATCCTGCCTTGGGGCAGACAGATGGAGTAGATGATCTCCTGGAGCCCCTTCCAACCCTATCTTCTTTTATAGTTCTCTAATGTTTTTTAAAAGACCAGGCATTATCTGGTTCATATGGTTCCCCAGTTGCTTCTTTCTTGGTACAGCTGCAGTTTTCTAGACTTCAGTTGCTGAGACTCACAAGCAAACACTAATGGACAGCAGTAAACAGAAAATAGATTAAATGGTCATTGTAAGGCAAATTTCCTATGGCTATTTGTATTCGCATGTACCAGAATTCTGCCACAAGAAGTTACTACCGTTGTCAGCAGACTATACAAGAGGTGTCAGTGCGGCACTGGGAGAAATGCAAGCTGTCAGATTTCCATCACTTTACATATTCCTAATGACAACGTCTAGAAAGCAGTAGATAGGAAGTCTTATTGTATTTTTTTATTTTTGCTAAGGGAGAAAAAAAAAGTGACTATCACTAATATTTATATAACACCTGCCTTCCTAGAAGAATAGTTTTTTGTACACTAGCAGAGCAGACACTCTCAGGATTGGTCACTGTCAAGACAAGTACAAAAATAAAGATTGATTCTGCTTGCTCTGTCTGGGTGAAGAATAATAAATAAATAAATAAATAAATACCACTCAGAATAGGCACAACCCCCAGAAGTGCTCTTAAACTGAAGATTTTGCAACATGAGAACATATACTACTTTGGTAGTTAAGGAAGAGGCTGAGAATTCAAATGAAGAATGTAATTTTTCAGTAAAGATATTCAGTATTTCACAATCTTTTCTTTTCGCCTTTTATCCATCACATTTATCTGTAATGAAGGAAGAGAATCAGTATTTTTCCACTTTCCTAGAAAGGCCTTCTTTCATTTCAGAGAGCACTGAGGCAGTGCAGTAGCACAGTCCTACTTCTAAGAAGCTTTTATTTATCTGTATAGAAGTCATCTTGCTCACTGAGCTAAAATTCAAAAAGAAAAACTTGGTTTGTTTGATATTTTGAAGAAATTATCAGTGTTTGATAAACACCTAATTATCTGAAATGCTAAATTAAAAAAAAAAAAAAAAAAAAGAACAAAAACAGGAAAGAAAATGGTATGACAAAACAATACCTGCTTATGTACAGGAGAATCTGGTTCCCTCTAGTGGTCTATTATAAATTAGCACTGGTCCAGATAAGGATATACTGACAGGAAAAGAAGTATTTGGAAGAAAGTCAAACTCAGCACCACCGTAGCAACTATAAAAAGTGTCCAAATCACTTTCTACCTTCTATCCCAAAATACTCAACTGCGTACTCAAGGCTCAGTTGAAGTCTGGAAAACCAGTATTTTCAGTAATAATGACTTTTGCTCCTTTGATAAATCATTCGTCACTTAAGACATCTGCAAAATTCTCCCAGGCTGTTTGTTGAAACTCAGCAAGTACTGCTTTCTTGTTATAGACTAATTGCTGATGCTGGTCTGTTTGAAGACAAATACAAGCTACAGGGTACTTCAGTGCTGTTTTGTCTATAAAATTAAGATGAAAAAAGATCAAAAGAATCCTGAGTGAATGCAGTTTGATAAATAAAATCTAACATCATCCTTTACAGCTCAATCAAGTCAACTACCTCTTTGTCCTATAACCTTGATCACCACAAGAGGAAACTCTTGAAGTATTTGAAATCTTCTCACTCCTGTCTAGGCAGAATTTGCAATTTCTTGTGAAAGATACTGCTCATCCAAAATATTGGAATGGAAACATAATAGGATAAACTTATCAGCCAAAATTAAAAATATTTTATGATTACCAGAGATATCATCATCTTCAGTCCAGCCTGGACGATTCCCTCTTTCTTCCACTATTGTGCTTGTCTTCTTCTTTAATAAATATTGGCGGCCAATTGTCATCTTCCCAGCACGTTTTGCACCTTTCACAATGGTTTTTGAGAAGGTACTATAAATCCACAGCAACAAAAATATTTAGAAAGGTATGTGTAATTCTCCCTGATAGAAAGTACAGATTTCTTTACAATGAACATATTTACCAACATAAAGCATTTCATAATTTTACATCTAATATTAAGACAGAAAAATCCTAACCTCCAGAAAAATGTATTTCTGCACTGACTTAAAATGGTCATTTTTTAATTATTTCAGATAGTACTTCGAGGTAAATTTTTGCCAACAGCAATGAACAAACACTTGTAATCTTTCTTTAGGTTTTGCTAGCATATGACAAGTCTATGAAGTTGAGAGAGGGAAGATAGGGAAGGTAAAATCACTTTAAAGTTTTCAGGATTCTCTGACCAGTGTGCGATTCTACTTCCCTGTGTCACCAAAGGAGGGTGATGGGAAGGACCGTGCTGGCAGAGTCCAATTATCTACCTAGCCTATAAAACAAACTTCAAAAGAAGACATGAAGCTGAAACTTTTTAAAGAACACTAGTACAACTGTACAGACTGTACTATGGGTGGAAAGTATTCCTACCAAAACTAGGATATTAACCTATAGCATAACACACAAGAAAGTTGTTTTAATGTTGGCATAGTTTGCATAGATGAAGATGTTATTTATATTACAGCATGTTTTTCAGTACCTAATGAAATACATGCTTAAATTTTCCATGGCTTAGATTTTTCATTTTCACATAAAAAGTATTTATACCATATCTGCATATATTTCATACTAACCTACCTTTCATTTGCTAAAGATGAAAAAGCAGCAGAATAGTGATCACTTATTTTGACTTTCCTGCTTAAATGGTCTGCAGTTCTGCAGGACTGTCAGACTGTTCAATGAACTTGACTCATAGTTAACAAGAACATCAGTAATAAAAGAAGAAAAATGACTATACCGGAATGAAGTGTTCTTTTCTTTTTGCTTTGGTAAAATTATCTGTGGTGCTGTTTGCCCAGCTGCAAATGCAAAAGCACTGAAGATAGATTGAGGATAGCGAAACTTCATTAACTGTTTCTTAAATATTTCCACCACTTCAGGACTTACTTCTTCATCAAATGCTACCTTAATTAACTGTATATAAAAGATAAGACATATTAGAGTATGCAAATAGTATTTCTAGAATTTGAGAAATTAAAAGATCTTAAAATATATTGATAAAAATATCCTACTTATGCTGTACTATGCAAACTGGAAAATACCAATATATGAATGTATATCTTACTGATTGTAAGGTATACTTACCTCCTTAATTGTTGATTTATATCTACATTCTTATACTAAGTTATTTTGACTATGAAGCATCTAGAATTCTCATAATATCAAACAAAATATTTGGGGTAAATCTAAGCACTAGTGCTGGTACTCCTGGGGATAAGGTAAAATAAAATAAAGCAAAATAAAATAAAGTGAGCCAAAATAAAATAAAGTAAAACAAAGAAAGGTAAAGTAAGGTAAGGTAAGGTAAAGCAAAGTGGGGAATCCATAAGAAAGAAAAGAAGAACTATCAGAATGAGGAAAAGGCAAAGAAGCAAACAAAAAATATCCTAGAGGTTTATTTTTGCATGCCTAGATACCTTTGAAGTCTTTCATTTGCTCCTCATAAGGTAGATTTCATCACTGATTTCTCATTCCGCTGCCTTCGTAATTACTTTACAGACAACTAATAATTCTGTTGTTCTGGGACCTCTTTGAAAGGAGGTTTTGAATCTTTGACAGTTACAGTGATACAAAGTTTTGAAGACATTATAATAGCACAGCTGTAGCCAAAACCCTTTGAAAATCATAATTAATAAACAAAGAAGGGGGCTATCTGATACAGTATTGAACTCTAGTTGCTACAAAAGGAACAGAAAGTAAACTGTTTGCTGATTGTTTTTGTTTTTATAACCTCATACGAAACTATGCTAAACAAAAGCAGAGATGATGTCTGACCAGAATCCAGCACTAGAAACACTGATCTGTGTCTGCATTTAGCACATCATTGAAGCATGCTAGCTATTCTGGTAAAAAGATCTTTAAAAAATAAAAGTCCTCATCCATTCCTCCCTAAAGTCCAAAGGAACAACTTTCTTCAGATTGTTTTAATTAAAATAGCCAATTTGTCTGACAAATTCTATGCTTTGACTATTGAAGGATAATACAGTTAAATAAGATCTATTATGTAAAAAAACTAGTAAAATACTGATGACCTATTTCATTATTAGTTTTGAAATATTAAGTATTTATTGTTCTGAATGAAAATATACTTCCTCTGAAGTCGAATAATCCAGTAAGAGATTTTAAAGCTTAAGCACCGCTGCATACTTCTAGCCTAAATTATAGAATTCTTTGCCTTTAGCTTTCCACATCTTGGGCTTTGACCACAGATTAGGTCAGCAGAAGAAACATTTAGGGAAGAGTTCAGCTT
This sequence comes from Nothocercus julius, assembly GCA_013398735.1. NCBI lineage: Eukaryota > Metazoa > Chordata > Aves > Tinamiformes > Tinamidae > Nothocercus > Nothocercus julius. The sequence goes on along the minus strand of VZSV01000001.1, from coordinate 2,151,857 downwards.
CCTAAAGCTTCGACATCTCTTCCTGCCAATCGTCCTGCAGTACATGCTTCTGTTGAACACACAGAGGGGGATCATAATGACAGCAAAATACCAGCATCTGGGCAGCAGTCAGGATAACTCATACTGCGGCCTGCCTGTTGCTTCTTGCTATTGGTGGCTGCCCTGCAGATTCCTCAAGGTGCAACTTTCATCTGAAATGTACTATTAGGGATGATTTTCTGCCATGATTTTTCCAGAAAGTTGGTATAGTGTAAAGTGTTGACAAGTAAGATTTACAGCCTTTTTATTTTGTATTCATTCTTTCTATGTAGCTGGAGGAGAGAGAATGCATGTTTCCACTGGCCTGCCTGGGCCTCTGCTTCCTCACATAAAGATAGCTTTTTACTGGATCCAAAATGGAAGGGTGAGGAAAGGAGTGGAAGAAATCAAATTTTAAAATGGTACACCTTCTGTGAGCATCAACTGGGCCAAAAAGCCCAAGGCTGTCTATGACTGCATTTTCTATTGACTCCACTAGTAGGAAACTGAATTCTCACAAATACCAGGACAAAGCAGTGTTCATCAGTATTTGAAGCTGACTGTAGCAACACACACATTTTACAAAACTTCCTTATACCTGAAAGGTAGCTGAAGAGATCTGCAGTCCCTCCTGCATACTCTGTTGCAGTTGGTTCTGTACAGTGATCTTCTTCTCCTTTGTAACAGATGCAATAGGAAAGCTTCGGATCACTGTCTGTTCTCCAACTAAGGGCCACAGAATTTTTTTTTTTAAATACTTGTTAGATCACTGAGTCAGATCTGTTTAGGTCACTTTGTACTTTGAAAACATGAAAACTTATCATTCATAAGAGTTATAATTTCCATTATATAGTAAAGCAATATGCAATTAATTAATAATAATCTTAGGGAGAATACTAGCACATGAATATTTTCAATTTAACAGACTTGTAGTGGCTGAAAAAAAACTCTTTAATGAAAAGCTAGAGAAAATAGGAGTTGCAGCTGCTATTGGAAGTGAGTGTAATACTATTCAGGAAGGTACTTACTTTCTTTCTCCAGGTTTAAGTGGTCCATGAGTCAAGAGCCCATAATACCATATGACAGCCTACTGAACTGCTTACCCTAATACAAGTGCATATTTTGATATTATACTGTGTAAGTAACTGAAGACAGTTTTCTAAATACCTTATACATGGGAACAAATATTTCACACAGAAGATTTCCAATGAAAAAATAAGTTTTAGTCAAGTTAAAATATAAAATCAAAATCACTGTCACATTGTAATGATAAAAATGCTATATGAAGAGATTATTCTTATGTAATCAACATGAAAAACTATACTGTGAGTTATATGCACTTTGATGTTGATGCTTAAGTAAATGCATAGGTCAGTTCAGAGTCCTGCGTATGTGAAGGACCACAATTACCACTGTTTATTTTTTCTTACCCAATTGATCGTGAGGAGTTCCTTTAAATATTATTCTGTAGGTGGTAAGGAACAAAGCTCCTTCAGCAGGGAGGATGTGAGGACCTCCAAGCAATCCTCCTGTTGCTTCCTCTCTGCCGTCAGGATCCAGCAGCACACGGAGACCTTCACAAACAAATTCTTCTCCAGGCAATAAAGCAGGTCGTAGAATCTTGGGCTGATGTAAATAAAGAGTAACGTAATGGAGATATCAGTGTTATACCTCAGTCCAGTTACAGTATTTGGCAAAAAAAGCTTCAAAACAAAATTGTTGAGAGACTGATTCCAGAGAAGGGAGATGGAGTTTGGACTTAACTAGGAAAAATGGGTCTTGAAAAACAGGGGGGCATGCAATATCTTGTTTATGTTCAGAGGTTTGGCTCTACTAGTTTCATAGGTTCATATTTCATGAGACTAAAGCCAAACAGTTTATTTATCACTGGTGGAAACTTTCTTTCAGTGTTTTGATGTTTCCTCTTAACATGAGGGGGGAATAAAAAGATGACTAAATTGCATGATTCTAATACTTGTAAACAGTACAAACATGTTTCATAACACTTGCCTTCTGTATTGGTGGAAGCCTTCTACTCTCACGATGGACAGCTTCCAGGGTCTCTATGTGCATTGCTACAATGCCTGAAAATCAGTAATACCATAAATGATGTCTCACATAACATGGAAAGTTAAAGTTGCAATATAATTACAACTCTGATGTTCTGAAATTCTTCAGTTTAACTGTCAAGGGAATACTTACTTGAAATTCAATAGCAACTACAGCCTAGAAAAGAAATCTAACTTTTCAACTCCACTGAAAGTAACTGAAACTAAAAAAGGCATTTCTCTCACTAGAAAACAAGAAGACAGACTATAAATTCACATTTTGGGCACAATTCTTACCTGGTATCATGCAATGCAGACTCTTGATGTGATCCTGGGTAACTCCGCTCTCTGTGCAAACCTTGTCAATAAACCTGGTGATGAACCGTACAACCGCATTTGCTACATCGTTGTTCTCAGAGTCCTCAAATCCACTTTCAGTGTCATAACTCTCAGCAACACTGCCTGCAATACTAGGGACAAAAATAAAAGAAATTTCAATTGTAAAAAATTCTGCTGGTCAAGACATAGACATAGAAAAGTTACGCCTTTTTTGCATACATACACTAGTACCCTAATTACACTGCATTGTCACTATGACTAAGGCCATGAGAACTGCACGGATGATGACACAGAACTTTTCCTCCATGAGTCAAGTGCAGGCATGCTCACAATAAACAAGGATTATCCTAACAACTTCATAGGAGGTGAGCTGCATGTCTTTTTTTTTTTTTTTTTTTTTCTCTCTCTCCATAGAGTCAAGCAGATTTGCAAGCCGTGATAAACAAATGCCCTACTTTGTATGTAAAAGTACATTACATTAATGTTAGGATGAAAATAAAGCACTCAAAAGCTAGAAACACCAAAAGAAAAGTTGATTCTGTGAATGGATGCAAGCAAGTCAGGTGGACATGTAATTTTAGCATTTAAAAAATGCCTCCCATTACTAATATATTCATGTTCAGGGCCATATTTGTACACTGTAACATGCACCCCAAACGAGGCATTGAGCACTTCCTTATACCTGAGATGAGACGTGTTTAGTCATCTGCCACGGGAAGGCAAATACTGATGTCCTATTTTTAACATGAGGGTGCTGATATCAAGGTCTATCCAATCATTTTGTCAGTTGAGCGATTTGACTGATCACACATGTGACAAGGACAATAAATAAAAGGGGGAAGGCTCGCTGAGTGTCTGGATTTGCATACTAGGGAATTTATCAGCTCTATACTCTGCTATACTCCAGTGCCTCTTCCTAGCAGTTGTATTGCAGAAACCATGATTTTCAAAATGCTATGTATATGATTTACTTGGTCGAGTATGAGACAATGATATGCAGAAACTATAACTACTCATTTTTTCAGCCTTTAGATCACTCTAGTCTATGATAAAGCTTGCATTTTACTAGCTAATTATTACATGGCACTATCTGAAAGTCCCATAGTTCTATTTACCCTTCAAAAGTCGTTTTCTTGCTTGCGGCTTGCTTGTAAAAAAGTGGAGATACTAATTACTATTTATACAATAAGCCACTAATGTAAAGTGACTGCTAACCTCCTAAACCAACACACAATCTCCACTGACATGAGATAATCATTCTATACCAACACATTATCATCACAGAAAATATTAATATGTCTTATTCTGCTCCTAATAAATGTGCTGGCCAAGAGGTCCATGTGAAATTTCTGATTAGTAGATTATTAGAAAAAAAGACAATCATATGAGTAGAAATTTGAATTAAACACACTTTAGAATACTCTCAATACTCCTTTTCACAAAGGGCCACTCTTGAGCCAAAAGCCTACTGTTACTTAAAATGTGAACACCACAACAACTCTGATTATGCTGATGGCAACGACAATCTTAGGGTGCTAAAGGAAACAGGTATTTCCGCAGTGCTTTACTGCATATTAAACTCTGCCATATAACAGAAATCATGTTGGAGCTCATCTGCTTTGTCACTCAACTCAGAAAGCAGATACTCAAAAAATCTCTTATTTAAAATAAGTCTTAAAAACTGAAAAATTTAAGCTATTAAAAATGATAAAATTTCAAAAACTGTCCTTTTCTCTATACTAAGAAGCGCATCACCAACAAAATGCAAAGGCTTTTAATCCTGTTTAAGTTTTGAAGTGAAAATTTTCAATAATACAGTGTTTGCAGTGGAAAAACAGTGGCCCATCTTAACTATTAGCACTGAACAGTTTACGCACCTGTTTGTGACAATACTGTTGCTTCCACTCTCCCAGTCACCAGTAGCTGAAGTTCTCAACAATTTGTTCTTACTTGTATCCAGTGGAACTAGCAGATAGACCATGAGGTTGGCAAAATGAATCGCCTGACTGAAAACTGTACTTTCCTCATTCTGTACTAGTTCCTGTTGAGTTTGTTTACTAAGAGTTGGCCATAAACGCAGCTGTTCAGCAGCTAGGTCCATTGCTGTCTTATCCTGGTCTGGACTTATAGATTTTTTCTCCTAGAAAACACATATAAATAAAAATTTGTACAATGATTATAAAATTCCAACTTAAATAAAACAGTCAAAAGTGTTGAATTTTCGATTTATTAAAAAAAAAGGCAAAATAAAGAGAGTTTAGTTATTATAACTACCTAGCATTATTATAATTACCCAGCTCTGAAAGTAGTTTAGTAAAATATGCAAGTAGCATATATACATGTGGGTAGACCTAGCAATAAGATAATTTCTTTTGAGGTCTTTTTAATGCTATTATATATTTTTTTTTCCTCCAGAAGAGTTTCCTAATTTTAATATGGCTGCTCTCCTTAGCTTACCCATTTAGTTCACATAAGGAAAAGCATAAGTCAGTTTGAGAAATAACATGCAGTTGATTACTCGATGCAGATAATGTGCTCTAAATTCCTAAAATATTCAGGTGAGGTATGCATTTATATAAATAGTTTCCAGATCAGTTGAAACAGTCATGGTTTTTGCACATTGGGTCCCAATTTTAGCATTCATTGGGTGTAAAACTAAGTACTTGGCATGTAGTCAAATTATATTATAGCCTGGGAAAACAGAATAAAGGCATCTAACAGCTGATACTATTCATCTAACAACATATTAAATTCAACTATTTTTCCATATAATTACTCATGAGAAGGTTAAAATTGAAGCTTCCTTGTAATTCCTACTGTTCTTCACATTTCTCCCTACACAGTATTGAGCTGGAAAGGGCTCTAGGTGCACAGTCCTTTTGCCTTCCTCCCTAATATGCCTGACTTGCCATTTCAGTTCTTCATTTTGACGATGTTTGCAGGAATCCCTCTCTCCATTTCTCTCCCTCCCTTCAGGACGCTGTATGTTTCTGGGTAGTGTATCACTTTTCAGTCACATAGCTGACAATGGTATTTTTATGCAAGAAGAGAGATTACAGATGGCTCTTTACTGTGTATACGTGCTTCTTCAAAAATTGTTTTAGCATGTTCTGACGTTTCCCATAATACTTTCATTTTTGAATTGGACATATACTTTCTTACCATACAGACTACCTGTGTTCTGCAAAATCTGTCCAATTCTAACAAAGGAAATTGAATGTCAATCAACAGAAAAGCCTAGGGTTTAGTATGACATTGGCATATGAAAAACTACTATCTCAGGAAAAAAAAGTATGTCAAAGTGTGAAAAATAATACATGAAGTGTTATAAAAATTCCTAAGGCCAACATCACGCTCTTGCAGATAAGTTTGAAGTTTTTGTGTTTTAGTGTTATTTCATACTGACAAAGATCAGTAATTGAATACCAAAGCATGGCTTCTTTTTACTGTTCTGCTAAATGTGCATGTGCCCCAAAAAATCTTTAGCTGAATAAACCACAAATTGGCTCTTTCTGTACTTCTCGCTCTAAGCTGACCTCTTTATCAAAAATAAATGATACAGCAGTATTTGAGTTTTCATTTGTTTAAAAAATTCAAGAGATTTTTTTGAGGGTATTGTTATAAAGTAATTATCTGCAAATAACTGACTATCATCAGCTCTACTTTGCCAAGGCAAGTTTATGTTCTCAGTAGATTGCTCACTATAAACAGAAAAGTGATTCTAATATTATCTAATTTGTGGGCTAGCTACTTCTTGTACACTTATCTACGATCTGTATGTCAAAGACCTGATGTGGCTACATCCAATCACAAACAGCATAATCACATTAAAATAGGCCAAGATAATCAGAATAAGTGCCAGATTGTATGTTTAAGTTAAGGAGAATTCAACATATGCATGGTTTGAAATAAAATCTCCACAACTAAATGGAATAAATGGTTGGAATAAAATCACCCTAAGGAAGCTGTGAATTTGCTACCTACACTTATTGAAACCTGACCAAAACTACCTTAGATGTTTTAAAAATGTATGTTAGAATTTTGAAAATATTGGTTTCCTGCTTAGTAAAATCTCTTTTGAAGGCCAAGTATTATTTCCATACTGACTAACTAAAGGATATTTTTCTTCAGGAAATGAAATGCAGATTTCTAAAATCAAAGTTAAGTTGATACTGTAAAAATACTTTTTTTTTTTTTTTTTCAGAGGATTATATATATATATTTCTTGAATCATGGACAAAATCTTACTGATTGAGATTTTCAGGTATTGCATGTTTGGCACAGTAGATCCATATTAGTCATATGTTCCTTCCTTTAACTTGGACACAATTAAGTTTTATATAAAACTGCAAACATAGATGAATATACAAATTTAACAGTGTCTCTTCAATATGAGAAAATAATCACACACAGAATCAACAGAATGGTTGAGGTTGGAAGGGACCTCTAGAGATCATCTAGTCCAACCCCCCTGCTCAAGAAGGGACACCTAGAGCACATGGCACAGGGTGGCATCCAGGCGGGTTTGGAAGATCTCCAGAGAAGGAGACTCCATGACCTCTCTGGGCAGCCTGTTCCAGGGCTCCGTATGTCAGAAAAATGAGACAAAATATGTAAAATTGAAAGACCATAAAGCTCTCTATGACTTAGGTAGCAATGTGTGAGTGAAAAAAAAAAAGTAGTACCTTGTTATTTAGTATTTTCTCTTACCTTCTGCCTCAATTGTATGGCATGGTTGTCTTCTTTGGCTGTAAGATAGAGGGAGCGAACTTGATTTTGCACATCACTATAAAAGGTCGTTTCCCAAAACTGTTGGTTAGTCCAGATAGTATGGTCTTGTACACAGGTATAAGCAAACTGACTGACTCCAGGTGCTAATTTCTGAAAGCAAAAGATTGACCAAATACTCTTATTATTTCATTTCTTTTAAAGGTTGACTTGAGTATTGAGGTGTGCATCAAACCAGCTGCACACATTAAATTAAGCAATATATACAACATATACCATTTGATGTACTGCACAGAAATTATCTGCAGTATAGTGCCTGTAAAGAAGTTACCCCACAGAAGGCATGTATACAATCTAATACAGCATCTATTGTGCTGCACCACCTAAATCTTGCTCCCAAGAGAGCACTAAAAGAGGTGTCTTTTTGGAAGTCACAGGGTGTGGATCCCCACATTAATGTTTCAGACAGAATCAGAGTGGTTACAGCATTACCTACCGTGATCTATTTATTTAGGTGTCACAATTCATTCAATGACTATTTAACATTCTTGAAAAGCACAAGTAACAGGAGGAAATTGATTTCAATGACCTCATTATGAAGAATGAAATTCTATATGTCTGCTTGTGATTGCTTCTGTGGTAAAAGTTAAGTATATTACATGATACCTAATTTAATGACTTTCACATGCAAAATACAAAAGTGTATATAAAACATACTCTAAATCTGGAAGATAATTTTTGCATTAGTGATTATGCTGTAAACCACTTTCCTTCACAACAGAGACACTGCTTAAGTTAATATTTAGAATTATACGGTCATACATGACAGCCAATGAGTATAGTAGTTCCTTACTAGGCTCCAAGTACCGTCAAATGGAAGGCTAGAAAATTGTAACTGAAAATTTGAAGGTCTGGTTTACACATTTCTGCTTTTGCAATTCTCTGAAAAACTGTGTTTTCTACACTATGTTTTTCCAAGTACATCATGAACTGAAAGTTCTGACCATGTGCCATGTATTCATTCCCTATTGAAGAAAAGGTCCTCTGAAATGGTATGTTTGAGGAAATGATCTGCGACATGCTGCTAAAATTTGCCAGACTGAAGCACCTCCTAGAGATTTTGAGATTAACTATCAAAAAGTGAGAAACACCATTTTTATTTAATCATGAAGAATTTTACCAAAGTATCTTGGTAAGCTGCTACAAAATCTGAAGGTGTGACACCTGCAAATTACAATAGATGTACACTTGTTTACTGAAACAAATTAACTTGACTTGGTGACTGGTTTGTGTAACAGTTTCCCAAGTTTCAGTTGAGAGACAGGGAATGGTAGTTCACAAGAAATGATAACTGATCACTCAGTAACAGCTCCCACCCTAGATCTAGCTGCGGATCAGGACAGCTCAAATAGTCTCCTACTAATCCTTTTATTGGCTGCTGAGCATCCTTTGAAAAAATTATAAAAATACAGAATATAGGCTAATCCTTGCCTTTGCCTGTTAATTAGCAGGCCCACTACTGTACATGAAATTGAGTCTTCTTATTGTCAAAATGAGAAATGTTAAAACAAAACAATAAACAGCAATATTTTCTAAAACAGAGTAGTTACCTGCCTTAATTTTGTTCAAAAATATTGGTGCATACTTGATATCTTCCCCTGCTGAAATGGGATTATTTTGTTCAAGCTGCAGCAATTAACACAGGTCCCAGAGAATAGAACGGGCGCAACTCAATTTGCCTAACTCAAAATCCAGATGTACGGAGCTTGTGTTACAGAGGCATGGGAATGTCAGGTAAACCACAGAACATAAATATGGACAACAAATCTTGAAAGCTGCAGTTCACAGTTACTGTCAGGCAGTACCACAACTTTGTGTCTATTTTTTTCTATATATGTTTCACTGTAATTCCCAGTTAAAATATAGCTGCAGAAAGGGAGTACCAAGTCGAAGAAAAAAAAAAGCAGAGGTCTATGAGTATAGTTAAGTCATGCTGATTTGCCTAATGAATGGCACACAAGGGAGTGATTTGATTGTCATCCTGACCAGCTGCTTTTGATGCCTCAGCCCAAATCAGGTAACTGTGTTAACCAGATTAAGAGGGGTGATTTTGGCACAAATTCAAAATAACGTTTAAACTCTTACCCCCAAGTCCATAGCAATAATGTTTCAGAAATAAAAATGAAACAAATGATCTTCACATGGACACAAGCATGAGGGAATATTTAGGTGGTCTTGCTGCACTCATAATTTAAAGACATTAACAGCTATGTGTAATACGATATTTAAAAGTTGGGGATATTTGTTCAGATATACTGACATAACTCAGCGCTAAAAGTAATTCCTAGGCAAAGTAATAATTGTTTGCTTACAAAAGCATAAACAAAAATGCATCAAGAAGCTCAAGTACCAGAAACATTATCTTCATGAACACTGGCTTTTGCTACATGTGTTGAAACAAATGTCAAAGCCCCATAACAGCCAGAGGAAGGAATCAAAGTTAAGACTCTTAGTTTCAAGCTCATTTCTGCCAATTATAACCTTGGACAAAATCACTTTAGATTCTCAATTTGCTTCAGTTGTTTGTTTGTAAAAGAGCAACCTGCAATACTAACTTTGGAAGAGCACTGCAGCTTGTAAGCAGTGAAAACCCTGAGATCAAAACACTTGATACCAACACAGTCATTTCAGAAAACCTGCGGCGTTTATATTACCTACCCTGGTAGCACTTAGGCTCTCTAACTGAAATGGCTACTAATTTAATGTATCCAAAAGGCCCCAAAGCTTACTGCAGAATCTGCACAGTATTCCTGAGATTTAAGTGAAACGAGTTCAGTATCAAGCAGTACTACATAGATAAAATGAATATTCACCTAACTATAAACTAAGGGGGATACTTTCCCCTCCCTGATAATTCATCTCTGCCAGACAGGATGAATGTAGGAGGCGGCAAAAGAATTTCCTACTTATAAGGGAGGATTTAAGGGCTGACAGCTTAAAAAAGATCCCAGATGAAAATCATAAAAATAGTTCTGAACTGATAAAGTCCTTTAAAAAGGACTAAAGCTGTCTTTTCTATCTCGATGCTATCCTAAAGCTGTCTTGGTGCTAACCTGAACGAGCACTGAGGTGTAAATGGTAATAATCCTCATAACATGAGTTAGCTTCTCCTGAAAAGTACATGGAGTTCTCTCAATAGACTAATGGCACTTAAAAAAAAAAAAAAAAA
>VZSV01000001.1:2107750-2140915 GCA_013398735.1 Nothocercus julius | reverse complement strand
AGAAAGAAAAGAGAAAGAAAAGAGAAAGAAAAGAGAAAGAAAAGAGAAAGAAAAGAGAAAGAAAAGAGAAAGAAAAGAGAAAGAAAAGAGAAAGAGAAAGAAAAGAGAAAGAAAAGAGAAAGAAAAGAGAAAAAAGAATTGATTTCTGCACAGAAGCTCTTGCAACACCTGCGAAATAAACCTGCACATCTCTGCACCTCACAGGCAACCAGAGCATTTGTTCTCTAATGGCTCTCAAAGTTTATATATGTCCCAGGACACACTGATATGGGTTACCTCCCACCTTGGAGCTGTTCTAGGCATTCCATCAATTCACAATCATTTCATCTCCTGAAAAGGTACCGCTTACAGCAGTAGGCAACACACTCCCCTCATTTCCCTCCTCAGAGGGATGTAACAGAGCTTCTGCACAGGCAGCTACTTCTGCAACTCAGTTCTGCATCAGATCTCTGCAGTGTCCACATCAACACGTGGTAGGTTTGGCAAGATTTCAAACAGAGCGCAACCACACAGACTGACCTGTGTGCAAGGTTAATCTGTATAATAACTTAACACAACACTGCATCACACCCTTCACGTTCCAATATTCATCAAAGCACCAACATCCCCAAAGCACATACATGTGTATATGAACATGTTTTCAAGCCTGAATGCTGCATGGGTAACATCAGTTCATTCAATAAATGGTCTTCCCATTTAGTTTAAAATTACACCTACATGTATTATACACACAAACGTGAGGAAAGGTCATTAAAGAATTAGTAATAACTATAATGCCTCCACTTGGCAGTGGCCACTGGTGACACTCCAACTATTTTTTTTAGTTTACTTAGTGTATTTGTAGTTTTATTTTTTAGTACAAAATAATAAATGAAGCTTCTCTCACCTCAAAAAAACAGCAAAAACAAAGAAAACAATTTCCAAGCCCTATGCACAGAAATCTTTCAAACAATACTGGACTCAGAATTATTTATATTTTTAAATGCTTCAAAATATGAGTAACAGAGTGATTCCTTACAATGCTTATCTACCATTATTTCGCCACGGAAAACAAAAGGGTGGCCACTTCGCTTATGATCAGCACAACCAAATCACCGAGGGGTCCACTGAGCCAGCAGAGGGCAATAGAATTCTAGAATCTTGCAAAATCGGGATGTAAATCTGGCTGGAGCTTTATTTATTGTATACATTTTCTGGTAGAAGTGATTAACATCCAAGTACAAATTATCTTTAAGCTTGTATTCTTAAAGATAATGTATAATTTACTAAACATTACGCTATGCAGTGCAGAAACTCCCAGAGATACTATATAGAGGTATTGACAGACAGATATACACACAAAGGTACACAAATTGTAAATAGTGCACAATAACTCACTTGTTCTCTTTGAAAAAAGATTACAAAGAGATTTGCAAAGACCTGTTATACACTGAAAACATTAAGCAAACTAAAATCATCTAGAATGAAGGATGTTCAGAACCCGCAAAAAAGGGGTAAGACATTTTCCTACCAGAATGTGACTGTTCTAAGGTTTAAATTTGAAAAAGTGGTAAGAAATATTTGGACTTCCTTCCTCTACCTACAAAACAAAGGCTTCTTTATTTTTAAATCAGATTTTATAACACAGATTACCATGACTCTATTTAACGAAGTTTAATTCCATTAGTTAAATTACAAATTTCACAAATCCTCAGTTTGAGCTGCTGAATCCCTTTTAAGAGTTCCTGAAATTGACACAGCTATTCTGAAAATATATTTAAATTTTACATTATTCCTTTGACATCAGGTGTCACTATTTACTAAATCAGCAGCGAGTGCGTGACTACACTATTAGTTTTGAGAAATCCCAAATCCTTTCAGTAAAGAGGCTTTTCTTTTTGTAAGTAGTTTTTCAGAAATAAAGATTTCTGTATAAAGGCCTTTGTTATATCATTTTGAACTGATTTAATATTTAATTATGACATCAAGAATACACTGAAATAACAAAATGTTTTATAACTCTCCTACTCCCTAAAATCATTTCTGTGGAGTGGAATGAGATGGTTTGCTTTATATGATAAACAATGTCTTATCTGACAATTAAACCTAGATTCCAAGGTGCTAACTGAAATCTCATGCTTCAACTGCACTCACAAAACTGACATCCCAGCAACAAAGCTGTCGCCCAGATCTCCATTCAGAAACATACACACCCTGTAAAATTCACATATTTATATCTTCATTTACATGCAGATATTGGCTTTTGGAATTATTGGTTACTTGACAAGAAAACTAAAGCCCATCTCATCTAGCATCTAAGTAATCCTGGAAAGGAAAATAAAGTATTTCTCTTTAATTCCTGCCATCACTTCATTCGAGTATTTACTTTAGTTATTTGTTTTCCTCCTATGTCATCAGGGGAGAATTCTCTTGGAAGTTCTCTTGATATACAATGCTACCACCATTCTGGAGAAACTATTAAAAGAAGAGTCCTCTAGAACAGCAGGAACAAAACAGACGAAAACATACACAGGTACAATACAGGGCATGTGTGGCAAAGGAATAAAAAGATAAAAAAGAACAAATGAAGAGCAACAGATCTCATCTTGGTAACACAAGTTACACACTGCACCATTCAGAAGGCGAGAGAAATAGCATAAGCAAAGAAAGGAAAGGCAAAATCACAAAGAACACTGAAGATAAAGACAAGAAACCTCTGCTTACGGCATTCTGAGATAAGTGACTTGACACATTATAAAACAGAACCACTTCGAGCAAAAGGCAAAGCAAATGATTTTTGTGGTGCTGAATGCAGGTGCATTACAGAGGACGTTGTAAACCATTACTAAATCAGCGTTATGATATGATGCATATAGAGCATGAGCAGTGCATGGGCAAGACGACAGCTACAACTTTTCCGTAATAAATCCTATTCTTATTGGCAACAACATTTTGAACCAATTAGAAAGAGGCAAAGCCATGTTGAGGGGTTCAGAAAGCCCATGATGAATCAGAGAAAGCAATGAAGAGGCTCACAACAAGAACTGCATATTTAGGGATGATTCTGGAAGATAAGGAAGCAGAAAGTGGGTAATATGTAGGGATGCAGATACAAGCAAGAGTAAGAGATATGAAATTCAGCTATGGGCTTTAGTCACAGTGAGAACAATAAAAGCAAGGGGGAAAATGTAAGGTGGGAAAAAAATCTAAAATACTCAAATGCTTTGGTCACATCCAGTTTAAATTGTTGAGATATCCAGAATGGCAGCAGAAAAAAATAACATAGAAGCATGCCATGTACACGAATCTATTAATAATTTCTCTCTCAATGCATCACCCTCTGTACGCATTTGCTTCTTGAAATAAAAAGGTTGTTACTGAAATCACAACAAATACTGATGCCTCAATGAAAGTGAATTTTATTTGCAGGTAGAAACTTAAACTCCATTCAAGTGGAATAAAGAGGTAGTGATCAGGAAAGGATGCTGAACTTTTAGATCTGGAAAAAGTATGGGACTCAGTTACTACAGATTTATGCTCCTTCACTTTAAGTTTAGAAGGTTTACCAGAGGTTTTATTTAACCATCAGAAATTCTTTCATGGTGAAAATACTAAGTGAAGCAATATTTATATACACTATAATCCTTCCTGGAAATAGCAGCAATGTAAAGAGTTGGGCTATAACTAAATTAAAATTGTTATGGTTGAACGAGAGTTTTCTATCACTGGCAGAAAAGGAGTTTAAGTGGAATCAGGAACAAAGTTATAAATTATGTAATCCAACGCTTGTGGAAATAAAGTGGAAAGCTTTCTATTTATTCTAGGAGATAGCGGATCCATTTCTGAGTTGCAGAACTAAACATTTATTGCATTATTTATCCTTGCTTCTTATTTTAATAGGTTTGGGGAGGTTTTTTTTTTTCCCTCTGACCAAACACTTCCTTCCCACAAACCACTAAGGCCTGAAACTGCAACTGCAAAATACCCTTCAATGTTTCTCATGATGTTATAATTCTGGGAAAGTGTGATTCTGCAACAGAACTTCTTCCACAGAGCAAATTTATTATACTATTTCATTCTCAAAATTTCTTGTAGACCATTAAATAAAAAAATTTTAAAATAATCTAGTATCTCCCACAAATTTATGAGAATATTCACATTATACTTTCTCGTCTGATTGCCTTTTTTTTTTTTTTTAAATATAAAGGTAGAATAAAAGGTGAAATATATTTTATCTGCTAAACAAGACATTCAATCTATTCTACAGACACGTAATGTGTATTCATTCAAAACCGAAATGTATTATGAAAACTATCAAAGGTTTGATATTTTGGCCACAAAATTTTGGCACCTGACTTGCAGTTGAGACTGTGATTGATTCAGTCATACTTAGGAGCTATGGATGAATCCAGATTCTTGTTTTTACCTTAAGACCTATGTTTACTTTCAAAGAAATAATTGCTCAAGCTGTAATCTTTATGTGAAGGGAATTTTAAATGGATTTAGTAAAAAAAAAAAAAAATTACAGTACCCAGAAATATTGACAAAACTTTGAGCATCACCTTTATGTTCTCCTGCTCATATTCACGAGTCACTGCAAAGTAACTTTATACTACTGCCTACGAAAAAATTAGCCATACGTAGGCAGAACCATGAAAAATAATGATCTGAATGAACTGTTGCAGTTTCCCTGCAGTGCTCCAAACTGCCTGACTTCATGTATTACTTCTTGTTTTGCAGCTGTAAGCTCTTGAGGGGAACATCTCTGTCTTCTTTTGTACAAAAGCACACCAGCAGTTCTGGTCCTTACATAAGGCTCCTGCACGCTACAGTACTGCAAATAATGCCAATACACAATTTTGATTATGTGGTAAACTACTGTTAGTATCAAGTTTTTCATTGTTTTTCATAATAGAATTGTGCAAATATTCCATCATCTCAACATACGTTCAGTGAAATCAATGTAAATTTTGCCTAATAAAAACATGAAAATGGAATAAACTTTTTGCCCAATATCAGAAGTTTCCAGGTCAGCCTTTCATCATGTAGTTCACTGTGACTTTGTAGCTATAAAAGAGAGAGCATTCCAAATAATGATGTTCCTGTTACAGACTTAACCTGGAACTACATCTCTCTCGAAAAAGGTTTTGAAGACACTATTTATAATATGATGAACTAATTGAACTTTCTCTAGCATTTGCTCTTCAGTCCTCACAGAAAGGCTTTGCTCTTACACCCAGGAAACCTTCACACATCTAACAGGCTGTGGAATAAACTGATCATTTATTCAGCCATTTCGTGGTGGAAAGGGTCCACAGCACGTGCACCACAATCCGTAGTGCAACTTCATAGTTTACTTCAACTAGGAAAGTATACTCATAAATTTATATCATTGTAGTATTATTCTTTGCAGAAGAACATATATATTTCATGAGGGAAAATATTAACAGTTATTTATACCGGTGTCTTAACATGGAATGCTTCCAGTTTCATATTTAATCATTAACTTCAAATTTTTTTCTTAGACCTAAATTTTGTGGCCAGCCGAGATATTACTAAAATATCCTTAAACCAAAAAGCCCACTGCTCAAACACTCCACCAGTGTAACGCCTAAGATGAGCCCAACAAGGTTTTGCTACTATATTCAAATGTTTCATACAAAGTTATCAATTGCTGGAAAAGTTTTTAAAGGACTGAATAAAACAGTTCTCCCTATTTTATGTAATTCCATTGCCAAAAGTTATTGTTTTCTCATCAACTCTGAAAAACATACAGGCAGGCCTGCATAGATAGGCAGGCAGGCGTATGTACATTTAATCAATGGCTGAAACAAGGGTTTTCATTGTGTCCTAGTCTGCAAACTGTTTATCCAACATTGCAACTTACAGAATAAAAATAATATAAAGATGCAACTAAAATTGTATTTAAAATTAAATATTTTACAAGTATAAAGAAACCATCCATCCTTCCTGTCACCTCCTCCTAGAATTATGTAATGAAGATACGTAAAAATTACAAACTAGTCTCCAACACAGCTCACTGTGCTACCCTAAATGGCAAGTGTCAATTTTAATGTAATATAACCAACCTATGACACGGTTCACTGCAATACAGTCAGTTTTGCTCAAAATAGATCGTCATTGATATAAGTATTATTATTCAAGCTATTTAAATCACGATTCAAAACTCTAGGTGAAACACTTCTGATTACGAAAAATAGTATAATTCTGGTTGCTGCAATTTTAAAAACATATTCATGTTGTTCTGTAAACATGTTTTCTATAGAATATGAAGACCACTAAAAATTTCTACACAGAACAAACTAATCTTTCAGAATGTGTCTTTTTATTACGTCATTTCTTTTAATCACACATAGGTGATTGGAACACTCGCTTCTGAATAATAGTAATTTGCAAGTGGGTTAATATCTACTATGTAATGTGACAGGATTTCCTAGAAGGTTAGGGAAGCACAGATGATTATATACAGTTTAAGAATAAAATCTTTTGAAAAATTCCCTGAAAAACAGAAAATTCTTAGTGTATTATAATCTTCATATTGAGTATCTGCAGTGGTTGAGGTATGCTAGAAATGAATGTTTCACGAGTTAATAAAACTGAAACATAATGAAAGAATATCCTTTCAGTTTACCCTTTTCTGATGCATGGAAAGACTACTTTTCTACAGTGTCAAGGAATATTACAGTTCTGATTTATACAACCCTACACTCCAAAAATGACTGCATACCAAGTAAGTATAGGCCATCTGTACCAAAAAACATGGAAAAAAACTTTTATCTTCATGTATAAATACATTTTATTTATATTGTTCCAATTTTAAACAAAATTCCAAATGCATTACTAACGGTAAACTAAAACCTTTTCTAACTCAGAAGCAAAAGATGTGTTTGTTTTTGTGACATTAGCAGTACACACCAAGAAGCCACTGTCACTGATGAGTCACTTTTTGCTAACAGCTCATGTCCAATATCCTGAATTTTTAAAAAGCATTGTGTCTACTTTCTGTAAAAATTCAAGTATTTATCCAGGCCACAAATATGCAACCAGTACCGACTTCCTGCCTACGAATTTAACCCTGCTGGCTATGAGCAAGAGCCCTTCTTTAAGTCACATACTGTCCCATCAAGTTTCCTGCCAGACCGCTCACTGTACTTCAACCACTGCAATTCTGAAGTCTCACTAAGCATCCAGTACCTGTTAGATATATATGGTGGGAATTCTTTATCTTTCAATTAGATATATGTAGAAACACCCTGGATTCATCTTTACCTAGTGAAAAGATTAGGAAACAGAGAAGGCCTGTTAGATCATAGAAGATCAAAAAGCTTGTTCGTTCTGATATATTTTATACTTTTTTTCTCAAGTGTATTTAAAAATACCTCAAGCTAGAGCTTTGGCCACTTTCATGAAAAGATCATTCTAGAAACTAGCAAACATCAGTACTAGAAAGCAATTCTCTTTCTCCTCAGTTTGAATATTCATTTTCCTGGCTTAACCTGCTGGGCTTATCTCAAAACCTATCTTTCTCACTTGCAAACCTCAAACATTTGGTGCCAACAACATGTATGGCCACGTTCAGCAGAACTATTTAGGAAGAAGAGATAACTATTTCATTGGTGTTTAGTTACCCTTTTTGCATTAGGTAACTAAACTGAGTGCATTCCGCAACCTTAACTTTTCATTTGCACAATACTTCCTAAACAAAGGAACTGTGATGATGTATTATAACTTTTTTTTTCTATTTCATCTTCACCCACAGGAATGACATTAGCAATAAATTACTGTAACAAGAAATCCCACAGTAATTTTGTGTATAGCAAATACACAGGGCAAAGGACATATTCATCTGATTAACTCTACCACATTCTCACATCTATGACATGCTTTCTCACTGCTAACCTGATGTGGAAACCGCTGGCTGTAGTAATACTGATTGCACATGCAAACAAAAACTTGTCATTTAGGTTCACAGATCCTGTTGTCTATTCCTGGCTACCAAGAACACTCTGCAATCTCAGCAAGGTCAGGTCAACTTACATTTAAAATGCTCGCCATTTAACACGATATACCGACAAGAAAAACATCAGTAAAAACAAGTATGCACTCCCAAATTTTTGGAAAACATGGAAAGAAAAATCACAGCCAAGGCCAGAGTTCTGCACGTATCTCCAGAAGCAACAGTACTGCCTACAAATGGCCTGCACTTTGCCTACCAGGAACAGAACGCAACCTGAAGGGGGAGGGGGACAAATCTATACTGCACATAGTAACTAAGTAAAATTGACATGCACTTCAGCAGAAAAGCTTGATAATGCAAACATGCCATTTTTCTCAGAATGTATTTTAATAAAAACAGATATCTCCCTTATGACCTTGATTTGTAGTTTTTACATTCCTCTGAACTCACCCGAGAGACAGCAATATGCTGTGATAAGCAACAAACTTTTATCATTCTAGCTAAGATTTCTGCAAGGTAAACCCAGTGCAAGATTTTAAGGAGGTGGAAAAATAGCACCCATTTTTCCTGCTTGGGAATACTGACACAGATCACTGTTCCCATAAAGACTCAACGGCAGGTTCTCACACATCACCGTCCAGGATAAAAGTTCTAAAACCTTTAAGAAACTGAAAAAATGTTCTAAATATTTCACTCAAATTCCAAACAGCGCCTTACTTGTTAATCCTAATTTTAATTAATCGCTGCAAAGTCTGCCTACTGATCTGATATGCAGAACAACATATCAGTGTGTTTAGTAAGAATAACTAAGCTTTATACCAAAATAAATACTTGGCCAAACAATTCCATCTTATGGGACATACCAAAGGGGACCATCACTTAACCTGAGGATTAGCTCTGGGAAAAACAAAATTCTTTTTCTATTATGCATTAACAGCTGGCTTTTGCAAGTGACAGTCAGGTTACTTTATTTTTTTAAATCAGGTCTGGAACATTAAAAAAAATCTTACATCAAGGCACTCTCAATTTCCTGAGAATGGGACAGGTCAGACAGGATGCAAACAGTAAGTATGGGACTATTTTATTAGATGGAAGATGTCAGTGAACTTTCTGAGGGAGAATGTGTGAGATTTCAGTACTCCTACTGAAAAAAAAATACTGTCTAGAAGAAACTACTTTAAAATAGTCTATGTTCAGTCTGATTTCTTACTCTTCTTCCTTATGAAATTAAAAACTTAAGCTTATTTCAACATTCAGGATACTCGATGCAAAATAAAGTATCTTTTATGGGAACCTAACAAAACTGTTGCAAGACCTAAAAATCCTCCTGCACCTCTCAAGATAGAGAGCTACGTGCATCACCTTGGCCATTTTCATTGTCTTTCACTGTACTAGGCAACAAATGGTACAAAAAACATGATCCTGATACTCAAGGACTCAAAAGAGAGATAACAGAAAAAGATGCATGCAATTAGAGATGATTTAGGAAGTTTATTTGTCAGTATTCAAAAATCTAGTATGTGACCATGCTGGCTTATACAAGAGAACATATATATTCTGGAAACATATATATTCTAGAAAGCAGTCTTCGGGTTATGGTGCCCTGTTCTAAAATAAAATTCATTTAACTAAAACTTTTTCAGAGCTTAAATAGGAAGTGCAGTAAATTCTGTCCTACATGCGAGATTTCGAGAAACTTCCTATGCATATGACTTAAACTTTCTATGCATTATGACTTTGTCAAAGCTGTTACTGTCGTTGACACATTTGTCTGTGTTATAACCAGGAAATGTTTCATTAAAAAAAAAAGTACATCACAGAATCTAGTCCTACTGTAGAAAAAAAAAGATTTTTTTTTCAACTTTAGTCGTTAGTTTGATTTTAAAAGCACAGTTTAATTTTTCAGCTTACTTTTCCTGAAAAATACTGCTCACTATATCCTTGGTTTGCATTCAGATAGAAAAGGAATCTCTACATTTTCTTTAAGGTTATGCATAAATGCCTCATGCACTGTCTGAATGAGCGGATACATTTTTTGCAGTTGTTATGATATGTCATCAGTATCTAGCTGGACTGTCACAGTAACTCCCATGCTGCAGTACAATACCACAACTTATCAATCAAAAGCACTCACCAACAAGTTTCTAAGACGGGGTTGTATAAAGATATTGACACTAAAGAAAGATTAACGGGCACCACAATTGCCCGGTTGCTGTTTCAAACTGATTATTTATTGGGACATGTATATCCTAAATACTAGAAGATGTTAGCGCTAACCAGAACTGGTGAAACTCCCACTGTACCAATCCAAAGGGATACGGAAGTAACTACATCCATACTACACAAAATCTGGTCTAGAAAGAGTTCTGGTCTAGAAAGAGTTAATGATTCTACTTAGCAGGATTACCATCATTTACACTTTCATATTTTCTGTCATATTGTGTTTTATCACTAGCCTATCAAACTCTATACAAGAGACAAAACAACAACAATAAACACAAAAGAAATTAAAAAGAAATATTCCATTAAAACAATTTATAGCATAATATTACAAATCTGCAATTGCACAGACCTTGAAAATTTAACATGTACTTTCTGGTCAATGCTTAAGATGCTACATTAAACAAAAGTACTCTGATTAACGGCTTTTACACAGCAATACCAGAAATTATTCTTTTCAATTGTTTCAGCTGTTAGTTATAATTCAAATAATTCTTTAACCCATCACATAAAGTCTGCATTTAGTTCTGGGTTAATTTATCATAATCACCATTACAAAATATCCTAGGCAAGTGCAACTCTGGTGCAGAGGCCATAAAAAAAATTTAAAAGACTTCTAGTGACATAAAAAAGCTTTACCATGAGGTTTTCTAGTCATTATGCATCTCTTGCTATTTCCAGCAATGTACATAAACAGATACAAAATAGGTGTGGATTTTAATGAAGACCAAACAAAACTTACCCTATAGAAGGCAGTCATCAAGGGTAGCAATGCTGCTGCAATGCTATATTCTTCTGAAGATGAACAATCCTTAAAGAAAAACATAGAAGGAAATTAAGAAAAACATTTTCAAAACTATGCATTACACAATTTCATTTTTTAGTAAGACCCTCTGACTGTTCCTTCACATGTATGGCTTCTTTCAATCATTTCACAGAACACAAAAGTAACACATATGTGTGTGTGTATACATAATCTGCTACATAGGTATTGCTATGATGCTTAAAAATACAGGAATTTATTAGTAGGTTTTTTCATCCCTATGTCTGAAAAATAAGAAGTTCGCTGACATAGTTTATGTATGCAAAGAAAAGCATGACTCCTTTGGGCAACAAAAGAAGGTACCTCGCTTCCATTTACGACCACAGCAAACCTGACTGTGTAACAAAAACGATGTGACCCCCGAACAATGCACTATCAGAAGTTCACATGGGGAAATGGACATTACCTAACACAAAATAATCACTTCCACAGCCTCTTCAGAAGTTTGACATGGTTAACTGTAAAACCTCTCTGTTTCGAATGCCTCATTCGACAGGCAGGTGTGTCATTTATGTGCCCCTAAGCTGGAAAGGTGCGCCAAAGCAAACCCACGCATAATTGCAGTGATGAAAACAGGGATCTTATTGCGGAAGTCTTTCAAATGAAATCAGAACCAGACTGTAACTTAATATTGAAAAAACAAACTACTTGAATTTTCAAGATTGTTTTAAACATCGGGCAAACAATATTCAACAACAAAAAAGCGACAGCAACCCACGATGATTTCCCCCAGCACAGTCCATTTCTGTGAGTTATTTTTTGTTCTATTTTTTGGTGATTGGATCTTTTCCTCAACTCCTTTTGCCAGCACTGAAAAACAAACATACTAATAACACATACTTATTTGAGACAAATGCGCTATCGCTGTGCCCCTCGGTGATGAATGGAAAACACTTCCATTTGAACATGTCATTTCTCTCTTTTCTAGTTTTTTCTTTTTTTCCTTCAATATTCACTCCTACAGTGGGCTCCCTCCAACTCAACCCAAACTCCCATTAAGTATCTATGGTATCTGACCAAATTCCAAAACTAAAATATCTCAAGAGCTCCTGTGCCAGACTTTTAATTTATGCCATCCTTAAAGTATTTCCCCCTTGAAGTTCTCCAAAATGCAATTTGACTTCCTCTGAGGAACAACACAATGTTCAGGATCATTAGGGTATTATTTGTACTCCTCTCCCTTTTCTTTCTCAAAGGGCTGTGGCTGATTATGAACTACACGCTTAAAACAAGAGATCAAAAAAAAAAAAAAAAACACACCTCTCATGCAACTATCCTTCTTCATCTTTAAAAGTCTATTTCATCCTTTGTGATTCCAACTTCTATTAATTAATCAAGCTCACCTAAGGAGAGTATCAAGGTCCACACACAGTGGAACAAAATAGCATTTAGAAACTACTTCAGGTGTGCCCTTTTAAAAGGTGCACAACAAGTTCAGGGATGTGAAGCTTTATTTGTGCACACACACTGAAGGCTTTAGCGGGTCTAACTCTGCACAAATGCCCACGTCACCCGTCAGGAGAAGCAAAGGTGTGCGCGTGTGGACGCTTCACAACACGTTCCACTCCAGAGACATAGACAATAACAAGAATGGACACCGAAAAACCTTAAAGATGTTTTGATGATGCCTTGCAGTATTGTGTCCTACAAATCAGCTCATAAAATCACTGGCTTTTGCTGTCAGAAGGGGAAACCTGAAGGAAAAAGCCCCAACTGTTTTTCATTCTCAAAACAACTCTGCATCCTTATTGGGGTAAATACATTATGCGGACAGAGTTTTAGTGAATTACAGTATTCTTCCTGTCAATTAAGTCTGCATTTTAGAATTGCTTCCAATTGACAAAGTCAAAGCACAACAGATATTTTTGTCTAAAGCAGTAACAGAATTCAGTAGGCTGGCTTAGAAGATATGCTTTGTTGAATGGAACTGGGATTCACCATATAGGACCACAACTTTGTTCAAAATGAGCATTAAATTTAAGGAGCTGATTTTGGGAAAAAAATCAGAACTATTATTTTTTTAAATAACATTCATTTTCGTTAGATGAACTTAATAAGGTTTATGCATCCATGCATAATTACCATGCAGAACTGTTAATGCACTTGAACTGTAAACACTATGGCAGTTTGTACTAAAACAAACACAGTACCTGCCCAAATATATCAAATAATGACAAATATGCACAAACATTCTGCTACCTCAGGAAAAAGTGCTATTACATTTTTAATTTTTACTTTATAAAAATACTGTACATATCTTCTACTCCCAAATAGGAAGAAAGCAAACTTTTAATTCAAATGCGGGCTGCACACCGTCTCATTCTGATTTGAAAGAGGAAATAAATCTAACAGGCTACAGGACCCAAAAAAAGAAGTGTTCCATATTAATCTGTGTTAGGATTAATACACCTATATTCAGTCTCACCAGAGACAAAAGTTCAAGTAAATAAACTGTCAATTTTACCACATACTAAAAAATTTACGTGCTGCCTTGAAATAAAGGAAAAAACATATATACTTATTTGAAATTTCTGATGCAATTTTTAAAAGTAAAACTACTATTGTAGTTAAACTACAAATTCTCTGCAACTCACTAAGGACATGCTCCAGTAATAATCAAAATGACATACTTTGCTGGAATAAATGCAAAAAAAGACACTAATTACATTACTTATTACAAAATGCTTGAAATTAAATTTAAAAGGAAAACTGTGACCTGATTTGTCAGATAAATTTTTGGATGAGATCCTTCTTCTATTGAAATCATGAGCTTTTTTTCAGTGAAAATTAACAGTTACTTTCTTTATAACTTGCAACATTGCTTAGCATTAGAACATATGTTGCTCTGCTCTATAATGGGACCAAAGATTTTTTTTTCCTCGTCAGTGAAAGTGAAATCCAGCTTTATTGACAGCTGCAGTTTTAATGATCTAGATACAACTCTTCTGTGACGTGAGAGACATGATGAGAGGAAAGAGTTAGCCTGAAGATCCATATAGCAGATTACCTGTGGATTTAACTACCAGTGGAACTATGAGAACACAAATGAAGCACAGATTATTATTCGTTATGCTTCCGGCTATTGCCTATTTGCTTTTCACTATTTTATAAGCTTCTCATTTTGATACTAATATGTACCACCTTTAAAAATTTCACCTAACCAGATCACCTCCTTCTTCATAATGACCCTGGAAAACGTTACATTTATTACTCATTGGCACAAGTTTTGACCTTTTGCTCTGCTTAAACACTTATACTGAGAGACTTTCAGTAAATAAAAATGGGATTTTTGAAGTTATCTTTTCTTTCTAGTTTTAACATTGACTAGAATCACGCTGTGGGCTTTTGAAAAGCAGCGTTTCAAATTGCCACCTGGGTAATGGGGTACTGGGTGCCATCCAATAATACATCAGTAGTTCAACACAAAATACATACTAGGCAGACTTCACTTGTGCTCTGAATTATGCCAGATTTAAGAGTTTCTTCATTTTCTGTGTCCATTACATTACAGTGAGTGCCAAAGAGAGCCAAAGTAGAAAAGAGAGGAGCTGCACCCAACCCAGAGGAATCTTCACTGATTTAATTTTGTGGTCCTTCTGTCTCAGCAGCAGCCTCCATAAGGATCACTTCATTAAGGGGCCTATCATATGAGCAATAGGATGCGAGATGCTGTTGCCTGCTGTTCCAGACAGCAGGAGTTCTCATTCTGTTTGGGAAGGATTTTACTTCATAGAGAGCTTCATATTTGGCTTTACTTGGCCCTGAATTCTCATAGATTTATCTGTCCTTGAAACATAGCAGTTCAAGGACCAGAATTCAATTTATGCAATTTAGATGGAATTACATAAGCACATAATTTTCAAAGCCTCTTTTTGCTTCTTCTCTGCAGCATCAGAATTTAACAACAGAACGGGCTTTTACGCAGGTCCGTTGTACTTGATTTCCATTGATACAAGAAGCCAAAACAAGCAACAACACTTTACTCAAAGAGCTGTCAAGATTTTTTTTCTTTCTCTTTCTCCATCAATACATACATTTCAGTCTAAGCCTGAAATTAGTCATTTCCTCCTTCTCGTAACAAATTATGCTTAAGACGACAGGAACCTCAATTTTTACGTGCAAAAACTACACATCCCTCACTGTATTTCTGCCGAATCCTGAAACAGGAAAAAAGTTTAACTTTTTTTGTTCAAGACACTGATAAACTCAAGAATGCCATCCCTTGTGTCTGAGCACATCTGAGTTTCTTTAACAGAAATGCCATGCATGTTTCTGAATGCTGTCATGAGGCCCATGGCAATAAAGTTCAACATACTCAGGCTGTAATCTTCTCCCAAGGAAATGGTTGGGATGCCAAGATGCCTTTTGACTTTTATTTCACAGCAGGGCTTCATTCACAGTGACTCTGTCCAAATCTTAAACTACACCAGCTGTGATACAAGGTCCTGCACAGTAATTTGTAAAAAGTATTTGACAAACAACATATAAATGATATTATATATTGCAAGTCATGACAAAACTGAGATCAATATCCATTAAATATACAGATGGAAAGAGGTGATTAATTCATAACACATATGCAAACTGCAATGCCTCTACACCCCTGGTAAGCCAAGCACTAATGCAGTGACTGCAAAACATAGATACAAGAAACTTTGTAAACCACTTTACAAACAGTCTAGCTGAACAAGAGAATGATGGAAAAACCCTTAGAATACTAAAAGAACTATTAAAAAAGTTCCAGTATGTCATATATTCCAGCTACCTATTAGCAAATCAGTTCACATGCATGTAGCACACACTCCTATACATTTGGTGCACATCAGCATCTCTTATCATAACACAGAAGCAAGTCACAATCTTTCAAAGGTTTAATAATAATATTCACCTTGCTCAAATAATTCATGTTTTATTATTATTCTCTAAATTTCGTAAGATTTTCTGATTTCAGATACCCGTAATGGTAAAACTGCACCACATCATTTGTGCCCATTCTATACCACTTACGCAAGCTAACACAAATTAACATTTTTATTTCAAAATATCCCATTTCTCTGGGTTTATAAACTAGCCAACTGAAAAATCAGTTCTTCATTTTAGAAAATCTTGTTTGCATGCAAGTGGAATTTTGTAAGAGCCAACACTCAGCTCTGACAATTGAATTACCAAAGGCTCTGGGCCTGATTGGCTACAGAGGGACTAAAAAAAGCAGTGGCTGAGGAAACGTGACTGATTAAGCAGGACTCATTCAAAACTTTCTAACAAAATGTGTGATGGTTTAAAAAAAAGAAAGTCTATTATTTTAGAAAATCTGGCATTTTCTTAGGTTTGTCTTAGGAAACAGAACTTTGAAAAAACAGATTTTTCCCTCTTGAAACTTATTCTCTTATAGGTAGCTGGTAAACACTAACAGATTTTCTGAAGAAACAAAAGAGAAACAAAAACCATGGGCTACACTTCAGAAAAAGCAAGGACCAGAATCTGGGGGACTACACGCTGGACTGGCTCACCTTGGTTCCTAAAAAAATAGGAAACAAGTCCTCACAGAAGACATTTCCAAGCACAGAAGAACAAGAAACTGAGAACAGAAAGTATAGATTAACAAAGAGCTGATTGTGCCTGACCAACCTCCATGACAAACAATGAAGTCTACAGCTGAAGAGTGTGCCAGGTGGGTCATTTTCCTTAACTTTTGACACGGCTTTTGACACAGACTCCTTTAGTATCATTGTAGCCAAGCTAGGGAGGATACAATTTAGAGAGGCGATTTACAAAATAACTGAAAAAAATACTATCAGAAAATACTATCAGAATACTATCAAAATACTATCAAAATACTATCAGAAGGCTGACAGGACCACCAAACGCAAAAGAGAGTTGTCAACATGTCGAAGTCTAGCTGGAAGCTGGTTCTGAGTCATGATTTTTCTGGTATTGTGGCAGATGCTGCTTTACATCTCTATCATGTGGAAAATGGCACAGATTGAATCTTCTTCAAGCTTGTGGATGACACCAGACTTGGTAGAGTGGTCGATATGCTGCAGGGCAGGATTGTTACTCAAGGTTACCACTGGCAGCTGGAGAAACAAGCTGACAGGAACCTCATGAAGCTCCATGAAGATAAATACCAAAGCCTAAACATGGGATAAAGTAACTCCATGAAAATGCATAGGGTGTGAAGAAATGAACCACATACTGTAGTAAACCTGTGAACTCAAGACAATGCCCCAGAATTCGGAAAAAGTTCCCAAATCAATTAACTTATTCTGTTGCTGTTTGCAAATACCAGTAGACTGTACACAGAACAGATACCTCTACAGAACGAGAAAAATAAACAACTCAGTTGCTGAATTAATTGGCACTCAACATGACAGCAAGTAGGATGTTATGAAGTATAAGCTGCTGTCAAAAGAAGTTAACAGATTTACAGTGGTGATATTATCCCTCTTAAAGAAACACATGAACTGAAAAGTAAATTAGCAACTGGAATGATGCTGGGAGACAGGAGGGGTAAGACTATCTTGTATCAGCGAAAAATGACAAAAATGTTGGTCTTGCCATGAAGGATACTCATGGCAGGTACAAAGAACAAAACAATTTGAGACTTTAAGGATCTCATTCAAAAGAAGTCAAGAGTGCGTAGAACTGAAAGAAGTCCAGAAGAACTAAATTAATATGAAAAGTGAAAACACTAAGCACAACCAACGAGAAAAATTCTTGGCCAGACAGCTGATGCCAATTTCTTTTTTTAATACTGAATACATCCACAGGGTTCTGGCAGGTACTCCTGGGAATCCAAGTATATGTTTGTGTGCATTTAACACTGCCTCTGGGAAGAATATTTTCCAAGCTGCCAAAAGTGGAGTGGCTTTTCAAGATGTATTTGACATCTTGTTGCCGGACAGCTTCAGCTTTTCTACGCCAACCTTCCTAGCACTGAGAAGATCTGCTGCAGTTTTGGCAGATGCACCCACTAGTCTGTGTACAGCTGCACCAAAAGACAACAAGAACGACAATGACCAGCTGCTTCCACAAGAAGTTTTCTTGGATCAGCTTTATTGGTGCAGCTCCATTTCTTGATTCATGAAACAAGTGTCAGCTGCTGGAAGAGGATACTTCTGGGATGACCTGCAATGGCTGCAGAATGTCAAGGATGACAAAGGGCATTTTTTTTGGAGGTAATGCTGAATATTGTAAGGTTGTCCATCTTCAGCAAGTCAGCAAGGGCTTTTCCGTGCTTTGGCACAAGCAATGCTTACTAACAGTTGCACTGCTGAATCTGATGGAGCCCCAAATCCCTTGTTGTTGACCTTGATGCCAGACCTCTCAGTTCCTAAGTAGAATGGAATGTAGTTTTCTGTTGTGTTTCAAAGAGTAGTTGCAATTTTCACAACTTCAATAAGACTGAAAAATCAACTTTATAGAAACAGCAGAAGAAGCCCATTCCAGGCCATGAAAAAAGTCACAGTGCTAAAACATCTGAAGTATTGATGTACCAGATACACCAGATTTTTCTGGAAAAACGTGTTTCAGGCCTCACAATCCTGGCTGGTAAAGTCTTCCAAAGGATAAACAGTTAACAGATACTGTATATTACACAAACTCCAAGCAAGCAAAAAAGAGAGTCTCTGCAAAGCCTAGAAAGCTGAACAGATGCAGAGATTTTTAAGAGTACCTTGATTTAGTAGAGTGCTCTTTCCAATATAAGTCACCTATGAAATATATACATTCTAATACCAACGTTTAAATTATAAAAAATAGAAAAATGTAGTATTTTAATTTATGGTGAAGTAAGAGTACAGCCTGTACTTTCCATTGCATGGGCAGCAGTTTAATTCATAGGGGCATAGTTTTTTTTTTTTTTTTTTTAAATCTAATACTTTTTATCATTCAGTAAGCCAAACATGGTAAGTGCATTATGAGATGTAGAAAGTGTGTTTCTATGGAAATTTCAGTAAAAAAAATAGTTCCTTTAATTTTAACACAGTATTCCTTTTTCTAGGAATACAAGTGAAAATAAGCATGCAGCATTTTTTTGGTAAGAAACCAGTGAAGACAATAGAAGCAAAACAATTTTAAACTAGCAAATATCCCCAGAATCTTCCAATATTGTAAACTATAGCCACACTTTACTCTGGAATACTCCAATGCCTACGCTCTAGGAAAGCTAAAGGCTACAGCACTGTGGAACAGCTCCTCCATTTGGGTTACAGAACTAAAAAGCTAAGCTCCCAAACATACTGGTTTGTACATCTGCTGAAAACATATGTGCTTGGATGTTCTTGAAACAAATTCCTGTTCTCTGCAAAAACAGCTCTGGAGGGCAAAGAGAACTAGGGGAAAGGAATTCCTGAGGTTGCTGTGCTACATGGAAGGATAGGAAGGTATCAGGGAGCTCTGATAGTCCTCCTGTAAACTTGTATACCTAACAAAGCGTAAGAAACCTTGGCACAGTAATTCTGTTTTTTACACAACCTTCCAGATCACTGCTTCTAGAAACATCTAGCTAACTAGCCAGAGAACAGGCCTTCTCTGCCAGCTTTTGGGTTGCCAGTTAATCCATTTTTCAGTCCTGACAAATCTCCTAGGCTGATTTCTCTTTCCCAGAGTTTTACTCCAAACATCTTCTGTTTTGTTCTAAACTTCTTGAAACTATTTGGAAAAAAAAAATGTAGTAGGGGAAGCATAGGAGAAGAATTGGAAAGGGGAAAATTATAAAAGGCAGATTGAAATACAGTGAAATATTAATGAAGTATTAAGTTGGAACCACATCTACGCTCCTTTAAATTCCTTCCAAACAATTCATTTTTGGATATTTCAGGGAAAGTAGCCCAACTGCAATAGCTGGAAGATAAGAGCAGGTAGTTAGAACAAAATGTGAGTGAAGTTTAGGCATTAGCAACAGCTTTGGCATAAAGAAAGAACTCCAAGGCTTTCAATTCTTGGAAATGCAGTAGCCAATTTTTAAGAAATTGGAACAGTACAGAATTCCAAAAATTAATAGCTGACTTCTGCACAGCGGGGCATTATGTAGTGTATATACAGAAGGAAATACACCATGCAAGTTGTGAATGGCTAAGAACCTATGATAAATGCATATGTAATGACCTAAAAGGACAAGTATTTCTGACTCTGTGAAATAGGAGCAGATACATTTCAGCATTTCTCACTCCTTTTATCTTATCTGTGGCACTAAATAGCAAAGATACACCCAGACTTTCGGGATGACCCTCACTGTCAGAGCTGACATGAACCCCAGCATACCCATTGTCTTCTCTATCAGTACACACTAACACACTTCCATGCTAGTACCATGCACTTCCATGCAGCGCCACATTTTGTCAAGCTGCTAATAATATGGACAAATCACACATATGCTGCTGGAATTTTACATCTTTTTCTTTGCTGCCTTGTAATGAGATGTAAGAGCATGGTTTTTGTTTCAGCACTGTGAGACATCGTACTGTGTGACCTCCTTAGTCACCAATTTATTAAGCGAAGACTTCAAAAATACTTTTAGTTACTTCTTCTGAAGTCTCTTGAAACTTCTCCTCTCCACTGACAGTAAAACAACGAGAAACCCAGACTTTCTATGGCACTACGCGGTGACAGACAGGACACACAGGCACACTACAACGCTTTTCAGGCACATACCACCACAAATGGGATGATGCAGCATCCTGAAAGAGTAACCATGGACAGTTTAACCAATCCCCAAGAGCACAGAGGACACAAATATTGATCAGGCTGAAAGGACAGCAGACTGCATGGAACAGGACTTGCAGCAGGACCACTGGATCCACAGGAATGAGGGCACATGAACTTACACAATGAGAAAACTCCCTGCATTTTCACTGAGATGCACAGAAAAACCTAACTTGCTAGCTAAAACCCACTGAAGATTTTATTACGTGATTGGAAGTCACTTCAACTCACCATAACTGAGTTGAGGGCTAATATCTTCTTCCTCTTGAGTAGACAAAATGCTTTTTTGTACCTATATACGAACATTATACATTGTTAAATAGTTATCAATGCTCCCATGCTTCAATCTGCAACTGATCTGTTGCATTTTATTTAAAATAACGAATTCATAAATGTAATTTGTGAATACTTGCATTACCCTGACTCACCTGCAAGTCATTTTTTTCCACTTTTCTTTCCTTGTATATTGCTGAAATTTAGACCAGTATTTTCATTTAACTCTATACCTGTGACTATCTGCAAGTTACTGATCTGCTCATATAGTACTCTCCTTACAGCATCGGCAAAATTAAATAATAAGTATTTGATTAAATATGACAACCAGAGATCAGTCAGCCAAAATTTGTCTATGTTTTAATGATATCATGGAAGTGCCTTCTCATCTGTTTTAGATGAAAATCTCTAGAAAATGTTTTCCCATTAAATGTTGGACACAACCCTCTACCCTCATTCTGAATGAATTACGGAGATAAACTGTGCTGCACTTTTCATGAGTTTTAATAATGGCATCACTTCAGCCAGTACACTACAAACTAAGGATTACTCTGTCTTATCTTGTAACTCAACCTCATCTTACAGCTCTATCTTATTTTACAATTTTAAGGATTATTCTAAAGATTATCTCACTGAAGTGAGACAAAGGAAACCTCTATGTTAATACCCCTAATCATTAGAAGATCACAGCAAAGAGTCTACAATACTACACACTTTCTGGAACACACAGAAGTCCCATAACCCTACAGTGACTCAACAATAATGAAATGCTTAATTAAGGAAATATTGCTGAATTGCAGAAAAGTTTCAAATAACTGAAAATTGGTTATTCGCAGTTATATCTTTCACTGACAATTTCATAAAAGTAGCAAACAAAGATTCAACCATTTTTCTAATAATGATTAGTAAAGCTGGTTGTCTGTCATGATAAAAACTGGGAGAAATCATTACCATGTGATGACAAAACAAATGCAAGACCTCGCACATTAGCTGCCAAAGGGTGAGTGCCAGATACAGTGAAAAGAACAGAGAAAAGTTGGAGCAGGTAAACATGAAGCTGCTTGTTGTCAAATAGGAACATGAATATTCAATGATCAATTCTTTAAGACATTTTGGTCTCAGATACCTAACATCCATATTTAACTTTACCCTCCATTCAAAACACAAGAAGGAAAAGAATAGGAAAAAAAAAAAAAAAAAAAGCCTAAGATGTTCTCTGATGTGGAAGCAAAGTGAAGAGTAAAAAGAAAGCATAGAAAATAAGTCAATATTTTCTTTTAATAATACGTTAAAATGTTGCTAACCATAGCAATTCTAAAAAGAATGTTTTTTCAGAAGTACTTCAGTTTTTATTCTAAAAAGATTGCATATTCATTCAAAATTGAGATAAAGAGTTTTACAACAGCACATTTTAGCTTTTTTTTTTTTTTCCTCCACCCAGCAGATACTAAAGCTCGTAGTCAAGTATTTTATTTAGTCATTTTTGTTGTTTTTTGAAAGCTTTCTTTCTTTGGAAAGTTTTGAAAGTATTTAGATTATATGACTTAAACATGATTGCATTGGGAATTAATTCCTTCATTTCTTTCTTTCTTGTTATAGACTGTTGCCTGAGTAGCCAAGCACGTTTCATCATTACCTTGGAGAATACATGCTCCACCACAATTTCAGCTACACCTAAGGACCTGTAAGGACAATCTCTTTTCACTGTCCAGAGATAGCTACAACTTTTTAATTTTCTTTTTTAAGTATATATTTATGCTGTCAATTTTTAAACTCAGATAGGAATAAACGTAGAAGATTTTACCTTTTTTTAACCTGGGAATTACGGAACAGAGGCCCTTTACTAAGAACCATACTACATTCCCTGTAGTATTCCCCCCTTCTTCTAATGTGCATCTTTGCTTCTCTTCTTGCTCCCAAGAGCATATGTTATCAGTAACTGAAACTAAAATTTTACAAACTGTCACGGAAACAGCACGTCCAAAAAATACATTAACTTAGGTAAGTTTGTTAAACATGACAGAGTTCAAACTAATTCAGGAAAGAAGTTTGCCCCTCCTCCATCCCCTTCCTCCCTTCCTCCAAAGGAATCATGTCATTAACAGCATTTATGGAGATCACTATAAGCTGAGGGGGCAGCAGGTGACCTGAAAATTGACCTGTGACATTTGTGTGACAAACCTAGAATATTTTTGCCTGTAGAAAAAGCCCTCTTTCACATGGCCTTCTGGAAAAGCATATTCAAAAAACAGCATTTCTCCCCAGTTTTGATTACTCCTAAGTGATCTCAGGTGAGCTGAATTTCAAGCAAGCAAGGAAAATGATTTTTTTACACAAAAGATAATAGGAGTGCTCATAGATTTTAGTATGCCTGTTTTTATTTACAAGCTCTGAATTTGAGGCCGAGAATGAATCCCATCAATGGCACAATGAGTGGACTTCTGATAAGATCTTTCACCTTTCCATAAGCCCATTTTTAAAAAAAAAAAAAAAAAAAAAAAAAGGTTAATGACAGTTGGCTTGATTGTTAAGTGAACATATTCTTATGTCTGTTGTTTTCATGCTGTCTCTTCACTTTTATATTAGAAATTAGACAAGACATTCATGGAATTCATATTTTTGTTATATGGTACTTCTACACTATCTTTCCTGTAACAGTTCTTTGCAAGGAGCATGTGTAAAATGCACGTGGCAGTCTGACTTCCCACTGTTAAAGTTTAGTTGAAATATGGATTTGGACAAAGCAGTTCTCATAATACCTCTCAGTTTTCTGTTCCTGATTTTCATTCTAGTTATAGTTTTCAAGTTTTGTTCCAAACAACACTGTGGGTCCATCTGCCTACTCATAAGAGTAACTAAAGTAACTAAAAGACACCAAGTCTACAAAACATCAATTAAGCTTTAATTTACATTATAGAAAATGGAGCTTCACACAGTAAGTGGCCTGTATAGCCTAAGGCTAAATGGGTGGTAGATTGCAAAGGTAGCAGCCATCTACCACAATCAAGTCAGGATCAAGGTCTGTAACTTTTTTACCCATAGGATTCAGAGGCTGAGTAAAAAAATGTGTTAACATAAATGTACTTGTGGCCTGTGGCTTTTAAACTGAACAACATATGGTTAGAATTTCAGCTATTCCCAAATGGCAAAGGCAAGGCTCCAAAACTGTCCATTAAAATAAATATTTTCCTTTCAATTCTTTTTCACAAAAGCAATTATACCTCTTAACTTCATAAATATAAACAGCTAAATTCCAATGAAATCAATAGTGTTTACAGTATTTACTTCAGCCTGAACACAAAAAAAAAGGCTGTTTTACTCCACTGCTTTTGCCTGCCATACATAGTTTCTCTTCTTATGAATGAAAAAACACACAAAAATAAATGGTTCTAATGCAAAAAAAAAAGAATTATTCAGCAAAAATATTACTTGGTTTAAGGGTAAACACCCCAACTTCTGCTGTCGCGCGGGCAAGAATACTAGTCAAGAAACCTGTGGGTAGCATCATACTTTGTGCTGTAAGCCTGAATTGTACTACTGGTAATGATCCTGTGCAAGTGAAAAATCAGGAACACAGGGATGTCTGACATATACAGAAGTAAAATTTTGTGAGGTCTGAAAGCACTGAATGAGACATATGATACTAGCAATTTCATTAGTTTTAAAAAGTTCCATAAGAAAACAAAGAATGTGTTGAGAATTAAAATCATCAGTATTGTGTTGAAGGTAGGTATAACAAAATGTAGTTGCCTAAGGTACAGAAGCAGATAGAAATTATAATACAAACAAGGAAAAAGATAAAGCTTCTAAAGAGTGTTAAGAACCATGAAATCCTCATAATCAGGGTTGATTTTATCATTATTACAGTAAGAGAAGTGAGTCACTTCATTCCATATACCTGGAAGGGACAAAGAGTATTCTATGCGATTCATATAAAACTTACTTTGGTAGAATAAACACCTATTCCAATGTGATGCTTGTTCCATTAACTTTGAGCGTATAGGCTCTACATGGTGTTATTAACAAGAGGAATTTGCAATTTCATCAAAATAAGTTGCACTTTTGTCCTCAAAAATCATGTAACATAGATTAAAAACTCAGAATGTTTTTAAGTATACAAACAAAATTTTTAAAATGTTATACACAAAATTAAAATTTAATTCTTCCTAAGTTCTAAAGTTCAGAAGAATTTGCGTATTACTTTTTTTCTTTAGCGGCATTAAAAATATTGTATTCTTTTAAAAAGAAAAAAGAAAAACAAACAAACAAAACAACAACAACAACAACAAAAAGCCACTTCGGTATGTAGTGCTGGATCATTACATTCCAAAGCCTGACAACCTAGTAAGAGTTGCATATGCATGGAAGGTGTAAGTTGAGAAGATGATACCACCATAATAATTTCCACTATAGATTGTTTACACGTTATTTTCCCATACACCCCAAAAAGCAGTTCAGAGAAGCTATAAATTTGGACTATGATAATGAAGTTTCATGTCAAAGGCTGCAATAAATTTTTTTACGATATACGTAGTACATTGAACGGTTATTTGTTTGCATCTTTATTTTCTTGCTTTTGTTCTAAAACATTACATGCTTTATGTTTACCTAACAGTAGAGGTATGCCCATTATTTCAAAGAAACTTATTCCTTTTAAGCTTTTTTTTCCCCTTAAAAAGCACTCTAAAATGCCGCATACTTTACTTTGTCATATTAATGCATTTGTGAAAGTTTTTACCAAAAATTGACAAAACCCAGTACTCAGCTGTATTTTATGGTATTTATCTTCTCATCACACTTGAATTTTGGGATACGAACTGCCAAGATTTCAATTGTTTAAACCAAAGGTTATACAAACATTATAGCAACCAAATAATTAGAAGACTCAACTTATTTCAATGTTCTGTTTCAAAAATGACAGTACATGAAAAATAAATTAAAAACCTTATTATTTTTGTAGTCATCATACTACATTTTTGGCCCCTGCCAGCCAAAAGCCAAATACTTCACTCCTTATTTAATGAGTGGTGTGCAGGTTGGGAAACTCATAGTAAGACTGTCTCAGATTGTCAAACTTTTGCTCTTCATTTTAGTAATAATAAACTAGAATTACACACACAGATACATATGCATAGAGGTGGCCACAAAAGCACTTTCCCTGACTAGGTACAACACAGTACATCAATACTGCATCATATTTCATTACTTAGTATATACAATAAACCTACGTACAGATTGCTATGTGCGCATACAAATACTTAAGTGTTGTACACAATCTACACTGAATTGTCTACACATACTGAAATGTTACAGATACACATGTACAAGTTAAAATAGAATATGTTTTCTATCTTTTTATTAATATAACATTTTTGAAAGAGATGTTACTGGTTTCACACAACTCACCCTATTAACAAAATGCCTGTCTTTTCACATCATAAGTATCGTATTTTTATTTTTCCTACCTTTCATCAGTCCATCTCTTTCATGGACAGACTACAGAGTAACTACGCAGCAGTGTAACACAATTCCTAAACCAGAGTTATTTTATTTACGACAGTGAGTAGCATACATGCACATGTCTGCTTTTCATCAAGAGGACCAAAAATATTCAGAACATAGAGTTATTAGGAATGCTTGGCAACCACCATGATAGAATTAACAGTAATGACACTTAAGAGCACTCACAGCCTACCACGTCCATGGTCCAAGAAGCTACATGGTTTCAATAAGATACATACGTGTGAATGAACATATGTTAGCATGCTCTGCATTTACTGTAAATACTAGAGAACTGAACAAAGGCCAATGAGCCAATGAAAGAACTCTGCTAGGAACAAAGACCGTTTTTGTAAACTAATGTTTCAGAGATGTGAGACTGATGAGTTTGTACTTGTCTCATCTCTGCTAGAGGGCTACCCAGTGTGTCTTGCTTATTAGGCATTCTGATGCTCTAGAGCTTAAGCTTACATTCAAAAGCGTATCATGTTTTCAGTGTTTATGGATCTATCAGAAGCTAGGTATGACTTGACTGGAGCCAGTGAAACCAAAACACAGGTCTGCAATTTGAACACTGTATCCTACATATTTTTTTCAAAAATGCTTACATAGTTACACAAACACCATCTCACCTAGTGATGAAGACGCAACTACCTCTGTGTGAACTTTTTTTTCTTAAATTCTTTTAAGAATTTTAAGTGTGGCCCTTTTCAACTCTCACAATTTCTCTTCGTTGTGTTTTCTATGCTTTACAACACCTTAAAATATTTTCTAATTTTGCTGCTCTTCAAATGTCACTTCTGAGTGTCTCTGCTTCCAGGAAAGCAAGTCAAATTGACTAACAAAAAGCAAGCCTTTAAAAAATGGCTGAGAGCGCTCTATTACAACCAAAATAAAGGCATTTGACAACACAGTTTGCAACAAAAGTATGAGAAATGCTGGTTGATTTAACCTTTATATTGCCAAGAATTTGAATCATGAGACACACACATGGTATTACTCTCAGGAGTAATAAAATCTTTCTTGTTACTGGACCGTGTTCTCAAAAGTCTGAATTCTGAGAACTGATTGACTGCTTTTAAACATCATCTGGTGGCAGAATAGATGACCAAAGATATCTGCATAAGAAGAAATGAATTTAATATTGCTGTAGAACGCCATGTTCTTATTATCTTGCACATGAACATTTCTTGTTCTTTTTTTTTTTTTTTTTTAAAAAAGCACACAATGTTAAGTGCTAAAAAGAAGCCCATATCATACCAAAGCGATACAAAGGAGTTGCAAGAGATCTTCCAGAGGCAAAATTAAACTTCACTATCTACATACATAGGGTATTGTCTGATGTGCTTAAATGATAACAACTTGTCTATTACAAAAGATACACCTCAGCCATGCTACTGTAGCACATGTCTAATCACACAGACATGACACCAAAACAAGCCGGACCTAAAGCAGACTGGTAGCAGCATATATGGTGGGATTATTACCAGCAGTCTCTTAATATACCACTTATCATCTACCAAATAATACACAGAATATACAGCAGCTCTGAATAAAGCATGTGACTTTCATTTTTGTGGACTGAAGTAAAACATCATAATGAATTCTATGAAAATAAAAAATACTGACACTAAAGAAACAGAAAAATATGTGCACACTAAGAGAGATCTAATATACTTGTAAAATGCTTTTTTTTTTTGATTTTGAAATATGTGGCACTGTTCACAGTAGGACAAAGACTGAATAAATGCCATTACTACAGACACTTATTCAAAATAACCTGCAAGAATAGTCAACCTGTATCTCTTGAAAACCTGTAGTTTGTAAACAAATCATCTATGCATCAGCAGAGGCTCAGTGGCCGATAGGGGCAGCACTGGATTTCCTACCTGAATGAGCAAGCAAGCCAGGAGAGGTGGGGGAGGCTGCTGTTTCCAAGGGAAATCTTTCATTCTGGGCCCTGCTGCACACACATCCCAGCTCAAATGACAGTGTAGAGCAGAGCACCAGTGCTAAACCTTAAGCTGTGACCTGTTCCCAAGGCCCTTCTTTCCTCCAGGCTTTTTATATTTACTGTTATGGATGTCCTCACCACAAAAATGTTTAGGTTGGTGTCTTAGAGAAACCAGGAAGAACATGCAGTGAGGTTCAGAGGAAAATTTGTGACAAGACATAAGAGAGCATGAAGATGGAGCAAGGTTGTAGCTACAATTCTGACAGTTCAGTAAAGTCTATAAGTGATACTGTAGTCTAATTCTTCTAAAAAATCCATCATAATTAATGTGGTATTTCCCTAAATCTCATATTCACCGTTGGCAAAACCACATTTATTAGAATCTTTTGTCTTTCTAAAGAGACGCTGTTTAAGTTGTCTGATCTAGTGACCTGCAGCTAACAGAATATTTCTTTAACAAAATGCTGACTTGCTGAGCTGCTTTGCAGCAAAGGCAAACTCATTTTAAAAGCTTTTGCAGCATCACAACTGTGGTAATATATTTCTGCCTTTTAACTAATACAGGGAAGCTCCAAAATGTCACAATTTGTACACTGTTCCAAACAAACTCATTGAGAAAGCGCACAGACAAATTATAAATCATACTTTTATCTTAATAAATAATTCCATATGTCATAAAAGTAATTGTACTGAATATTTTCTTGTAACTAGCTGCCCAGTGTCAGGAGTTCAGATGTTTTCATATTGGCTGAGCTTACTACTGAGAAATGGAAAATTCCACTTTACATTTTCAAATATATGAAGGAAGTATTGGGGCATGGGGGGGAGGAAAGGGTAAAAGCTGCATCTCCGTACTCCACACACATGATTACTCCACGTGTTTGAGTTCTTTTGCTCAGTAAAACTAGCAAACATAACAGTCGTTTCATTTTACTTCTGTAGGACCTCAGATATACTCATCTACATGAACATTAAGGGCCTCGAGTCTTCAAATCACTGCCAAGAAAACACTAATTCCTCTCCAAGAGAAAGATTTGATTTTATTGCTTTATTAAAAGGTGATGTCAGTATTTTTTTTTTATTTTTAACTCAGCTAAGAAAACCAGGTCCTTATTTTCTTCTGCAATCTCTTTTGTACTCAGAAATGGCAAACAAAAGGGACTCATTTCCCTCCTATTCTCTATAAACTTCTCCATATATTTTTCCACCAGCATAGGATTAAAATTCACGGCACATCAAGATGATTCTGATTTGAAAAAGGATTTCTGTGCCCAGAATGCCCAGCAGGTGCAAAACTATATGTACCACTATTTTAGGCAGAGAAATGCAGTGTCACACATATCTTCCTCTGAAGGTTAAAAGAGTCATCCATATATTTTACTCTCCTGAGTAACTGCTACCAGATGCTGATGTCTACCAGCACTTCTTTTAATTTATCAGTAGAAAAACTTAGTAAGCAAGCTAAATACACATTCAGAGAGCCTCTGACAAAGAAAGAATTATAAAGGCAAAAACTATTCTATTTTTTGAAATATGTTTGTAGCGTATTTCAACAGGACAGGCGTATTTTGTTTAACTGAGCAGCGGTAATATATATTTCAGAAGCTTTTAGATGGAAATGACCTAGAAAAGTTAACCAATTCAATAAAAATAATGTAAAAGTTACTAAGATAATTTCAATACTTACCAAAACTAAATTCAATCTGTTTTATTTATAATAGCACCATAGTTTTCTTTCTGTTTCTCAAAGATTAGGCAGATCTGTCTAGACCTACAGAATGTCTTTAATCCACTGTCAGGTAGTATCTGCTAGATTACTGCAGTGCATGGTCCTACTACTCAATTATTTTACTTTCACACCACATCGATACAAATTTTTGCCTATTATAACCCAGGACTAGAAGGACTTAAAAGATAACCAAAGAACAATATTCTTACATACTGTACCTGCAAAGCACAGTTCATCATTCGTACTATGTAGTCAAACTGCTGATGGTCCAGGATTGCTCGGTTCTGTTTCACATGCAGGCCTAATTCCTGAGTTAGGCAGTGCCGAGCTGCCTTTCCTTTTAGGGCTCTCAGAGCAGCAGGCAGCGTCTAGAGACAAGAAAATCCAACTTCATTAAAACAAAATGAAAAAGTATCGAAATATTTAATACTTATTAATTCCTTATCAAGAAAATGACATTCTAATGAAGTATATACCTAAATCACTTATAGCCTGAATATCAAAATTTCACATAGTGGTCCCAACTAAATCATCATTAAGTATTAATTTTTTAAACCTTTCCCAAATACAATACAGTAGTTCTCATCATGAAGAAAAGAGAGGCATTCAATAGATATGAATCCATGAACAGATTATTGTGCATGACAGCACAAACTCCATAGGTATCAGGCAGGCCAGGTCTCAAGTCAGCCTATCAAAACCAGCTAGCTTGCTTTCTCACACGCAGTGAAGGACAAACGGGTTGAGCAAAGGCATGCCGCTCACAGCACTGAGCCTCCACGACTGTCATGCAGCCGATCCTAAGCTGATGCCAATAAGGTGTTTATACCAATCATACAAAGATGCAGGAAGTGATATGTCAGTGATTTTCAATTATTCTGTTTTGGACTCTACTCAATTAACAGTGAAAGATAAATAAGAGGAGGTGGCCTGTTTTCAAAAGACAAATTTGCTAGGGGGACAAGAAGCACTGAAATCACGGAGAATTTCTAGGCACCCACAAATTGAAAAATACTCTTTTAGATATATAGCAAATCTCTTTGAAAAAGCTATGTATTTTTTTTTTTTTCCCATATGGTCATAGTAGAGTGGTAACAGCATTTCCATAATATGTCTTGTAAATCAAAATATGCTACTTAGTTTAAATAGCACAACCTCAGACATATAGGTAAAATTCTTCTGAGAAATCCCAGAATTTCTTAAAATAATTTTATTATTATTATTGGTAAATTAACTTTGAGCATATTTCATTTACATTTATAGTGGATCAACAATCTAGTAGACTTTATAGCCATTTCTACTCAAATTTTAAAATCTATTCCTAAGTATTAACTGGACTGGTTCATTCCAACAGATTAAGTTAATACAACACACCCCCTGCACATCTATACCTTACATGTAAATATTTGAGACTGCCTAGAGGCTTGGAGAGCTCGAAATAACACAGAAAGAGGAGGACATGAAAAAACAGATTTGATCAGCCATATATATCTTTATCAACCTATTTCTAAGGTATCCATCACTTCAGACTTTCCTGTGCATATCCAG
This sequence comes from Nothocercus julius, assembly GCA_013398735.1. Taxonomy (NCBI): domain Eukaryota; kingdom Metazoa; phylum Chordata; class Aves; order Tinamiformes; family Tinamidae; genus Nothocercus; species Nothocercus julius. Next base: position 2,109,207 of record VZSV01000001.1, on the reverse strand, counting down.
TTGGGACCTTTATAGAGGCCAGTATGCAAAGTGGGTGGGAAGAAGAAGAAGGATAAGCAAAGCTCTGGTTCATTTCTTTTGCCTTTTTTTTTTTCCTGATTAACAATTCACTAGTATATTTTGCTGAAAATGAGCATTCCAGGTATTTACATCAATCCTAATTCTATTAAATTATTGCTTTTTAAGAATAAAATTAATGTCAATGAAAATTTAGAAATGCACTGGTTGACAAACAGTGACTGTGACCACCTTTTGTTCATATTCCTCTTGATTAAGACTGTTAGACCAATATACACGCTTTCAAAAACCAACAAACAACACGTGGAACACACTCTGTAAAATGGAAAAAAAATTAAACAAAAAGAGCATCAATACACCCATTTAGCATTTGCAAACAGGTTTTCAAATGCATTGGCTGAATATTACACATGGTATTGCATTTAAATAATTATTTCTTATATTGTTTACTTCAGGTAACTGACTAAAAATAATGATAAGCTTTGGAAAAGAAAGACTCGAAAACAGAATTTGTGACACAGTGTTAGTCACCATTTGCTCACTAGAAGATGTGGATGCTTGTTTGGAAAAGTTAACAGCTTATTTTATTACCTTTTCAGTCTCCAAGAATTTGTTTTCAAAAATGAATGAAATGCAGTTTCTAACAACTTCCAGTCTTTGAGCACTGTTGAAAACTGTGCTTCCTTTTTCTATTATGGAAACTAACAAAGAAAAGAAGAATATACATCTGTTAAACATTTTTGCAAGAGTCAGAAAAAATGCCAGTCACTTCTTCATACGAAAAATTTAACCCAGCCACCATTTTAAGCGTCTTTAAGTAGGCACATACCTACAGCAACACAGAATGCTAAATCTTTTTATTTTCTATGCTATCTGAAGATAACGATGCTCTGAATTTTAGCTAGGGCAGCTGATTCTCTTTACCACTTGTTACATTTGTCTTATACAGGCACAACTCAATTGCTAAAACAATGATTAAACATAATCATTTAAAAAAATAATTAAATAATATAAAAGATGTTTAAGTTTACAAACTCATCCACCTGTTGCTCACTGAACTATGTATGCTTACATATTTTGTATATAGCAGTAGACCACTATTATGTTCTAAGCGCATTTGTGTGTGCCTATGTTTGAGAACAAAAATTCTGAAGATAAACTGGCCACATGAAGAATTCTATGACATGAAATAAAACCTGACAAAATGGTTCTCTTATTTAGATTCTAAAGATTTTCTGAAGGTGCTGTTTTGTCCTGAATTTTCAAAAATATTCAGAATGAAAGGTCTATGATCAAATAAATAGAACACATGAGTGTTCTATTTGCCCTTTCTGTTGCACCTAATCAGCACCTAGCATCTAAGGATTTTGGTATAGAAGGTAAGTGTGAAGAGTTCGAAAACTTTGAAAAAATATAAAACATTGACATTAACAAAAAGC
>VZSV01000001.1:2072378-2106915 GCA_013398735.1 Nothocercus julius | reverse complement strand
TTTTTTTTTTTTTTTTTTTGCAAAATAGCTTGACATTGTTGATTCATGTTTGCTCTATTACTATATAATCCCCAAATTAATTTCTGAAGAATTGTTGCCTTCTCAGTTCATCAGTCCTATGCAAGCGCAGCACTGAGAAAGACAAAATTGGTACACCAGATCTCTATTTTTTCCAAGGCTGACTTGAATTTTAATCTCACCGTGACTTCAATAACTTTGCAAGCTCTGCCAGCTTTGACTCCTGCGAGATACTTGTTCATGCCATGAACCAGACTGATGGGTATGAATACCATGAATTATAATTAAATTTCTATTGAAATTAAACAGACTGGTCTACAATGTCTGCATCTGCTCTTTAGAGATATTACTTTTTTTTGAGAAAGACAGATGCTATGTTTGGTCTTCTACTTATCCAGTAGTTTACATATGCTCCGCAAGTGTCAAAGGAGAAACCTTAACAGATTTAAAGATTGTTTCAGCCAGTGCAACTGTCCTGTGGTGATATTCAGCACAGCTAGATGAGGAAAAGTATCTAACACATTATTCTGAGATTTTTTTTTTTAATTAATTAGGCCAGTTACATTCTAGACATTTTTAGTAAAGGCTGATGCAGACATCTGTTAAAAAATGCAAAGGACAACATTTTAGTTTATGGACTAAAGTTTACTATTATGAATAAAAATATTGTTTTAACAGGAAATTGGGAAAAACAAATTGCAGTCATGTTAATTACGTGTTTAGGTCATCCAATATTCTCTTCTGCAGAAAGGTCCACGTTATTTTTTGAGTAAATCATAGGGTCGAATTCTGTCTTGGATGACCAATATATATAATATAAATTGGGTACCAGTGGAACCTACCGACCGGCGGGCCAGCTGGCACCACACACTTCTTATCCACTCGAGTAGCAGGAGGTGCACCCTGATTCCTGGCGAGGCCTTCCTGAATCAGCTCATGAACCCGGCCCTCATTTATCCGGGGGAAGGGGAGGATATGGACGCGCAAGTGGGAGCCCTCCGTAGGCCGTGGCACTTTCTGGAATGCTATGTGAGGGTTTGGATTCTCCTACAGTCCAAAAACACAACATGGCACACAAACATGTTACTTCACATTACCACTTCATTCAGCAAATACATCCTAGAACACAGGGGGAAAAAAAAAAAAAAAAAAAAAAAAAAAAAAAAGTAGAAAACCCAAGCAACTAACTACATTACAGAGGAATTCATTTAACACCTCGTTAAATCACAGACACTCTGAGAACCCTATGAAGTTCTCCATTTTGAAGGCAGCAGATTGTTTGTCAGGCAAGAAAAGGCTCCCATTTTGTTGATGCCTCACGTGTGTTACACCTAAAAGCCAAAGAATCAATAGATCTAACACAGCTCACTACTACCATGTTCTAAATTCATATAATCCTTGACCCATATATTTCCAACCTCATTAAAGATTTTATAAAATTATTATAAAGAAAGCAAATGAAAATCAAGATGCTTTTATTAACTTCATGAATATTTAGGACTTGAGTAGAATACAATAATTCAGTTTCTCATCACCAAGTAACCAGAAATATTCTCATTTTTATGGAGTTCATAAAGAGAAAACTCATTTACAAAAAAAAAAAAAAAAGACAAAAAAGACGTCATCAGTCATTTTCATCATTTTTTTTTTCTATCTTCAGAATGATTCCTATAAATAGCTCTGTTTACACACACACATAAAAATCTATATATAGGTGATGAAAGAGGAATCAATGGCCCAAACTACCAAACCATAAGCAAAGTAAAAAGAAGCTAAGAAATTTGAATTTGATCCTCCAAAAAGGACAGAAAAATCTTTAATTGTTGCAAAGAATACATGAATTTCTAATGTGAAGATAAATTTCTGTCTGCAGTCATATCTCATTTTTATGCTTTTTTTTTTGTTTAGAAGAATATGTAATATGTAGCCCTGAAGAAGGCTTCTATGTTTGATTTTATGTTTTCTTAGAGAATTTTATTCAGAATACCAAAACTCCTATTTTCACATTGCATTAACTTCCTCCAAATGTACTGAATTGTAGGTCAGTAACAATAAAGTGAATTTTCAATGATATTACCTCAACTTTCAATTGTAGCAGGTATAAATAAACTTACATTTTTGAAGAGCTGTTCTGCGAGTTCTCTAACATGCTTTATCATTTTTGGTGGATTACCTTCCTCAGCTTTAATTCTTTCGACTTCATAAGCTACCAACTTGGGGGGGAAAAAAAAAGAAAAAAAAAAGACAGAAATGTTTCTAGAACCAAAAATAATTTAATAATAATAATTTAATAGAACCAAAAATAATTTCTTTCTAGTTTAAACTATGAAATGTCAGACTTAAAAATGAAATTGAGCAAAGGGAACTGGAGAATGTAAAATGTGCTATGTCCTCATGCTCTGGAAAATGAAAGATTTCTACTTTCCTATAAAGCTTCTGCTACATCATTAATCTCACTCTCCACATTTCATAGTCTAGGAAATCCTTCATATCTTTGAACTTTCTAATACTGGAAGTTTAATTTCTCAGCCATATTTAACTAAAGTTAATACCAAACTCTATTCATATTGTACATTCAAGTAATAACACTGCAGCAAAATGCTACTTTTATACTACAAATATACAAAATACTACAAAAAACTATTTTTTTTAGGAGAAACTGTTCATTCTAGTCTGTATTTTTGACTAGGTCTTTAATATTTCTCAATTATTACTTCAATGTTTCTAAGAATGTAATTTAATTTTTCAAAATAATTCTGTATAGCACATTTATCCCATTATGAAGGTCCAAGTATCACTACAGTAATAGAATTATAATGATGTAAACAAATGATTAAGTTTAGATATAGGAGCACGGCAAGTCATTTTATGGAAGTGAGCTAGAAATGCATGACAGTAGAGCACGAGAATTAAAAACGACAGATTTTATGATATAGTAAAGATCCAGAAGAACCTAATTTTGCACAGGCTGAAATGCCACAGTTATATTTTAATTTACTTGGAAATAGAGTTAAGAGTTTTCACCTCATCAAAAAGATCACAGGCTCTGAAGGGAGGACCCCTCTCGGAGACAAAGCCTGCAAAGGCCATTCCATTGAGCACTTTGGTGAGGAAATCATTCTCAATTAAGCCTCGCTGGCCCAAGAAGGCTGCCTGCAGTAGACACAGAAAAGAATGTATGTATTCTATCATTGCCAAAACATCAACCAACCACCTGTGTACTAGCAGCTAAACATTTTTCACCAGCTTATAGTAACACATGCTTCTTGTAATTAAATTACCTCTAATTAAAGTGAGGCAAAGGGAAGTTTCATACATACATTTTAAAAATCTCACAAATAGTAGCAGAAAAACAAGTACTTTCAAGTATTCTAGTTGTATCTATGTATCTCTTTTTCAAAAGTTTTCAATTATTCCTCAGACTTTTGTTTTAATTCTTACCATGTTAACTTTGTTTCACATTTCATCATCACCCTTACATTCAATCACACTAAACTGTAAGGAAATATTGCTGTTATCAAAATTTCAAAATGATGTGCTTTTCACACGTTACTAAAATTTTGTACATCAACAGCAAAAGCAAAAATCTGAGATTTAACTTGAAATCTGCTTTAACTTTAAAACCTGTCAAAGTGCATGCTCATGGGAACAACAGAACACAAACAAATGCTAATGAAACATAAACAGCTGTTTCTCTTTTACCTTGTGGAAATGAATGACTGGTTCTGCATGAATTCTGATCAGCTGCAGACAGGAACGGTATCCTTGGAAAAGTTGTGCAAACAGCCTAAGGAAGATTGCCCGTACTTCTTTATCCTGTAGGCAGTAGTTTAATACGAGTCAAAGACTTTTCTATTTCTAAACTTTGCTTCTCCACACTTTATATACATAAAGCTACCACACAAATGTTTACAAATTCATCAAAGCAACAGTGTAGCAGATGGAGATCTGTGTACATATGCAGGGTTAGCTATGTCGGACTATGGTTTTGATGGCCTCTCTCTGGATGGTAAAGTCATCTTTAGTACACATACACCCATATATTCCTGTTGTACAGTAATCTCAAGACAATGTGAGTGTAACTGCTTGGGCAGACAGGTGATGAATCACAAAAAGAAACTGATACAGGTAAAAACTCATGTTAAGTAAAGTGGAAATTGAACTTGGATTTATTCTCTGCAGTAACTCAGGTCTTGCAGACAGCTGCACCAGTCCTCAAGCAGTGTCACAGCAGTGAGCTTGAGCAGTAGGGAAGAGAGCCAGCATTGCTACCGAGCGCACTGTGTGTGGAACCACGGTCAAAACACTACAGACATCACCTTATTCTTAATAAACTACAGCAGCTGAGGAGACTGCTTTAAGTTTGCTCAGCTACTTGTCTATAACTTTTCCAACTCAGCTGCTCATGTCGTCTTTGCCAATCAACTTCAGCCAACATAAACCAGATTTAGTTTTAAAAGTTTTAAATAGTAGATCTTTAAAATCCTGCTTTACTTTTACTTAAGTAAGGAAGCGCTTATAAAAACATGGACTGGTTAGTGGAAATGACAGTGAACAGTTGGGGGCAGACTTGGGGCAGTAACATCTTCAGCTCCAGATACAACTAGAAAAGTCTGTGATCAAAATCCTGTGTTGCTATTTTACCTTACCTCAAGCATTCAATCAGAATGATTGAATTTAGCAATGCATCTATTGCTAAAGCTTGGGGTCTTAACAGTTCTTTTAAGACTTACGTCTCAAACAATCTTTTTAAATAATCTTTAACTTGAAAATACACAAACAGCAAAGAATGTTAGACTAGCTAATCAAATTAAAGTAAGTTAAAGATTGCAATGATTTTTTTAAAAAGAAATAAACATATATCCAAAATATTCTATAAAAACTGTCCTATTTTAATACTTTGTTAGATGCCTTGTCTGATTATTCTGCTTTGGAATATGACCAGTGTTACTTTAATTTATCAGCTAGAATACTACCTTTTCACATTATTTGATACATTTTAGAATACATCTACACAACAAAAAAGAGATGTGTTCTTGAAGTGAATCAACTTTCAGTATGGACCGCCAACTAAAGCTCAGTTTGTTCACTTTTGTTTAAGCTAAAATCAGCCACTTTGTCAAATTATTAAATTGTCATGGCTTCATAACTATGCTAATCTAAACAGTCTTCTTGTTTGGTGATGAATCTTTGATGAGGTTCATCAAAGCCAGATACAATGTTAGAAAAGCCTTGAATTCCTTTCCAGGTATGTTCATGCACGTGATACATATACACAGATTTGTTCTTTCTCCATACAGAAAGATATAAAAAAAATCACTATCCTCCACTCAGGGTGCAGTGATTAAAAAACAGCACTCCATACTATTGAGAGGCAACTTTTTTTTTTATTCACCTACCTGTTTTGTTGTTGTTGTTTTTAATAGCCATGGCTTCCAGAATGGCTGATATGGCTGTTTCATATATACATATGAGAAAGGACAGATTCTAAAGTCTCAACATATTTTTTCAGGCAACAATTGTAGATTTTTTTTATTTGTTTTAGAGATCTCAGTGTCCTCCACCCCTCTATATGTTCTGCAAATTTAAAACGCTCACACTGAAGAACCTTTTCTAGTTGCTAAGTGAACATCATAATGTAACTTTTGTTGGTCTAGAAGAGAACTTAATTTTGAACATTTCAAAAAAAAAAAAAAAAGACTAGTTTCTCGGCTTGTGTAAAATACTGAAACTCAATAGTCTATGAAACAGAAAAAAGAATAGATTAAACTCAGTAGATCACTTCTCTTAGACAGCAGTATTACAGGAAATAAGATGCTTGCATAATTCTACTGATGCTTACTAAAACTTCTAACCCATTAGAATGCTGTTCAAAAGCAGAATGCAAAGTTCTATGGCACTTCTTTACTCAATCAATAATACCATAAAGAATATGAAAAAGGAAATACAAAGTCAAAATTCTTCCAAAAAAATGTTCGCGTAAAACTTCAGTTTACTACTTCAGGACAGTCAGACACAACACAAAAGTCTTACCAGCATTTTTGAGTGTGATAAAGCCGTTCGTGGAGGAGGGAATGCATAATCTGCTGTTTCCAAATCAGGATGCAAAACCTAGAGAATTTTTTAAAGAATTTTTTTTTTCTCTCATTTTGCTGAGGCAAGGACAAATTATTTTATCTTTCTCAAATTAATATTAGCTGATAGCAAGCACTTCAAATAATAAACTTAGTTAAAGATTGTATGAAAATAAAGATAGGATTAATTGCTCATGAATTTTTTAAGTGTAAGTTAGTTATCATAAACTCTGCTTGCAGTCAATGAAGCTAGTAATAAACTTTGAGATTTTAGAGCTGATTCATAAGGAACAGACAAAAAATATGTCTTTTTAGGAAGAAATTTACTCAGAAGCCTCCAAATCAAGTATTCTTTATTTATGACAAAGATAGCAAAATATTTTTTTTTTCCTTCATAGAAAACTAATGTATTTTTGGAGTGGATTCCCTAACATATGATCCAGCAATCTTGACTGTTTATATTGGGACACTTTACAAATAAACACTAGGACTAAATGATTGTTTGCAAAGCTCCAAAGTAAATGAAGAGTTTAAATGGATTTATGAAATTGTGCATTTAACAAAAAGGAAACCAAAATTAATAGTAATAGTGCTGTCAAAGACTAAAGTTGAATTACTATTTCAATTGCATTATTAGTTAAGGCAACATAACTATCTTCCTCTTCAATAGTGGTAAAACATATTTTAGACATGAACTAAGCTGTCAGTGATACTAACTTCAGTAACACATTTCTCTAAAATCAGTATTGTTAGCAGGAACCCTACTTTTAAATCTCACATTTCCAATGTGTTTGAAAGCAATTTAATACCAAAATTCTTGGCTTGGTTCTGTAGAAAGAGAGTGGGAGTGTAAAAATTGTTTTTTATCAAGACATACTAGAGAAAGCGCCATTTGTGTCTGATGGAGCAGTGGCTCTGGGAGCTGAGAGAGATGAATACATTCAGGAATTTTAATTGTGCCTCCATCCAGGTCCGCTATGATTACATCTAACTGTAAGAGACAAAGAAAGTCATTATATGCAGTATACCCTGTAAACATAACTCTAATAACCCAATGCAGTAAATTCCATGATCTGCACCTGACTTAATATTAACAAATTAAAACAGCATTTATTTTAAGCTATAAAATGTTTCTGGTAAAGGCAATACTCTAAATGCACAGTAATTCACATTAATTCACATTACTGAATTTAATGTGAAAAGCAGCATAAAAGAGAGGAAGAAAAATGAAAGTCACTTTTGAAAATCTGAGATATTTCTAATATTCTAGTCAAACATTAAATGCTTTCAAATGCATCTTCAAACTCATGAATAAATACGAATAAATGTATGTCAAAGCTCGAAATGGATTCGGTCTTTTCCATCCTGCACTAAAAATCAACAAACCATCTCCCTCACCTGCTTTATAGTCTCAGTAAACTTGGGGAATTTACAGAATCAATGATGCTTTTCCCTTTTTTTCCTCCTCCCATTTGGTTTCTACACTAATATTTTATATGTATATGAATTATTCAGATGAACCACTCTGGAACACAGAAAATCTCTACAACTAAATGTCACAAATGGCATCATGACTATGAATATTCTGGTAAGAATACTTACAAGCTCATGAATGTCATTACAAAAGATGGAATGAACACCAATTATGAAAGGTGTTGGTGAACTGAGAACTTCCAATAGCTGTGCAGGAAGAATTGGAATATAGGGATAACTGTAAAAAGAATAAAATAAAAAAATAAAATAAAAGCATCTGCCTAACCCTTTACCTATAATAGTTTTACTTTGCCTCCCTGCCACCTACTAAATTTACTATAAACAGTCATATTTTAAAATGACAAGACATCAAAGTACTAATTTTCAACTTTGTTATAAAGTTCCAAGTTGTTAAAGGAACAACACCTCTCATGTAAAATCCAGAAATTATTATAAGGTCTAAAATTTATTGTAAACAAGTGCATTTTTCAGATTAAGAAAAAGACAATGAAAAGAATATTCAAACCAATTTTCTATTTATATTATAAATCACTATTATATCATCAATAGGTTCTGGCCAGACTGCTACAACACAGCCTTTTGTAAAATACTAAAATGAAATCTTTGTTTGAACCCTGAAGTGACAACTAAACATTAAGCATAATATCCAACATACTGTAGACAGATACTGATGACAATTTTAAAAAAGTTTTCATTAAAAAAAAAAAAGAAAAACTGCAACTAAATTAAATCAATGCATTTGAACACAAACCAATAATTATCATTACAAATTTACTTTCATGTCTATTCTTGCCGTAAGGAATCTATTCCAACTATTTCCATTTTTTTTCTTTCTTATTGTATGGTAAAATGAAGCTTTCCTTTTGATTTTAAGCAAATAAAAATATGCTATTAAATACAAGTATCTTTTAAAATAGATGTTAGAATTACAATTGTTATGGTTAACATAACAAATAGCATGACATTAAGTTTTCCATTTCAAAAGGCTGGATTCAGATCTGGCTTTTTTGAGCAAATCAGTGTGTTGCTTTAAATACATTACCTGGTGGACATTTCTCACTATTTCAAAACTGTCATACAAACTATTACAGACTTCATCTTAGTATCACAGAATCCTTCAGGTTGTAAAAGACCTCAGGAGCAGATCTAGTGCAACTTTTTGCTCTAAGCAGGGTCAAGGCTGAATCGAGATCTGGTTGATCCAGATTCCACAATCTCTCTGTTCTGGTGCCTAGTTATTATCATAAGGAAAAATATTTTCCTTATACCCAGTTAGAAACTATCCTTTTACAGTGTACGACCACTGCCTAATTCTTCTGTCACACACCTCACTAAAGAGCATAGTTCTGTATTCTTGACAACCTCTTAGTTATTGGGAAGCTGCTATTAGCTTCCCCAAAACCTTCTACCTTCTGGGCTTCTACCCACAGATCATCACTATGAAGTCTTGCCATCCAAGCCTACGTTACGAAACCTTAACAATTTCTATTGCATTGGAAGGTATGATTACTGTCCTTTCACAGACTCCATTGTCATGATGCAATCAGATTTTTATCAATTAAGTGCAGAGCATATGATTTGTGAATCTTATCAAAACCTTTACTCACATGAACAAATTTTGCACAGCTCCTTATTTTTATGAACAGTCAAAAAAATTTATACAATGAGTCAAGGAAGTCCAAAGATTCAAAACTCAACTCACCTGTATTTGAGGGGAAACATTAAAGACTCCAGGGCCCGACAAGCATCACTGAGCCTCTGAAAACTTGCAGAGTGAAAGAGAACTTTATTTTCTGTAAGCACTGCACAGAATAAGCTGAGTACATTTTGGATTCCTTAAAAAATGAAAAAGTAAAACAAAACAACTGAACAGTTTGCCAAAACAGCTGTAATTGAAAAAGTACATGATAAATAAACAACCTTCTATTTTTTCTAGTTTTTCTTTTACTAATACAGCTTTTCTGTTTTTAAAGTTGTCAAAATACTATTTGAATGTTTTTCTACTTTTCAGATATACTGCATTATATCTCCCTTTCAATATCACTTTCAAGAATTTCAACACAAACCCGAACAGTTGGGATTTACTTCAAACAGTATTATATGCATCTTATGTGTATCTACAGCTTTAGTCGCTGACCCAGGCTTAACTTCTACAATCTTTATATAATAACTCCATGGACAAATCATACTGTGGACCCTACAAAAATGACGAAGACTTCCTAATAAACACATTTATACTTGTTTCACATTCCAGGAGCCACAAGGATTAAAAAAGGGCAGTAAGAACGGACAGGTCAGTAGAAGGGTATGCTAAAGATGAGCTGACTGACTAAACAAGCTCCACCACATTTAAGAGAAGATGTATGAATCAGTTTTTTTTTTTTTTTTTTCTGAGACAATATAATTTGCCTGTGAGACAGAGCCATGTGCTTTCAGGGAAGACCAAAAATACATTTCCTTTAAAACAAAGTCCCATCCTGAGAAAGAGACATGTTTGAGATATGCTGAAATTTATGAAATTTCCTGAAATATGCTGGAACGCATGAAATTTCCCTGAGGACATAGCCTGCATTATCAGTGTGACAGCATGTAATACCTTGCAAAGCTACTTGTTATTTTTAAACAATCTTCCCAATAATAAGCATGACTACTGAGAGTCACTATGTTTGTATCATAATTCGTTTCTCATATTAGTTATTTCGTGTTTTGACAATTATTTTTCATATACTGCTGCAAGTATTTCCTATAGTTTCTGGTGGTGTAATTAATGCTGTGCTAGTATAAAACAAACTCCTTTATCATAAGGATACTAATAAAGAAATTCCTTAAGCGAAAGAAATAGAACTCAACAGTGAATGATTTGAAAGTAACTTCAAATACTTTTTTATTTTTTGAATAGATGTAGGCATGTATATATTTGAACAAGTCCTGCTGCCTTTCTGAACATCTCCGTAAATTTTTTTTTAACCAAAAGTTGAACAGCCTGTTGATGTAAAACTGTCCTTATTCCTTTCGTTAAAGATTTTTTCTTACTCTGTAACATACTATTTGTTTTAATGTTGTTAGAACTGTATCAAGCTTTCCACCACTCCACATCAAATTTCTTATTAAAGAAGGCTAGAAATGTTAAAATATCATGTTAGATGTTAAAAGATCTAACACCTTCTATAATGAGATGCAACTACTCTCAAAAATCCTATGTATTCTCATACAGATCAGCAGTTATGGCTATAAAAAAAAGTTCTTGCTTGAAAAGACCTGAAGAGAAAGATGTTTCCTACAAAGGGAACTTTTCTGCTGTACTGTAAGATTGCAATCTAGCCTGAGAGATAACATAACATGAGATAACATAAAAATATTTTCTAGATGTTATCAACTATAAAGTTTTATATACATTTTATAAAATATAAAAACATTTTTCTAGTGAAAGCATACAACTGAAATCAAGCTGGGAAAGATATTCCCATTTATTCCAGCTATACAACATTGTCTTGCTGTGGATTACGATGATTTATGATGATTTAAGCCAATTAAATCATTGATTAAATTATTTCACTAAACTATCAAGGTGTTGTTTCAAGCCCTGAATGTTATTTATTGAAAATAAGTACTTGAGAATAACAGCATGAATGCAGTTTCCTCATGCTATGAGGCACAATGTTTGTTTGTAACCTTGAACTGTATGCTGCTCCTCAGACTCCAAAGTACATCCGATGCTGATTTGTCAAGACATAAAGAGACAACATGAAAAACAACAAACAAGTAGATTTTTACTCGTTTACAGTGTACAGGACGACATACATCCTGTTAAATATTATACATGTGCTGGAAAATTTTGAATGGAGGCTTCCTGACCTTCACTGTTTTCAAGTATTTAAAGAATCTGTAATTTGTACTAAATTATCTGACATCCTACACCAACAAATGTATCATTCTGCCTGCTTCCTGTTGTTCTAGATTTTAAGTATTTAAGTATGATTAAAAAAAAAAAACAAAAACACAAAGTGTTCTTGTCAAATCATTAACTATCTTTTATACTGCATGCAAGCAAAACATTATCACTAACCTCTTCAGACTTTTAAAGAGTTTTAAACATGAGACTTGGAAACTCAACTAATTCAATACATTACTATGCCAATATGCCACTCTTGAATTATCAAGCACAAGAAAAAGCTTAATAGACAAAATAATCCATAACTTAGCCAGGCTAATCCAGGAAATGACTCAATAATGAATGAAAAGCCTTTCTGAAAGGACACTGGAGATTGCACAGTACAAGTTCTGTGCCAGGCAGTGTCAAACTCTAAAGGTAACTGGGAAACAAAACAGAGAAAAACAAAAAACTCTTTTCATTTTATTTTTAGATGCAACTGCATGGCACTGCTAACAAATAAATTACATGCTTAAGTAGAAAACAAAAGGCAACAACTGTACTCAACATTCATATTGCTAATCTTTGCCAAATTGCATTTAGTCACCTAATTCAAATTTACATGTTATCTACAATCAGTTACACACACTTATAACAAAGCAATAAAACCCCTGTGGTCATAGAGTTCAGGATGAGTTTATATTTAGAAAAATTCTGCAGTTCTTGTAGAGTAGTAGACTGCAGCCTCCATGATTAAAGCATAACCAAACTTGCTCACGAATGGGGGCAACCTAGCTGTGCAAGCACAGAGTTTTGCGAGAGTTAATTTACCCGGCTTTCTGGCCGGGTAACTCAAACGTTAAGAGTCAGCCAAGCCCCAAAGAGATTAACTTGCTAAGCCTTTGTCAGACCATGGAGGAAGAGTAGCAGTCTCTGAAGCACAGAGCCTTCAACTAAGAGGACTGCAAGCAGTTAAGTATTTCCTGAACCAAGCCTCCTTACTAACTTCTAAGCATTCAGAAGCAAATAATGGGTGCAAAAGGCATCATTCAAATCCAAAAATGGTGTTAGATAAACACGTTCCTTTGAGAACTGACATGAGGGTAATTCATTATCTGAACCATAATGTTTCACGTTATTTATTAAATGCAGGGCAAAACAAAGCCCTTTCTGCAAACAAATCTTCTGGGGAACGGAGCGGTTGAGGAGGGACAGGACAAGAGGCGCATGCAGAGTGATGCTGGCATGGATGCAACACAGGCACAGCCTGCCGACTATCATCCAACAGGATATCCACGAGGTTGCGAAAACTTAAGATAACCAAAGAAGATTCAGCTAAAGGCTACATCATCCTACCGCTGCTGCTCTCCCAAACTCTGAGAATATGAACTGTGTTCTGTCAGCACTGAATTAAGCCATGGTTGTCATCCAAAAGTAAGTATTACACAGGCATGAGGATCAAACATAGTGTGTGATGTACTTGGGAAATACATGGTTCATTAATCCCACTGCATAACTGTTATAAGGAAGAATAAAAGGACTCCTGAGTTCTTGTACGTTCAAGCACAGTTCTCCAACATACTTAATGAACAGAAACACATAAATTTTTGTTTCAGGGGCTGTGGTACAGCTAAACACAGTAATAATATATTTAGATAGCAAGGTCTTCATCCCAGAAAGGCAAAGCCAAGACCATTTCACATGCAGAAGCTATACATACCGAAGCGATGTACACCCAAAATAGGATTGATAAGCTCAAGCTCTACTTGAGCATGCTGAGTGAGTTTTTTGGATACCGTAGAAGTGGAAGACAGAACAGACAAATAATGGTTTCATATACATAGAGTATTCAAATGGCAGGGAGGCAAATGTCAAATTTACATGAATCATTTTGAATTAAACAAACACGACTTAAATTACCAGCTGAAGGATTTGCAAGGATTGCATGTCAGCTTCGTAGAGACGAGTTTGGTAAGTGCTACTAAAAATAAACTTAGTTAATAGATTTGACAAGTTTCCTCTCCTACTTTTTCTATCTTTTTTTTTTCTTTCCCTGAGCACAACAAAACCAGCTTATGCTATAAAAATTTAGTTGGCCAAAACTGTTATTTTTTTCCGATAATAAATCTAAAACGAAAATTTCATGTGAAGGATAAATTATTTGCACCTGCTCACTTGTGTTGAAGTAGATAAAAGTGAGTTACTGCAATTTGCCAACTCTCCAAATGGATTCATATATAAAAATAAACTGAAAGTAAATGAGAACTCCTTCTAGTTGCCAACAGTAACTTTAAACTTCCGAAAAGACATTAAAAATCTTCCCAGACAATCTGATATGTTTACAAAATTCTAGTTTATAAATAAGGAGAATTATTGCAACAATGAAATACTAATTTTTCAAGCCAAAGATTCAAAACCAAGGCAGGAAAGCAAAGTAATAACCACAACTTCTTAGAGACTATAGAAAATTATCCTGCAATATTAGCAAATTAGCAAAGTACATTATCTAATGGGTAACTGGCACACCAAAGTAAGATTACTATATTTAATCCATCACTATCAATCTCAGGAACTAAAAAACTTAATGGGAATACAGTCTGAACAAACTCTTACGTGTTAACGACAGTCTTTCTCAGAATTAAGAAATATATCAGTGTATCTGTGAAGTCTGATCTTGAAACTTCACCTTTATTTATTCATAGGCACAGAATGCAAACCAGGATTTCTGAAAACACAAATATCTATCTGCAAGTATTAAATCTAGCACCCTTCATTTTGAACAACACAAAAAGCATATGAAAATACCTTGAAATTATCTTGATAATGGGTAGTTTTTGGAAATAAGTAGCTGCATTTTCAGCTGCATATAAAAATACTCTCCAATGATTTGAATGGAACTAGAATAACAAATTCCACATGAACACATGGCTTATTAATTATGTAAGAATTTTAAAAGCAAGTATTTCACTCTGAGCTAAGAACAAAGCATACAGGCAAAATATAGAAGCTAGCCTTCAAAACTATGAGTAGCTACAATGTGAAAAAGAATACTGCAACGTGGCACAGACTGACACATATAATGAACTGTAAAATATTCTTAGTAGAAATACAGCCAAGATTAAGTGCTGATGGGGAAATGATAACACATAATTTAATTCATTTAAAGAAAGAAAAAGTAATTTAACATAATAAAGCAGAAAGAGAGCAATAGCATTATGATCCTTTGAAAGAAAAGTATCTAAGAATGAAAAGAGTATTGACATTCTCGGTCTGTATACAGGAAAAATGGTCAAGGATACACAAGAAACTGCAAACATATCTGCTTCCTGCCTCAAGAGTTACAAAGTCCTTCCCAAGGGACATAACTATGGAGCCTCTATAAAACTGGTATCAACAAAAAGCAAAGACAGCACGAACAGAGGTGGATGAGTAGAAGACTCTCTTTGGACACCACTAGCTGATATTCACGAAGCATAAAAACCATCAGATATTCAATTAAGAAAAAGGAAAACTACAAGACACCACAACCATGAAAAAAAAGAAGAGAAAGAAAAAATCTGTGTATTTTCCTAAAGATTATATTCAAATTCTTTACATCATGTTGGAAATTTTGTTAAGTTCTTCTCCTTTATGAAATCCCCTGACATTTTTCTGACCTACCGAAATCCTGGCAGCTCAGCACACACTGCAGCCGAAGAGTTAGCTGTTCAGTAATTAGTCTTAAGCATATCCATCCTGTGTGCTATAAATTGATGCATATGTAGTTTAGGATTCTGACTATATATCGTGGATATTATGTTTCTGTCCTGCACATTCTATCAGAGAAATGTAAACGTGATAGCACATGCAATGCACAAACAATAAAAAATGATGGTGGAAGTGAGACCTGATATAGTTGAAGGCAGGCAGCCACTTTCAAGCCTGCTGCAAAACTGTGTTATGAGGGAAGGGAAGAAGGCAGAAGAGGATCAGTCTTTATGAAGAGGGCATAAGATTGACCAGTGTTTTTTTGAGGGGACAAGGGACATCATGCTGACTAAATGTAAAAAGGTCCATACTGCTATATAGTTTGCAAGATTTTGAGCTCCTAGCATTGCAGAGTTAAGTAACAGGGTTAAGTAAAACAGAAAGAAAAACCATGGCTGCTCACCCTACTATGCTTTTCCCCAAGGGAAACTCTAATAAAGAAATTATAGGGCTTATATGCCACTAATTGCGCAAAGAACCCATTACATATCAGTGCCTTTTTTCTTTCTTTAAGGAGTATTTCCACACCAGAGTATAAAAAGCTTAGTTTCTGTTTCCATTTTAATCAAACAAAACTGTAGTGGATGATGAAATGTTTCCGTAGTTAATTATTTTTCTGAGGGCCAGGGTAAAAAGGTTCATTACTGGCTAACACAGCACATCAAGAATTCAAAAAACAACTGTTAAAATAAACTAAAAGTTTTAAGTTAAAATAATTGACTCCTGTCTAATCATAAAAGTAGATAATATTAAAAACACATTAATATCTACAACATTTGTGGCAATAAAAATATTCATACCACACATACAAAAACATAACTGTTGTTACTGCTATCCATTTGGAATAACTGTAGACTAAGGACTGCTTTTTTAATCAGATAATATTAATTCTGGCTTGCTTTCCATTTTCAGCTAACAACAAGGTATATGGCAGATGACAAAAAATCTAAGCTAATGGTTATGACGAATAAATGAATAAGGAAATAAACAATACTCAAATGAGCAAATAAAAAGAATTATCACTGGCTAGGATTTTGTAGTATGCCAAAATATAATTTTTAGAAGATCATCATTCTGCAAAACAGAGAATACAGGAAAAGCTGGTCACAACCAGCTCATCTAAAAATTGTCACCAAAAGAGACAGTCTTCCCCCATCTGCCCAGCCATTCCCTGATCTTGCACACTGCTGCTTTCTTTCACCTGCAGTAAAGTGCTGGGGACTTCCAGGTGAACTAGTTCAGGGAAGAGGAGCAGACGGAGCTGTTCTTGTGACAAGTTAGGCTGACAACGACAACCTCAGAACAGAAAAGAAACATCATCTTGCTTCTTCCCACTTCTCCCAATACTTTTCTGTTAACTTTGTGAGTGAACAGAATAGCTCCGCCTGGGTCAGGCACACACCATTTCATCACAGGGGATATTGCAGGACCATGCGACTGGAGATGGAGAAACAAATGAGATATGCAGCCTGTCAGATAAATCCGTTGACTGAGAAATGAAGCCTCAGTGACTGCCCACAAAATGCAGTTATTTTGCAGCGCAGAAGAGCTGCTGTACAAAACTCCCTATCACGATATCCCTTTATTTCCCACAGCTTCAAAAAGAATACTTTCTTTTTGTTCTGCTGTTGCAGCAGTAAGTGTCCATTAGCGGTAAATGTTGTGTCAAATCCTTTTGTAATCTATTAGTACTTTGACAGACTACATAAATCTACTTCGAAAGCATGAATGGCAATCTCTCCTGATGGATTTTAGAGCTAATCGCACCTCACTGGCCACTCGGATTTGAAAACTACAGCATAGAGCAGCAACATTCTTTCACACAACATGCACTACCAGGTTCCACAGGCTGGACAGCGTACAATTTACCAAGCTGAAAGACCAAGTAGGAGTCTTCAAATTATTTATGTATTACTAAAACTGTCATCCATAACTTAACTCTATATATGCTATTAAAGACTATGTATACATATTCCCTGCTCATAATATACAGTATCTTGTGAAAAGAAGTGGATTGGGCAAGAACTTTGGTGAAAAAAAACGATGGAGGGCCAAAACCACCCTGTTTCACATCAGTGAAGTCTCCTGACAGACCTGAGACGTGGAAAAGGCACCACTTAAAAAGGCTGAACTTGGTGCATGTTGCAATTGCAGGTATTACTGTACTGAAAACTCTGCATCTGGACACTGTATACAACATTGCACAGATTAAGTATCTTATTGTTTCTCAGCCCATAAATTATTTCTGAACAAAGCAAAATATTAAAATATAAACAATTCTCACTGTGTGTTGAAAACACTGAAATTTTCTTAGCCAACAAGCTGAAGCAAACTAACATGCTGACTGTGCAGTGACCCTTTCATAGTATTTCCTAGCAACACAAAAATGCATATATATTTAATAAGGAATTCTTTTCCCATTTATACTGAAATTTAACCCAGTCTTCTGTTGTCATAAGGTATACGTGAGATGCTGAGCACCTTATCTCCCCTAAACCAGAATTAAAATCATGAAAACTGTAACATTATGGAAAACATCCCTCAAAGGATCAACAAATGCACTGAAAGCAAAAATTACGGGTATTTTAATATATCCTGGATTCAGAAATATGCATGTGGAAGGTTCTGTAAACAGTCAGGGAGCCTAGTCCCTTGCCATCCTGACAACCTCAGTTGATCTCAATCTCAAAGGTGATCTCAAACAGATCAAGCTTCATCTTACATGTAGTGCAACCATTTGTCATTACAATTTATAACAGACCTCTTCTCCTCTTACAGTTAAGAAAAAATAGTTGATTCATGGCCATTTTACATTCATTTCTTATTCATGCTGAAGATTTGTTCTTCATTCTGTAGCTTAAAAATGTCTTAGTAGGTCTTCCCATTTCTTTTTTTTATTTTTCCCCACACCAAACATTTCAGCCTTCTCCTTATATAACATGCAATTCAACCAAAACAGCCTTGCAAAGCACCTACCTTGAATAGCACTACTAATACCGCTCTTTTTCTGTATATAAATTGGACTGCTAATTTGCATTCAAAAGTTCTTTGTCACAGAAATGGTAAACTGGTAGACTTTCTCTGAGAAAGAAAAATCCCTGTTTCTTTTCCTTCTGTGGTGACTGATACACGCCTCACTCCTATACCAGCTGCAGACCTCTGTATTCCCACAGAAGTGTTAATGCACATTGCATGTACCTCTCCTGAAACACCTTTTGAACTTTGCAGCTGCCTATCGGTGCTCTAATCAAGGCTGGTGCTGACTCCAGAGTGCTTCACTGTATTCAGCTCCAAAGCAAAATATCACAGATGATCTGCACCCTATCACTTCTCTGTATGTCAACAGTGGCTAAACTGTGGGGTGTTTATCTTTGTGATACACAAACAGCTGTGCTGTCATCACGATTTTTGAGGTCGTGCACTGGAAACCAAGAACATATTGGAAAGGTTGTTAACAGATGAAGCCAGCTTTACTTCAGAATGTTGAAGGCCTGACTAGAGCTTCTGTTTTAAGATCAAGAAGGATCTTTTCTTCCAGTCAGACTATACCAGGCAGGTTGAGGGTCTTGAGCGGGTCTATTCTCTATTCTCTTATAGGATTTGCAAAGCTTGATTGCAAGTATCAAAGGAATCAAAACTTATTTTTGAAAAGTAGTATCAAAATTTCACCTTTTCCCAACATGGAGGTAACATTAGAAGAAGAATGAGCTGCCAAGGAAGAACAAGTGGCAGCTCTGTAAGTAAAGGCAAGGCAAGAAGGCAGCTGTGCCACATCAGTGTTAACCTTCAGGAGCAGCGCCTAGCCTTGCACGGGGCTGGAAGGACTGTTGTTGTACTCAGGACCCTGACATGAGCTTTCAAAGAAAATGTTTATAAGAACCAAGGACAGAGCCTGCTGAACTACCAGACCAAGCAGGCATTTCAAGTTTACAAGAGTAAAATGTATGCTGCAGCCACAAAATTATTATGATGTTTAATAAGCTTTATCTCACCGATCAAAATAGTAAAATCAAAGCCTGTTAAATTTAAAATTCCTTTGTATGTACAAATATGTATTTCCGAAATGAGATGGAGCAACTTTAGTATTGTCATGAATTTTTTTAAACTTTCTTCCAATATTCTTTTAATATGACAAGTTAGCAAACACAGCCTTTTTGTAACTTCCTTACACTTCGATAGTCCACCAATGTAATCTTTTGTTAAGAACTGACTTATCACTCTCTAACAATATGGCTTATTTCTTCAGGCTTGTAATGGTTTGACTTGGCTTGTGGAATGCCTCTTTAAAGCAATAAAAATGTTCACCCTTATAGTCCCACTACAGAAATAAATGTTAGAAAATGATTTGTTTCATCATCATAGCTTGTTTCAAGATATAGTTTTGAATTTTGAAATTGAATAGCTAGCCATAATATGTTATCAGTGCAATTAATATTGCAGTGCAGCATTTTAAATCACTTCTATTGAAGCACTTTCCTGCTTATCCATCCTGCCACCTCCATGAACCCCTGCTCCACATCCAGTGGCCCATCTAGACATGTACTGTCTGGTTTTAATATTTTGTGCAAATATGACAAATCTTTAGAAATTAAATCGACCACTTCGGACATGTGAAATTACTGGTATCTAATGAAACTTAAGGCTTTATTTTTTTAAATAATGTTCTAGATGTTCCACAAAACACCTAACAGTACACATACACAATCCAGATTCAAACCATTTTAAGATATGGAAAAAGCCTGAAGGATAGTGAAGAGAAGTATGATGAATAAATTATACCATAGGCTAGACAACAGAAAGCCAAGCCTGAGAAACCACCCGATTCAACCTCGCATTGCCATTCATCTTCATCCTGCCCTATCTATTTAGTCTCTACATTCTACACACCTGAATTCACCTTGCCTTATGTGTTGATTCAGAAGATTCAAAGTAGAATTCACTGCAAAGTTTTGTTTTGCCACTTTAAATTACTTTCTTCGTAACACTGAAAAGCCAGTCTGACTTCTGCTGAAAATACCTGAGCTGGGAATGAAAGATATGACAAGGAAAAGCAGCACAGGCAAGTTAAATGAAACAAAGAAAATGAGTAGATAGGAAAAGAGTACAGGTAAGAAATTAAACAAGAAGGAAAACTTCTGTCATTGATTAAGTGTTTAGAAAGTAGAAGGAAATACTAATTCTTAACGAAAATAGATTTTCATAGTTGTTTGATCCTCTCTTTATTACCAAAGTCGCAGCACAGCTTAACTGTGTGATTGATGCCATCCCTCCTTGAAACATGCAAAAATTGAAAGTGCTGATTAAAGTAGAACTTCTTGTATATGCTTCAGGTCCCTAATAAAAACTCATGGTTTAGTTTCTCTGGGGAAAGCTGTGTACCAGGGAAATGGAGGTATATGCCTCAGGCATGCAGGACTGAAAATGTCCGTGCTGCATAAGCAATGGGAGGAATGAAATGAGTTTGCGGAAGAAACACAGAATCCACTGTTACTAACAAAGTGGGAGAGGTAAAAAGAGATATACAACAAAAATGTCCTTCAAGGCTGAAAAGGGCTAACATGTTCTGAAGATTTTATGAATATCCATCATTTGAATGATGGACAGAGAGAAACAGATGAGAAATAGAAGAAGTAGAACGAGAAGAGTCCAGAAGTCCTTTAGCTAGCATGGATCATAATTTATAGTAACTTAATGATGAATGATTACTGCTTTCCCAGCTAAAGCTTGCCATTGACATCATTTTTAGATGTAGTGACCCAGTTACATGTCTGGCCTCTGTCACTTTATTCCCACATATTAATTCTTTTTAAACAAAAAGAATGTCTATGATTTAAAATAATGAAATGCTGATGTTTCCTATTACTAAGCTTAAAACCTTTGGGAATGTTTTTCCCAATTGCCGTTTTATGCCTAGCTAAAAATAAGGTTTATTTACAGATACGTTGTGAACTTGGTAATAAAGGGAGGATCATCCTCTGACATAGTGTTATCCTGCCAAGCGCAAAAAGCATGATGAGACTATCCAATTGAGTAAGAAATATTGCACAATATTTCTCAAAATAAATGTTGAAATTAGTTTTGTATCTATTCATAGTGGCAAAGGGCTATTTTTAAAAAGGTGATTTATTTATTTCCCAAATATTTTCTAACTACTCTTTGCTTTTTTTCTATTATTTATTTCAATATTATTAACTGACATGTACCAGAAGACAAAAAAAAATGAACATACTACTTGACAAACAGACTAGTCCATATATTTGTGTTCTCAACACAGACATTTGATGGGATCGTCTCTGTAATTCAACTACCTACTAAAAATTTAATGAGACATGCGATGTGTATTGTGGTGCCTAAGTAAAAGGCAGTTACTCTATTAATTACAATGTTGTTATTGCAATGAGCAAGTTAGCATTTGATGAGGACTGCATTAGATGTTCTTGGGAAAATGAAAAGCAGAAAAAAAGAAAACAGAAAAAAAACACAGGAATAATGGAGAGTAACAAAATAGTATGGATTCTACATATTTACCAATGGCAGTAGAAAACTACAGTAGAAACTGCAGTAGAAACTACTTTCAGTTACTCTAGTTTTATTATTACTCTCCCTGGTTTTGTTCTGAATTTGCAGAGCATCCAAGAGGGAAAAATAAAATCAGGATCTTTTCACAGGACATTGCTGTAACTAAGCAGAGGCCAGGCTCACCCCTGCTCACAGCACATTTGCAGTTACTAGATAACTCTGGAGATATGTTACCACAGCAGGATGTAGAAAAAGTTTGTATGAATGTTTGATTAGGAGACAAAAGCACTATTAGTCATTCTTTCATTCAAGAGAAATTAGTTTTAGCATGTAGCTTTCTTGGCACATGACTTGAGCTGAATGAGAACAGAAAATACTTCGTTTTTTAAATTAAAAAAATGGTGGTTTTTTTTGTTTTTTTTTTTCTTTTCCAAAGGAGACCTAAACATACCCAGTTGCTGAAAGAGAAGAGCCACACTGGTGCCTGTAACAGGAAGACTATCATGTAGAGGAGTCTGTATCAGTTGTCGGTCTCCAGCCCCCAAAGAAAACAATTTCTGTAGAAAAAAATAAAATAAATGAGTATAAGTTTAATCTGTACAGACTCAAGATACTGTTGTCATACAGATAAGTGATTCATCTTCCGTAAACATTTCTTTTACATAGAGAAGATTAAAAAATGGTAAGGATTACTGATTTTTGGCTATCTGAAATTTGAGGACAATGACAATGTCCTTTTGAATGTCTAGCTTAATATACCCTTCACTGCATTTCCACTCAATTTCTTTAAAAATTATGATTTGAAAGCATTGAGTACTACATTCTTTGTTGTTCATTAACAAACTCTTACAGGCAGGAAATGGGATTGAGAGGAATGTATTTGTGCATGGCATATCCCAAAAAGCTGTAACTGGAAAACAACCTTGATATCAACTTAGAGTAAATTCATGTGACATTTAAGCAGTAGGTGATTTCAAGCAGTTGGCTCCAAGCAGTAGTTTTCAAGGGGTGAGGAGCGTCTCTGAACAAATATCAAGTGTAGTGCAGCTACACTCTGGAGAGCAGCAAAGGCTGTTGAAAGCATGAAGGTGGCAAGTTCCCACAGCTGCACAGATCACGTCTGAATCCAAAACATGTATGGAACACAACCAAACAAGTCCCTGAGCTATGGCAGAACCTACTCAGACATGCACAAAATTATCTGCCCCAGCAGTGCAGTAGCAGATGTGGATGTAAGCTAAAACTACTTTCACAGTTGGGTATTTCAGCAGTGGAGACATAATCAATCTGAGAAGTACCACAAAGACATCGAGAGACAAGTATGTGTTTCCATTCTAAGATATGCAATTCAGTTTCACCCCAGGAAGTACGAAGCTGAAGACAAAACAAAAAAACAGCAAAACTTTTTTTCCAGTTAAAATGGAAGTCTGACACCAACAAATTCAAGATCCTTCTGAGGGAATACTTCACCTGGAAAACAAATGGGACTAGCCAGTGGCATACACATTTTCCTTATTCCTCTAGAAGAAGAAATGGCAACTGAGGAAAGATATTCACAGAGAATAAAAAAGGGGATGGAATAACAGCCAGAGTTCAAGTGGAGGATGACGAGAACCTGTAACGTGAGGTGAAAATACCATTCTGGCAGAGCATTTCTAACAGGGAGATATGATCTAGCTATTCTCTTCAAAACTTAAAGGCTTGGGATGCAAAAGCACAAAGGCATGTTTGCCTAGAGGGCCATTAGGTAGATCTTGACTAAGCTAAGAGAACTTCTGGCCACTTTTAACTGTAGGACAAATTCCAAAGCAGTCAGTAGCATGGACAATAGCAAAGAACTAGGGATTTGAAGAATTTTAAGAAGGTTGATTGCATATATGTTGGGTGGGAAGTATAAAATAGATTTCNTTTTTTTTTTTTTTTTTTTTTTTTTTTAAACAAGTTAGGATTTGTCCTTCCATAGACTTAGTTTCCACGTATGTTACAAAAACTACAATTTACCCACAGTGTCAAGTGAAAGTCAAGCCAGTAAGACCCACCTGGCTTGTTATGAACCTATCAGTGCTTAGGAACAAACTGAAGTAATCACGCAAACCAACCTGACTTGTCATTCATAAAAAACATAGGCTAAAAAAAAGCAGAAATAAGCATATTTACAGGCAAGCCTTTTTTCTACTTTTGAATGTATGGGTTACCTGATCAACTCTGAGAAATGTGAATAAATACGAGTGCATCCAAGTTATTATTTCAGCATTTCTAATTTCATAGAAGTAGGAATGGAAAAGTTAATGAAACAAATGAAGAAAAAAAATGAATCCTGAACTATATAAAGGAAATACATTGCCAAAGAAACTAAAATCAACACAAAAAGACAAAAAGAAAAAAAAAAGCAAAAAAAAAAATCTGGAGCAAGCAGAAATATTCCTGAGCATATACTATTTTTAAAAAGCAAACTTATACAAATGGTTTGGTTTGTTACTGTGTCTTGTAAAAAGCCAATTCAGTGACAAAATTAACCCTTTGACCTTATCCTGGAATGGAATTTTTGCTGTCTTTAGAAGACGGGCCACAGGGAAAGCACTCAGTCGAACTATGATCTTTTTTTCAACAAAAATATTTGAAGAATTTTTTTTTTTTGTTTTCTTCACAAATTAAATTAACTGGAAAAATACTCTTTTTTCCATCTACCTGAGACCCTCCAGAAGCAGGGACAAAGCATGAACAGAGATTTGCAATGAGTGCCTCCAGTGACACGTTCAGGCTGTCCACATACACAGTATAGATCAGGCCAAGGCAAGCCTAAAAAGGTAGATAAAATATGTTAAATTGCTATACAAGGAAAACAGATATCAAATTACTTGAAGTTATATGTATATGAGTTTTATTAATATAGTAAAGCAGGTTCCCATTGAAGACATTTACTACAGAAGCAATCATTCATTTATAAAAGATTAACTTGGCTACTTACACCTGCATGTATTGTTTATTATTTCAATATAAATACATTTAAAATAAACTATTAACATTTTATCATTTCAATTTCCTTTTTTTCTTTTTTCAGAGTTTCACTTTTGATTGAGACATCATGGCTCTAGCTTTATCATTTTGGCAAATGATTTAATTCAAGATAATTTATGTTCCAAAGAGAAGAATCAATTTTGCAACATCCTTTATTTTACAGTTTAATAACTAGCATTTTATTTTAACTGCTGTAATTTTTATAATTCAGCAAATATTTTAGGAATTATTTTATAAATAATTCCAACAGTAATTTTTCATATAACACATATTTAAGCTGTGAAACTCCTTGCCACAGAATGTTGTAAAATCTCAGTTCAGAAACCTGACAAATTGTACAAAAGAATAAACAAAAAACAGCCAACACCCCCGCACACAAATAACACCTTTAATCACTAGGAAGTGATTAAACCATATTCAGCTAGAATTAGGAAAGTGCCCTTTGGAATTATTTCTACAGCCTGGCCTGTTCTTAAACACTTCCCTCTGCATTCACTATAGGTTATTATTTGAGACAAAATGCTAGACTTTTTGGATTTTCATGTACCATTCAGTAGAGACATTATTTAAAGTCTAATCCTGTATAGCAAATTACATTTGTTTCTGCTAATATTACGTATTATCCTAAGATAATTTTAACCGTTTACTTTATCTCAGATCAGCCATATTTAGTAAGCAAAAATAATCCAAGATCCTGAATTACTGTCATGCACCTTAATGTGCACTGGAAGAGGTTCTGACGAGTTCACCTTAGATATGGGAGAAAACTACAATTTTTTTTTATGTATTTACCATTATAAGCGAATACTTACAAGCAAATACTGTTATAAGCTCATTTTAACATAAGCAAAACTGACTTCTTCCTAATGATTCCCTTCATTATTAGCTGGTTGAGCCAAAGTGGGGGGGGGGGAATACTACTCCACAAAGCTGATTTGTCTACTGACATAGATTACTTGTGACAATTCTAAGTTCTTTACCCTGAAAATTTCTGGATAATCTAGTCTGGACACCAACACCAGACTTTTAGGAGCGAATACTTCAGCAGGTGGAATTAAGCCAGATTCTTCTTCACCTTCAATTTCTTTTGTTCCCTTGAAAACAGACACATTTCAATTAATAAACATAAAGAAATCTCAATGTAACAATGTTAGCATTCTTTAAAAAAAAAAAAAAAAAAAAGGCATTTCTCAGAACTTTAAAATGACTTTGAATCAGAAAAAAAAAAAAAAAAGCATGCATTATTTGAAACTAGTAATTAAGTCAGCTAAAAAGAACACATTCTACCGCTTGGACTCCCTAAAAGCTTCTAAATATAATTCATCCTGTTAAAACTCATCTATAAAGTCAAGCAGAAATGTATCTAAAATCAAGTTATCCAAGAGAGAAGGTTATCATGACAGTAATTCACATTAAATGCTCCTACTGTAATGCTTCAGAGGGAAAGTGGATTATAGGAAGGGATCCTTTCACAGCATGGTGTTACAGTCAATCAGAGTGCAAATAAGAAATAACAACACATTTTGCAAAAGAACTTTTGGATGTCCTATTCAATTTCAAATATTTAAATTTCTGGAAGAATTAATGCACTAATGTTGCATTAAAAAGTTATAGTTATCTCCAGCCTGACTCAGTGAGTTTAAAAACTTTTTCTTCGCAAAAACTCTAGTTATGATTTCTCAAAGAAAGAAAGAAAAAATCCCTCAAACTTATGAAACACCATGTTTCAGGATTGTAAATAACAGCATAGCACAGATAACCTTGGAAAACCAGCTATTTCACAATATTGTGCAACTTGCTTTTACCTCCTTGCCACCACTTACAAGTGCTATTATTTAATCACAAATATTTTAATATTATTCCTGGACAAAAGTGAAGTTGTCACCGATTACTTTCATTTCTAAAATTCCACACATTCTTTGACAAATTCTGAGTAAGGTTTTGCATGACAGAAAGTATGTTCTTTCCAGTTTTTGCATGTAAATCCTACCACTCCTTCATTTAAGGAAAACTGACTGTATTATCCTAATTTTGAACAGAAGAAAACCAACTTCCTTGCCATCTGACAACACAAAATATCTACCTTCTATTTCTGCCATGCTCCTTGTCATCACTTAAGTTAAATAAATAAATAAATACAATCCAGAAACACTTCTCTACCAAAAGGAAAGAATGCAGAACTAGTCCTGTATAACTACACTGAATCAAAGTACACAATTGCTGCTAGTGCTCTTCTGTGTTGATTATTTCTAAAGAGAAGAAATACAGGCTCTGATGTGCAGCAATGAAATGAGTTTATTTTGTATACATGATTTCAGACAGTTAAGATAGCAAACTAAGAACTAGCCACACTTTAGATAATCTTTATAGTATTTATTCATACTTAATATTCCAAAATAGAATCTCTTAAACAAGACGTTAATCTGCTAAATGAGGCTATGTCGTAAGTCACTGATAAAACTCACTGCACAAAGATAGCAAAGTGAGGTAAAGAATTTTTTCTTTCCCGTTAAGCTAAATTATATCCATCTTTTCATTATTTGGCCTTTTTTTTAAAATCAGGCAAAGATACTTTACTCTCAGTATGACAAGCCAGCATGAAAAGTCAGACACGTCAGACAGAAAGTTTCCATAAATAGAAAACAAAAGCTAAGTACAAAAGGGAATATGCACACCTACTGATTATTGGGGATATAACACCCCACTGATTTCTTCACGGTGCAATATGGACTGAATAATGTGCAGCTATAAAAGGACAGAAGTAAGCCCACAGTAACCCTCTCCCAGCAGCTGTAGCAGCTGAGTTACTGAGAAACATTTCCGCAGCCTCACAGTTTCCCTCTTCAACGTATTAACTCACAACAGGTTTGAAAATATGCCCAAGTTGAATATACACTTGCTACATTAGCATTCATGAAGTCTAACACAGTTTGGTTCAGACATCCATATCTGTGAGGTTCTTATAGGAACAAAGAGACGAGATGACAGCCCACCCATTCTGCTCCCTACCGTGTAACTCTCTTTCTAGTAAGAAACTAAACAGGTTCCTTCAAATTCACCTGCTTAAGCCAACCTGTACGTCTCTCTGCTGAAACAAAATACATAGCAGTCCTGTCAAGCCTGTCACAGCTGAAAGATAGTATCTAAAAACACCAGGCAGCTGTCAGGCAGCAATTACTATCTAGGAACTCTTAAATAGTGTTTGCATCTAGACCAATAAGACTTTTTACTACATAAAAGCTCTCCTCAATTCTAACACCATCTAAATGAGACTCTGGGGTTCCTATAATGCTGTCCTTGTGACTCTGCTGCACAGAGAAGGTCAGTGGCACACACTCAGTCCAGCCTATCTCTTACCTAATCTAGATTTCAACAAATAGAAGTATAACCATCACTTCAGTGAGCCACACTCATTAGGCTGAGCTACAGGTAACGTCCCATTTCTGAGAGTGGACAACAGCAATTGCTTTCAATACAGGGCAAGTTTAGTGTGGTAGTTTCTCTAGTCCACTTTCCCGGTCCCTAGCAATCTGCAGCTCAGGAGCCTGTTATAAATAAATGAATTGATGAAATAACAATTTAGCCAAAATTGCATTAAGGAACCAAAGTCATTTTTTAAAGAACAAAATTACCTACCCATACAGACCAAATATTGTTCCTACTACTGGATACAGGCAATGCTGAGGGACTTGCACAGCTTAAATGTACATCACCAGTTGCTCAGTTGACATGCAGCTGGATTTCAGCACATAAAAGGCACAACTATCCCTCCTGGAAAGTCCTGGAAGTCTCCTTTGCTAGAATTATTAATGCTATTAAAGTCAGTGCATTTCATTCTGATAAGCATTAGCCAGAGAAAAAAAGTCAGGCTTATCTTCACATAAGAGTGAAAAAAGAATCAGTAAGACACTGGACACCAATAGATGGTGAGAAAATATGAAGTCTTTGTAGGTTTTTCAGATTTGAAGGTGGAAGTTCAGAAGCACAATTTGAAATAAAAATCTGGGAGTTGCACATATATCAAAGGCGATTAAACATGAATGGGAAGTGAAATTTTAATTGCATTTTTATTAGTTCATCCAGTGCAAGCGAGAGAAAGAGAGAAAGAAAACATATCTTACACTAGAAAACTTTCATTCTAGCACTTCCAAGTCAGTTATCAGGAACAGTTCGCCCTATGCAAAATTTTGCACTGAAATTGTGCCAAGTTCAGCAAGCCCCTTGTTTATCTACTAACTGCCCAGGCAAAGCAGATTTATAGTGCACAAGTGATTTCTTAAAATAAGAAAAATTATTTGAAGTTTGCTTTAGAAATCTCATGCAAATAGCTC
Organism: Nothocercus julius; assembly: GCA_013398735.1. Lineage (NCBI taxonomy): Eukaryota > Metazoa > Chordata > Aves > Tinamiformes > Tinamidae > Nothocercus > Nothocercus julius. The sequence goes on along the minus strand of VZSV01000001.1, from coordinate 2,077,843 downwards.
ATTTGGGATAGATCCCTTTCTCTCCACATGATTTAGTCTCTGCTTGATCTTATCTGCAGCCAAATATACACTTAGCCAGTTTATTAGGAACGAAAGGCCAGAAACATTCAGCATCAATTAATTTATTTACTTTTCAGAATAAAAAAATAACAACAAAAATGTATTCAATACATTCAGACACATGTACAAAAGTTAAAGTAAACTGAGAAGAATGCCTCGAGAACACAAATCTGCCTACAGTCTCGCTGGACTAAAAACGAAGTCAAATAGATGTACTCAGAGGTACTTAAAGACACTGACTTTTCCTTTTGTTAATTCCAAATTATTAGACTACTTCTAATATTCTAGTCCAGTTCCAGATTTCAAAAGACTGTTAGATTATAACTAAAATTTTCAAAAGCTTGGTTATGTTTTGATACGAGGCAGAGATCCTTACATAGTTTTAATAATCGTTAATGAGACAATTAAGTGAAACCAGCATTTTAAACACAGAAATAATCCATGAGGAGTTACATGGAAAGAGACATCACAAACATTGATGGCAAGAAGTGAGTTTTAGTTCAGTATTTGATGGAATGGGAATATGGGAATATTGTTCAACTTCATCAGTATAGGCATGGAGTATAAGTCAGACTAATTGTAATATCAATCATTTTGATACACTCTTACAACTTCAGAAGAGCTGATCAAACAAATGACCACCATCTACACAGATGTAAAATTCTGCAGAGTCAGTTGAAAACAACAGTACTGTGGCAATGCAAAGCATGCTTAAAAAGGTTAGGCCATCAGCTGATTACTAGAGTCTATGCTTTCATCATGTCTGGGAAATTAGTTATGACAGGCAACTGACACAGATGAAAGGGAGATACAGGGCTTTCAGAGAAGTATCAGGGGAAACACTCTTTACTTTCCTGCAGACTATTGCATATAGTTTTTACAATTACCATATTAATCTCATATCCTAGGGAGCCATGGGTACTCCCTAGAAACACCGCGCATGTTCAGCCACCTTACTTTTTAGGTGGCAATTGCTTACAAACTATCCTGCACTAGATGAAACAGAAGGTAACTGAAATGGTAAAAGTAGAATTCTGAGGTTGAGTGTGTTGTGTTTAAAAGGCTGTTATATGCAGGAGGCTCGAAAAGACCTTTAGCTTTCTAATAGCATTCACAAGATGAGAAACTGGTTTGTTTTCACTCTGAAATTTAATTGACCACAGTAACTTCCAAATGGTTGATCTCAGTTTCTGTGAAAATGATGGTACAAGCCAAATACTAAATACAGCTGAACTGAGAAGGGTTTACCTGGTGAACACTACTGGGAAAAAAATAACCCATCCTTTCAGGAAACTAAATTTTGACCTTTGTCTTAGTGACTTATATTATTAGGTATTTAAGTCTGAAAACTAACATCCAGATTTCATTTTATGTCCTGGACATTATGTTTCATCGAGTGTTTCTTTAATGAGGCCTGCATCTGAATGGTTAAATGAGTATTACTTACATAGCTCAGTGCTTCATAAGCTTAAGTTTCATTACAGATTGTACGTGTGTTGAATTCTTGTGTAATGACCATGTAACAGGGCACGTTCAATTATTCTCTTTGGGTTTTAGAAAGAAACAGGAAGTTTGGCTATAAACAATGCAGTCATAGAATAAATTTCACCACAGCAAGTTCATCTGAAAAATATGCATTCTTTACAACACAGCCAGGAATGGCATTATGAGAACCAACATCCTGCTTCTCTCCTTTTATTTTTTTGGTTGTTTTTTAATATTGTTTTTTTGTTTTGCTTTGTATTTATCCTTATGCAATAGAAGAAAAAAAACTTTTAGTTAATACTGGTTATTTTGTGATGAACATTTCTTGAAAGATGTGGATAGTGAATCAGAAGCAGCTGCTAGAAACCACAGCATAAATAACAAGTTTGCTAAAATTAGGATATGCTATAAAATACATAGAGGAAAGCCTTTGTACTTTTTTTACCATCTGTGAAAGAATAACCATAAAATGTTTCCCTCCAGCTTTAAAATAAAGATGACAGACATTAAACCATGAAGAAAATATTTCATAAAAATATTCCAGGTCATCTACAGTACAATTAATGATCAGAATGTATCTAATTTTTGTTAGATTTCTGCTTTTAACTCCTTTCTATAATGAAAAAAATAAGACAAAAAAAATGTCTACTTAAACTCTAGAGTTAACAAAACAGGAATAGTAACTTAATCTATGGTCTTCAATTAAGCCTAAAAAGCACAGTATTACTGTTGCTACTCAGCATTTTTAATTATTCTGCAAGACAGTACTACTTCAACTCTAGTAATTACATCAACAGGCATCAATAAAGGCATTTTCTTAAGACAATAAACACTGCTAGTGTTCTTCACTGAAGGAACAAAAGAATGTTACTTAACTATATCTGTAACCTTAACTAATTTTTAATATACTTACTGCCAAGCTTTCATTTATTTGTGATTTTTTCATGCGGGAAAGAAAATATTTCAAAACATAACAATGACATACCACAATTGCAGATTAAATTAGCTTTTCCCCAGGCTTTAGCTACTAAAGATTCCAAGCATTATGTCATAACATAGATTATATGAAGTAATTTGCACCAAATGGGAAACAAAATGTCTATTTTTGAATGACAGATTGCCCCCAAATAATGAAATACATGTTTAAAGACATTGCCAAGTAGCTGACACCCAGAATCTGACCTACATAAAGAAGAAAAACCTGAAAGATTATTCCATCAGGATTAAAACTGTGTCATTAACACCCATACAAGTCTTGCCAATAAATGCACTTACAGGAATATGCACATACACTACAGCAAGCCTGTAAACATTAGCTCTATGCTATTCTGCCAGAGATGGCCAGCAGAGGGTGCAGAAGTTAATAAACCTTTTTCCTAGAACAAAGATGAGAATCATTCATGCTGTGTCAAACACGGAAGTAAATCAAAGGAACACCATCTTGGCTGTAGGGTTTAAGAAAGTATGTGCTAGAGAAAAATAAATTGAAGTAATTTCTATGAAATGCTGTGTTTTCTTTAAAGATACTCTAAATAAAAGCAGATAAAAAACAAAAGCACAAATACAACAAGTTGAACTTCAAACAAAAACATCTTCATTTGTATTTCACTATACAGTACACTCTTAATAGAAACAGTAGAATATTTCCTAAGGTTTTCCTCTACTACTCTAGATTGTTTTAAAGATATCTGGTTTGAATTTTTGTTATTCATTATAAAGGATTTACCTGCAGATTGATCTCTGCTTCATAGAAAGTTAAGCACGAACAGTAGTGCCTCTCTGAGTCTATATCAGTCAAAACGACGACAAAGAATGTCGGCTGTTTTCTCTCCTTTGAAAGTTGCCATCCTCCAGGCTGGCAAAACTAATGGAACAAAACAAAAACAAAAGAGAGAGACATTTAATTAAGCAGTATTATCAATTATCAATTGTTTTAGGAAGTGTGAGACAATACTGTTTTAAGCAATATAAAAGAATGTTACTTGGAAAATGGCTCTCAGAAAATTCCATTTAAACAGAAGGTTTGAATGTTGCAAGCTTGCAACATTTGGAGAAAATGCAAAAAAAATTGTAGGTCTTGACACTAATCATAGCGATACAAACCTACCTCTACAGAAGTCACTGGAGAGATAAAGTGATTCAAGCTAAGGATGGCATTCAAATTTAAAATCATACTTGCAAATATATAACAGTTAGGCAAAAACATGCATACATATGCATGGCTATGCAGGCTTCATTTGGATTATAGTTTAGAATTTGAACCCAAATTACTTTGTCTTTTAATTAAAAATGACATTTTTAAATTCTTCCTGTATGTCTAAAGCCCTAAAACTAGGGAAAAAATTCAAAGCTCCGTTACAAACCCGGAGGCACAACTAAAACCTGCTTTGCAAGCAGAAAACCAGTGACGTACACTATGACTTATAGACATTTTTGCACAATGATTTTATACGATAATTGGCAAGATAATCATAAAATGCAAATAAAGCTACTTTTAGATTTGATTGATTTTAACTTCCACTGTCACAACTACTGTCCAACCTCTTCCTGCAAATACCTGCTGTATAGAAGCCCCTTTCTCCTCCTCCCTGCAACACATCTTCCTGTTTCTCAAACAAAACTGTAGAAGTTCAGCATATGGGATTCGTCTTTCTGCTCCATGCATCTTCTATGAAAACCAAAGGATTAAGGGAATTTGCCTATCTGTGGTCATTATAAAGAGATCCACAAATTTAAGAATGACAACACTGGATAAGAGGTTCAGTACCCTGTTTGCAAAGATGACCGATAGCAGATGCTTAAGAACATATACAAGACTGGGTAAGAACACAGTTACTTTCATCCCTCTGCTCTGAAAGCTTCCAAGTCACCACCTGAGCCAGTGGTGACACATTTGTCCGTAGCAGTCACAGTTCACTGTTAAAGAGAGCCACTACTTTTCTCCGCTAATTTAATTGAACCACTTGCAGCTACTGTCAACATTACTCAGTACTTTCTCCTACAGAATTGCATTTCTGGAGCAATAGTTTTCACCCATTTATTGATTGCTTCTATGACTTAAAATTGTAAAGAGTTAACTTTCATAGAGAATCATATTACAACAGGATTAGTTTTGCCATCCCTCTGGAAAGTGTGTTCCAATGTTATGACTTCAAAAGCATTAGGGGAAAGGAAAATCACTTGCCCTTTTAAGACTCTAGGAAGCTCCAGCTCCCCACGGAGGCAGCATCACACACCCACTATGCCCTGAGCACACTTCACTGCCAAGCTCCTGCCGCAACGGGCAGACTCAACACGCGCAACACCGACAACTGTCAAATAAGCCCTGGCTTCTTCCTGCATTTGTTCCTTCAGGCTGGCAAGAGCTGTGGCAGTGCAAGCTGCAGATCTGAAGACAGGAATTCTGACTACAGAACAGGGAAGCATAAGCAGCATGATCAAAGAGGAGGTTCAGGCAAAGGGATTTTTTTTTTTTTTTCCTTTAATGACTGGTGCATAACACTGGCTTGCTCCTTGTAACAGAAGAGTAGTGTGCTGAAACAGAGAAACCAGTTTGCTGAAAATACTTCGGAGGACAATTATGGATTCTGTGTTTCCTATTTCCTTTACTTAAAGCCTGAAGCCACATACAAGCAAAAATCACAAGTACATTATTATTAGCAAAATCAAACAGAGAGAATTTACAAGGGGCAAAACCAATATACCCTCCATGTATTATAAACAGAAAAATTAAAATTTCGGAGTTGTTAATTCAGATTCTTCCCAAGAGAATACCTGGAAAAATTAGTATGATTTCTGTATTTCAAAATAAACAGCAAACTGTATAATATGCAGATACAAGCATAATATGACTTAAAATATAAGAAAAAAACACATGTTAAATTATTTCGATGTGCATTCTGAAAAAAAAAAAAAAAAAA
>VZSV01000001.1:2048782-2063880 GCA_013398735.1 Nothocercus julius | reverse complement strand
CTGAAATGAAAAAAAAAAAAAAAAAAAAAAAAAAGGAATCAACAGTATGAGACATACTTGCCCTCTGTTCCCTCAAAACTGAATTGTGAATTACAACCAGTGCGCATGAGCACTGTACTACATTACGGACATGTCTTTTATGAGCGTGGTAGAAGAAATGCCCATATGAGAGTCAGTCCAGCAAAAGTTCTAGTATAAACAAAAAGCCTTTGTGCCAGTGTAGATTCTTTCCTATGCATTACTTGCCTGCCAACAAAACAGCTATTTCCATGAAAGAAACTGCATTTCCACTAAGAAGGTCTACATGATTTAGCAGCTCCTTAACCAAAAAGGTAGTAAGAGTTTCCAAAATCCCTGTCAAAATAATACTTCAGTGAGGTTGGGCACTGAGAAACTTTGTGCTTATAATTTCCTATCTGATCCTGCTACTCTCTTTTTCTCCCTTTTGGCATTTCTCCAACGCACTCCATCTCCAGCAGACATCTTAAACTTGAGCTCTGCACAAACTCCAGAAGACTGCCGTCTGTATGTTCTCTCTATCAACTTTAATCATACTATGATTAGAACAGAGTAAAGTAAAACATTAGAATTCCATTTAAAACTCTTGATTCTTAATGCCAAATGATGCTGCAGGAGAAAAGAGTTGATGAGCTCTTTTCCACTAAAAGATAGTATTCTGTAAGTCTTTGAAAAGGGGAAATTCCAGGGGATTGGAGACTGCAGCCATTATTCTTTTTTATCCTTCAGCTGATAGGTCATTAAAGTTTTTATTTTTGATAGGATTAAAGTCTGGGCTAATAAACACAACCATACATGGACTTCATTAGAGTAGTTGCTTTGATGCCAGGTGCCAATCAAAATTTTAGTAGTATGCTGGCTAAAGGCAGTGAGCTCACATTCCCTGAAGTAAAACGTCAGATTCTTACAGATTGTAAAGACAACAGAACAGAGTCCTGTATTTCTTTACTGGGGGTTAGCACCAATGTCTTCTAACAAAAGACATCTAGGCTACCCTTGTCATTCTTTCAAATTCACTGTTCATAATTCTAAATAATCTTTTAAAATATGTAGATGAGAAACAGAAGTGACATTTTTTCATGCATACATCACAAGAGATGGAAAACATACTGTTTATATATATTATTAGCAAAGAACTATTAAACAATGGAAGCAGCTATTGAACAGTAGGAATAGATAAATTGCAATGATTTTTGAAGAATCACATTCTTATTTAAACATTTAATGACTACTATGTTTCTTATTCAAAATTATTCAAGTATCACTGGAACTGTATAAAAATGCTACGTATAAAAATAGAAACACTGGTCAACCATAGGGGGTTCCCTACTATTGTCCCATAAGTATACAGAGGAAGTAAAAATATTTCAAGGCATCTGTAATGTCTTACATACTTTGAATAAAATAAAAAGCCAAAACACTTAACAGTACTGAATTTTATTCCAAATTATACCCAAGAGGAAGCCATCTGCAGGAAAAATAGAGTTTAAAAAGGGAAGGGAAAAAAAAAAAAAAAAAAAAAAAAACACACACACACACACAGTTGACTTGGACATCACTTGTGCAATTCAGCTCTATAAAAGGACAGCATGTTCTTTTGAAAGAATGACTACTTACTTCTTTGTTCATGATACAATCAATATAAAAAAAATCACCTGAAAAGTTCTGGTCTTGTTCAATTAGAATAAATTATATAGCTCTTCAGTTAAAAACTGAAGTTCTTTTAAAAAAAAATCCCATTATCTAGAGTAAAATATTATTATATTGTCAAAAGCCATCTTTAGAAGACTGTGAAACAGGCTGAAGTTGCTCATAGCCAAAGCAATCACTGTTACCATGCTCAAGTTTGAAAAGTAGACTGAATTACAGAGTCTCAACTGCATTAGGCACTATCACCTACCAGTGAAAGTTTGAAACCACTGCTCTACACAACAGAAAATGTCAGGTAATATTTCCATAGGGAGGCAACAACATATAGCTAAGCTATACACTCACAATAAACCTAAGATAAAACATGTCACGAAAAAGGTTATAAAACGCTACCAGAAGACACAGAATCTATGCAGGCAAGATGACGACTGTCATAAATGCAAAAGATGTCAAGAACTGCTTTGCAACAACTCAGACATGATCATCTTGTCTGAGCAGCAAGGATTGCAAAACTGCCTAGCAATGCTTTAATATATTCATCATTTTGTCTCAGGAGAAATGATACAAGATGAGCAGAAATACCCTGCTGCATGCAGCGTTTCCTGATGCATCAATGTTTCCTAGATTCTTAAGCCTTCAAAATATGAAACAGATCATACTAAAGAAAAATAGTATGAAAAATATTTGCTGTAAACTCCAAACAAATTAAGTGAAAATTTGAAAATAACTATGCAGCACTGGACAAACATTAGAAGAATAATAATATGAGATTTGACAATGTTTGTATGGGTTCCATTAAAAAAAAGGGAAAAACAAACAAAACAAATCTTTCAGCAGTTGCATACCAGGAAGCATGTGTTGACCCATGACATTTGAAAAGCAATCATGTTACAAACTCAACCTACAACAGCACAAAAGACTAGCAGTTTTTCCAGAGTATTTGAGGGTTGTAAGAGCCTTCAGAAACTCTACAGGAATTTTCTGCTATTTCCATATTTGCTAGTCAACATTATGCAATCTAACAATTTAATTTTCTTAAGTTTTGTGTAACAAGTAATAGTCAAATCCTGCCTGATTCTGGTCCACACAGATGATTTCACGTATGAGTGTCAAAGTGATTTTTCAGTTGTGCATACATTTCATTTGTACCGAAACAGATATCAATGCACAAAGGTGTTTTTTTTTTTCTTTTTTAAAATAAACACCCCTCACACATCTTAACCATAATACTCTACTTACTCTATAATATATAGCCAGTGTACCCTGGCATACAGTAATGACATCCTCACACTCCTTCTTATTCTTTCCCTTGCCTTTCCATATCATATGTTTTATTATTCTTACGTTCTTATCCCTTTTCTCACTGTTCTTCAGGCATCTTCAAAGTTCTCAGCTTTCTTCAGGTGAGTCTCTCTGTATTAGGTTGCCGGTCCCTTCTTCTCACTTTTTCTTTTTTTTAAAATAGTTGCCATCTTAATTTTAATTATTTTTATTTTCATAATTATATTATTTATTAAAAGGCAAATTCTGAAAAGCACCTACTTAAACCTCAGCACCACGAAACACTGGCTGTGTAGAGATAAAGCATGAATACAGGCCTACATGCTTCTGTTTTTACAAAGAGCCAGAAAATTAAGATACTGTATTTCATAAACTAGATTTCACCTAGAATGAAAGAAAAATCTATATGTAAAGGCTACATTCTCCTTTCTAGTTTAGCTCAAATATTGAATACATGATGGTCAGCTTGAAAGTTAAACATCCCAATTAATTTCATCCTTTGCAAAATCTGGCCTAAGGCTAGGATATAAATATATTAAACAATAACTCACTCTAATTATTACCATGAAGAAACTCATGCTGACATTACTGGTTTGAAAGACTGAAGCTTATATTTTCAGAGGTGGCCCAGACTAAAATAACAAAAAGCCGTAATATATCTGTACTGAAAATGCAAACTAGTTGACAAGAGCTATACTTTCATACTGACTTAATGTTTTTAATAATCAACAGGCCTCCAAACAACTTATTTTTTCCATTTACAGTGATGTAATATCCAAGAATTATCTCAGACGCATGTATAAAGAACTTTCTGCTAATCGCTTTGCATCAGCAGATGAGTATTACCTGCCATTACCAGAGGCTCACTCAAAGAAATGCAAAGTATTTCACAGAATCATAGAATGCTTAAGGTTGGAAGGGACCTTTAGAGATCATCTAGTCCAACCCCCCTACACACGCAGGGTCACCTACAGCATGTGGCTCAGGACTGCATCCAAGCGGGTTTGGAAGATCTCCAGAGAAGGAGACTCCCCAACCTCTCTGGGCAACCTGTGCCAGGGCTCTGTCACCCTGTCAAGAAATTTTTCCTTAAGTTCCAGTGGAACTTTTGGTGCTTCAGTTAGTGGCCATTTTCTCTAGCCCTATCCTCCTCACTCCCTCCCTTAAGGTATTTATTATTTCTAACCCTCATTCAGAACTATCTCAAATCAACAGTGATAAATACAAAAACTCCTCTGCGGAGCAACTGATAAACATGAACTGATTCACTAGAGCTAAAGCCCCAATGAAGTTAGAGAGAACGAGCTACCTCACCACACACCGCATACTACCAGAGTTTTCACACTGAATTTTTCTTCCCAAGGGGCAAAACAACTATAATGACTTATATATATATGTATGAGCTGAGTTTTATGACATTGATATATATATATATATATATATACATACATATATATATATATATACATACATATATATATATCAATCATAAAACTCCCCTCTCCTTCAAAAGAAAGATTTTGCGCACACATTAAGTCTTCTCAGTGATGGGCAGTTATCTCTGCCTACCCATTTTTGGCTATTTAATCTCTTAAAAATACAACTACAACTACAGATTGAATTCATAGCAAATTATTTCTTCTTTCTTCCTTTAGTCACATGAATTCTGACACATACCAGGAGAACTCCAAGTTCCAGGAGGGGCATGTCTTACATTCACTCTCCTGGAAGTGTAACAAGGGACATTACTCACTGTTATCCCAAGATAGGGCCTTATCTAAATGTTACTATTATTCAAATAAAGCACATTTACTTCTGATATAATTTAAAAGCTTTATGGTAACTCATTGCATTAGAAAATTCTAAAAAGAAAACTGCATGAATAGACTGAATTATCAGGAGATTTTTTTTAGACTGCAACTTTCTTTGCAAATTCCTCTGCAAATTCAGAAAGAGATCCATTAAAAACCTACAGAGATAGGCTGACGTAAAGTAAAGCAACCATCTCAATCTACTAACAGTCAAAAATTATAAACTGCTTTTCATAACTGAATCACAACATAGCTAAAATCTGAAAATTTCAATTTGTATTACCATGGAAAAACTGACACATACTAAGAGCGCTTTGCACTAGCGTCCTCCAGATCCGCATTAAAAAGAAAACATGAATGAAACAGAAGTGACTTAAGCAGATAAGCAGCAGATTTGGCAAAGGAAAACATACCACAGCATCCAGGTCAAAATCAAGCAGAAAGAATGGAAATAACAGTTCTACCAGCACGTCTTCTATGATATCTGAAAACACAAGTTAGGAGAGAGCTCAATGTTCTTCACTCGGAAACCACAAATGAAACAGTATCTCCAAGGCACAGAAATCACCTTCAAATGTTCATCTGTAAAGGCTGTACTATTTTCTAAGAATCCAGAAGAGCAATAGAAGCTGTCAGTCGCTACATACACCAGCCAGTAACAGAACTGACATCCCCATGCCCTCAATTTAATGATTCAGACATTTTATGTTCCAAAACCAGTGATATAATGACCACACTAGGGAGACGGAAAAAAGATGAACAGAAAACCCTCATTCATTTTGCAATTGTTAAGCCAAAAGAAATTAACAACATACAATGATAAAAAAGCACTTCAGAGCAAGAAATGGATACATAAACATGTGCACAGACTGAGTGGCAAACCAAAATTTGAATCATTATCCACAAAGTCTATTTCAGTTGGTCTTCCTACCAAAATCCAGGAAAACGCAGTTTGCTGCCGTAACTGACCACCTACTCTTTCTGTCAGCCAGTGACTTGGACCTTTTTGACCCAGTCCACACTTACGTGTAATTCTCAAATCTTCCTTATCTTTTACTGTTTCCAACATAAACTCCAAGTAGCATCCTTCTTTTACATTCTAATGATAAATACACAGTTTGAGATACCACATCCCTTGATCACTACATCCATTAAATAAAGTCTGCCATGCAATTCTTTTTTCCCCTGTTCCAACAGTATAAACGCCTTTATACAACTCCTTCCTCGCTTCTCTTTTTTTCCACAGAAACATTAAGATTTTAAAAGCTCAAGAATGTATGTTCCCCTTTTCAATGTTCCTTATTTCCCTCACCCATTACTTTCCTTTACTACTACTCTTATTTCATCACACACAATCTTTTTGATTCAGTTATTCAACACCTTCAACAGTTCTCAAAAATCTATACATATTGGGAAGCCTTTAACTATGCTTTAAAATCACTTATTTCAGAGCTGTCCTCCTGTAAAGTGTTTTGGTTAAATTAGGACTTCAGTTAAGGAAAACCATGACCTGATGTAACAGTATTTACTTCTAAATCCTTGGTTTATTCATTCAGCATATTCTTCAACAAATCCTCATAAATAGTAGTGCAAGAAATCTTAAAACCAAATCTCTTACTATTCATAGCAAAATACCAGATTCAGTGTAACTTTCAGCACAACTTCAGTGCAAGGAGAGCAATATTAAACAATTTCATTTGGGCCTTACAAAGATCTCTGTCTTAATGCAAACTTGACGATATTAAAGTCCTGCTGTTTCCTTTTGTATTACACTTTTACACAGCTGAAGAACTTTCCTATTTCACTACAGTTGAGCTTGACTTTCAATATCTTTTGTTCATAATGAATTTGGTAGTGTTCCCTTCTGAGTTGCAACACTCCCTTTTAAAAGTGGACATTCTTCAGGCAGAAAATGCCTGAGCTATTTTAAAGCTAGATACAATGCACTGTACTCCAAAAAAGTTGCTGGAGGATCATAGGCAATATGTCATTCCTCAGAATTTTAAAGAAAAAGTGGGTCCCACCCCTACATCTGCATGTACGGAGCACCAATACTCACAGTGGGCAGACCCTGGTTTTATGTCTCATCAAAAAATGCCCAACCCAAAAATACTCCCCCTCAAACCACAATAGCAAAGCGAGAGCAATACTGCAGCCATGACTCATTCCTGAGAGAATCATCACTTCTTCCCTGTATCATCTGAATTCTATTCGGTGTTTCCTTGCACGTGCTGAGTATCCTATTCCAAAGAGTCTGAGAAATGAACAATTCCTAGGTAAACTAACACTTATTAGAAAAATGAAAGCAGTGAGCTAAAAATAAAGTCTTAGGCCTTGGTTCTAAAGCAAGTAGTCCATGACCTTTTTCCTAATTATGAAATCACAGCAACACAGAATAATTATTACATATTCTAGATTACCAGGTTATGGTTTGCCTCCAGACAACATGAATGAAATTATGTACAATTTTAAACTGATCCACCACTACCGCATGTCTGTCTTCATAAAAGCAGTGGAACAATATCCCACCTGCCAGCCTCTTGCCTGAAGCACTGACCATGCCCTCTAAGGGTAATACAAATTATTATATTTCTGGATTAGGTTTTCTGGAATGATATGACACAAATCATCCAAATGTTCTTCCACTACTAAGGGAATAATTATTTGTTTAGTAAAGCTCATTTACTGCAGTATGTTTGTGCTTAATTAAAAGTCTAAGTACTCTTGTATTTTAAGAACACTTAGTTAACACCAAGGAACTCAACATCTTCTTTAGCAAGACATTAATTCTGTTGCTGAAGGCTTTTTCACATTTCATTGATTTAGTGAAGAAAAGACAAAGCAACAAATGAAATACCCTGCCACTGAGAACGTGACATATCTATCATCAGGTGTACTCAGAGCCACCAGTGCAATGCTAGCAGACCATGTTTTACAGAACAGATAAAAAACACAGTTGTTCTTTTGGCAAACCAAGATAAATGTACTTCTGCAAATTCCTGGATATAGTAATGTTTAATAGGGTTTTAGCCATGAAGTATGGTTATCATTAAAATTAAAAAGTTATTTTTCATCTTTCAGTAATCGTTATACTTCTCATGCTTGGAATTATTCTATGTCTTGCTTTCAACTCCTCAATAGTCACAAAAAGAGCTTGCTCAGCAAATTAACTTATACTTGCAGGGTGAAGCGATACGGACAATACAAAAAAAAATTCAAAAAGAGTATCTTGCTTCTTAATGTATTAAAAAAAAACATAAAAACAAGTAGCCTTCAAAAGCTCTATATATGATACAAAATGAGATAAAAAAGCTGGATATCTATATACTTTCTAAATTTGCACTTGCACTTTCCTGACACTACATGAAGAATTGTGTATAAAATTGCACAGTTCAATACTTCGAGTTACACTTTAAATAAATCACCATCCAGAAACGACAGCTCAACATTTTGCATTAAAAGTTGAAAGAATAAACACACATTCTACAAAAGCAAAACCTGCATCATATTCTTTTGTTTCTATAAAATCCATGGCTTGCTAACATCTGTGTCATTACCAGATGCATTACATGAGCAAAAACTGTATTAAATGAGACCCTGTGATTTAATGCCAGCATTGCGAGCATTAAGAAATCAAGAATCTTCAAATAAAATCCTAAAAGAATAAAGACAATGGGTGCACCATAATATTTTCACCTTGTATAATATTTTTACCTTATAAAATATTTTTATTAATCACTTTAATAATCACGGAAGTATCACGGAGAGTACTTAAACGCAACGAACTTTTTTCTGTTGCTTTAATGCATTGCTAGTTTCACGAATTTCAAAAGCCATGTCAGAACCGCAAACTATTCAAAATATGTATAAAGGAGACAAGATGACGTTCAACTATATAGTGTGCCTCTTTCAGCACGCTAGACAGCTGTCCAAAACTTGACAGTTACTTCAAACCTAGCAATGCTTTCATATTCACTTGGAAACTGTATTCCATCTCCAGAAAGCAGTGTATAAACTTCCCACTTCCCGTATCTCAGAGGAAGCTGGGAAAGGGAAACCACTGATCTCCCTGAATAGCTGACTGCAGCCATCTGCTTAGGAGTTTCCTTGAAACATATCATAGAAGCAAGTAACTTATAAAGGACTATAAAAATTACTTCAAAATTCTTCCTTGAGCAGCAAATCAATTTATGACAAATCTACGTCCTGTAATAGTGTCACTTATAAATAAGCAAAAGGAGCTTCAGAGTGGTGAAGGAGCAGAGAAAAGCTGCACACTTCTGTTTTCTGTTAGAAATAGGGAGATCAGCTGGACAGGAAACACTGCAACAGTGTAACACATGAAGGGCTTCCTACAAACAGGCGAAATTTGCTACTTGACTGTTCATGTGGATTGCAGACAACTGTGCTACAGCAGGAGAGCGCAAGGCTGCCTCTCGCACCCCTGCAGCACATACTGCACGCTCAGTCCACACCAGCTACAGCTCAGGCTACAAGGAAGGCAAACAGATAGGAAGCCACACTATCGAAGAGCCACTTTTCACAAGTATTCCCTAATTGCTTTGACTGGACACTGTGTTCACACAGTGCTGAGCATGCGTGCTTTTGAAAACATGTTAGTTTGGCAGGAAACCCTGCAATATTAGCAGACTGAAAAATTTCAATCACAGATATTTAAGAAGTTTGGTAGCCAAAGTTATTACAGCCTTAAAATTGTTAAAGCTTAGAACAACATGATGGCCTGGTAAAAATCCTGAATACGGCAGCCCTATTCCTGTTTTAAGGATCCAGCCATTTACACTAACGAAGTAGCTTTAGGCCCTTCCCCAATAGCCTCCAACACACACATGTGGCCTGCAGTATGAGACGGCAAATAGATTTGTCTAGGACCGCAGTGATTTTATTCTGTTCCTCATTATCTCTAATATATTTGCTACTGCACAACAAGTTTTAAATCAAAATTTATTTTAGTTGGCTTGCTAAAATACAGACCTTAAAAAGCACTTGAAACAGAACTTCAAGTCTGTCAAGGACTGTCAAGTCAAGGAAGACAACTGTTCCTATAACAAGGTTACAGCAAGGGTTATGCTTAGACGCCCCCTCCTCTGCATGCTAATATAATGGAAATAGAGTCTCAACCCTCTTTTGATTAAAGACTTAACACAGCCATAAAGTTGTGAGGGGAAAAAAAAAAAAAAAAAAAAAAAAAAGGAAGAAAAACACAAATCACCTAAGAATGACCAAAATATACTGGTGTTGAGGCCTGAGTCCCCAAAGCAGAATGAAAATAAGTGATTTTAAAATGCATTTAATAAATTGTGAAAATTCAACAATGGCAATACTTTATGAGACCAAGCCTGCACAAGAAAGATAATCTGTATCATGTGGACTCTTGTCATCAACCTCGAATAATACATTCTCTCAGTACTTTCTACGAATTAAGTAAGGGTCTAAAGAGCTCCTCTTTTCCAATACTGAGTGGGAATTAAAATGAAATTAGAAAGACAGTCTATGAAATGACTGGCTTGGGTAGGTCTGTCTTTAGGTTGACACAGCATAACAAAAATCTCAGAAGGGTTTTTCTGTTTTATTGTAGGTACCCCAAAAAACACAGGATTTTAGAGCTATGTTCCCCTGAAGTGACTTTGCATAACTCAGGAGAAGGCCCAGAAATCTTATAGCAATTAAATCTCTTCAAGTCTCACTCCTGAAAATACTTGAAACTGCAAATGAATAGTTCTTCTTGAATTTGGTCTTTATTTTCCTGGTGCACAGATGTTTTGCAACAAGCTGTTGACAATTTTCAAGTTTCTGCTGAAAACAAAGATGCTGAAGCTGGTGGGGGGGGTGGGGGGGGAGTTGGTAAGAACATTAACTTCCATCTTCAGTTCTAACTTCTTTAGCTGAAGCAAAAATACATGCCTTCAAATGATCAATTCAAGTCTAAATTATGACCACGTCCTCATTTTGTTCAGCTATCATTTGCATTGCAATTATCAAAATGAGGAACTAAGTATTTTAATAACTATATCCCACTGTTACATCCACTTGGATAACCTATGTACTTAACATACAACTATTTCTTTTATTCACAATATAGACACTTGCGGTAATTTTATCATCCCAAGAGTCTCAAAAGATTATTTTTAAATATAAAATAATGCAGACATAGATTCTGCCTATCTGACACTGCACAAGGTTTTAATATATTTTAAGATTTTATATATTTAAATATTTAATATTTACAGTTTAGAAAGCACAAGGAAATCTAAGCTAGTAATGACTAGCTCAAAATCAAAAAATATTCCTTTCTCAAAGAAAATAAAGTATTAGTGGAATATTCTTATGGAATAGAATGCACTTACAAGAAGTGCATATGAATAATGACAGACACATATGCTAGAAATGAGTCAATAACATCATGCCAAAATTGTGGAAAGCTTCCAAGTTTTGCAAGGCCGGACACTCAAAAACACAGAATAATTTATACAGAAAAGCCATACGATTTGCAATTTATGAGTTTGAAGACAAAAGAGGGAATTCATAAAGTTTGAGAGAAAAGATATTTTTAGCCGGCAAGCACTTTTTATAGGCAAGCCATTTTTGCTTTATCTTGCTCATGAGACCTTTCAGATACCAATACATTTGCTATTCATTATCGTGAAGAAAATAAAGCAACAGTAAGATAATGTTCATTCTTAAATCATACACATTAATTCACTTATCAATTTGTTATGATTTGCAAATTCCACTCTCATTAATAAGCAGCTTATTTTGATAAAACAGTTGATTCCATCTAACTTGGCAACTCTTTTTTAGATGATAACTTTTTGTCATGAGACACTTCGTGTGCATCTCCGCAGTATGAGTGAGCACATTATGAAATCCCAAGATACAACATGAAGTATAAAACATTTTTCAAAATTAGAATGCAGACAAAGAAATGCCAAAATTAGAACATGAACAAATACCTATGAGAAAACTGATTTGTCCACTGCTTAAAAACACAATACTTCAAATTCCAGTCAAAATCCTGAAAACCCATAAACGCTTACACTAATCTTCACAATGAATTTGGAATTTCTCCATGAATAAAATCAGCCAACCAGATGTGAATTCACTTGAGTAAAATTCTTTCTAAGTCCAGAAAGAAAGCAAAATCTCCTCTTCCAACTCTACTGTAAACACATTAAAACAGATACAAGTTTTTTATTTTCATTCTGTTAGATTACAAACTGGTAACAGAAATTATTTGCAGATCTAAAACCCCACACAACACACTGTCATCTGGAAAGAGCTTTTAAATTTCCTTCTGGACAGAACTTACTTACTTCAGCTCAAGATCAGCCATGATAATCCCAAATCTAAAAAGCTTTCCTGAGCCTGAGTGATAAAAAATTAATATTGTGGGAATAGTCTTATAGGGAATGCAGCTCAGAGTAGAGCAAACAAAGCGGGGGAGACTGCCTGCAGATGACTCTGCAGAAACCACTGGCACAATTTCTGCACTGAATTTGCCCCTCCAGAACTCAGAACAGAAGCACTGATGCCACAACAGGTGCCAGGCAAACTCAGCTCCAGACAGGTAAGTGCGGCTCTAGCATGAAGGCCTAAGGTAACACTCTCACTTTCTGCTGAAATTCAAATACTCACCACATGGACAACTCTGGATATAGAGCTGGCTGTTTCTTGCCACTGCGCTGCAACAGCACAGGAAAGGATTTTTACCCTGCATTTCCACCTCTTTATAAGCTGTCATGACCCGAAATATCCACAGAGCAGCAGGTGTTAAACTTCTATGAAATGAAATGCAGACAGATGGAACACCTAATTTCATTTCCTCCACAACACAAAGTCAACTCAACTACCCTGAGGACAGTTAGGTTTACTACATTTATTGAACAGTATTAATATTTCCTTTTTAAGAGTAGAGGGAAAGTGCAAGCAGGATAAAAGGTCTAAAGATGAGAATCTGGCCCTTTTGACACATTTGCTTTATGCAATATAAAGCTGGCATGTCTTTTTTTTTTCCTCCAACTCTCTACAACGCCATTTCACTACAATCACACTCGTATAAAAAAGGGAATTCATCTGGACTTCAAGCTTTGCATTTCAAAACTCTAAAATATAAGATGGAAACAGGTAAGCAGAAGTCATTCTCAAATTTGCTAAAGCAAAATTAGACAACAACACAGGTTTACTGTCAATTATTCCTATAGCAATAAAACCCAACAATCCCCCCCCCCCTCCTACCGAAGGCCCTTTATTCTCAAGACAAATTTTTAAAAATGACAGCAATCTTTCCACATAAAAAACTTCCCGCCCCAACCCCAGGCCACTATCTCAAGTGGTAGATTTGAAATATTATTCATCTAAATAAACCTCAAGATGGAAGATGTTTGCTAAGATTATAAAAATTGTTTGGATAAATCAGTGTAATGAAAATTGATCTGCATGATTCTCAGTGGGCTGCTAAAGATTCAGCAGACTTAAATCATAAAACCATCACAATGCATATTTATATTAAGCACTTCATGATCTTCCTGTAATCTTTACATTACACAGTTTTTAAGTTAATCACATAGAAAAATTAACTTCCATTTTTTATTACTAAGTGCAAGGCATTATATATACAAAAATGATACCACTATCAGAAATTCAGCATGCCAGAGATTGATTTTCACCAACCAAAACCAAGAGAAACAAAGGCAGTATAATGGGAATGATTCATAGGCATAGTGAAATCTGTACTCATATGCTCAGAGAGAAAAATTACTCTTGGGAATGGAGGCAGATCTTAGAGACCTGAGACCTTCTGCTTTCTCTTCCTCTTTCCTAAAATAGCAGCCAGTGAGGACCAGGAACCTGATTCCTACTGACAAGATGGCAAGAACACTACAACACAAGGCAGGCTGATCAGCACTTCTCAGAGTCGTGATGTGGAAGAATGAACTCAAATCAAACAGGAAAGAAGAAACACACTGCTGTCAATAAGCACTCAGCAAAGCAGCACACCTGTCAGACCGTGTTTTATGAAAGTCACAATAGAAAGTTCAGAGAAACCAAAGACTTTGTACCTTTAAGCTGCTTCTTCCTTCTCTGACAAAAGAGCTGTTTGTCAACAAAACATGGCTGTTTCTGAAAAAAAAAAAGGACAGTAACTCGGCAGGGCACTTCTATGTGCTTCCAGGGCATACCTCTTACTCACATTCAACTTGTCCACCAGGACTTCCAGGTCCTTTCCAGCAGAGAAGACTCACTAAGCCAGTGAGTCTCCAACTTCTCCAGACACAGGGAATTAACCTGTTAAAAATCATGTGTTTGTTGAATTTCTGTAGTTCCTATTGGCCCATTCCTCCAGCCTATGGCAGATGGAAGATTTCTCCTCTATGGTATCAAGCGCAACACCTCAGTTTGACCTAACATGCAAATCTGGTTAAGCTGTATGACGTCTCCTTCTCCAGTAAAGGAGATAAGGATTGGTCCATGAGAACAACAGCTGCAACTAGCCTCTATGTAAGAGTCTCTTTAATAGCCGTCATCTCGTCTCCTGTCTACCAGAATCCAGATATGTAGTCCATAAAAATATCAGCTGGATACAAGGGTGCTTTGCATCCTTACTAAATACCACATCGAAAGCCTTACTGCAGCCAAGGTCCACTAATCCAGTCATTTCATCACAGAAAGCAACTAGAAACCAACCATGATTTACCCTAGGTGAATCCTAGTGACCTTCTTCACATACCCAGGAACAGCTTCCACCAGGATTTACTCCATGATTTTCCCCATGGACTAAGGTAAGGTTGACTGGCTTGATAACACCCCAGGTCACCCTTTTCACTCTTTATGAAAAAGATGCATGTTGCATCCATCCTCCTGTCACTGGGGATTTCTCCTGATCACCATGGGTTTCAAGTTTCGACAAAAAATTGAGACACGAGGTCTAATTCACTGAACAGAATTTCTAACAGACTGGATAGCTGGGCAATGAGAAATCTTATGAAATTCAAAAAAGACAAGTGCAAGGTCCTGCACTTGGGGAAAAATAACCCCAGTCACCAGTACAGGCTGGGGACCAACCTTCTGGAGAGCAACTCTGCAGAGAGGGACCTGGGTGTCATGGTGGATGACAAGGTGACCATGAGGCAGCAGTGCCCTCGTGGCCAAGAAGGCCAATGGGATCCTGGGGTGCATTAGGAGGAGCATCTGCAGCAGGTCGAGGGAGGGGATCCTGCCCCTCTACTCAGCCCTAGGGAGGCCACACCTGGAGTACTGTGTCCAGTTCTGGGCTCCCCAGTACAAGAGGGATGTGGAGCTGCCTCAGAGAGTCCAGCACAG